>CAWVQO010000346.1:0-600000 GCA_963932275.1 Andrena praecox | reverse complement strand
CACGATCCCGGGACTAGATTGGCCCGCCACCGTCATGTCCGACGACTATAGGGTCGTCCCCACGACCCCGGCCCAAGTTGGCAAGCCGCCGAAATGTCCGACGACTGTAGGGTCGTCCCCACGACCCCGGGACTAGATTGGCCCGCCACCGTCAAGTCCGACGACTATAGGGTCGTCCCCAGGACCTTGGGACTAGATTGGCCCGCCACCGTCAAGTCCGACGACTATAGGTTCGTCCCCACGATCCCGGGCCAAAGTTGGCATGCCGCCGAAATGTCCGACGACTGTAGGGTCGTCCCCACGACCCCGGGACTAGATTGGTCCGCCACCGTCATGTCCGACGACTATAGGGTCGTCCCCACGACCCCGGGCCAAAGTTGGCCAGCCGCCGACATGTCCGACGACTATAGGGTCGTCCCCACGACCCCGAGACTAGATTGGTCGGCCACCGTCATGTCCGACGACTATAGAGTCGTCCCCACGACACCGGGCCAAAGTTGGCCCGCCGCCGACATGTCCGACGACTATAGGGTCGTCCCCACGACCCCGGGACTAGATTGGGCCGCCACCGTCATGTCCGACGACAATAGGGTCGTTCCCACGACCCCGGGGCAAGGTTGGCCAGCCGCCGACTTGTCCGACGACTATAGGGTCGTACCCACGACCTCGGGACTAGGCTGACAAGCCGCCAACATGTACGACGACTATAGGGTCGTGCCCACGACCCTGGGCCAAAGATGTCCAGCCGCCGTCTTGTCCGACGACTATGGGGTCGTCCCCACGACCCCGGGACTAGATTGGCCCGCCACCGTCATGTCCAACGACTATAGGGTCGTCCCCACAACCACGGGCCAAAGTTGGCCAGCCGCCGACATGTCCAACGACTATAGGGTCGTACCCACGACCCCGGTACTAGATTGGTCCGCCACCGTCTTGTCCGACGACTATAGGGTCGTCCCCACGACCCCGGGCCAAAGTTGACCAGCCGCCGACATGTCCGACGACTATAGGGTCGTCCCCACGACCCCGAGACTAGATTGGCCCGCCACCGTCATGTCCGACGACAATAGGGTCGTCCCCACGACCCCGGGTCCAGGTTGGCCAGCCGTCGACATTTCCGACGACTATAGAGTCGTCCCCACGACACCGGGCCAAAGTTGGCCCGCCACCGTCAAGTCCGACGACTATAGGGTCGTCCCCAGGACCTCGGGACTAGATTGGCCCGCCACCGTCAAGTCCGACGACTATAGGGTCGTCCCCACGACCCCGGGCCAAAGTTGGCAAGCCGCCGAAATGTCCGACGACTGTAGGGCCGTCCCCACGACTCCGGGACTAGATTGGCCCGCCACCGTCAAGTCCGACGACTATAGGGTCGTCCCCACGACCTCGGGACTAGATTCGCCCGCTACCGTCAAGTCCGACGACTATAGGGTCGTCCCACGACCCCGGGACAAGGTTGGCCCGCCGCCGACATGTCCGACGACTATAGGGCCGTACCCACGACCCCGGGACTAGGCTGACAAGCCGCCAACATGTCCGACGACTATAGGGTCGCCCCCACGACCCCGGGCCATAGTTGGCCAGCCGCCGACATGACCGACGACTTTAGGGTCGTCCCCACGACCCCGGGACTAGATTGGCCCGCCACCGTCCAGTCCGACGACTATAGGGTCGTCCCCAGGACCTCGGGATTAGATTGGCCCGCCACCGTCAAGTCCGACGACTATAGGGTCGTCCCCACGACCCCGGGCCAAAGTTGGCAAGCCGCCGAAATGTCCGACGACTATAGGGTCGTCCCCACGACCCCGGGACTAGATTGGCCCGCCACCGTCATGTCCGACGACAATAGAGTCGTCCCCACGACCCCGGGTCCAGGTTGGCCAGCCGCCGACATTTCCGACGACTATAGAGTCGTCCCCACGACACCGGGCCAAAGTTGGCAAGCCGCCGAAATGTCCGACGACTGTAGGGTCGTCCCCACGACCCCGGGACTAGATTGGCCCGCCACCGTCAAGTCCGACGACTATAGGGTCGTCCCCAGGACCTTGGGACTAGATTGGCCCGCCACCGTCAAGTCCGACGACTATAGGGTCGTCCCCACGACCCCGGGCCAAAGTTGGCATGCCGCCGAAATGTCCGACGACTGTAGGGTCGTCCCCACGACCCCGGGACTAGATTGGTCCGCCACCGTCATATCCGACGACAATAGAGTCGTCCCCATGACCCCGGGTCCAGGTTGGCCAGCCGCCGACATTTCCGACGACTATAGAGTCGTCCCCACGACACCGGGCCAAAGTTGGCCCGCCGCCGACATGTCCGACGACTATAGGGTCGTCCCCACGACCCCGGGACTAGATTGGCCCGCCACCGTCATGTCCGACGACAATAGGGTCGTTCCCACGACCCCGGGGCAAGGTTGGCCAGCCGCCGACTTGTCCGACGACTATAGGGTCGTACCCACGACCCCGGGACTAGGCTGACAAGCCGCCAACATGTACGACGACTATAGGGTCGTGCCCACGACCCTGGGCCAAAGATGTCCAGCCGCCGTCTTGTCCGACGACTATAGGGTCGTCCCCACGACCCCGGGACTAGATTGGCCCGCCACCGTCATGTCCAACGACTATAGGGTCGTCCCCACAACCACGGGCCAAAGTTGGCCAGCCGCCGACATGTCCGACGACTATTGGATCGTCCCCACGACCACGGGCCAAAGTTGGCCAGCCGCCGACATGTCCAACGACTATAGGGTCGTCCCCACGACCCCGGGCACATTTGTCAAGCCGCCGACATGTCCCCACAACCCCGGGACTAGATTGGCCCGCCACCGTCATGTGCGACGACTATAGGGTCGTCCCCACGACCCCGGGCCAAAGTTGGCAAGCCGCCGACATGTCCGACGACTATAGGGTCGTCCCCACGACGACGGGCCAAAGTAGGCCAGCCGCCGACATATCCGACGACTATAGGGTCGTCCCCACGACCCCGGGACTAGATTGGCCCGCCACCGTCATGTCCGACGAATATACGGTCGTCCCCACGACCCCGGGCCAATAATGGCCAATCGCCGACATGTCCGATGACTATAGGGTTGTCCCCTCGACCACGGACCAAAGTTGGCCAGCCGCCGACATATCCGACGACTATAGGGTCGTCCCCATGACCTCGGGACTAGATTGGCCCGCCACCATCATGTCCGACGATTATAGGGTCGACCCCACGACCCCGGGAGTTGATTGCCCCGCCACCGTTATTTCTGACGACTATAGGGTCGTCCCCACGACCACGGACCAAAGTTGGACAGCCGCCGACATATCCGACGACTATAGGGTCGTCCCCATGACCCCGGGACTAGGTTGGCTCGCCGCCGACTTGTCCGACGACTATAGGGTCGTCCCCACGACCCCGGGACTAGATTGGCCCGCCACCGTCTTGTCCGACGACTATAGGGTCGTCCCCACGACAGCGGGCCTACGTTGGCCAGCCGCCGACATGTCCGACCAATATAGGGTCGTCCCCACGACCCCGGGACTAGGTTGGCTCGCCGCCGACATGTCCGACGACTATAGGGTCGTTCCCACGACACCGGGACTAGGTTGGCTCGCCGCCGATTTGTCCGACCACTATAGGGTCGTCCCCACGACCCCGGGACTATGTTGGCTCGCCGCCGACATGTCCGACGACTATAGGTTCGTCCCCACGACCCCCGGAGTAGGTTGGCTCGCCGCAGACTTGTCCGACGACTATAGGGTCGTCCCCGCGACCCCGGGCCAAAGATGTCCAGCCGCCGTCTTGTCCGACGACTATAGGGTCGTCCCCACGACCCCGGGACTAGATTGGCCCGCCACCGTCAAGTCCGACGACCTCGGGACTAGGTTGGCCAGCCGCCGACATGTCCGACGACTATAGGGTCGCCCCCACGACCTCGGGACTAGGTTGGCCAGCCGCCGACATGTCCGACGACTATAGGGTCGTCCCCACCACCCCGGGCCAAAGTTGGCAAGCCGCCGAAATGTCCGACGACTGTAGGGTCGTCCCCAAGACCCCGGGACTAGATTGGCCCGCCACCGTCAAGTCCGACGACTATAAGGTCGTCCCCACGACCCCGGGCCAAAGTTGGCAAGCCGCCTTAATGTCCGACGACTGTAGGGTCGTCCCCACGACCCCGGGATTAGATTGGCCCGCCACCGTCAAGTCCGACGACTATAGGGTCGTCCCCACGACCCCGGGTCCAGGTTGGCCAAGCGCCGACATTTCCGACGACTATAGAGTCGTCCCCACGACACCGGGCCCAAATTGGCCAGCCGCCGACATGTCCGACGACTATAGGGTCGTCCCCGCGACCCCGGGCCAATGTTGGCCAATCGCCGACATGTCCGACGACTATAGGGTCGTCCATACGACCCCGGGACTAAATTGGCCCGCCACCGTCATGTCCAACGACTATAGGGTCGTCCCCATGACCCCGGGACTAGGTTGACAAGCCGCCGACTTGTCCGACGACTATAGAGTCGTCCCCACGACTCCGGGTCCAGGTTGGCCAGCCGCCGACTTGTCCGACCACTATAGGGTCGTCCCCAGGACCTCGGGTCTAGATTGGCCCGCTACCGTCATGTCCGAAGACTATAGGGTCGTCCCCACGATCACGGGACTAGATTGGCCCGCCACCGTCATATCCGACGACAATAGGGTCGTCCCCACGACCCCGGGTCTAGGTTGGCCAGCCGCCGACATGTCCGACGACAATCGGATCGTCCCCACGACCACGCGCCAAAGTTGGCCAGCCGCCGGCATGTCCGACGACTATTGGATCGTCCCCACGACCACGGGCCAAAGTTGGCCAGCCGCCGACATGTCCGACGACAATCGGATCGTCCCCACGACCACGCGCCAAATTTGGCCAGCCGCCGACATGTCCGACGACTATAGGGTCTTCCCCACGACCCCGGGCCAATGTTGGCCAATCGCCGACATGTCCAACGACTATAGGGTCGTCCCTACGACCCCGGGACTAGATTAGACCGCCACCGTCATGTCCAACGACTATAAGGTCGTCCCCACGACCACGGGCCAAAGTTGGCATGCCGCCGAAATGTCCGACGACTATAGGGTCGTCCCCACGACCCCGGGCCAAAGTTGGCAAGCCGCCGAAATGTCCGACAACTATAGGGTCGTCCCCACGACCCCGGGACTAGATTGGCCCGCCACCGTCATGTCCGACGACTATAGGGTCGTCCCCACGACCCCGGGCCAAAGTTGGCAAGCCGCCGAAATGTCCGACGACTGTAGGGTCGTCCCCACGACCCCGGGACTAGATTGGCCCGCCACCGTCAAGTCCGACGACTATAGGGTCGTCCCCAGGACCTTGGGACTAGATTGGCCCGCCACCGTCAAGTCCGACGACTATAGGGTCGTCCCCACGACCCCGGGCCAAAGTTGGCATGCCGCCGAAATGTCCGACGACTGTAGGGTCGTCCCCACGACCCCGGGACTAGATTGGTCCGCCACCGTCATGTCCGACGACTATAGGGTCGTCCCCACGACCCCGGGCCAAAGTTGGCCAGCCGCCGACATGTCCGACGACTATAGGGTCGTCCCCACGACCCCGAGACTAGATTGGTCCGCCACCGTCATGTCCGACGACAATAGAGTCGTCCCCACGACCCCGGGTCCAGGTTGGCCAGCCGCCGACATTTCCGACGACTATAGAGTCGTACCCACGACACCGGGCCAAAGTTGGCCCGCCGCCGACATGTCCGACGACTATAGGGTCGTCCCCACGACCCCGGGACTAGATTGGCCCGCCACCGTCATGTCCGACGACAATAGGGTCGTTCCCACGACCCCGGGGCAAGGTTGGCCAGCCGCCGACTTGTCCGACGACTATAGGGTCGTACCCACGACCCCGGGACTAGGCTGACAAGCCGCCAACATGTACGACGACTATAGGGTCGTGCCCACGACCCTGGGCCAAAGATGTCCAGCCGCCGTCTTGTCCGACGACTATAGGGTCGTCCCCACGACCCCGGGACTAGATTGGCCCGCCACCGTCATGTCCAACGACTATAGGGTCGTCCCCACAACCACGGGCCAAAGTTGGCCAGCCGCCGACATGTCCGACGACTATTGGATCGTCCCCACGACCACGGGCCAAAGTTGGCCAGCCGCCGACATGTCCAACGACTATAGGGTCGTCCCCACGACCCCGGGCCAAAGTTGGCATGCCGCCGAAATGTCCGACGACTGTAGGGTCGTCCCCACGACCCCGAGACTAGATTGGTCCGCCACCGTCATGTCCGACGACAATAGAGTCGTCCCCACGACCCCGGGTCCAGGTTGGCCAGCCGCCGACATTTCCGACGACTATAGAGTCGTACCCACGACACCGGGCCAAAGTTGGCCCGCCGCCGACATGTCCGACGACTATAGGGTCGTCCCCACGACCCCGGGACTAGATTGGCCCGCCACCGTCATGTCCGACGACAATAGGGTCGTTCCCACGACCCCGGGGCAAGGTTGGCCAGCCGCCGACTTGTCCGACGACTATAGGGTCGTACCCACGACCCCGGGACTAGGCTGACAAGCCGCCAACATGTACGACGACTATAGGGTCGTGCCCACGACCCTGGGCCAAAGATGTCCAGCCGCCGTCTTGTCCGACGACTATAGGGTCGTCCCCACGACCCCGGGACTAGATTGGCCCGCCACCGTCATGTCCAACGACTATAGGGTCGTCCCCACAACCACGGGCCAAAGTTGGCCAGCCGCCGACATGTCCGACGACTATTGGATCGTCCCCACGACCACGGGCCAAAGTTGGCCAGCCGCCGACATGTCCAACGACTATAGGGTCGTCCCCACGACCCCGGGCACATTTGTCAAGCCGCCGACATGTCCCCACAACCCCGGGACTAGATTGGCCCGCCACCGTCATGTCCGACGACTATAGGGTCGTCCCCACGACCCCGGGCCAAAGTTGGCAAGCCGCCGACATGTCCGACGACTATAGGGTCGTCCCCACGACGACGGGCCAAAGTAGGCCAGCCGCCGACATATCCGACGACTATAGGGTCGTCCCCACGACCCCGGGACTAGATTGGCCCGCCACCGTCATGTCCGACGAATATACGGTCGTCCCCACGACCCCGGGCCAATAATGGCCAATCGCCGACATGTCCGACGACTATAGGGTCGTCCCCACGACCCCGGGACTAGGTTGGCTCGCCGCCGACATGTCCGACGACTATAGGGTCGTCCCCACGACCCCGGGACTATGTTGGCTCGCCGCCGACATGTCCGACGACTATAGGTTCGTCCCCACGACCCCCGGAGTAGGTTGGCTCGCCGCAGACTTGTCCGACGACTATAGGGTCGTCCCCACGACCCCGGGCCAAAGATGTCCAGCCGCCGACATGTCCGACCACTATAGGGTCGTCCCCACGACCCAGGGACTAGGTTGGCTCGCCGCCGACATGTCCGACGACTATAGGGTCGTTCCCACGACACCGGGACTATGTTGGCCAGCCGCCGACATGTCCGACGACTATAGGGTCGTCCCCACGACCCCGGGACTAGGTTGGCTCGCCACCGTCAAGTCCGACGACTGTAAGGTCGTCCCCACGACCCCGGGCCAAAGTTGGCAAGCCGCCGAAATGTCCGACGACTGTAGGGTCGTCCCCACGACCCCGGTATTAGATTGGCCCGCCACCGTCAAGTCCGACGACTATAGGGTCGTCCCCACGACCCCGGGTCCAGGTTGGCCAAGCGCCGACATTTCCGACGACTATAGAGTCGTCCCCACGACACCGGGCCCAAATTGGCCAGCCGCCGACATGTCCGACGACTATAGGGTCGTCCCCACGACCCCGGGCCAATGTTGGCCAATCGCCGACATGTCCGACGACTATACGGTCGTCCATACGACCCCGGGACTAAATTGGCCCGCCACCGTCATGTCCAACGACTATAGGGTCGTCCCCATGACCCCGGGACTAGGTTGACAAGCCGCCGAATTGTCCGACGACTATAGAGTCGTCCCCACGACTCCGGGTCCAGGTTGGCCAGCCGCCGACTTGTCCGACCACTATAGGGTCGTCCCTACGACCCCGGGCACATTTCGCAAGTCGCCGACATATCCCCACAATCCCGGGACTAGATTGGCCCGACACCGTCATGTCCGACGACTATAGGGTCGTCCCCACGACCCCGGGCACATTTGTCAAGTCGCCGACATGTCCCCACAACCCCGGGACTAGATTGGCCCGCCACCGTCATGTCCGACGACTATAGGGTCGTCCCCACGACCCCGGGCCAAAGTTGGCAAGCCGCCGACATGTCCGACGACTATAGGGTCGTCCCCACGACGACGGGCCAAAGTAGGCCAGCCGCCGACATATCCGACGACTATAGGGTCGTCCCCACGACCCCGGGACTAGATTGGCCCGCCACCGTCATGTCCGACGAATATACGGTCGTCCCCACGACCCCGGGCCAATAATGGCCAATCGCCGACATGTCCGATGACAATAGGGTCGTCCCCACGACCACGGACCAAAGTTGGCCAGCCGCCGACATATCCGACGACTATAGGGTCGTCCCCATGACCTCGGAACTAGATTGGCCCGCCACCATCATGTCCGACGACTATAGGGTCGACCCCACGACCCCGGGAGTTGATTGCCCCGCCACCGTTATTTCTGACGACTATAGGGTCGTCCCCACGACCACGGACCAAAGTTGGACAGCCGCCGACATATCCGACGACTATAGGGTCGTCCCCATGACCCCGGGACTAGGTTGGCTCGCCGCCGACTTGTCCGACGACTATAGGGTCGTCCCCACGACCCCGGGACTAGATTGGCCCGCCACCGTCTTGTCCGACGACTATAGGGTCGTCCCCACGACAGCGGGCCTACGTTGGCCAGCCGCCGGCATGTCCGACGACTATTGGATCGTCCCCACGACCACGGGCCAAAGTTGGCCAGCCGCCGACATGTCCGACGACAATCGGATCGTCCCCACGACCCCGGGCCTAGATTGGCCCGCCACCGTCATGTCCAACGACTATAGGGTCGTCCCTACGACCCCGGGACTAGATTAGACCGCCACCGTCATGTCCAACGACTATAAGGTCGTCCCCACGACCACGGGCCAAAGTTGGCATGCCGCCGAAATGTCCGACGACTATAGGGTCGTCCCCACGACCCCGGGCCAAAGTTGGCAAGCCGCCGAAATGTCCGACGACTATAGGGTCGTCCCCACGACCCCGGGACTAGATTGGCCCGCCACCGTCATGTCCGACGACTATAGGGTCGTCCCCACGACCCCGGGCCAAAGTTGGCAAGCCGCCGACATTTCCGACGACTATAGAGTCGTACCCACGACACCGGGCCAAAGTTGGCCCGCCGCCGACATGTCCGACGACTATAGGGTCGTCCCCACGACCCCGGGACTAGATTGGCCCGCCACCGTCATGTCCGACGACAATAGGGTCGTTCCCACGACCCCGGGGCAAGGTTGGCCAGCCGCCGACTTGTCCGACGACTATAGGGTCGTACCCACGACCCCGGGACTAGGCTGACAAGCCGCCAACATGTACGACGACTATAGGGTCGTGCCCACGACCCTGGGCCAAAGATGTCCAGCCGCCGTCTTGTCCGACGACTATAGGGTCGTCCCCACGACCCCGGGACTAGATTGGCCCGCCACCGTCATGTCCAACGACTATAGGGTCGTCCCCACAACCACGGGCCAAAGTTGGCCAGCCGCCGACATGTCCGACGACTATTGGATCGTCCCCACGACCACGGGCCAAAGTTGGCCAGCCGCCGACATGTCCAACGACTATAGGGTCGTCCCCACGACCCCGGGCACATTTGTCAAGCCGCCGACATGTCCCCACAACCCCGGGACTAGATTGGCCCGCCACCGTCATGTCCGACGACTATAGGGTCGTCCCCACGACCCCGGGCCAAAGTTGGCAAGCCGCCGACATGTCCGACGACTATAGGGTCGTCCCCACGACGACGGGCCAAAGTAGGCCAGCCGCCGACATATCCGACGACTATAGGGTCGTCCCCACGACCCCGGGACTAGATTAGCCCGCCACCGTCATGTCCGACGAATATACGGTCGTCCCCACGACCCCGGGCCAATAATGGCCAATCGCCGACATGTCCGATGACTATAGGGTCGTCCCCACGACCACGGACCAAAGTTGGCCAGCCGCCGACATATCCGACGACTATAGGGTCGTCCCCATGACCTCGGGACTAGATTGGCCCGCCACCATCATGTCCGACGACTATAGGGTCGACCCCACGACCCCGGGAGTTGATTGCCCCGCCACCGTTATTTCTGACGACTATAGGGTCGTCCTCACGACCACGGACCAAAGTTGGACAGCCGCCGACATATCCGACGACTATAGGGTCGTCCCCATGACCCCGGGACTAGGTTGGCTCGCCGCCGACTTGTCCGACGACTATAGGGTCGTCCCCACGACCCCGGGACTAGATTGGCCCGCCACCGTCTTGTCCGACGACTATAGGGTCGTCCCCACGACAGCGGGCCTACGTTGGCCAGCCGCCGACATGTCCGACCACTATAGGGTCGTCCCCACGACCCCGGGACTAGGTTGGCTCGCCGCCGACATGTCCGACGACTATAGGGTCGTTCCCACGACACCGGGACTATGTTGGCCAGCCGCCGACATGTCCGACGACTATAGGGTCGTCCCCACGACCCCGGGACTAGGTTGGCTCGCCGCCGACATGTCCGACGACTATAGGGTCGTTCCCACGACACCGGGACTAGGTTGGCTCGCCGCCGATTTGTCCGACCACTATAGGGTCGTCCCCACGACCCCGGGACTATGTTGGCTCGCCGCCGACATGTCCCACGACTATAGGTTCGTCCCCACGACCCCCGGAGTAGGTTGGCTCGCCGCAGACTTGTCCGACGACTATAGGGTCGTCCCCACGACCCCGGGCCAAAGATGTCCAGCCGCCGACATGTCCGACCACTATAGGGTCGTCCCCACGACCCAGGGACTAGGTTGGCTCGCCGCCGACATGTCCGACGACTATAGGGTCGTTCCCACGACACCGGGACTATGTTGGCCAGCCGCCGACATGTCCGACGACTATAGGGTCGTCCCCACGACCCCGGGACTAGGTTGGCTCGCCGCCGACATGTCCGACGACTATAGGGTCGTCCCCACCACCCCGGGCCAAAGTTGGCAAGCCGCCGAAATGTCCGACGACTGTAGGGTCGTCCCCAAGACCCCGGGACTAGATTGGCCCGCCACCGTCAAGTCCGACGACTGTAAGGTCGTCCCCACGACCCCGGGCCAAAGTTGGCAAGCCGCCGAAATGTCCGACGACTGTAGGGTCGTCCCCACGACCCCGGTATTAGATTGGCCCGCCACCGTCAAGTCCGACGACTATAGGGTCGTCCCCACGACCCCGGGTCCAGGTTGGCCAAGCGCCGACATTTCCGACGACTATAGAGTCGTCCCCACGACACCGGGCCCAAATTGGCCAGCCGCCGACATGTCCGACGACTATAGGGTCGTCCCCACGACCCCGGGCCAATGTTGGCCAATCGCCGACATGTCCGACGACTATAGGGTCGTCCATACGACCCCGGGACTAAATTGGCCCGCCACCGTCATGTCCAACGACTATAGGGTCGTCCCCATGACCCCGGGACTAGGTTGACAAGCCGCCGACTTGTCCGACCACTATAGGGTCGTCCCTACGACCCCGGGCACATTTCGCAAGTCGCCGACATATCCCCACAATCCCGGGACTAGATTGGCCCGACACCGTCATGTCCGACGACTATAGGGTCGTCCCCACGACCCCGGGCACATTTGTCAAGTCGCCGACATGTCCCCACAACCCCGGGACTAGATTGGCCCGCCACCGTCATGTCCGACGACTATAGGGTCGTCCCCACGACCCCGGGCCAAAGTTGGCAAGCCGCCGACATGTCCGACGACTATAGGGTCGTCCCCACGACGACGGGCCAAAGTAGGCCAGCCGCCGACATATCCGACGACTATAGGGTCGTCCCCACGACCCCGGGACTAGATTGGCCCGCCACCGTCATGTCCGACGAATATACGGTCGTCCCCACGACCCCGGGCCAATAATGGCCAATCGCCGACATGTCCGATGACAATAGGGTCGTCCCCACGACCACGGACCAAAGTTGGCCAGCCGCCGACATATCCGACGACTATAGGGTCGTCCCCATGACCTCGGAACTAGATTGGCCCGCCACCATCATGTCCGACGACTATAGGGTCGACCCCACGACCCCGGGAGTTGATTGCCCCGCCACCGTTATTTCTGACGACTATAGGGTCGTCCCCACGACCACGGACCAAAGTTGGACAGCCGCCGACATATCCGACGACTATAGGGTCGTCCCCATGACCCCGGGACTAGGTTGGCTCGCCGCCGACTTGTCCGACGACTATAGGGTCGTCCCCACGACCCCGGGACTAGATTGGCCCGCCACCGTCTTGTCCGACGACTATAGGGTCGTCCCCACGACAGCGGGCCTACGTTGGCCAGCCGCCGGCATGTCCGACGACTATTGGATCGTCCCCACGACCACGGGCCAAAGTTGGCCAGCCGCCGACATGTCCGACGACAATCGGATCGTCCCCACGACCCCGGGCCTAGATTGGCCCGCCACCGTCATGTCCAACGACTATAGGGTCGTCCCTACGACCCCGGGACTAGATTAGACCGCCACCGTCATGTCCAACGACTATAAGGTCGTCCCCACGACCACGGGCCAAAGTTGGCATGCCGCCGAAATGTCCGACGACTATAGGGTCGTCCCCACGACCCCGGGCCAAAGTTGGCAAGCCGCCGAAATGTCCGACGACTATAGGGTCGTCCCCACGACCCCGGGACTAGATTGGCCCGCCACCGTCATGTCCGACGACTATAGGGTCGTCCCCACGACCCCGGGCCAAAGTTGGCAAGCCGCCGACATTTCCGACGACTATAGAGTCGTACCCACGACACCGGGCCAAAGTTGGCCCGCCGCCGACATGTCCGACGACTATAGGGTCGTCCCCACGACCCCGGGACTAGATTGGCCCGCCACCGTCATGTCCGACGACAATAGGGTCGTTCCCACGACCCCGGGGCAAGGTTGGCCAGCCGCCGACTTGTCCGACGACTATAGGGTCGTACCCACGACCCCGGGACTAGGCTGACAAGCCGCCAACATGTACGACGACTATAGGGTCGTGCCCACGACCCTGGGCCAAAGATGTCCAGCCGCCGTCTTGTCCGACGACTATAGGGTCGTCCCCACGACCCCGGGACTAGATTGGCCCGCCACCGTCATGTCCAACGACTATAGGGTCGTCCCCACAACCACGGGCCAAAGTTGGCCAGCCGCCGACATGTCCGACGACTATTGGATCGTCCCCACGACCACGGGCCAAAGTTGGCCAGCCGCCGACATGTCCAACGACTATAGGGTCGTCCCCACGACCCCGGGCACATTTGTCAAGCCGCCGACATGTCCCCACAACCCCGGGACTAGATTGGCCCGCCACCGTCATGTCCGACGACTATAGGGTCGTCCCCACGACCCCGGGCCAAAGTTGGCAAGCCGCCGACATGTCCGACGACTATAGGGTCGTCCCCACGACGACGGGCCAAAGTAGGCCAGCCGCCGACATATCCGACGACTATAGGGTCGTCCCCACGACCCCGGGACTAGATTGGCCCGCCACCGTCATGTCCGACGAATATACGGTCGTCCCCACGACCCCGGGCCAATAATGGCCAATCGCCGACATGTCCGATGACTATAGGGTCGTCCCCACGACCACGGACCAAAGTTGGCCAGCCGCCGACATATCCGACGACTATAGGGTCGTCCCCATGACCTCGGGACTAGATTGGCCCGCCACCATCATGTCCGACGACTATAGGGTCGACCCCACGACCCCGGGAGTTGATTGCCCCGCCACCGTTATTTCTGACGACTATAGGGTCGTCCTCACGACCACGGACCAAAGTTGGACAGCCGCCGACATATCCGACGACTATAGGGTCGTCCCCATGACCCCGGGACTAGGTTGGCTCGCCGCCGACTTGTCCGACGACTATAGGGTCGTCCCCACGACCCCGGGACTAGATTGGCCCGCCACCGTCTTGTCCGACGACTATAGGGTCGTCCCCACGACAGCGGGCCTACGTTGGCCAGCCGCCGACATGTCCGACCACTATAGGGTCGTCCCCACGACCCCGGGACTAGGTTGGCTCGCCGCCGACATGTCCGACGACTATAGGGTCGTTCCCACGACACCGGGACTATGTTGGCCAGCCGCCGACATGTCCGACGACTATAGGGTCGTCCCCACGACCCCGGGACTAGGTTGGCTCGCCGCCGACATGTCCGACGACTATAGGGTCGTTCCCACGACACCGGGACTAGGTTGGCTCGCCGCCGATTTGTCCGACCACTATAGGGTCGTCCCCACGACCCCGGGACTATGTTGGCTCGCCGCCGACATGTCCCACGACTATAGGTTCGTCCCCACGACCCCCGGAGTAGGTTGGCTCGCCGCAGACTTGTCCGACGACTATAGGGTCGTCCCCACGACCCCGGGCCAAAGATGTCCAGCCGCCGACATGTCCGACCACTATAGGGTCGTCCCCACGACCCAGGGACTAGGTTGGCTCGCCGCCGACATGTCCGACGACTATAGGGTCGTTCCCACGACACCGGGACTATGTTGGCCAGCCGCCGACATGTCCGACGACTATAGGGTCGTCCCCACGACCCCGGGACTAGGTTGGCTCGCCGCCGACATGTCCGACGACTATAGGGTCGTCCCCACCACCCCGGGCCAAAGTTGGCAAGCCGCCGAAATGTCCGACGACTGTAGGGTCGTCCCCAAGACCCCGGGACTAGATTGGCCCGCCACCGTCAAGTCCGACGACTGTAAGGTCGTCCCCACGACCCCGGGCCAAAGTTGGCAAGCCGCCGAAATGTCCGACGACTGTAGGGTCGTCCCCACGACCCCGGTATTAGATTGGCCCGCCACCGTCAAGTCCGACGACTATAGGGTCGTCCCCACGACCCCGGGTCCAGGTTGGCCAAGCGCCGACATTTCCGACGACTATAGAGTCGTCCCCACGACACCGGGCCCAAATTGGCCAGCCGCCGACATGTCCGACGACTATAGGGTCGTCCCCACGACCCCGGGCCAATGTTGGCCAATCGCCGACATGTCCGACGACTATAGGGTCGTCCATACGACCCCGGGACTAAATTGGCCCGCCACCGTCATGTCCAACGACTATAGGGTCGTCCCCATGACCCCGGGACTAGGTTGACAAGCCGCCGACTTGTCCGACGACTATAGAGTCGTCCCCACGACTCCGGGTCCAGGTTGGCCAGCCGCCGACTTGTCCGACCACTATAGGGTCGTCCCTACGACCCCGGGCACATTTCGCAAGTCGCCGACATATCCCCACAATCCCGGGACTAGATTGGCCCGACACCGTCATGTCCGACGACTATAGGGTCGTCCCCACGACCCCGGGCACATTTGTCAAGTCGCCGACATGTCCCCACAACCCCGGGACTAGATTGGCCCGCCACCGTCATGTCCGACGACTATAGGGTCGTCCCCACGACCCCGGGCCAAAGTTGGCAAGCCGCCGACATGTCCGACGACTATAGGGTCGTCCCCACGACGACGGGCCAAAGTAGGCCAGCCGCCGACATATCCGACGACTATAGGGTCGTCCCCACGACCCCGGGACTAGATTGGCCCGCCACCGTCATGTCCGACGAATATACGGTCGTCCCCACGACCCCGGGCCAATAATGGCCAATCGCCGACATGTCCGATGACAATAGGGTCGTCCCCACGACCACGGACCAAAGTTGGCCAGCCGCCGACATATCCGACGACTATAGGGTCGTCCCCATGACCTCGGAACTAGATTGGCCCGCCACCATCATGTCCGACGACTATAGGGTCGACCCCACGACCCCGGGAGTTGATTGCCCCGCCACCGTTATTTCTGACGACTATAGGGTCGTCCCCACGACCACGGACCAAAGTTGGACAGCCGCCGACATATCCGACGACTATAGGGTCGTCCCCATGACCCCGGGACTAGGTTGGCTCGCCGCCGACTTGTCCGACGACTATAGGGTCGTCCCCACGACCCCGGGACTAGATTGGCCCGCCACCGTCTTGTCCGACGACTATAGGGTCGTCCCCACGACAGCGGGCCTACGTTGGCCAGCCGCCGGCATGTCCGACGACTATTGGATCGTCCCCACGACCACGGGCCAAAGTTGGCCAGCCGCCGACATGTCCGACGACAATCGGATCGTCCCCACGACCCCGGGCCTAGATTGGCCCGCCACCGTCATGTCCAACGACTATAGGGTCGTCCCTACGACCCCGGGACTAGATTAGACCGCCACCGTCATGTCCAACGACTATAAGGTCGTCCCCACGACCACGGGCCAAAGTTGGCATGCCGCCGAAATGTCCGACGACTATAGGGTCGTCCCCACGACCCCGGGCCAAAGTTGGCAAGCCGCCGAAATGTCCGACGACTATAGGGTCGTCCCCACGACCCCGGGACTAGATTGGCCCGCCACCGTCATGTCCGACGACTATAGGGTCGTCCCCACGACCCCGGGCCAAAGTTGGCAAGCCGCCGACATTTCCGACGACTATAGAGTCGTACCCACGACACCGGGCCAAAGTTGGCCCGCCGCCGACATGTCCGACGACTATAGGGTCGTCCCCACGACCCCGGGACTAGATTGGCCCGCCACCGTCATGTCCGACGACAATAGGGTCGTTCCCACGACCCCGGGGCAAGGTTGGCCAGCCGCCGACTTGTCCGACGACTATAGGGTCGTACCCACGACCCCGGGACTAGGCTGACAAGCCGCCAACATGTACGACGACTATAGGGTCGTGCCCACGACCCTGGGCCAAAGATGTCCAGCCGCCGTCTTGTCCGACGACTATAGGGTCGTCCCCACGACCCCGGGACTAGATTGGCCCGCCACCGTCATGTCCAACGACTATAGGGTCGTCCCCACAACCACGGGCCAAAGTTGGCCAGCCGCCGACATGTCCGACGACTATTGGATCGTCCCCACGACCACGGGCCAAAGTTGGCCAGCCCCCGACATGTCCAACGACTATAGGGTCGTCCCCACGACCCCGGGCACATTTGTCAAGCCGCCGACATGTCCCCACAACCCCGGGACTAGATTGGCCCGCCACCGTCATGTCCGACGACTATAGGGTCGTCCCCACGACCCCGGGCCAAAGTTGGCAAGCCGCCGACATGTCCGACGACTATAGGGTCGTCCCCACGACGACGGGCCAAAGTAGGCCAGCCGCCGACATATCCGACGACTATAGGGTCGTCCCCACGACCCCGGGACTAGATTGGCCCGCCACCGTCATGTCCGACGAATATACGGTCGTCCCCACGACCCCGGGCCAATAATGGCCAATCGCCGACATGTCCGATGACTATAGGGTCGTCCCCACGACCACGGACCAAAGTTGGCCAGCCGCCGACATATCCGACGACTATAGGGTCGTCCCCATGACCTCGGGACTAGATTGGCCCGCCACCATCATGTCCGACGACTATAGGGTCGACCCCACGACCCCGGGAGTTGATTGCCCCGCCACCGTTATTTCTGACGACTATAGGGTCGTCCTCACGACCACGGACCAAAGTTGGACAGCCGCCGACATATCCGACGACTATAGGGTCGTCCCCATGACCCCGGGACTAGGTTGGCTCGCCGCCGACTTGTCCGACGACTATAGGGTCGTCCCCACGACCCCGGGACTAGATTGGCCCGCCACCGTCTTGTCCGACGACTATAGGGTCGTCCCCACGACAGCGGGCCTACGTTGGCCAGCCGCCGACATGTCCGACCACTATAGGGTCGTCCCCACGACCCCGGGACTAGGTTGGCTCGCCGCCGACATGTCCGACGACTATAGGGTCGTTCCCACGACACCGGGACTATGTTGGCCAGCCGCCGACATGTCCGACGACTATAGGGTCGTCCCCACGACCCCGGGACTAGGTTGGCTCGCCGCCGACATGTCCGACGACTATAGGGTCGTTCCCACGACACCGGGACTAGGTTGGCTCGCCGCCGATTTGTCCGACCACTATAGGGTCGTCCCCACGACCCCGGGACTATGTTGGCTCGCCGCCGACATGTCCCACGACTATAGGTTCGTCCCCACGACCCCCGGAGTAGGTTGGCTCGCCGCAGACTTGTCCGACGACTATAGGGTCGTCCCCACGACCCCGGGCCAAAGATGTCCAGCCGCCGACATGTCCGACCACTATAGGGTCGTCCCCACGA
The DNA here is from genome assembly GCA_963932275.1 of Andrena praecox. Lineage (NCBI taxonomy): Eukaryota > Metazoa > Arthropoda > Insecta > Hymenoptera > Andrenidae > Andrena > Andrena praecox. Next base: position 581,577 of record CAWVQO010000346.1, on the reverse strand, counting down.
CCCAGGGACTAGGTTGGCTCGCCGCCGACATGTCCGACGACTATAGGGTCGTTCCCACGACACCGGGACTATGTTGGCCAGCCGCCGACATGTCCGACGACTATAGGGTCGTCCCCACGACCCCGGGACTAGGTTGGCTCGCCGCCGACATGTCCGACGACTATAGGGTCGTCCCCACCACCCCGGGCCAAAGTTGGCAAGCCGCCGAAATGTCCGACGACTGTAGGGTCGTCCCCAAGACCCCGGGACTAGATTGGCCCGCCACCGTCAAGTCCGACGACTGTAAGGTCGTCCCCACGACCCCGGGCCAAAGTTGGCAAGCCGCCGAAATGTCCGACGACTGTAGGGTCGTCCCCACGACCCCGGTATTAGATTGGCCCGCCACCGTCAAGTCCGACGACTATAGGGTCGTCCCCACGACCCCGGGTCCAGGTTGGCCAAGCGCCGACATTTCCGACGACTATAGAGTCGTCCCCACGACACCGGGCCCAAATTGGCCAGCCGCCGACATGTCCGACGACTATAGGGTCGTCCCCACGACCCCGGGCCAATGTTGGCCAATCGCCGACATGTCCGACGACTATAGGGTCGTCCATACGACCCCGGGACTAAATTGGCCCGCCACCGTCATGTCCAACGACTATAGGGTCGTCCCCATGACCCCGGGACTAGGTTGACAAGCCGCCGACTTGTCCGACGACTATAGAGTCGTCCCCACGACTCCGGGTCCAGGTTGGCCAGCCGCCGACTTGTCCGACCACTATAGGGTCGTCCCCACGACCCCGGGCACATTTCGCAAGTCGCCGACATATCCCCACAATCCCGGGACTAGATTGGCCCGACACCGTCATGTCCGACGACTATAGGGTCGTCCCCACGACCCCGGGCACATTTGTCAAGTCGCCGACATGTCCCACCAACCCCGGGACTAGATTGGCCCGCCACCGTCATGTCCGACGACTATAGGGTCGTCCCCACGACCCCGGGCCAAAGTTGGCAAGCCGCCGACATGTCCGACGACTATAGGGTCGTCCCCACGACGACGGGCCAAAGTAGGCCAGCCGCCGACATATCCGACGACTATAGGGTCGTCCCCACGACCCCGGGACTAGATTGGCCCGCCACCGTCATGTCCGACGAATATACGGTCGTCCCCACGACCCCGGGCCAATAATGGCCAATCGCCGACATGTCCGATGACAATAGGGTCGTCCCCACGACCACGGACCAAAGTTGGCCAGCCGCCGACATATCCGACGACTATAGGGTCGTCCCCATGACCTCGGAACTAGATTGGCCCGCCACCATCATGTCCGACGACTATAGGGTCGACCCCACGACCCCGGGAGTTGATTGCCCCGCCACCGTTATTTCTGACGACTATAGGGTCGTCCCCACGACCACGGACCAAAGTTGGACAGCCGCCGACATATCCGACGACTATAGGGTCGTCCCCATGACCCCGGGACTAGGTTGGCTCGCCGCCGACTTGTCCGACGACTATAGGGTCGTCCCCACGACCCCGGGACTAGATTGGCCCGCCACCGTCTTGTCCGACGACTATAGGGTCGTCCCCACGACAGCGGGCCTACGTTGGCCAGCCGCCGGCATGTCCGACGACTATTGGATCGTCCCCACGACCACGGGCCAAAGTTGGCCAGCCGCCGACATGTCCGACGACAATCGGATCGTCCCCACGACCCCGGGCCTAGATTGGCCCGCCACCGTCATGTCCAACGACTATAGGGTCGTCCCTACGACCCCGGGACTAGATTAGACCGCCACCGTCATGTCCAACGACTATAAGGTCGTCCCCACGACCACGGGCCAAAGTTGGCATGCCGCCGAAATGTCCGACGACTATAGGGTCGTCCCCACGACCCCGGGCCAAAGTTGGCAAGCCGCCGAAATGTCCGACGACTATAGGGTCGTCCCCACGACCCCGGGACTAGATTGGCCCGCCACCGTCATGTCCGACGACTATAGGGTCGTCCCCACGACCCCGGGCCAAAGTTGGCAAGCCGCCGAAATGTCCGACGACTGTAGGGTCGTCCCCACGACCCCGGGACTAGATTGGCCCGCCACCGTCAAGTCCGACGACTATAGGGTCGTCCCCAGGACCTTGGGACTAGATTGGTCCGCCACCGTCATGTCCGACGACTATAGGGTCGTCCCCACGACCCCGGGCCAAAGTTGGCCAGCCGCCGACATGTCCGACGACTATAGGGTCGTCCCCACGACCCCGAGACTAGATTGGTCCGCCACGGTCATGTCCGACGACAATAGAGTCGTCCCCACGACCCCGGGTCCAGGTTGGCCAGCCGCCGACATTTCCGACGACTATAGAGTCGTCCCCACGACACCGGGCCAAAGTTGGCCCGCCGCCGACATGTCCGACGACTATAGGGTCGTCCCCACGACCGCGGGACTAGATTGGCCCGCCACCGTCATGTCCGACGACAATAGGGTCGTTCCCACGACCCCGGGGCAAGGTTGGCCAGCCGCCGACTTGTCCGACGACAATCGGATCGTCCCCACGACCCCGGGCCTAGATTGGCCCGCCACCGTCATGTCCAACGACTATAGGGTCGTCCCTACGACCCCGGGACTAGATTAGACCGCCACCGTCATGTCCAACGACTATAAGGTCGTCCCCACGACCACGGGCCAAAGTTGGCATGCCGCCGAAATGTCCGACGACTATAGGGTCGTCCCCACGACCCCGGGCCAAAGTTGGCAAGCCGCCGAAATGTCCGACGACTATAGGGTCGTCCCCACGACCCCGGGACTAGATTGGCCCGCCACCGTCATGTCCGACGACTATAGGGTCGTCCCCACGACCCCGGGCCAAAGTTGGCAAGCCGCCGAAATGTCCGACGACTGTAGGGTCGTCCCCACGACCCCGGGTCCAGGTTGGCCAGCCGCCGACATTTCCGACGACTATAGAGTCGTCCCCACGACACCGGGCCAAAGTTGGCCCGCCGCCGACATGTCCGACGACTATAGGGTCGTCCCCACGACCCCGGGACTAGATTGGCCCGCCACCGTCATGTCCAACGACTATAGGGTCGTCCCCACAACCACGGGCCAAAGTTGGCCAGCCGCCGACATGTCCGACGACTATTGGATCGTCCCCACGACCACGGGCCAAAGTTGGCCAGCCGCCGACATGTCCAACGACTATAGGGTCGTCCCCACGACCCCGGGACTAGATTGGCCCACCACCGTCATGTCCGACGAATATACGGTCGTCCCCACGACCCCGGGCCAATAATGGCCAATCGCCGACATGTCCGATGACTATAGGGTCGTCCCCACGACCACGGACCAAAGTTGGCCAGCCGCCGACATATCCGACGACTATAGGGTCGTCCCCATGACCTCGGGACTAGATTGGCCCGCCACCATCATGTCCGACGACTATAGGGTCGACCCCACGACCCCGGGAGTTGATTGCCCCGCCACCGTTATTTCTGACGACTATAGGGTCGTCCCCACGACCACGGACCAAAGTTGGACAGCCGCCGACATATCCGACGACTATAGGGTCGTCCCCATGACCCCGGGACTAGGTTGGCTCGCCGCCGACTTGTCCGACGACTATAGGGTCGTCCCCACGACCCCGGGACTAGATTGGCCCGCCACCGTCTTGTCCGACGACTATAGGGTCGTCCCCACGACAGCGGGCCTACGTTGGCCAGCCGCCGACATGTCCGACCACTATAGGGTCGTCCCCACGACCCCGGGACTAGGTTGGCTCGCCGCCGACATGTCCGACGACTATAGGGTCGTTCCCACGACACCGGGACTATGTTGGCCAGCCGCCGACATGTCCGACGACTATAGGGTCGTCCCCACGACCCCGGGACTAGGTTGGCTCGCCGCCGACATGTCCGACGACTATAGGGTCGTTCCCACGACACCGGGACTAGGTTGGCTCGCCGCCGATTTGTCCGACCACTATAGGGTCGTCCCCACGACCCCGGGACTATGTTGGCTCGCCGCCGACATGTCCGACGACTATAGGTTCGTCCCCACGACCCCCGGAGTAGGTTGGCTCGCCGCAGACTTGTCCGACGACTATAGGGTCGTCCCCACGACCCCGGGCCAAAGATGTCCAGCCGCCGACATGTCCGACCACTATAGGGTCGTCCCCACGACCCAGGGACTAGGTTGGCTCGCCGCCGACATGTCCGACGACTATAGGGTCGTTCCCACGACACCGGGACTATGTTGGCCAGCCGCCGACATGTCCGACGACTATAGGGTCGTCCCCACGACCCCGGGACTAGGTTGGCTCGCCGCCGACATGTCCGACGACTATAGGGTCGTCCCCACCACCCCGGGCCAAAGTTGGCAAGCCGCCGAAATGTCCGACGACTGTAGGGTCGTCCCCAAGACCCCGGGACTAGATTGGCCCGCCACCGTCAAGTCCGACGACTGTAAGGTCGTCCCCACGACCCCGGGCCAAAGTTGGCAAGCCGCCGAAATGTCCGACGACTGTAGGGTCGTCCCCACGACCCCGGTATTAGATTGGCCCGCCACCGTCAAGTCCGACGACTATAGGGTCGTCCCCACGACCCCGGGTCCAGGTTGGCCAAGCGCCGACATTTCCGACGACTATAGAGTCGTCCCCACGACACCGGGCCCAAATTGGCCAGCCGCCGACATGTCCGACGACTATAGGGTCGTCCCCACGACCCCGGGCCAATGTTGGCCAATCGCCGACATGTCCGACGACTATAGGGTCGTCCATACGACCCCGGGACTAAATTGGCCCGCCACCGTCATGTCCAACGACTATAGGGTCGTCCCCATGACCCCGGGACTAGGTTGACAAGCCGCCGACTTGTCCGACGACTATAGAGTCGTCCCCACGACTCCGGGTCCAGGTTGGCCAGCCGCCGACTTGTCCGACCACTATAGGGTCGTCCCCACGACCCCGGGCACATTTCGCAAGTCGCCGACATATCCCCACAATCCCGGGACTAGATTGGCCCGACACCGTCATGTCCGACGACTATAGGGTCGTCCCCACGACCCCGGGCACATTTGTCAAGTCGGCGACATGTCCCCACAACCCCGGGACTAGATTGGCCCGCCACCGTCATGTCCGACGACTATAGGGTCGTCCCCACGACCCCGGGCCAAAGTTGGCAAGCCGCCGACATGTCCGACGACTATAGGGTCGACCCCACGACGACGGGCCAAAGTAGGCCAGCCGCCGACATATCCGACGACTATAGGGTCGTCCCCACGACCCCGGGACTAGATTGGCCCGCCACCGTCATGTCCGACGAATATACGGTCGTCCCCACGACCCCGGGCCAATAATGGCCAATCGCCGACATGTCCGATGACAATAGGGTCGTCCCCACGACCACGGACCAAAGTTGGCCAGCCGCCGACATATCCGACGACTATAGGGTCGTCCCCATGACCTCGGAACTAGATTGGCCCGCCACCATCATGTCCGACGACTATAGGGTCGACCCCACGACCCCGGGAGTTGATTGCCCCGCCACCGTTATTTCTGACGACTATAGGGTCGTCCCCACGACCACGGACCAAAGTTGGACAGCCGCCGACATATCCGACGACTATAGGGTCGTCCCCATGACCCCGAGACTAGATTGGCCCGCCACCGTCATGTCCGACGACTATAGGGTCGTCCCCACGACCCCGGGCCAAAGTTGGCAAGCCGCCGAAATGTCCGACGACTGTAGGGCCGTCCCCACGACCCCGGGACTAGATTGGCCCGCCACCGTCAAGTCCGACGACTATAGGGTCGTCCCCACGACCTCGGGACTAGATTGGCCCGCTACCGTCAAGTCCGACGACTATAGGGTCGTCCCACGACCCCGGGACAAGGTTGGCCAGCCGCCGACATTTCCGACGACTATAGAGTCGTCCCCACGACACCGGGCCAAAGTTGGCCCGCCACCGTCAAGTCCGACGACTATAGGGTCGTCCCCAGGACCTCGGGACTAGATTGGCCCGCCACCGTCAAGTCCGACGACTATAGGGTCGTCCCCACGACCCCGGGCCAAAGTTGGCAAGCCGCCGAAATGTCCGACGACTGTAGGGCCGTCCCCACGACCCCGGGACTAGATTGGCCCGCCACCGTCAAGTCCGACGACTATAGGGTCGTCCCCACGACCTCGGGACTAGATTGGCCCGCTACCGTCAAGTCCGACGACTATAGGGTCGTCCCACGACCCCGGGACAAGGTTGGCCCGCCGCCGACATGTCCGACGACTATAGGGCCGTACCCACGACCCCGGGACTAGGCTGACAAGCCGCCAAAATGTCCGACGACTATAGGGTCGCCCCCACGACCCCGGGCCATAGTTGGCCAGCCGCCGACATGTCCGACGACTTTAGGGTCGTCCCCACGACCCCGGGACTAGATTGGCCCGCCACCGTCAAGTCCGACGACTATAGGGTCGTCCCCAGGACCTCGGGATTAGATTGGCCCGCCACCGTCAAGTCCGACGACTATAGGGTCGTCCCCACGACCCCGGGCCAAAGTTGGCAAGCCGCCGAAATGTCCGACGACTGTAGGGTCGTCCCCACGACCCCGGGACTAGATTGGCCCGCCACCGTCAAGTCCGACGACTATAGGGTCGTCCCCACGACCTCGGGACTAGGTTGGCCAGCCGCCGACATGTCCGACCACTATTGGGTCGTCCCCACGACCACGGGCCAAAGTTGGCCAGCCGCCGACATGTCCGACGACTATAGGGTCGTCCCCACGACCCCGGGACTAGGTTGGCCAGCCGCCGACATGTCCGACGACTATAGGGTCGTCCCGACGACCCCGGGCCAATGTTGGCCAATCGCCAACATGTCCGACGACTATAGGGTCGTCCCTACGACCCCGGGACTAGATTGGCCCGCCACCGTCATGTCCAACGATTATAGGGTCGTCCCCACGACCCCGGGACTAGATTGGCCCGCCACCGTCATTTCCGACGATTATAGGGTCGTCCCCACGACCCCGGGACAAGCTTGGCCCGCCGCCGACTTGTCCGACGACTATAGGGTCGTCCCCACGACCCCGGGACTAGATTGGCCAGCCGCCGACATGTCCGACGACTATAGAGTCGTCCCCACGACACCGGGCCAAAGTTGGACAGCCGCCGACATGTCCGACTACTATAGGGTCGTCCCCAGGACCTCGGGTCTAGATTGGCCCGCTACCGTCATGTCCGAAGACTATAGGGTCGTCCCCACGACCACGGGACTAGACTGGCCCGCCACCGTCATATCCGACGACAATAGGGTCGTCCCCACGACCCCGGGTCTAGGTTGGCCAGCCGCCGACATGTCCGACGACAATCGGATCGTCCCCACGACCACGCGCCAAAGTTGGCCAGCCGCCGGCATGTCCGACGACTATTGGATCGTCCCCACGACCACGGGCCAAAGTTGGCCAGCCGCCGACATGTCCGACGACAATCGGATCGTCCCCACGACCCCGGGCCTAGATTGGCCCGCGACCGTCATGTCCAACGACTATAGGGTCGTCCCTACGACCCCGGGACTAGATTAGACCGCCACCGTCATGTCCAACGACTATAAGGTCGTCCCCACGACCACGGGCCAAAGTTGGCATGCCGCCGAAATGTCCGACGACTATAGGGTCGTCCCCACGACCCCGGGCCAAAGTTGGCAAGCCGCCGAAATGTCCGACGACTATAGGGTCGTCCCCACGACCCCGGGACTAGATTGGCCCGCCACCGTCATGTCCGACGACTATAGGGTCGTCCCCACGACCCCGGGCCAAAGTTGGCAAGCCGCCGAAATGTCCGACGACTGTAGGGTCGTCCCCACGACCCCGGGACTAGATTGGCCCGCCACCGTCAAGTCCGACGACTATAGGGTCGTCCCCAGGACCTTGGGACTAGATTGGCCCGCCACCGTCAAGTCCGACGACTATAGGGTCGTCCCCACGACCCCGGGCCAAAGTTGGCATGCCGCCGAAATGTCCGACGACTGTAGGGTCGTCCCCACGACCCCGGGACTAGATTGGTCCGCCACCGTCATGTCCGACGACTATAGGGTCGTCCCCACGACCCCGGGCCAAAGTTGGCCAGCCGCCGACATGTCCGACGACTATAGGGTCGTCCCCACGACCCCGAGACTAGATTGGTCCGCCACCGTCATATCCGACGACAATAGAGTCGTCCCCACGACCCCGGGTCCAGGTTGGCCAGCCGCCGACATTTCCGACGACTATAGAGTCGTCCCGACGACACCGGGCCAAAGTTGGCCCGCCGCCGACATGTCCGACGACTATAGGGTCGTCTCCACGACCCCGGGACTAGATTGGCCCGCCACCGTCATGTCCGACGACAATAGGGTCGTTCCCACGACCCCGGGGCAAGGTTGGCCAGCCGCCGACTTGTCCGACGACTATAGGGTCGTACCCACGACCCCGGGACTAGGCTGACAAGCCGCCAACATGTACGACGACTATAGGGTCGTGCCCACGACCCTGGGCCAATAATGGCCAATCGCCGACATGTCCGATGACTATAGGGTCGTCCCCTCGACCACGGACCAAAGTTGGCCAGCCGCCGACATATCCGACGACTATAGGGTCGTCCCCATGACCTCGGGACTAGATTGGCCCGCCACCATCATGTCCGACGACTATAGGGTCGACCCCACGACCCCGGGAGTTGATTGCCCCGCCACCGTTATTTCTGACGACTATAGGGTCGTCCCCACGACCACGGACCAAAGTTGGACAGCCGCCGACATATCCGACGACTATAGGGTCGTCCCCATGACCCCGGGACTAGGTTGGCTCGCCGCCGACTTGTCCGACGACTATAGGGTCGTCCCCACGACCCCGGGACTAGATTGGCCCGCCACCGTCATGTCCAACGACTATAGGGTCGTCCCCACAACCACGGGCCAAAGTTGGCCAGCCGCCGACATGTCCGACGACTATTGGATCGTCCCCACGACCACGGGCCAAAGTTGGCCAGCCGCCGACATGTCCAACGACTATAGGGTCGTCCCCACGACCCCGGGCACATTTGTCAAGCCGCCGACATGTCCCCACAACCCCGGGACTAGATTGGCCCGCCACCGTCATGTCCGACGACTATAGGGTCGTCCCCACGACCCCGGGCCAAAGTTGGCAAGCCGCCGACATGTCCGACGACTATAGGGTCGTCCCCACGACGACGGGCCAAAGTAGGCCAGCCACCGACATATCCGACGACTATAGGGTCGTCCCCACGACCCCGGGACTAGATTGGCCCGCCACCGTCATGTCCGACGAATATACGGTCGTCCCCACGACCCCGGGCCAATAATGGCCAATCGCCGACATGTCCGATGACTATAGGGTCGTCCCCTCGACCACGGACCAAAGTTGGCCAGCCGCCGACATATCCGACGACTATAGGGTCGTCCCCATGACCTCGGGACTAGATTGGCCCGCCACCATCATGTCCGACGACTATAGGGTCGACCCCACGACCCCGGGAGTTGATTGCCCCGCCACCGTTATTTCTGACGACTATAGGGTCGTCCCCACGACCACGGACCAAAGTTGGACAGCCGCCGACATATCCGACGACTATAGGGTCGTCCCCATGACCCCGGGACTAGGTTGGCTCGCCGCCGACTTGTCCGACGACTATAGGGTCGTCCCCACGACCCCGGGACTAGATTGGCCCGCCACCGTCTTGTCCGACGACTATAGGGTCGTCCCCACGACAGCGGGCCTACGTTGGCCAGCCGCCGACATGTCCGACCACTACAGGGTCGTCCCCACGACCCCGGGACTAGATTGGCCCGCCACCGTGAAGTCCGACGACTATAGGGTCGTCCCCACGACCTCGGGACTAGGTTGGCCAGCCGCCGACATGTCCGACGACTATAGGGTCGTCCCCACGACCCCGGGCCAATGTTGGCCAATCGCCGACATGTCCGACGACTATAGGGTCGTCCCTACGACCCCGGGACTAGATTGGCCCGCCACCGTCATGTCCAACGACTATAGGGTCGTCCCCACGACCCCGGGCCAAAGTTGGCATGCCGCCGAAATGTCCGACGACTATAGGGTCGTCCCCACGACACCGGGCCAAAGTTGGCAAACCGCCGAAATGTCCGACGACTGTAGGGTCGTCCCCATGACCCCGGGACTAGATTGGCCCGCCACCGTCATTTCCGACGACTATAGGGTCGTCCCCACGACCACAGGCCAAAGTTGGCCAGCCGCCGACATATCCGACGACTGTAGGGTCGTCCCCACGACCACGGGCCAATGTTGGCCAGCCGCTGACTTGTCCGACGACTATAGGCTCTTCCCCACGACCACGGGCCAGTGTTGGCCAGCCGCTTACTTGTCCGACGACTATAGGGTCGTCCCCACGACCACGGGCCAAAGTTGGCCAGCCGCCGACATATCCGACGACTATAGGGTCGTCCCCACGTACCACGGGCCAAGAATATCCAGCCGCCGTCTTGTCCGACTACTATAGGGTCGTCCCGACGACCCCGGGCCAATGTTGGCCAATCGCCAACATGTCCGACGACTATAGGGTCGTCCCTACGACCCCGGCACTAGATTGGCCGGACACCGTCATGTCCAACGACTATAGGGTCGTCCCCACGACCCCGGGACTAGGTTGACAAGCCGCCAACATATCCGACGACTATACGGTCGTCCCCACGACCTCGGGACTAGGTCGGCCAGCCGCCGTCATGTCCGACGACTATAGGGTCGTCCCGACGACCCCGGGCCAATGTTGGCCAATCGCCAACATGTCCGACGACTATAGGGTCGTCCCTACGACCCCGGCACTAGAGTGGCCCGCCACCGTCATGTCCGACGACTATAGGGTCGTCCCCACGACCCCGGGACTAGATTGGCCCGCCACCGTCATGTCCGACGATTATAGGGTCGTCCCCACGACCGCGAGACTAGATTGGCCCGCCACCGTCATGTCCGACGACAATAGGGTCGTCCCCACGACCCCGGGTCCAGGTTGGCCAGCCGCCGACATTTCCGACGACTATAGAGTCGTCCCCAAGACACCGGGCCAAAGTTGGCCAGCCGCCGACATGTCCGATGACTATAGGGTCGTCCCCACGACCACGGGCCAAAGTTGGCATGCCGCCGAAATGTCCGACGACTATAGGGTCGTCCCCACGTCCCCGGGACTAGATTGGCCCGCCACCGTCATGTCCGACGATTATAGGGTCGTCCCCACGACCGCGAGACTAGATTGGCCCGCCACCGTCATGTCCGACGACAATAGGGTCGTCCCCACGACACCGGGTCTAGGTTGGCCAGCCGCCGACTTGTCCGACGACTATAGGGTCGTACCCAAGACCCCGGGACTAGGCTGACAAGCCGCCAACACGTCCGACGACTATTGGGTCGTCCCCACGACCCCGGGCCAAAGATGTCCAGCCGCCGTCTTGTCCGAAGACTATAGGGTCGTCCCCACGACCCCGAGTCCAGGTTGGCCAGCCGCCGACATTCCGACGACTATAGAGTCGTCTCCACGACCCCGGGCCAAAGTTGGCCAGCCGCCGACATGTCCGACGACTATAGGGTCGTCCCCACGACCCCGAGACTAGATTGGCCCGCCACCGTCATGTCCGACGACAATAGGGTCGTCCCCACGACTCCGGGTCCAGGTTGGCCAGCCGCCGACATTTCCGACGACTGTAGGGTCGTCCCCACGACCCCGGGACTAGATTGGCCCGCCACCGTCATGTGCGACGACTATAGTGTCGTCCCCACGACCCCCGGACTTGGTTGGCTCGCCGCCGACTTGTCCGACGACTATAGGGTCGTCCCCACGACCCCGGGCCAATATTGGCCAGCTGCCGGCTTGACCGACGACTATAGGGTCGACCCCACGACCCCGGGACTAGATTGGCCCGCCACCGTCATGTCCGACGACTATAAGGTCGTCCCCACGACCCCGGGCCAAAGTTGGCCAGCCGCCGACATGTCCGATGATTATAGTGTCGTCCAAACGACACCGGGAATAGATTGGCCCACCACCGACAAGTCCGACGACTATAGGGTCGTCCCCACGACCTCGGGACTAGGTTGGCCAGCCGCCGACATGTCCGACGACTATAGGGTCGTCGCCACGACCCCGGGCCAATGTTGGCCAATCGCCGACATGTCCGACGACTATAGGGTCGTCCCTACGACCCCGGACTAGGTTGGCCAGCCGCCGACATGTCCGACGACTATAGGGTCGACCCCACGACCCCGGGACTAGATTGGCCCGCCACCGTCATGTCCGACGACTATAAGGTCGTCCCCACGACCGCGGGCCAAAGTTGGCCAGCCGCCGACATGTCCGATGATTATAGTGTCGTCCAAACGACCCAGGGAATAGATTGGCCCGCCACCGACAAGTCCGATGACTATAGGGTCGTCCCCACGACCTCGGGACTAGGTTGGCCAGCCGCCGACATGTCCGACGACTATAGGGTCGTCGCCACGACCCCGGGCCAATGTTGGCCAATCGCCGACATGTCCGACGACTATAGGGTCGTCCCTACGACCCCGGACTAGGTTGGCCAGCCGCCGACATGTCCGACGACTATAGGGTCGTCCCCACGACCACGGGCCAAAGTTGGCAAGCCGCCGACATGTCCGATGACTGTAGGGTCGTCCCCACGACCCCGGGACTAGGTTGGCCCACCGCCGACTTGTCCGACGACAATAGGGTCGTCCCCACGACCCCGGGTCTAGGTTGGCCAGCTGCCGACATGTCCGACGATTATAGGGTCGTCCCCAAGACCAGGGGCCAAAGTTGGCCTGCCGCCGAAATGTCCGACAACTATACAGTCGTCCCCACGACACCAGGCCAAAGTTGGCCAGCCGCCAACATGTCCGACGACTATAGGGTCGTCCCTACGACCCCGGGACTAGATTGGCCCGCCGCCGACTTGTCCGACGACTATAGGGTCGTCCCCACGACCCCCGGACTAGCTTGGCTCGCCGCCGACTTGTCCGACGACTATAGGGTCGTCCCCACGATCACGGGCCAAAGTTTGCCAGCCGCCGACATGTCCGACGACTATAGGGTCGTCCCATGGACCCCGGGACGAGATTGGCCCGCCACCGTCATGTCCGACGACTATAAGGTCGTCCCCACGACCCCCGGACTAGGTTGGCTCGCCGCCGACTTGTCCGACGACTATAGGGTCGTCCCCACGACCCCGGGCCAAAGTTGGCAAGCCGCCGACATGTCCGATGACTATAGGGTCGTCCCCACGACCCCGGGACTAGGTTGGCCCACCGCCGACTTGTCCGACGACAATAGGGTCGTCCCCACGACCCCGGGTCTAGGTTGGCCAGCTGCCGACATGTCCGACGATTATAGGGTCGTCCCCAAGACCAGGGGCCAAAGTTGGCCTGCCGCCGAAATGTCCGACGACTATAGGGTCGTCCCATGGACCCCGGGACGAGATTGGCCCGCCACCGTCATGTCCGACGACTATAAGGTGAGCTCAACTTTCTTCGATTACGAAGAGATAATCTCGCTCGTTTTAATTTTAGAAGGGTGTTCGAATTTGGAAAACCAGTCAGCCACGTGGTGAAGTAACACGATTTATTCGTTTTCAAGAGTATCGCGATTGGACGAATCACACACACCGTTCGTCTCGCGATCAATTCCGAAGAGAAACAATTAATTATTAGCGCAATTAATTGAACAAATAAGATCGGCTCGGAGCCCGAAGCCGGAAAAAAATGCTCGTACGGGAGCAGCAACAACAGCGTGTTTACACTCGAGCGAGCCGCACAAGAAGAAGGCAGTCTGCCTCGCGAAATCGCGGAAAGGAAACGGCCCCCCGTCCCGTCGCGCCCGCGGCCCAAGCTACTCGGTCCACCCAAACCGCGGGAACGACGAGAACGGCTGGGCCGATGCTCTATTGGTAGCGCTAGCGCGCGTAATATAAAGGTCCTATATACACTATATACAACTTACAAACTAGGATACAAGATAAAACTATGTACAATGTGTAAAATTGAATAAGTAAATATAAGTGGTTAAATAAGTGAATGTCCTGCCATCGCGAACATGCCGCCCGCCTCGTCCGAGGGCACGACGACGAAAGTTAGCGCACATATCACTTGCCGAACACGGCGTTGGATATCGTTCGGCCGATAATCGTTTAGGTGACAGCCGGCCCACCTAGAGGGCGCGCCGCCCGCCGTGACGACTGGCCCACCGCAACTGCGACAGAAGTCACGGCGCTTCGGACGCTGAATCCCCAACGTTCGACAGTTCGGTGCCCGTCCACTCGGGTAAGGGGCACAGCGTGCCGATTGAACGTGTGGACGTCTTGCTGGAAGTGCGGATAGTGACCACTCGAACGAGGCCATCCTTCCCCGGATGAACCTCCTGAATTCGTGCGAGTGGCCATTTAGTGGGTGGTAGAAGTGCATCCTTCACAAGAACAAGGTCCCCCACCTTCAAATTGAGACGACGTCTCCTCCACTTGGGAAGCTGCTGTAGTTGGTGGAGATACTCCTTGGTCCATCTGAACCAAAAATGGTCGCGTAAATTAGAAATAAGCTTCCACCGAGTCAGCCCATGGACAGAGGCATTTGTACTGTTAGGCTCAGGAATGGAAATTAAAGGTTCGCCAACAAGAAAGTGTCCCGGTGTTAACGAGGAAAAATCAGAGGGATCGTCGGACATAGTGGTAAGTGGTCTAGAATTGAGGCACGCCTCTACTTGACATAGCAATGTAGCCATTTCTTCGTATGTCAAGGTGTGATCACCGATGACACGTCGAAGATGGTATTTGGCCGATTTAACGGCAGCCTCCCACAATCCCCCAAAGTGAGGAGAATACGGTGGAATAAAGGACCACTTGGTTCCATCCATGGCCAGTGTAGCGGACACCTCTCCATAAAACACGGATGCCGCCTTGAAGAGGCACTGCAACTCCCCATCAGCGCCTCGGAAGTTCGTCGCATTGTCGCTGATCAGCTCAGCACAGTGGCCACGACGTGAGACAAACCTACGGAAAGCGGCGAGGAAGCTAGACGAGGTTAGGTCGGACACCACCTCAAGGTGGACAGCCTTTGTGCATAGGCACACAAACACAGCAATATATCCTTTGTAGGATTTGTGTCCTCTCCCTTTGGCAGTCCGAAGCATCAAGGGTCCGGCATAGTCCACACCACTTTTCAAGAACGCTCTGGAGGGTTGTAGTCTGGATACTGGTAGGCTACCCATTTGTTGGTGTCCCGTGGCACCCCTGAACCGTAGACACCGCAGACAGTTATGGATAACCCCTTTAATCAAGGTACGACTTTTAGGAATCCAATAACTCTGTAAAAGAAAGCAGCGAGATAAAGTGAACCCCCCGTGCAACGTGGTTACATGAGCGTGTCTTGCCAACAGTGTCGCTAAAGGCGACTGTCGACTTATGACGATGGGATGTTTATGATCGACAGGCAACGCAGCCTGACTCAATCGACCACCGACTCGAATAAGCCCTTGGTCATCAATGAAGGCTCGTAGAGAAGCCAAGGGAGAGGCCACCTTGACCGACTTCCCTTTAAGAAGATCGTCTCGCTCATCTGGAAAAGTGTCTAACTGGCTGAGTCGACAAATTAAAACCCGGCTTTCAGTCAGTTCAGTGGAGGTAAGGGGACCAATCTTTCTCCTATTGACGTTTTGAAGATTGAATCTGAATCTTCGAATGAGTGCAGTGACTCGTAATAGACGTGAGAACATAGAGAAACGCGAGAGCAGCTCATTGTGAATCCTTTCGCAGACAGTGTGCATGACAGCGGTACTTCTCTCTTCAGAATGAGCTTCCGACGTCAGATCCACTGTTGAAGTGGGCCACTCAGAGGAGTGTCGAGTGAGCCAAGGAGGGCCCTGCCACCAAAGGTTGAGCTCTTGCAACGCGGACAGCTCCACGCCTCGTGTGGCCAAGTCCGCCGGATTGTCCTGCGTGCGCACGTGTCTCCAGTGGGTATCAGGTAATAAATTTTGTATCTCGGCCACCCGATGTGCCACGAACGTTTTCCAGCGGGATGCATGCGCTCTGGTCCAGGCATGCACAACCGACGAATCCGTCCAAACAATTGTTCTGGCGTCAGGTAGTCTCAGCTCCTCCCGAGTGCTCGCCAATAATCGTGCCAATAGTACTGCGCCACACAACTCGAGCCGCGGCACGCTGACAACCTTGACGGGAGCGACTTTGGTCCTAGCAACAATAATATTAGAGTGGGTTAGACCTTCACGAGAATTGTGAACCCGAAGGTACACCACTGCGCAGTAAGCCCTTTCTGACGCATCACAGAACCCATGGAATTCCACTTTGGATTCGGTTGGATCATAGGAAATCCATCGAGGGACTCGCACTTCGTCGAGGAATTGTAGGTCCTGGCGAAAGGAGTTCCACAAAGTTGCCAATGGTGGTGGGATTTGTTGATCCCAGTCCACTCCAGCGAGCCAGAGGTCCTGCATAAGGATCTTACCCCTGACCAACACTGGGGCGACCCAGCCCATGGGGTCAAAGAGCCTCGCCAGCTCCGAGAGCACCATTCTCTTAGTCCAGGGGGCATCGTCCGAGATTGAAGAAAACCCTGGACATTTCACGGACAACATATCCAAAGTGGGCGTCCAGAGTAGCCCTAACGCCCCGTGCTGGTCGGACTCCTGGAACAGCTTGGAGCTCTCCGTCGTTGCCAGCGGAACTAACAGCGCATGGTTGGTGGCCCACTTGCTTAACTGAAACCCTCCAGCGATTAGAATCCCGATGAGCTGCCTCTGTACCTCTCGGGCTTGCTCCAGGTCATGGCCGCCAGCTAGGAGGTCATCCACGTAGGAGTGCTCCAGGAGCACTCGTGAACCCAGAGGGAATCGTTCTTTCTCGTCCAGTGCGAGCTGTCGCAATACCCTCAAGGCCAGGAACGGCGCGGAGGCGGTACCGTAGGTCACGGTATTCAACCGGAACGTACCCAGCGTGAGGCTGGGGTCGGCGCGCCACAGAACACACTGCCAGTCCCGATCAGCTGGAAGAATCAAGATCTGCCGAAACATTTTAACTATATCCGTGGAAAAGGCAAATCGAAACATTCTCCACCGGGTCAACACGCTCCACAAGGAGGCCTGTAACTTGGGGCCTGGCAACAGCAGGTCGTTTAACGAAAGACCTGTAGAAGTGACACAGGAAGCGTTAAAAACAACTCTAATTTTCCGTTTCTCCCCTTGACCCTTCCACACAGCGTGGTGGGGGAGGTAGTACAGAGGGGAGACACTGCCTGATCCCTCCTGCACCGGTTCCATATGCTCCAGGCGAAGGTACTCATCCATAAAGTCGGAGTACTTGTCACGTAGCCCTGGATCCTTCTGCTGACGCCTTTCATTATTCAACAGTACTCGGAGTGCAGTCGATCTGGAAGCTCCCAAGGCCGTAGGACCTTCTGGCTTAAACGGAAGGCGCACTACGTATCTTCCGTCCATGTTCCGCTGGTGAGAGGTCTGGAAATGCTCCTCGCACCAGAGTTCTTCAGGACTCAGCGGAGGCGTCTTCTGAACGTCCTCCAATTCCCAAAAACGCTGCAACTGGACCGAGGTAGGGTCTTGAGTGCTCACGTGGAAGACCCGTCGAGTTGGAGCATCAGAAACGCCGACATCCGGGGACACCGGACCGAATAAGACCCAGCCGAAGGGAGTATGGGTTGCTGCAGGGGTGCCCCTGGGTCCCTGGCGCGTCTCTCCCACTAATGCACTGCATACATCAGCACCGAGCAAAATATCAACCCGTGACGGTATATAATATTCCGCGTCAGCGAGTTGAAGGCCCTCTAAATGAGGCCAGTCAGTTGCGGAAGCCAATCTTGATGGCGTCGGCGGCATCACCTCGCGTGTCACCAACGCAGAAAAGGGTAGATTAAAAGAAGAGTTAAAATCTGTGGTCAAGACTGCTTCCACTTCGTACTTAGCCGTCCCCACGTCTCGACCTTGAAAACCAGTAAGTCTCACATGCGTCGACTTTCGCTTTAAACGAAGGGATTGAGCTACCCATTCGCTGAGGAACGACGCATCAGCTCCCTGATCTAGCACCGCTCGAACTGACACGGATCTGCCATTAGGGGCCACGAGGCGCACGCGGGCCGTTGCCAGAAGGACGAGACGCTTAGCACAAATAGAATTCACCACAGCCTTGGCGGTAAAGTCTGATTGAACGCCGTTGTTGTGTTCTGTCTTGACCTCGGAATGCTCGTAAGCGGCGTGTAGCAGTGTGTGGTGTTTCGAATCGCACACCAAACATCGAAATACGGAAGGACAGGCAGAGATAGAATGTCCAAGGTTCAAACAGGAAAAACAAACTCCTACCTTAGCGGCCTGGACCTTGCGCTCGTCCGCGTTCATTCCCTTAAACTTCGGACAGTAATTTAGATTGTGAGGACCCTGACACAACGGACATTGACGTGTTGGTTTGCCCTTTTTAGGTGTGGCATCAGCTTTCACTGGCAACGCTGTCCTGGAGCGATCGGACGTCTTCGTCCCTCCCTTTGCGTCCCGTTGTTTCGAAGACGGAGTTGGCTCCTGACCCTGCGCAGCGTAGAGTGCGTGGACCCTATTCTCGAAGAAATCCTCGATATCCGAAAATTTGGGAAACGTCGTACGGTCGGTGAGTGTGATTTCCCAGTCAAGTCGGGACGTTGGGTCCAATTTTTGAGCGAACAGAAAAACGAACCACTCGTCCCATTCTGATACGGGTCGTTGCAAAGACGTGAAGGACACGATCGCCTGACGAAACTCGTCGAGCAGGCGTTTGATGTCTGAAGGGCGTGCCTTAGTCACCGAGGCACAATTGACTAGACTCTTCATGCGTTCAGCGGAGAGAATTCGAGGGTTTTCATACCTTTTCAGCAAGCTGCTCCAAGCGCCGTCGTAGTTGGCCGCGGTGACGTTGGTGCGCTCCAACATCGTCGCTGCCTCACCCGTCAGAGCCGACTTTAAATACTCTAACTTTCTGACCTTGGAAATGCGCGTAGAGCTGTGAATCAGTGACTTGAAACGATCACGGAAACTTTCCCATGCCAGGAGTTCTCCAGAGAAAGTCGGTAACGAAAGCTTCGGAAGAGCTGACTCATCATCGTCCACCGCACTTCCTGAAGCAGCACGGCCCTTAGATGCCCATTCAGAGTCCGGATTCAACTCGCGTTGCATGTCTCTCAGCGCGGCCGAGTGTTCAAGGAAAGATTCCTCCACTTCCGCGAAACGATCGTTCTTCACGTAATCACTCGCGGACGCCCCGGGCTCGCGTATCACTTTGCGATGACCCAAGGTAAAGGACTTCCAATAGTTTTCTAGAAGTTCCCTTCGGGTTTCCAATACCGAAATGGTTATATTGTTTTTTCCCAACTTGAGTAGGTTGGTCATAAACCGCTCGATGCGTCCGGCAGTATCGTCCTGCTCGAGGACAAGCTCCTTCAGCGAGGACACCATCTTAGCTCGGAAGCGACCACGTGCACGCTAGTACGACGACACGAAATTCGGAGCACGCTCGGAATCCACACGAACAGCGTCGCGAGGTAGCACAGAAAGTAGCTCACGTTTCCGAAGCACTGACCGGAAGTCGCGTAGCAGTAGCGGAACGCGCCGAACACGTGCCGTGGAACCTTCTGGAAGGATCGCGGTGCACACACACGTGGACCTTAATCGGTAAGAATCCAATTTACTCCGGCTCGAAGGACCAAAAATGAGCTCAACTTTCTTCGATTACGAAGAGATAATCTCGCTCGTTTTAATTTTAGAAGGGTGTTCGAATTTGGAAAACCAATCAGCCACGTGGTGAAGTAACACGATTTATTCGTTTTCAAGAGTATCGCGATTGGACGAATCACACACACCGTTCGTCTCGCGATCAATTCCGAAGAGAAACAATTAATTATTAGCGCAATTAATTGAACAAATAAGATCGGCTCGGAGCCCGAAGCCGGTAAAAAATGCTCGTACGGGAGCAGCAACAACAGCGTGTTTACACTCGAGCGAGCCGCACAAGAAGAAGGCAGTCTGCCTCGCGAAATCGCGGAAAGGAAACGGCCCCCCGTCCCGTCGCGCCCGCGGCCCAAGCTACTCGGTCCACCCAAACCGCGGGAACGACGAGAACGGCTGGGCCGATGCTCTATTGGTAGCGCTAGCGCGCGTAATATAAAGGTCCTATATACACTATATACAACTTACAAACTAGGATACAAGATAAAACTATGTACAATGTGTAAAATTGAATAAGTAAATATAAGTGGTTAAATAAGTGAATGTCCTGCCATCGCGAACATAAGGTCGTCCCCACGACCCCCGGACTAGGTTGGCTCGCCGCCGACTTGTCCGACGACTATAGGGTCGTCCCACGACCCCGGGCCAAAGTTGGCAAGCCGCCGACATGTCCGATGATTATAGTGTCGTCCAAACGACCCAGGGAATAGATTGGCCCGCCACCGACAAGTCCGATGACTATAGGGTCGTCCCCACGACCCCGGGTCTAGGTTGGCCAGCCGCCGACATGTCCGACGACTATAGAGTCGTCCCCACGACACCGGGCCAAAGTTGGACAGCCGCCGACATGTCCGACTACTATAGGGTCGTCCCCACGACCCCGGGACTAGATTGGCCCGCCACCGTCATGTCCAACGACTATAGGGTCGTCCCCACAACCACGGGCCAAAGTTGGCCAGCCGCCGACATGTCCGACGACTATAGGGTCGTCCCCACGACCCCGGGCCAAAGTTGGCAAGCCGCCGAAATGTCCGACGACTATAGGGTCGTCCCCACGACCCCGGGACTAGGTTGGCCAGCCGCCGACATGTCCGACGACTATAGTGTCGTCCCCACGACACCGGGCCAAAGTTGGACAGCCGCCGACATGTCCGACGACTATAGGCTCGTCCCCACGACCCCGGGCCAAAGTTGGCAAGCCGCCGAAATGTCCGACGACTATAGGGTCGTCCCGACGACCCCGGGCCAATGTTGGCCAATCGCCAACATGTCCGACGACTATAGGGTCGTCCCTACGACCCCGGGACTAGATTAGCCCGCCACCGTCATGTCCAACGACTATAGGGTCGTCCCCACAACCACGGGCCAAAGTTGGCCAGCCGCCGACATGTCCGACGACTATAGGGTCGTCCCCACGACCACGGGCCAAAGTTGGCATGCCGCCGAAATGTCCGACGACTATAGAGTCGTCCCCACGACCACGCGCCAAAGTTGGCCAGCCGCCGACATGTCCGACGACAATAGGGTCGTCCCCACGACTCCGGGTCCAGGTTGGCCAGCCGCCGACATTTCCGACGACTGTAGGGTCGTCCCCACGACCCCGGGACTAGATTGGCCCGCCACCGTCATGTCCAACGACTATAGGGTCGTCCCCACAACCACGGGCCAAAGTTGGACAGCCGCCGACATGTCCGACTACTATAGGGTCGTCCCCACGACCTC
Organism: Andrena praecox; assembly: GCA_963932275.1. Taxonomy (NCBI): domain Eukaryota; kingdom Metazoa; phylum Arthropoda; class Insecta; order Hymenoptera; family Andrenidae; genus Andrena; species Andrena praecox. Next base: position 560,098 of record CAWVQO010000346.1, on the reverse strand, counting down.
GGGTCTAGATTGGCCCGCCACCGTCATGTCCGACGATTATAGGGTCGTCCCCACGACCGCGAGACTAGATTGGCCCGCCACCGTCATGTCCGACGACAATAGGGTCGTCCCCACGACCCCGGGTCCAGGTTGGCCAGCCGCCGACATTTCCGACGACTATAGAGTCGTCCCCACGACCACGCGCCAAAGTTGGCCAGCCGCCGACATGTCCGACGACTATAGGGTCGTCCCCACGACCCCGGGCCAATGTTGGCCAATCGCCGACATGTCCAACGACTATAGGGTCGTCCCTACGACCCCGGGACTAGAATAGCCCGCCACCGCCATGTCCAACAACTATAGGGTCGTCCCCACGACCACGGGCCAAAGTTGGCGTGCCGCCGAAATGTCCGACGACTATAGGGTCGTCCCCACGACCCCGGGACTAGATTGGCCCGCCACCGTCATGTCCGACGATTATAGGGTCGTCACCACGACCGCGAGACTAGATTGGCCCGCCACCGTCATGTCCGACGACGATAGGGTCGTCCCCACGACCCCGGGTCCAGGTTGGCCAGCCGCCGACATTTCCGACGACTATAGAGTCGTCCCCAAGACACCGGGCCAAAGTTGGCCAGCCGCCGACATGTCCGACGACTATAGGGTCGTCCCCACGACCACGGGCCAAAGTTGGCATGCCGCCGAAATGTCCGACGACTATAGGGTCGTCCCCACGACCCCGGGACTAGATTGGCCCGCCACCGTCATGTCCGACGATTATAGGGTCGTCCCCACGACCGCGAGACTAGATTGGCCCGCCACCGTCATGTCCGACGACAATAGGGTCGTCCCCACGACACCGGGACTAGATTGGCCCGCCACCGTCAAGTCCGACGACTATAGGGTCGTCCCCACGACCCCGGGACTAGATTGGCCCGCCACCGTCAAGTCCGACGACCTCGGGACTAGGTTGGCCAGCCGCCGACATGTCCGACGACTATTGGGTCGTCCCCACGACACCGGGCCAAAGTTGGCCAGCCGCCGACATGTCCGAAGACTATAGGGTCGTCCCCACGACCCCGGGACTAGATTGGCCAGCCGCCGACATGTCCGACGACTATAGAGTCGTCCCCACGACACCGGGTCAAAGTTGGCCAGCCGCTGACATTTCCAACGACTATTGGGTCGTCCCCACGACCACGGGCCAATGTTGGCTAGCCGCCGACATGTCCGACGACTATAGGGCCGTCCCCACGACCACGGGCCAAAGTTGGCCAGCCGCCGACATGTCCGACGACAATCGGATCGTCCCCACGACCACGCGCCAAAGTTGGCCAGCCGCCGACATGTCCGACGACTTTTGGATCGTCCCCACGACCCCGGGCCAATAATGGCCAATCGCCGACATGTCCGACGACTATAGGGTCGTACCTACGACCCCGGGACTTGATTGGCCCGGCACCGTCATGTCCAACGACTATCGGATCGTCCCTACGACCACGGGCCAAAGTTGGCCAGCCGCCGACAGGTCCGACGACTATTTGGTCGTCCCCACGACCCTGGGACTAGATTGGCTAGCCACCGTCACGTCCGACGACTATCGGATCGTCCCCACGACCACGAGCCAAAGTTGGCCAGCCGCCGACATGTCCAACGACTATTGGGTCGCCCCACGACCACGGGCCAAAGTTGGCCAGCCGCCGACATGTCCGATGACTATATGGTCGTCCCCACGACCCCGGGTCTAGGTTGGCCAGCCGCCGACATGTTCGACGACTATACAGGCGTCCCCACGACACCGGTCGGCCGCTGACATGCCCAACGACTATAGGGTCGTCCCCACGACCCCGGAACTAGGTTGGCCAGCCGCCGACATGTCCGACGATTATAGGGTCGTCCCGACGACCCCGGGCCAATGTTGGCCAATCGCCAACATGTCCGACGACTATAGGGTCGTCCCTACGACCCCGGGACTATTTTGGCCCGCCACCGTCATGTCCAACGATTATAGGGTCGTCCCTACGACCCCGGGACTATATTGGCTAGCCACCGTCATGTCCAACGACTATCGGATCGTCCCCACGACCACGAGCCAAAGTTGGCCAGCCGCCGACATGTCCAACGACTATTGGGTCGCCCCACGACCACGGGCCAAAGTTGGCCAGCCGCCGACATATACGATGACTATATGGTCGTACCCACGACCCCGGGTCTAGGTTGGCCAGCCGCCGACATGTTCGACGACTATAGAGGCGTCCCCACGACACCGGTCAGCCGCTGACATGCCCAACGACTATAGGGTCGTCCCCACGACCCCGGAACTAGGTTGGCCAACCGCCGACATGTCCGACGACTATAGAGTCGTCCCCACGACCCCGGGACAAGCTTGGCCCGCCGCCGACTTGTCCGACGACTATAGGGTCGTCCCCACGACCCCGGGCCAATAATGGCCAATCGCCGACATGTCCGACGACTATAGGGTCGTACCTACGACCCCGGGACTTGATTGGCCCGGCACCGTCATGTCCTACGACTATCGGATCGTCCCTACGACCACGGGCCAAAGTTGGCCAGCCGCCGACAGGTCCGACGACTATTTGGTCGTCCCCACGACCCTGGGAGTAGATTGGCTAGCCACCGTCACGTCCGACGACTATCGGATCGTCCCCACGACCACGGGCCAAAGTTGGCCAGCCGCCGACATGTCCAACGACTATTGGGTCGCCCCACGACCACGGGCCAAAGTTGGCCAGCCGCCGACATGTCCGATGACTATATGGTCGTCCCCACGACCCCGGGTCTAGGTTGGCCAGCCGCCGACATGTTCGACGACTATAGAGGCGTCCCCACGACACCGGGCCAAAGTTGGTCAGCCGCTGACATACCCAACGACTATAGGGTCGTCCCCACGACCACGGGCCAAAGTTGGCCAGCCGCCGACATGTCCGACGACAATAGGGTCGTCCCCACGACCCCGGGTCTAGGTTGGCCAGCCGCCGACATGTCCGACGACTATAGAGTCGTCCCCACGACACCGGGCCAAAGTTGGCCAGCCGCTGACATGTCCAACGACTATAGGGTCGTCACCACGACCACGGGCCAAAGTTGGCCAGCCGCCGACATGTCCGACGACTATTGGATCGTCCCCACGACCACGGGCCAAAGTTGGCCAGCCGCCGACATGTCCGACGATTATAGTGTCGTCCCCACGACCCCGGAACTAGGTTGGCCAGCCGCCGACATGTCCGACGACCCCGGGCCAATGTTGGCCAATCGCCAACATGTCCGACGACTATAGGGTCGTCCCTACGACCCCGGGACTATATTGGCCCGCCACCGTCATGCCCAACGATTATAGGGTCGTCCCCACGACCCCGGGACTAGATTGGCCCGCCACCGTCATGTCCGACGATTATAGGGTCGTCCCCACGACCCCGGGACAAGCTTGGCCCGCCGCCGACTTGTCCGACGACTATAGGGTCGTCCCCACGACCCCGGGACTAGATTGGCCCGCCACCGTCAAGTCCGACGACTATAGGGTCGTCCCAACGACCCCGGGACTAGATTGGTCCGCCACCGTCATGTCCGACGACTATAGGGTCGTCCCCACGACCCCGGGCCAAAGTTGGCAAGACGCCGAAATGTCCGACGACTGTAGGGTCGTCCCCACGACCCCGGGACTAGATTGGCCCGCCACCGTCAAGTCCGACGACCTCGGGACTAGGTTGGCCAGCCGCCGACATGTCCGACGACTATTGGGTGGTCCCCACGACACCGGGCCAAAGTTGGCCAGCCGCCGACATGTCCGAAGACTATAGGGTCGTCCCCACGACCCCGGGACTAGATTGGCCAGCCGCCGACATGTCCGACGACTATAGAGTCGTCCCCACGACACCGGGTCAAAGTTGGCCAGCCGCTGACATTTCCAACGACTATTGGGTCGTCCCCACGACCACGGGCCAATGTTGGCTAGCCGCCGACATGTCCGACGACTATAGGGCCGTCCCCACGACCACGGGCCAAAGTTGGCCAGCCGCCGACATGTCCGACGACAATCGGATCGTCCCCACGACCACGCGCCAAAGTTGGCCAGCCGCCGACATGTCCGACGACTTTTGGATCGTCTCCACGACCACGGGCCAAAGTTGGCCAGCCGCCGCCATGTCCGACGACTATAGGGTCGTCCCCACGACCCCGGGACTAGATTGGTCCGCCACCGTCATGTCCGACGACTATAAGGTCGTCCCCACGACCCCGGGCCAAATTTGGCAAGCCGCCGAAATGTCCGACGACTGTAGGGTCGTCCCCACGACCCCCGGACTAGATTGGCCCGCCACCGTCATGTCCAACGACTATCGGATCGTCCCCACGACCACGGGCCAAAGTTGGCCTGCCGCCGACATGTCCGACGACTATTGGGTCGTCCCCACGACACCGGGCCAAAGTTGGCCAGCCGCTGACATGTCCAACGACTATAGGGTCGTCCCCACGACCACGGGCCAAAGTTGACCAGCCGCCGACATGTCCGACGACTATTGGATCGTCCCCACGACCCCGGGCCAAAGTTGGCAAGCCGCCGAAATGTCCGACGACTGTAGGGTCGTCCCCACGACCCCCGGACTAGATTGGCCCGCCACCGACAAGTCCGACGACTATAGGGTCGTCCCCACGACCCCGGGACTAGATTGGCCCGCCGCCGTCATGTCCAACGACTATCGGATCGTCCCCACGACCACGGCCCAAAGTTGGCAAGCCGCCGACATGTCCGACGACTATAGGGTCGTCCCCACGACCTCGGGACTAGGTTGGCCACCCGCCGACATGTCCGACGACTATAGGGTCGTCCCCACGACCCCGGGTCTAGGTTGGCCAGCCGCCGACATGTCCGACGACTATTGGATCGTCCCCACGACCCCGGGCCAAAGTTGGCAAGCCGTCGAAATGTCCGACGACTGTAGGGTCGTCCCCACAACCCCGGGACTAGATTGGCCCGCCACCGTCATGTCCAACGACTATAGGGTCGTCCCCACAACAACGGGCCAAAGTTGGCCAGCCGCCGACATGTCCGACGACTATAGGGTCGTCCCCACGACCCCGGGACTAGATTGGCCCGCCACCGTCATGTCCGACGACTATTGGGTCGTCCCCACGACACCGGGCCAAAGTTGGCCAGCCGCTGACATGTCCAACGACTATAGGGTCGTCCCCACGACCACGGGCCAAAGTTGACCAGCCGCCGACATGCCCGACGACTATAGGGTCGTCCCCACGACCACGGGCCAAAGTTGACCAGCCGCCGACATGTCCGACGACTATAGGGTCGTCCCCACGACCCCGGGCCAAAGTTGGCAAGCCGTCGAAATGTCCGACGACTATAGGGTCGTCCCTACGACCCCGGGACTAGATTGGCATGCCACCGTCATGTCCAACGATTATAGGGTCGTCCCCACGACCCCGGGACTAGATTGGCCCGCCACCGTCATGTCCGACGATTATAGGGTCGTCCCCACGACCCCGGGACAAGCTTGGCCCGCCGCCGACTTGTCCGACGACTATAGGGTCGTCCCCACGACCCCGGGACTAGATTGGCCCGCCACCGTCATGTCCGACGACAATAGGGTCGTCCCCACGACCCCGGGTCTAGGTTGGCCAGCCGCCGACATATCCGACGACTATAGAGTTGTCCCCACGACACCGGGCCAAAGTTGGACAGCCGCCGACATGTCCGACTACTATAGGGACGTCCCCAGGACCTCGGGTCTAGATTGGCCCGCTACCGTCATGTCCGAAGACTATAGGGTCGTCCCCACGACCACGGGACTAGATTGGCCCGCCACCGCCAGGTCCGACGACAATAGGGTCGTCCCCACGACCCCGGGTCTGGGTTGGCCAGCCGCCGACATGTCCGACGACTATTGGATCGTCCCCACGACCACGGGCCAAAGTTGGCCAGCCGCCGACATGTCCGACGACTATAGGGTCGTCCCCACGACCCCGGGACTAGATTGGCCCGCCACCGTCATGTCCAACGACTATAGGGTCGTCCCCACAACCACGGGCCAAAGTTGGCCAGCCGTCGACATGTCCGACGACTATAGGGTCGTCCCCACGACCCCGGGCCAATGCTGGCCAATCGCCGACATGTCCCACGACTATGGGGTCGTCCCTACGACCCCGGGACTAGATTAGCCCGCCACCGTCATGTCCAACTACTATAGGGTCGTCCCCACGACCACGGGCCAAAGTTGGCATGCCGCCGAAATGTCCGACGACTATAGGGTCGTCCCCACGACACCGGGCCAAAGTTGGCCAGCCGCCGACATGTCCGACGACTATAGGGTCGTCCCCACGACCCCGGGACTAGATTGGCCCGCCACCGTCATGTCCGACGATTATAGGGTCGTCCCCACGACCGCGAGACTAGATTGGCCCGCCACCGTCATGTCCGACGACAATAGGGTCGTCCCCACGACCCCGGGTCCAGGCTGGCCAGCCGCCGACATTTCCGACGACTATAGGGTCGTCCCCACGACCCCGGGACTAGATTGGCCCGCCACCGTCATGTCCAACGACTATAGGGTCGTCCCCACAACCACGGGCCAAAGTTGGCCAGCCGCCGACATGTCCGACGACTATAGGGTCGTCCCAACGACCCCGGGCCAAAGTTGGCAAGCCGCCGAAATGTCCGACGACTATTGGGTCGTCCCCACGACCCCGGGACCAGGTTGGCCAGCCGCCGACATGTCCGACGTCTATAGGGTCGTCCCGACGACCCCGGGCCAATGTTGGCCGATCGCCAACATGTCCGACGACTATAGGGTCGTCCCTACGACCCCGGGACTAGATTGGCCCGCCACCGTCATGTCCAACGACTATAGGGTCGTCCCCACAACCACGGGCCAAAGTTGGCCAGCCGCCGACATGTCCGACGACTATAGGGTCGTCCCAACGACCCCGGGCCAAAGTTGGCAAGCCGCCGAAATGTCCGACGACTATTGGGTCGTCCCCACGACCCCGGGACTAGGTTGGCCAGCCGCCGACATGTCCGACGTCTATAGGGTCGTCCCGACGACCCCGGGCCAATGTTGGCCGATCGCCAACATGTCCGACGACTATAGGGTCGTCCCTACGACCCCGGGACTAGATTGGCCCGCCACCGTCATGTCCAACGATTATAGGGTCGTCCCCACGACCCCGGGTCTAGGTTGGCCAGCCGCCGACATGTCCGACGACTATAGTGTCGTCCCCACGACACCGGGCCAAAGTTGGACAGCCGCCGACATGTCCGACTACTATAGGGTCGTCCCCACGACCCCGGGACTAGATTGGCCCGCCACCGTCATGTCCAACGACTATAGGGTCGTCCCCACAACCACGGGCCAAAGTTGGCCAGCCGCCGACATGTCCGACGACTATAGGGTCGTCCCCACGACCCCGGGACTAGATTGGCCCGCCACCGTCATGTCCGACGACTATTGGGTCGTCCCCACGACACCGGGCCAAAGTTGGCCAGCCGCTGACATGTCCAACGACTATAGGGTCGTCCCCACGACCACGGGCCAAAGTTGACCAGCCGCCGACATGTCCGACGACTATAGGGTCGTCCCCACGACCCCGGGCCAAAGTTGGCAAGCCGTCGAAATGTCCGACGACTATAGGGTCGTCCCTACGACCCCGGGACTAGATTGGCATGCCACCGTCATGTCCAACGGTTATAGGGTCGTCCCCACGACCCCGGGACTAGATTGGCCCGCCACCGTCATGTCCGACGATTATAGGGTCGTCCCCACGACCCCGGGACAAGCTTGGCCCGCCGCCGACTTGTCCGACGACTATAGGGTCGTCCCCACGACCCCGGGACTAGATTGGCCCGCCACCGTCATGTCCGACGACAATAGGGTCGTCCCCACGACCCCGGGTCTAGGTTGGCCAGCCGCCGACATATCCGACGACTATAGAGTCGTCCCCACGACACCGGGCCAAAGTTGGACAGCCGCCGACATGTCCGACTACTATAGGGACGTCGCCACGACCCCGGGACAAGGTTGGCCCGCCGCCGATTTGTCCGACGACTATAGGGTCGTCCCCACGACCCCGGGACTAGATTGGCCCGCCACCGTCATGTCCGACGATTATAGGGTCGTCCCCACGACCCCGGGACAAGCTTGGCCCGCCGCCGACTTGTCCGAAGACTATAGGGTCGTCCCCACGACCACGGGACTAGATTGGCCCGCCACCGCCATGTCCGACGACAATAGGGTCGTCCCCACGAACCCGGGTCTAGGTTGGCCAGCCGCCGACATGTCCGACGACTATTGGATCGTCCCCACGACCACGGGCCAAAGTTGGCCAGCCGCCGACATGTCCAACGACTATAGGGTCGTCCCCACGACCACGGGCCAAAGTTGACCAGCCGCCGACATGTCCGACGACTATAGGGTCGTCCCCACGACCCCGGGCCAAAGTTGGCAAGCCGTCGAAATGTCCGACGACTATAGGGTCGTCCCTACGACCCCGGGACTAGATTGGCATGCCACCGTCATGTCCAACGGTTATAGGGTCGTCCCCACGACCCCGGGACTAGATTGGCCCGCCACCGTCATGTCCGACGACTATTGGGTCGTCCCCACGACACCGGGCCAAAGTTGGCCAGCCGCTGACATGTCCAACGACTATAGGGTCGTCCCCACGACCACGGGCCAAAGTTGACCAGCCGCCGACATGTCCGACGACTATAGGGTCGTCCCCACGACCCCGGGCCAAAGTTGGCATGCCGTCGAAATGTCCGACGACTATAGGGTCGTCCCTACGACCCCGGGACTAGATTGGCATGCCACCGTCATGTCCAACGGTTATAGGGTCGTCCCCACGGCCCCGGGACTAGATTGGCCCGCCACCGTCATGTCCGACGATTATAGGGTCGTCCCCACGACCCCGGGACAAGCTTGGCCCGCCGCCGACTTGTCCGACGACTATAGGGTCGTCCCCACGACCCGGGGACTAGATTGGCCCGCCACCGTCATGTCCGACGACAATAGGGTCGTCCCCACGACCCCGGGTCTAGGTTGGCCAGCCGCCGACATATCCGACGACTATAGAGTCGTCCCCACGACACCGGGCCAAAGTTGGACAGCCGCCGACATGTCCGACTACTATAGGGACGTCGCCACGACCCCGGGACAAGGTTGGCCCGCCGCCGATTTGTCCGACGACTATAGGGTCGTACCCACGACCCCGGGACTAGATTGGCCCGCCACCGTCATGTCCGACGACTATTGGGTCGTCCCCACGACACCGGGCCAAAGTTGGCCAGCCGCTGACATGTCCAACGACTATAGGGTCGTCCCCACGACCACGGGCCAAAGTTGACCAGCCGCCGACATGTCCGACGACTATAGGGTCGTCCCCACGACCCCGGGCCAAAGTTGGCAAGCCGTCGAAATGTCCGACGACTATAGGGTCGTCCCCACGACCCCGGGACTAGATTGGCCCGCCACCGTCATGTCCGACGATTATAGGGTCGTCCCCACGACCCCGGGACAAGCTTGGCCCGCCGCCGACTTGTCCGAAGACTATAGGGTCGTCCCCACGACCACGGGACTAGATTGGCCCGCCACCGCCATGTCCGACGACAATAGGGTCGTCCCCACGACCCCGGGTCTAGGTTGGCCAGCCGCCGACATGTCCGACGACTATTGGATCGTCCCCACGACCACGGGCCAAAGTTGGCCAGCCGCCGACATGTCCGACGACTATAGGGTCGTCCCCACGACCCCGGGCCAATGTTGGCCGATCGCCAACATGTCCGACGACTATAGGGTCGTCCCTACGACCCCGGGACTAGATTGGCCCGCCACCGTCATGTCCAACGATTATAGGGTCGTCCCCACGACCCCGGGTCTAGGTTGGCCAGCCGCCGACATGTCCGACGACTATAGTGTCGTCCCCACGACACCGGGCCAAAGTTGGACAGCCGCCGACATGTCCGACTGCTATAGGGTCGTCCCCACGACCCCGGGACTAGATTGGCCCGCCACCGTCATGTCCAACGACTATAGGGTCGTCCCCACAACCACGGGCCAAAGTTGGCCAGCCGCCGACATGTCCGACGACTATAGGGTCGTCCCAACGACCCCGGGCCAAAGTTGGCAAGCCGCCGAAATGTCCGACGACTATTGGGTCGTCCCCACGACCCCGGGACTAGGTTGGCCAGCCGCCGACATGTCCGACGTCTATAGGGTCGTCCCGACGACCCCGGGCCAATGTTGGCCGATCGCCAACATGTCCGACGACTATAGGGTCGTCCCTACGACCCCGGGACTAGATTGGCCCGCCACCGTCATGTCCAACGATTATAGGGTCGTCCCCACGACCCCGGGTCTAGGTTGGCCAGCCGCCGACATGTCCGACGACTATAGTGTCGTCCCCACGACACCGGGCCAAAGTTGGACAGCCGCCGACATGTCCGACTACTATAGGGTCGTCCCCACGACCCCGGGACTAGATTGGCCCGCCACCGTCATGTCCAACGACTATAGGGTCGTCCCCACAACCACGGGCCAAAGTTGGCCAGCCGCCGACATGTCCGACGACTATAGGGTCGTCCCCACGACCCCGGGACTAGATTGGCCCGCCACCGTCATGTCCGACGACTATTGGGTCGTCCCCACGACACCGGGCCAAAGTTGGCCAGCCGCTGACATGTCCAACGACTATAGGGTCGTCCCCACGACCACGGGCCAAAGTTGACCAGCCGCCGACATGTCCGACGACTATAGGGTCGTCCCCACGACCCCGGGCCAAAGTTGGCAAGCCGTCGAAATGTCCGACGACTATGGGGTCGTCCCCACGACCCCGGGACTAGATTGGCCCGCCACCGTCATGTCCGACGATTATAGGGTCGTCCCCACGACCCCGGGACAAGCTTGGCCCGCCGCCGACTTGTCCGAAGACTATAGGGTCGTCCCCACGACCACGGGACTAGATTGGCCCGCCACCGCCATGTCCGACGACAATAGGGTCGTCCCCACGACCCCGGGTCTATGTTGGCCAGCCGCCGACATGTCCGACGACTATTGGATCGTCCCCACGACCACGGGCCAAAGTTGGCCAGCCGCCGACATGTCCGACGACTATAGGATCGTCCCCACGACCCCGGGACTAGATTGGCCCGCCACCGTCATGTCCAACGATTATAGGGTCGTCCCCACGACCACGGGCCAAAGTTGGCCAGCCGCCGACATGTCCGACCACAATTGGGTCGTCCCCACGACACCGGGCCAAAGTTGGCCAGCCGCCGACATGTCCGACGACTATAGGGTCGTCGCCACGACCCCGGGACAAGGTTGGCCCGCCGCCGATTTGTCCGACGACTATAGGGTCGTACCCACGACCCCGGGACTAGGCTGACAAGCCGCCAACATGTCCGAAGACTATAGGGTCGTCCCCACGACCCCGGGCCAATGATGTCCAGCCGCCGTCTTGTCCGACGACTATAGGGTCGTCCCCACAACCCCGGGACTAGATTGGCCCGCCACCGTCATGTCCAACGATTATAGGGTCGTCCCCACGACCACGGGCCAAAGTTGGCCAGCCGCCGACATGTCCGACGATAATCGGATCGTCCCCACGACCACGCGCCAAAGTTGGCCAGCCGCCGACATGTCCGACGACTATAGGGTCGTCCCCACGACCCCGGGACTAGATTGGCCCGCCACCGTCATGTCCGACGATTATAGGGTCGTCCCCACGACCGCGAGACTAGATTGGCCCGCCACCGTCATGTCCGACGACAATAGGGTCGTCCCCACGGCCCCGGGTCCAGGCTGGCCAGCCGCCGACATTTCCGACGACTATAGGGTCGTCCCCACGACCCCGGGACTAGATTGGCCCGCCACCGTCATGTCCAACGACTATAGGGTCGTCCCCACAACCACGGGCCAAAGTTGGCCAGCCGCCGACATGTCCGACGACTATAGGGTCGTCCCAACGACCCCGGGCCAAAGTTGGCAAGCCGCCGAAATGTCCGACGACTATTGGGTCGTCCCCACGACCCCGGGACTAGGTTGGCCAGCCGCCGACATGTCCGACGTCTATAGGGTCGTCCCGACGACCCCGGGCCAATGTTGGCCGATCGCCAACATGTCCGACGACTATAGGGTCGTCCCTACGACCCCGGGACTAGATTGGCCCGCCACCGTCATGTCCAACGATTATAGGGTCGTCCCCACGACCCCGGGTCTAGGTTGGCCAGCCGCCGACATGTCCGACGACTATAGTGTCGTCCCCACGACACCGGGCCAAAGTTGGACAGCCGCCGACATGTCCGACTACTATAGGGTCGTCCCCACGACCCCGGGACTAGATTGGCCCGCCACCGTCATGTCCAACGACTATAGGGTCGTCCCCACAACCACGGGCCAAAGTTGGCCAGCCGCCGACATGTCCGACGACTATAGGGTCGTCCCAACGATCCCGGGCCAAAGTTGGCAAGCCGCCGAAATGTCCGACGACTATTGGGTCGTCCCCACGACCCCGGGACTAGGTTGGCCAGCCGCCGACATGTCCGACGTCTATAGGGTCGTCCCCACGACCCCGGGACTAGATTGGCCCGCCACCGTCATGTCCGACGATTATAGGGTCGTCCCCACGACCCCGGGACTAGATTGGCCCGCCACCGTCATGTCCGACGATTATAGGGTCGTCCCCACGACCGCGAGACTAGATTGGCCCGCCACCGTCATGTCCGACGATTATAGGGTCGTCCCCACGACCGCGAGACTAGGTTGGCCAGCCGCCGACATGTCCGACGTCTATAGGGTCGTCCCCACGACCCCGGGACTAGATTGGCCCGCCACCGTCATGTCCAACGATTATAGGGTCGTCCCCACGACCCCGGGTCTAGGTTGGCCAGCCGCCGACATGTCCGACGACTATAGTGTCGTCCCCACGACACCGGGCCAAAGTTGGACAGCCGCCGACATGTCCGACTACTATAGGGTCGTCCCCACGACCCCGGGACTAGATTGGCCCGCCACCGTCATGTCCAACGACTATAGGGTCGTCCCCACAACCACGGGCCAAAGTTGGCCAGCCGCCGACATGTCCGACGACTATAGGGTCGTCCCAACGACCCCGGGCCAAAGTTGGCAAGCCGCCGAAATGTCCGACGACTATTGGGTCGTCCCCACGACCCCGGGACTAGATTGGCCCGCCACCGTCATGTCCGACGATTATAGGGTCGTCCCCACGACCGCGAGACTAGATTGGCCCGCCACCGTCATGTCCGACGACAATAGGGTCGTCCCCACGACCCCGGGTCCAGGCTGGCCAGCCGCCGACATTTCCGACGACTATAGGGTCGTCCCCACGACCCCGGGACTAGATTGGCCCGCCACCGTCATGTCCAACTACTATAGGGTCGTCCCCACGACCACGGGCCAAAGTTGGCATGCCGCCGAAATGTCCGACGACTATAGGGTCGTCCCCACGACACCGGGCCAAAGTTGGCCAGCCGCCGACATGTCCGACGACTATAGGGTCGTCCCCACGACCCCGGGACTAGATTGGCCCGCCACCGTCATGTCCGACGATTATAGGGTCGTCCCCACGACCGCGAGACTAGATTGGCCCGCCACCGTCATGTCCGACGACAATAGGGTCGTCCGCACGACCCCGGGTCCAGGCTGGCCAGCCGCCGACATTTCCGACGACTATAGGGTCGTCCCCACGACCCCGGGACTAGATTGGCCCGCCACCGTCATGTCCAACGACTATAGGGTCGTCCCCACAACCACGGGCCAAAGTTGGCCAGCCGCCGACATGTCCGACGACTATAGGGTCGTCCCAACGACCCCGGGCCAAAGTTGGCAAGCCGCCGAAATGTCCGACGACTATTGGGTCGTCCCCACGACCCCGGGACTAGGTTGGCCAGCCGCCGACATGTCCGACGTCTATAGGGTCGTCCCGACGACCCCGGGCCAATGTTGGCCGATCGCCAACATGTCCGACGACTATAGGGTCGTCCCTACGACCCCGGGACTAGATTGGCCCGCCACCGTCATGTCCAACGATTATAGGGTCGTCCCCACGACCCCGGGTCTAGGTTGGCCAGCCGCCGACATGTCCGACGACTATAGTGTCGTCCCCACGACACCGGGCCAAAGTTGGACAGCCGCCGACATGTCCGACTACTATAGGGTCGTCCCCACGACCCCGGGACTAGATTGGCCCGCCACCGTCATGTCCAACGACTATAGGGTCGTCCCCACAACCACGGGCCAAAGTTGGCCAGCCGCCGACATGTCCGACGACTATAGGGTCGTCCCCACGACCCCGGGACTAGATTGGCCCGCCACCGTCATGTCCGACGACTATTGGGTCGTCCCCACGACACCGGGCCAAAGTTGGCCAGCCGCTGACATGTCCAACGACTATTGGGTCGTCCCCACGACCACGGGCCAAAGTTGACCAGCCGCCGACATGTCCGACGACTATAGGGTCGTCCCCACGACCCCGGGCCAAAGTTGGCCAGCTGCCGACATGTCCGACGATAATCGGATCGTCCCCACGACCACGCGCCAAAGTTGGCCAGCCGCCGACATGTCCGACGACTATAGGGTCGTCCCCACGACCCCGGGACTAGATTGGCCCGCCACCGTCATGTCCGACGATTATAGGGTCGTCCCCACGACCGCGAGACTAGATTGGCCCGCCACCGTCATGTCCAACGACTATAGGGTCGTCCCCACAACCACGGGCCAAAGTTGGCCAGCCGCCGACATGTCCGACGACTATAGGGTCGTCGCCACGACCCCGGGACAAGGTTGGCCCGCCGCCGATTTGTCCGACGACTATAGGGTCGTACCCACGACCCCGGGACTAGGCTGACAAGCCGCCAACATGTCCGAAGACTATAGGGTCGTCCCCACGACCCCGGGCCAATGATGTCCAGCCGCCGTCTTGTCCGACGACTATAGGGTCGTCCCCACAACCCCGGGACTAGATTGGCCCGCCACCGTCATGTCCAACGATTATAGGGTCGTCCCCACGACCACGGGCCAAAGTTGGCCAGCTGCCGACATGTCCGACGATAATCGGATCGTCCCCACGACCACGCGCCAAAGTTGGCCAGCCGCCGACATGTCCGACGACTATAGGGTCGTCCCCACGACCCCGGGACTAGATTGGCCCGCCACCGTCATGTCCGACGATTATAGGGTCGTCCCCACGACCGCGAGACTAGATTGGCCCGCCACCGTCATGTCCAACGACTATAGGGTCGTCCCCACAACCACGGGCCAAAGTTGGCCAGCCGCCGACATGTCCGACGACTATAGGGTCGTCCCAACGACCCCGGGCCAAAGTTGGCAAGCCGCCGAAATGTCCGACGACTATTGGGTCGTCCCCACGACCCCGGGACTAGGTTGGCCAGCCGCCGACATGTCCGACGTCTATAGGGTCGTCCCGACGACCCCGGGCCAATGTTGGCCGATCGCCAACATGTCCGACGACTATAGGGTCGTCCCTACGACCCCGGGACTAGATTGGCCCGCCACCGTCATGTCCAACGATTATAGGGTCGTCCCCACGACCCCGGGTCTAGGTTGGCCAGCCGCCGACATGTCCGACGACTATAGTGTCGTCCCCACGACACCGGGCCAAAGTTGGACAGCCGCCGACATGTCCGACTACTATAGGGTCGTCCCCACGACCCCGGGACTAGATTGGCCCGCCACCGTCATGTCCAACGACTATAGGGTCGTCCCCACAACCACGGGCCAAAGTTGGCCAGCCGCCGACATGTCCGACGACTATAGGGTCGTCCCAACGATCCCGGGCCAAAGTTGGCAAGCCGCCGAAATGTCCGACGACTATTGGGTCGTCCCCACGACCCCGGGACTAGGTTGGCCAGCCGCCGACATGTCCGACGTCTATAGGGTCGTCCCCACGACCCCGGGACTAGATTGGCCCGCCACCGTCATGTCCGACGATTATAGGGTCGTCCCCACGACCCCGGGACTAGATTGGCCCGCCACCGTCATGTCCGACGATTATAGGGTCGTCCCCACGACCGCGAGACTAGATTGGCCCGCCACCGTCATGTCCGATGATTATAGGGTCGTCCCCACGACCGCGAGACTAGGTTGGCCAGCCGCCGACATGTCCGACGTCTATAGGGTCGTCCCCACGACCCCGGGACTAGATTGGCCCATCACCGTCATGTCCAACGATTATAGGGTCGTCCCCACGACCCCGGGTCTAGGTTGGCCAGCCGCCGACATGTCCGACGACTATAGTGTCGTCCCCACGACACCGGGCCAAAGTTGGACAGCCGCCGACATTTCCGACGACTATAGGGTCGTCCCCACGACCCCGGGACTAGATTGGCCCGCCACCGTCATGTCCAACTACTATAGGGTCGTCCCCACGACCACGGGCCAAAGTTGGCATGCCGCCGAAATGTCCGACGACTATAGGGTCGTCCCCACGACACCGGGCCAAAGTTGGCCAGCCGCCGACATGTCCGACGACTATAGGGTCGTCCCCACGACCCCGGGACTAGATTGGCCCGCCACCGTCATGTCCGACGATTATAGGGTCGTCCCCACGACCGCGAGACTAGATTGGCCCGCCACCGTCATGTCCGACGACAATAGGGTCGTCCGCACGACCCCGGGTCCAGGCTGGCCAGCCGCCGACATTTCCGACGACTATAGGGTCGTCCCCACGACCCCGGGACTAGATTGGCCCGCCACCGTCATGTCCAACGACTATAGGGTCGTCCCCACAACCACGGGCCAAAGTTGGCCAGCCGCCGACATGTCCGAAGACTATAGGGTCGTCCCCACGACCACGGGACTAGATTGGCCCGCCACCGCCATGTCCGACGACAATAGGGTCGTCCCCACGACCCCGGGTCTAGGTTGGCCAGCCGCCGACATGTCCGACGACTATTGGATCGTCCCCACGACCACGGGCCAAAGTTGGCCAGCCGCCGACATGTCCGACGACTATAGGATCGTCCCCACGACCCCGGGACTAGATTGGCCCGCCACCGTCATGTCCAACGATTATAGGGTCGTCCCCACGACCACGGGCCAAAGTTGGCCAGCCGCCGACATGTCCGACCACAATTGGGTCGTCCCCACGACACCGGGCCAAAGTTGGCCAGCCGCCGACATGTCCGACGACTATAGGGTCGTCGCCACGACCCCGGGACAAGGTTGGCCCGCCGCCGATTTGTCCGACGACTATTGGATCGTCCCCACGACCACGGGCCAAAGTTGGCCAGCCGCCGACATGTCCGACGACTATAGGATCGTCCCCACGACCCCGGGACTAGATTGGCCCGCCACCGTCATGTCCAACGATTATAGGGTCGTCCCCACGACCACGGGCCAAAGTTGGCCAGCCGCCGACATGTCCGACGACTATTGGGTCGTCCCCACGACACCGGGCCAAAGTTGGCCAGCCGCTGACATGTCCAACGACTATAGGGTCGTCCCCACGACCACGGGCCAAAGTTGACCAGCCGCCGACATGTCCGACGACTATAGGGTCGTCCCCACGACCCCGGGCCAAAGTTGGCAAGCCGTCGAAATGTCCGACGACTATAGGGTCGTCCCTACGACCCCGGGACTAGATTGGCATGCCACCGTCATGTCCAACGGTTATAGGGTCGTCCCCACGACCCCGGGACTAGATTGGCCCGCCACCGTCATGTCCGACGATTATAGGGTCGTCCCCACGACCCCGGGACAAGCTTGGCCCGCCGCCGACTTGTCCGACGACTATAGGGTCGTCCCCACGACCCAGGGACTAGATTGGCCCGCCACCGTCATGTCCGACGACAATAGGGTCGTCCCCACGACCCCGGGTCTAGGTTGGCCAGCCGCCGACATATCCGACGACTATAGAGTCGTCCCCACGACACCGGGCCAAAGTTGGACAGCCGCCGACATGTCCGACTACTATAGGGACGTCGCCACGACCCCGGGACAAGGTTGGCCCGCCGCCGATTTGTCCGACGACTATAGGGTCGTACCCACGACCCCGGGACTAGATTGTCCCGCCACCGTCATGTCCGACGACTATTGGGTCGTCCCCACGACACCGGGCCAAAGTTGGCCAGCCGCTGACATGTCCAACGACTATAGGGTCGTCCCCACGACCACGGGCCAAAGTTGACCAGCCGCCGACATGTCCGACGACTATAGGGTCGTCCCCACGACCCCGGGTCAAAGTTGGCAAGCCGTCGAAATGTCCGACGACTATAGGGTCGTCCCCACGACCCCGGGACTAGATTGGCCCGCCACCGTCATGTCCGACGATTATAGGGTCGTCCCCACGACCCCGGGACAAGCTTGGCCCGCCGCCGACTTGTCCGAAGACTATAGGGTCGTCCCCACGACCACGGGACTAGATTGGCCCGCCACCGCCATGTCCGACGACAATAGGGTCGTCCCCACGACCCCGGGTCTAGGTTGGCCAGCCGCCGACATGTCCGACGACTATTGGATCGTCCCCACGACCACGGGCCAAAGTTGGCCAGCCGCCGACATGTCCGACGACTATAGGATCGTCCCCACGACCCCGGGACTAGATTGGCCCGCCACCGTCATGTCCAACGATTATAGGGTCGTCCCCACGACCACGGGCCAAAGTTGGCCAGCCGCCGACATGTCCGACCACAATTGGGTCGTCCCCACGACACCGGGCCAAAGTTGGCCAGCCGCCGACATGTCCGACGACTATAGGGTCGTCGCCACGACCCCGGGACAAGGTTGGCCCGCCGCCGATTTGTCCGACGACTATAGGGTCGTACCCACGACCCCGGGACTAGGCTGACAAGCCGCCAACATGTCCGAAGACTATAGGGTCGTCCCCACGACCCCGGGCCAATGATGTCCAGCCGCCGTCTTGTCCGACGACTATAGGGTCGTCCCCACAACCCCGGGACTAGATTGGCCCGCCACCGTCATGTCCAACGATTATAGGGTCGTCCCCACGACCACGGGCCAAAGTTGGCCAGCCGCCGACATGTCCGACGATAATCGGATCGTCCCCACGACCACGCGCCAAAGTTGGCCAGCCGCCGACATGTCCGACGACTATAGGGTCGTCCCCACGACCCCGGGACTAGATTGGCCCGCCACCGTCATGTCCGACGATTATAGGGTCGTCCCCACGACCGCGAGACTACATTGGCCCGCCACCGTCATGTCCGACGACAATAGGGTCGTCCCCACGACCCCGGGTCCAGGCTGGCCAGCCGCCGACATTTCCGACGACTATAGGGTCGTCCCCACGACCCCGGGACTAGATTGGCCCGCCACCGTCATGTCCAACGACTATAGGGTCGTCCCCACAACCACGGGCCAAAGTTGGCCAGCCGCCGACATGTCCGACGACTATAGGGTCGTCCCAACGACCCCGGGCCAAAGTTGGCAAGCCGCCGAAATGTCCGACGACTATTGGGTCGTCCCCACGACCCCGGGACTAGGTTGGCCAGCCGCCGACATGTCCGACGTCTATAGGGTCGTCCCGACGACCCCGGGCCAATGTTGGCCGATCGCCAACATGTCCGACGACTATAGGGTCGTCCCTACGACCCCGGGACTAGATTGGCCCGCCACCGTCATGTCCAACGATTATAGGGTCGTCCCCACGACCCCGGGTCTAGGTTGGCCAGCCGCCGACATGTCCGACGACTATAGTGTCGTCCCCACGACACCGGGCCAAAGTTGGACAGCCGCCGACATGTCCGACTACTATAGGGTCGTCCCCACGACCCCGGGACTAGATTGGCCCGCCACCGTCATGTCCAACGACTATAGGGTCGTCCCCACAACCACGGGCCAAAGTTGGCCAGCCGCCGACATGTCCGACGACTATAGGGTCGTCCCAACGACCCCGGGCCAAAGTTGGCAAGCCGCCGAAATGTCCGACGACTATTGGGTCGTCCCCACGACCCCGGGACTAGGTTGGCCAGCCGCCGACATGTCCGACGTCTATAGGGTCGTCCCGACGACCCCGGGCCAATGTTGGCCGATCGCCAACATGTCCGACGACTATAGGGTCGTCCCTACGACCCCGGGACTAGATTGGCCCGCCACCGTCATGTCCAACGATTATAGGGTCGTCCCCACGACCCCGGGTCTAGGTTGGCCAGCCGCCGACATGTCCGACGACTATAGTGTCGTCCCCACGACACCGGGCCAAAGTTGGACAGCCGCCGACATGTCCGACTACTATAGGGTCGTCCCCACGACCCCGGGACTAGATTGGCCCGCCACCGTCATGTCCAACGACTATAGGGTCGTCCCCACAACCACGGGCCAAAGTTGGCCAGCCGCCGACATGTCCGACGACTATAGGGTCGTCCCCACGACCCCGGGACTAGATTGGCCCGCCACCGTCATGTCCGACGACTATTGGGTCGTCCCCACGACACCGGGCCAAAGTTGGCCAGCCGCTGACATGTCCAACGACTATAGGGTCGTCCCCACGACCACGGGCCAAAGTTGACCAGCCGCCGACATGTCCGACGACTATAGGGTCGTCCCCACGACCCCGGGCCAAAGTTGGCAAGCCGTCGAAATGTCCGACGACTATAGGGTCGTCCCTACGACCCCGGGACTAGATTGGCATGCCACCGTCATGTCCAACGGTTATAGGGTCGTCCCCACGACCCCGGGACTAGATTGGCCCGCCACCGTCATGTCCGACGATTATAGGGTCGTCCCCACGACCCCGGGACAAGCTTGGCCCGCCGCCGACTTGTCCGACGACTATAGGGTCGTCCCCACGACCCCGGGACTAGATTGGCCCGCCACCGTCATGTCCGACGACAATAGGGTCGTCCCCACGACCCCGGGTCTAGGTTGGCCAGCCGCCGACATATCCGACGACTATAGAGTCGTCCCCACGACACCGGGCCAAAGTTGGACAGCCGCCGACATGTCCGACTACTATAGGGACGTCGCCACGACCCCGGGACAAGGTTGGCCCGCCGCCGATTTGTCCGACGACTATAGGGTCGTACCCACGACCCCGGGACTAGATTGTCCCGCCACCGTCATGTCCGACGACTATTGGGTCGTCCCCACGACACCGGGCCAAAGTTGGCCAGCCGCTGACATGTCCAACGACTATAGGGTCGTCCCCACGACCACGGGCCAAAGTTGACCAGCCGCCGACATGTCCGACGACTATAGGGTCGTCCCCACGACCCCGGGCCAAAGTTGGCAAGCCGTCGAAATGTCCGACGACTATAGGGTCGTCCCCACGACCCCGGGACTAGATTGGCCCGCCACCGTCATGTCCGACGATTATAGGGTCGTCCCCACGACCCCGGGACAAGCTTGGCCCGCCGCCGACTTGTCCGAAGACTATAGGGTCGTCCCCACGACCACGGGACTAGATTGGCCCGCCACCGCCATGTCCGACGACAATAGGGTCGTCCCCACGACCCCGGGTCTAGGTTGGCCAGCCGCCGACATGTCCGACGACTATTGGATCGTCCCCACGACCACGGGCCAAAGTTGGCCAGCCGCCGACATGTCCGACGACTATAGGGTCGTCCCCACGACCCCGGGACTAGATTGGCCCGCCACCGTCATGTCCAACGATTATAGGGTCGTCCCCACGACCACGGGCCAAAGTTGGCCAGCCGCCGACATGTCCGACCACAATTGGGTCGTCCCCACGACACCGGGCCAAAGTTGGCCAGCCGCCGACATGTCCGACGACTATAGGGTCGTCGCCACGACCCCGGGACAAGGTTGGCCCGCCGCCGATTTGTCCGACGACTATAGGGTCGTACCCACGACCCCGGGACTAGGCTGACAAGCCGCCAACATGTCCGAAGACTATAGGGTCGTCCCCACGACCCCGGGCCAATGATGTCCAGCCGCCGTCTTGTCCGACGACTATAGGGTCGTCCCCACAACCCCGGGACTAGATTGGCCCGCCACCGTCATGTCCAACGATTATAGGGTCGTCCCCACGACCACGGGCCAAAGTTGGCCAGCCGCCGACATGTCCGACGATAATCGGATCGTCCCCACGACCACGCGCCAAAGTTGGCCAGCCGCCGACATGTCCGACGACTATAGGGTCGTCCCCACGACCCCGGGCCAATGTTGGTCAATCGCCGACTTGTCCAACGACTATAGGGTCGTCCCTACGACCCCGGGACTAGATTAGCCCGCCACCGTCATGTCCAACAAATATAGGGTCGTCCCCACGACCACGGGCCAAAGTTGGCATGCCGCCGAAATGTCCGACGATTATAGGATCGTCCCCACGACACCGGGCCAAAGTTGGCCAGCCGCCGACATGTCCGACGACTATAGGGTCGTCCCCACGACCCCGGGACTAGATTGGCCCGCCACCGTCATGTCCGACGATTATAGGGTCGTCCCCACGACCGCGAGACTAGATTGGCCCGCCACCGTCATGTCCGACGACAATTGGATCGTCCCCACGACCACGGTGCCAAAGTTGGACAGCCGCCGACATGTCCGACGACAATCGGATCGTCCCCACGACCCCGGGTCTAGGTTGGCCAGCCGCCGACATGTCCGACGACAATCGGATCGTCCCCACGACCACGCGCCAAAGTTGACCAGCCGCCGACATGTCCGACGACTATTCGATCGTCCCCACGACCCCGGGACAAGCTTGGCCCGCCGCCGACGTGCCCGACGACTATAGGGTCGTCCCCACGACACCGGGACTAGATTGGCCCGCCACCGTCATGTCCGACGACAATAGGGTCGTCCCCACGACCCCGGGTCCAGGTTGGCCAGCCGCCGACATGTCTGACGACAATTGGATCGTCCCCACGACCACGGTGCCAAAGTTGGACAGCCGCCGACATGTCCGACGACAATCGGATCGTCCCCACGACCCCGGGTCTAGGTTGGCCAGCCGCCGACATGTCCGACGACAATCGGATCGTCCCCACGACCACGCGCCAAAGTTGACCAGCCGCCGACATGTCCGACGACTATTCGATCGTCCCCACGACCCCGGGACAAGCTTGGCCCGCCGCCGACGTGCCCGACGACTATAGGGTCGTCCCCACGACACCGGGACTAGATTGGCCCGCCACCGTCATGTCCGACGACAATAGGGTCGTCCCCACGACCCCGGGTCTAGGTTGGCCAGCCGCCGACATGTCCGACGATTATAGGGTCGTCCCTACGACCCCGGGACTAGGCTGACCAGCCGCCAACATGTCCGAAGACTATAGGGTCGTCCCCACGACCCCGGGCCAATGATGTCCAGCCGCCGTCTTGTCCGACGACTATAGGGTCGTCCCCACAACCCCGGGACTAGATTGGCCCGCCACCGTCATGTCCAACGATTATAGGGTCGTCCCCACGACCACGGGCCAAAGTTGGCCAGCCGCCGACATGTCCGACGATAATCGGATCGTCCCCACGACCACGCGCCAAAGTTGGCCAGCCGCCGACATGTCCGACGACTATAGGGTCGTCCCCACGACCCCGGGCCAATGTTGGCCAATCGCCGACATGTCCAACAAATATAGGGTCGTCCCCACGACCACGGGCCAAAGTTGGCATGCCGCCGAAATGTCCGACGACTATAGGGTCGTCCCCACGACACCGGGCCAAAGTTGGCCAGCCGCCGACATGTCCGACGACTATAGGGTCGTCCCCACGACCCCGGGACTAGATTGGCCCGCCACCGTCATGTCCGACGATTATAGGGTCGTCCCCACGACCGCGAGACTAGATTGGCCCGCCACCGTCATGTCCGACGACAATAGGGTCGTCCCCACGACCCCGGGTCCAGGTTGGCCAGCCGCCGACATGTCTGACGACAATTGGATCGTCCCCACGACACGGTGCCAAAGTTGGACAGCCGCCGACATGTCCGACGACAATCGGATCGTCCCCACGACCCCGGGTCTAGGTTGGCCAGCCGCCGACATGTCCGACGACAATCGGATCGTCCCCACGACCACGCGCCAAAGTTGACCAGCCGCCGACATGTCCGACGACTATTCGATCGTCCCCACGACCCCGGGACAAGCTTGGCCCGCCGCCGACGTGCCCGACGACTATAGGGTCGTCCCCACGACACCGGGACTAGATTGGCCCGCCACCGTCATGTCCGACGACAATAGGGTCGTCCCCACGACCCCGGGTCTAGGTTGGCCAGCCGCCGACATGTCCGACGATTATAGGGTCGTCCCCACGACCCCGGGACAAGCTTGGCCCGCCGCCGTCTTGCCCGACGACTATAGGGTCGTCCCTACGACCCCGGGACTAGATTGGCCCGCCACCGTCATGTCCAACGATTATAGGGTCGTCCCCACGACCCCGGGACTAGATTGGCCCGCCACCGTCATGTCCGACGATTATAGGGTCGTCCCCACGACCCCGGGACAAGCTTGGCCCGCCGCCGACTTGTCCGACGACAATAGGGTCGTCCCCACGACCCCGGGTCTAGGTTGGCCAGCCGCCGACATTTCCGACGACTATAGAGTCGTCCCCACGACACCGGGCCAAAGTTGGCCAGCCGCCGACATGTCCGACGTCTATAGGGTCGTCCCCACGACCCCGGGACTAGATTGGCCCGCCACCGTCATGTCCGACGACAATAGGGTCGTCCCCACGACCCCGGGTCTAGGTTGGCCAGCCGCCGACTTGTCCGACGACTATAGGGTCGTACCCACGACCCCGGGACTAGGCTGACAATCCGCCAACATGTCCGACGACTATAGGGTCGTCCCCACGACCCCGGGCCAAAGATGTCCAGCCGCCGTCTTGTCCGGCGACTATAGGGTCGTCCCCACGACCCAGGGTCTAGGTTGGCCAGCCGCCGACATGTCCGACGACTATAGAGTCGTCCCCACGACACCGGGCCAAAGTTGGACAGCCGCCGACATGTCCGACTACTATAGGGTCGTCCCCAGGACCTCGGGTCTAGATTGGCCCGCTACCGTCATGTCCGAAGACTATAGGGTCGTCCCCACGACCACGGGACTAGATTGGCCCGCCACCGCCATGTCCGACGACAATAGGGTCGTCCCCACGACCCCGGGTCTAGGTTGGCCAGCCGCCGACATGTCCGACGACAATCGGATCGTCCCCACGACCACGCGCCAAAGTTGGCCAGCCGCCGACATGTCCGACGACTATTGGATCGTCCCCACGACCACGGGCCAAAGTTGGCATGCCGCCGAAATGTCCGACGACTATAGGGTCGTCCCCACGACACCGGGCCAAAGTTGGCCAGCCGCCGACATGTCCGACGACTATAGGGTCGTCCCCACGACCCCGGGACTAGATTGGCCCGCCACCGTCATGTCCGACGATTATAGGGTCGTCCCCACGACCGCGAGACTAGATTGGCCCGCCACCGTCATGTCCGACGATTATAGGGTCGTCCCCACGACCCCGGGACTAGATTAGCCCGCCACCGTCATGTCCAACGACTATAGGGTCGTCCCCACAACCACGGGCCAAAGTTGGCCAGCCGCCGACATGTCCGACGACTATAGGGTCGTCCCTACGACCCCGGGACTAGATTGGCCCGCCACCGTCATGTCCAACGATTATAGGGTCGTCCCCACGACCCCGGGACTAGATTGGCCCGCCACCGTCATGTCCGACGATTATAGGGTCGTCCCCACGACCCCGGGACAAGCTTGGCCCGCCGCCGACTTGTCCGACGACTGTAGGGTCGTCCCCACGACCCCGGGGCTAGATTGGCCCGCCACCGTCATGTCCGACGACAATAGGGTCGTCCCCACGACCCCGGGTCTAGGTTGGCCAGCCGCCGACATGTCCGACGACTATAGAGTCGTCCCCACGACTCCGGGCCAAAGTTGGACAGCCGCCGACATGTCCGACTACTATAGGGTCGTCCCCAGGACCTCGGGTCTAGATTGGCCCGCTACCGTCATGTCCGAAGACTATAGGGTCGTCCCCACGACCACGGGACTAGATTGGCCCGCCACCGCCATGTCCGACGACAATAGGGTCGTCCCCACGACCCCGGGTCCAGGCTGGCCAGCCGCCGACATTTCCGGCGACTATAGAGTCGTCCCCACGACACCGGGCCAAAGTTGGCCAGCCGCCGACATGTCCGACGACTATAGGGTCGTCCCCACGACCCCGGGACTAGATTGGCCCGCTACCGTCATGTCCAACGATTATAGGGTCGTCCCCACGACCCCGGGACTAGATTGGCCCGCCACCGTCATGTCCGACGATTATAGGGTCGTCCCCACGACCCCGGGACAAGCTTGGCCCGCCGCCGACTTGTCCGACGACTATAGGGTCGTCCCCACGACCCCGGGCCTAGATTGGCCCGCCACCGTCATGTCCGACGACAATAGGGTCGTCCCCACGACCCCGGGACTAGGTTGGCCAGCCGCCGACATGTCCGACGACTATAGGGTCGTCCCGACGACCCCGCGCCAATGTTGGCCAATCGCCAACATGTCCGACGACTATAGGGTCGTCCCTACGACCCCGGGACTAGATTAGCCCGCCACCGTCATGTCCAACAACTATAGGGTCGTCCCCACGACCACGGGCCAAAGTTGGCATGCCGCCGAAATGTCCGACGACTATAGGGTCGTCCCCACGACCCCGGGACTAGATTGGCCCGCCACCGTCATGTCCGACGATTATAGGGTCGTCCCCACGACCGCGAGACTAGATTGGCCCGCCACCGTCATGTCCGACGACAATAGGGTCGTCCCCACGACCCCGGGTCCAGGCTGGCCAGCCGCCGACATTTCCGACGACTATAGAGTCGTCCCCACGACACCGGGCCAAAGTTGGCCAGCCGCCGACATGTCCGACGACTATAGGGTCGTCCCCACGACCCCGGGACTAGATTGGCCCGCCACCGTCATGTCCGACGACAATAGGGTCGTCCCCACGACCCCGGGTCTAGGTTGGCCAGCCGCCGACTTGTCCGACGACTATAGGGTCGTACCCACGACCCCGGGACTAGGCTGACAAGCCGCCAACATGTCCGACGACTATAGGGTCGTCCCCACGACCCCGGGCCAAAGATGTCTAGCCGCCGTCTTGTCCGACGACTATAGGGTCGTCCCCACGATCCCGGGACTAGATTGGCCCGCCACCGTCATGTCCAACGACTATAGGGTCGTCCCCACAACCACGGGCCAAAGTTGGCCAGCCGCCGACATGTCCGACGACTATTGGATCGTCCCCACGACCACGGGCCAAAGTTGGCCAGCCGCCGACATGTCCGACGACTATAGAGTCGTCCCCACGACCCTGGGACTAGACTGGTCCGCCACCGTTTTGTCCGACGATTATAGGGTCGTCCCCACGACCGCGAGACTAGATTGGCCCGCCACCGTCATGTCCGACGACAATAGGGTCGTCCCCACGACCCCGGGTCCAGGTTGGCCAGCCGCCGACATGTCCGACGACTATAGGGTCGTCCCCACGACCCCGGGCCAATGTTGGCCAATCGCCGACTTGTCCAACGACTATAGGGTCGTCCCTACGACCCCGGGACTAGATTAGCCCGCCACCGTCATGTCCAACAACTATAGGGTCGTCCCCACGACCACGGGCCAAAGTTGGCATGCCGCCGAAATGTCCGACGACTATAGGGTCGTCCCCACGACACCGGGCCAAAGTTGGCCAGCCGCCGACAAGTCCGACGACTATAGGGTCGTCCCCACGACCCCGGGACTAGATTGGCCCGCCACCGTCATGTCCGACGATTATAGGGTCGTCCCCACGACCGCGAGACTAGATTGGCCCGCCACCGTCATGTCCAACGACTATAGGGTCGTCCCCACAACCACGGGCCAAAGTTGGCCAGCCGCCGACATGTCCGACGACTATAGGGTCGTCCCCACGCCACCGGGCCAAAGTTGGCAAGCCGCCGAAATGTCCGACGACTATAGGGTCGTCCCCACGACCCCGGGACTAGGTTGGCCAGCCGCCGACATGTCCGACGACTATAGGGTCGTACCCACGACCCTGGGACTAGGCTGATAAGCCGACAACATGTCCGACGACTATAGGGTCGTCCCCACGACCCCGGGCCAAAGATGTCCAGCCGCCGTCTTGTCCGACGACTATAGGGTCGTCCCCACGACCCCGGGACTAGATTGGCCCGCCACCGTCATGTCCAACGACTATAGGGTCGTCCCCACAACCACGGGCCAAAGTTGGCCAGCCGCCGACATGTCCGACGACTATAGGGTCGTCCCCACGACCTCGGGACTAGGTTGGCCAGCCGCCGACATGTCCGACGACTATAGGGTCGTCCCCACGACCCCGGGCCAATGTTGGCCAATCGCCGACATGTCCGACGACTATAGGGTCGTCCCCACGACCCCGGGACTAGATTGGCCCGCCACCGTCATGTCCGACGATTATAGGGTCGTCCCCACGACCCCGGGACAAGCTCGGCCCGCCGCCGAATTGTTCGACGACTATAGGGTCGTCCCCACGACCCCGGGACTAGATTGGCCCGCCACCGTCATGTCCGACGACAATAGGGTCGTCCCCACGACCCCGGGTCTAGGTTGGCCAGCCGCCGACTTGTCCGACGACTATAGGGTCGTCCCCAGGACCTCGGGACTAGATTGGCCCGCCACCGTCATGTCCAACGACTATAGGGTCGTCCCCACGACCACGGGCCAAAGTTGGCATGCCGCCGAAATGTCCGACGATTATAGGGTCGTCCCCACGACCCCGGGCCAAAGTTGGCAAGCCGCCGAAATGTCCGAAGACTGTAGGGTCGTCCCCACGACCCCGGGACTAGATTGGCCCGCCACCGTCATGTCCAACGACTATAGGGTCGTTCCCACAACCACGGGCCAATGTTGGCCAGCCGCCGACATGTCCGACGACTATTGGATCTTCCCCACGACCACGGGCCAAAGTTGGCCAGCCGCCGACATGTCCGACGACTATAGGGTCGTCCCCACGACCCCGGGCCAAAGATGTCCAGCCGCCGTCTTGTCCGACGACTATAGGGTCGTCCCCACGACCCCGAGTCCAGGTTGGCCAGCCGCCGACATTTCCGACGACTATAGAGTCGTCCCCACGACCCCGGGCCAAAGTTGGCCAGACGCCGAAATGTCCGACGACTATAGGGTCGTCCCCACGACCCCGAGACTAGATTGGCCCGCCACCGTCATGTCCGACGACAATAGGGTCGTCCCCACGACCCCGGGTCCAGGTTGGGCAGCCGCCGACATTTCCGACGACTATAGAGTCGTCCCCACGACACCGGGCCAAAGTTGGCCAGCCGCCGTCTTGTCCGACGACTATAGGGTCGTCCCCACGACCCCGGGACTAGATTGGCCCGCCGCCGACATGTCCGACGACTATAGGGTCGTCCCCACGACCCCGGGACTAGATTGGCCCGCCACCGTCATGTCCGACGACAATAGGGTCGTCCCCACGACCCCGGGCCAAAGTTGGCCAGCCGTCGACATGTCCGACGACTATAGGGTCGTCCCCACGACCCCGGGCCAAAGTTGGCCAGCCGCCGACATGTCCGACGACTATAGGGTCGTCCCCACGACCCCGAGACTAGATTGGCCCGCCACCGTCATGTCCGACGACAATAGGGTCGTCCCCACGACCCCGGGTCTAGGTTGGCCAGCTGCCGACATGTCCGACGACTATAGGGTCGTCCCCACGACCCCGAGACTAGATTGGCCCGCTACCGTCATGTCCGACGACAATAGGGTCGTCCCCACGACCCCGGGTCCAGGTTGGCCAGCCGCCGACATTTCCGACGACTATAGAGTCGTCCCCACGACACCGGGCCAAAGTTGGCCAGCCGCCGACATGTCCGACGACTATAGGGTCGTCCCCACGACCCCGGGACAAGGTTGGCCCGCCGCCGACTTGTCCGACGACTATAGGGTCGTAGCCACGACCCTGGGACTAGGCTGACAAGCCGCCAACATGTCCGACGACTATAGGGTCGTCCCCACGACCCCGGGCCAAAGTTGGCCAGCCGTCGACATGTCCGACGACTATAGAGTCGTCCCCACGACCCCGGGCCAAAGTCGGCCAGCCGCCGACATGTCCGACGACTATAGGGTCGTCCCCACGACCCCGAGACTAGATTGGCCCGCCACCGTCATGTCCGACGACAATAGGGTCGGCCCCACGACTCCGGGCCAAAGTTGGCCAGCCGCCGACATGTCCCACGACTATAGGGTCGTCTCCACGACCCCGGGACTAGATTGGCCCGCTACCGTCAAGTCCGACGACTATAGGGTCGTCCCACGACCCCGGGCCAAAGTTGGCAAGCCGCCGAAATGTCCGACGACTGTAGGGTCGTCTCCACGACCCCGGGACTAGATTGGCCCGCCACCGTCAAGTCCGACGACTATAGGGTCGTCCCCACGACCCCGGGACTAGATTGGCCCGCCACCGTCATGTCCGACGATTATAGGGTCGTCCCCACGACCGGAGACTAGATTGGCCCGCCATCGACATGTCCGACGACAATCGGATCGTCCCCACGACAACGCGCCAAAGTTGGCCAGCCGCCGACATGTCCGACGACTATTGGATCGTCCCCACGACCCCGGGACAAGCTTGGCCCGCCGCCGACTTGCCCGACGACTATAGGGTTGTCCCCACGACACCGGGACTAGATTGGCCCGCCACCGTCATGTCCGACGACAATAGGGTCGTCCCCACGACCCCGGGTCTAGGTTGGCCAGCCGCCGACATGTCCGACGATTATAGGGTCGTCCCCACGACCCCGGGACAAGCTTGGCCCGCCGCCGTCTTGCCCGACGACTATAGGGTCGTCCCTACGACCCCGGGACTAGATTGGCCCGCCACCGTCATGTCCAACGATTATAGGGTCGTCCCCACGACCCCGGGACTAGATTGGCCCGCCACCGTCATGTCCGACGATTATAGGGTCGTCCCCACGACCCCGGGACAAGCTTGGCCCGCCGCCGACTTGTCCGACGACTATAGGGTCGTCCCCACGACCCCGGGCCTAGATTGGCCCGCCACCGTCATGTCCGACGACAATAGGTTCGTCCCCACGACCCCGGGTCTAGGTTGGCCAGCCGCCGACATGTCCGACGACTATAGAGTCGTCCCCACGACTCCGGGCCAAAGTTGGACAGCCGCCGACATGTCCGACTACTATAGGGTCGTCCCCAGGACCTCGGGTCTAGATTGGCCCGCTACCGTCATGTCCGATGACTATAGGGTCGTCCACACGACCACGGGACTAGATTGGCCCGCCACCGCCATGTCCGACGACAATAGGGTCGTCCCCACGACCCCGGGACTAGGTTGGCCAGCCGCCGACATGTCCGACGACTATAGGGTCGTCCCGACGACCCCGGGCCAATGTTGGCCAATCGCCAACATGTCCGACGACTATAGGGTCGTCCCTACGACCCCGGGACTAGATTAGCCCGCCACCGTCATGTCCAACAACTATAGGGTCGTCCCCACGACCACGGGCCAAAGTTGGCATGCCGCCGAAATGTCCGACGACTATAGGGTCGTCCCTACGACCCCGGGACTAGATTGGCCCGCCACCGTCATGTCCAACGACTATAGGGTCGTCCCCACAACCACGGGCCAAAGTTGGCCAGCCGCCGACATGTCCGACGACAATCGGATCGTCCCCACGACAACGCGCCAAAGTTGGCCAGCCGCCGACATGTCCGACGACTATTGGATCGTCCCCACGACCCCGGGACTAGATTAGCCCGCCACCGTCATGTCCAACAACTATAGGGTCGTCCCCACGACCACGGGCCAAAGTTGGCATGCCGCCGAAATGTCCGACGACTATAGGGTCGTCCCCACGACACCGGGCCAAAGTTGGCCAGCCGCCGACATGTCCGACGACAATCGGATCGTCCCCACGACAACGCGCCAAAGTTGGCCAGCCGCCGACATGTCCGACGACTATTGGATCGTCCCCACGACCCCGGGACAAGCTTGGCCCGCCGCCGACTTGCCCGACGACTATAGGGTTGTCCCCACGACACCGGGACTAGATTGGCCCGCCACCGTCATGTCCGACGACAATAGGGTCGTCCCCACGACCCCGGGTCTAGGTTGGCCAGCCGCCGACATGTCCGACGATTATAGGGTCGTCCCCACGACCCCGGGACAAGCTTGGCCCGCCGCCGTCTTGCCCGACGACTATAGGGTCGTCCCTACGACCCCGGGACTAGATTGGCCCGCCACCGTCATGTCCAACGATTATAGGGTCGTCCCCACGACCCCGGGACTAGATTGGCCCGCCACCGTCATGTCCGACGATTATAGGGTCGTCCCCACGACCCCGGGACAAGCTTGGCCCGCCGCCGACTTGTCCGACGACTATAGGGTCGTCCCCACGACCCCGGGCCTAGATTGGCCCGCCACCGTCATGTCCGACGACAATAGGTTCGTCCCCACGACCCCGGGTCTAGGTTGGCCAGCCGCCGACATGTCCGACGACTATAGAGTCGTCCCCACGACTCCGGGCCAAAGTTGGACAGCCGCCGACATGTCCGACTACTATAGGGTCGTCCCCAGGACCTCGGGTCTAGATTGGCCCGCTACCGTCATGTCCGATGACTATAGGGTCGTCCACACGACCACGGGACTAGATTGGCCCGCCACCGCCATGTCCGACGACAATAGGGTCGTCCCCACGACCCCGGGACTAGGTTGGCCAGCCGCCGACATGTCCGACGACTATAGGGTCGTCCCGACGACCCCGGGCCAATGTTGGCCAATCGCCAACATGTCCGACGACTATAGGGTCGTCCCTACGACCCCGGGACTAGATTAGCCCGCCACCGTCATGTCCAACAACTATAGGGTCGTCCCCACGACCACGGGCCAAAGTTGGCATGCCGCCGAAATGTCCGACGACTATAGGGTCGTCCCTACGACCCCGGGACTAGATTGGCCCGCCACCGTCATGTCCAACGACTATAGGGTCGTCCCCACAACCACGGGCCAAAGTTGGCCAGCCGCCGACATGTCCGACGACTATCGGGTCGTCCCCACGACCCCGGGCCAATGTTGGCCAATCGCCGACATGTCCAACGACTATAGGGTCGTCCCTACGACCCCGGGACTAGATTAGCCCGCCACCGTCATGTCCAACAACTATAGGGTCGTCCCCACGACCACGGGCCAAAGTTGGCATGCCGCCGAAATGTCCGACGACTATAGGGTCGTCCCCACGACACCGGGCCAAAGTTGGCCAGCCGCCGACATGTCCGACGACTATAGGGTCGTCCCCACGACCCCGGGACTAGATTGGCCCGCCACCGTCATGTCCGACGATTATAGGGTCGTCCCCACGACCGCGAGACTAGATTGGCCCGCCACCGTCATGTCCAACGACTATAGGGTCGTCCCCACAACCACGGGCCAAAGTTGGCCAGCCGCCGACATGTCCGACGACTATAGGGTCGTCCCCACGACCCCGGGCCAAAGTTGGCAAGCCGCCGAAATGTCCGACGACTATAGGGTCGTCCCCACGACCCCGGGACTAGGTTGGCCAGCCGCCGACATGTCCGACGACTATAGGGTCGTACCCACGACCCTGGGACTAGGCTGATAAGCCGCCAACATATCCGACGACTATAGGGTCGTCCCCACGACCCCGGGCCAAAGATGTCCAGCCGCCGTCTTGTCCGACGACTATAGGGTCGTCCCCACGACCCCGGGACTAGATTGGCCCGCCACCGTCATGTCCAACGACTATAGGGTCGTCCCCACAACCACGGGCCAAAGTTGGCCAGCCGCCGACATGTCCGACGACTATAGGGTCGTCCCCACGACCCCGGGCCAATGTTGGCCAATCGCCGACATGTCCGACGACTATAGGGTCGTCCCTACGACCCCGGGACTAGATTGGCCCGCCACCGTCATGTCCAACGACTATAGGGTCGTCCCCACGACCACGGGCCAAAGTTGGCATGCCGCCGACATGTCCGACGACTATAGGGTCGTCCCCACGACCCCGGGACTAGATTGGCCCGCCACCGTCATGTCCGACGATTATAGGGTCGTCCCCACGACCCCGGGACAAGCTTGGCCCGCCGCCGAATTGTTCGACGACTATAGGGTCGTCCCCACGACCCCGGGACTAGATTGGCCCGCCACCGTCATGTCCGACGACAATAGGGTCGTCCCCACGACCCCGGGTCTAGGTTGGCCAGCCGCCGACTTGTCCGACGACTATAGGGTCGTCCCCAGGACCTCGGGACTAGATTGGCCCGCCACCGTCATGTCCAACGACTATAGGGTCGTCCCCACGACCACGGGCCAAAGTTGGCATGCCGCCGAAATGTCCGACGATTATAGGGTCGTCCCCACGACCCCGGGCCAAAGTTGGCAAGCCGCCGAAATGTCCGAAGACTGTAGGGTCGTCCCCACGACCCCGGGACTAGATTGGCCCGCCACCGTCATGTCCAACGACTATAGGGTCGTTCCCACAACCACGGGCCAAAGTTGGCCAGCCGCCGACATGTCCGACGACTATTGGATCGTCCCCACGACCACGGGCCAAAGTTGGCCAGCCGCCGAATTGTTCGACGACTATAGGGTCGTCCCCACGACCCCGGGACTAGATTGGCCCGCCACCGTCATGTCCGACGACAATAGGTTCGTCCCCACGACCCCGGGTCTAGGTTGGCCAGCCGCCGACTTGTCCGACGACTATAGGGTCGTCCCCAGGACCTCGGGACTAGATTGGCCCGCCACCGTCATGTCCAACGACTATAGGGTCGTCCCCACGACCACGGGCCAAAGTTGGCATGCCGCCGAAATGTCCGACGATTATAGGGTCGTCCCCACGACCCCGGGCCAAAGTTGGCAAGCCGCCGAAATGTCCGAAGACTGTAGGGTCGTCCCCACGACCCCGGGACTAGATTGGCCCGCCACCGTCATGTCCAACGACTATAGGGTCGTTCCCACAACCACGGGCCAAAGTTGGCCAGCCGCCGACATGTCCGACGACTATTGGATCGTCCCCACGACCACGGGCCAAAGTTGGCCAGCCGCCGACATGTCCGACGACTATAGGGTCGTCCCCACGACCCCGGGCCAAAGATGTCCAGCCGCCGTCTTGTCCGACGACTATAGGGTCGTCCCCACGACCCCGAGTCCAGGTTGGCCAGCCGCCGACATTTCCGACGACTATAGAGTCGTCCCCACGACCCCGGGCCAAAGTTGGCCAGACGCCGACATGTCCGACGACTATAGGGTCGTCCCCACGACCCCGAGACTAGATTGGCCCGCCACCGTCATGTCCGACGACAATAGGGTCTTCCCCACGACCCCGGGTCCAGGTTGGGCAGCCGCCGACATTTCCGACGACTATAGAGTCGTCCCCACGACACCGGGCCAAGTTGGACAGCCACCGACATTTCCGACGACTATAGGGTCGTCCCCACGACCCGGGACTAGACTGGCCCGCCACCGTCATGTCCGACGACTATAGGGTCGTCCCCACGACCCCGGGTCAATGTTGGCTCGCCGCCGACATGTCCGACGACTATAGGGTCGTCCCCACGACCCCCGGGCCAAAGTTGGACAGCCACCGACATTTCCGACGACTATAGGGTCGTCCCCACGACCCCCCGACTAGGTGGGCTCGCCGCCGACTTGTCCGACGACTATAGGGTCGTCCCCACGACCCCGAGACTAGATTGGCCCGCCACCGTCATGTCCGACGACAATAGGGTCGGCCCCACGACTCCGGGTCCAGGTTGGCCAGCCGCCGACATTTCCGACGACTATAGAGTCGTCCCCACGACACCGGTCCAAAGTTGGCCAGCCGCCGACATGTCCGACGACTATAGGGTCTTCCCCACGACCCCGGGACTAGATTGGCCCGCCACCGTCATGTCCAACGACTATAGGGTCGTCCCCACAACCACGGGCCAAAGTTGGCCAGCCGCCGACATGTCCGACGACTATAGGGTCGTCTCCACGACCCCGGGACTAGATTGGCCCGCTACCGTCAAGTCCGACGACTATAGGGTCGTCCCACGACCCCGGGCCAAAGTTGGCAAGCCGCCGAAATGTCCGACGACTGTAGGGTCGTCTCCACGACCCCGGGACTAGATTGGCCCGCCACCGTCAAGTCCGACGACTATAGGGTCGTCCCCACGACCCCGGGACTAGATTGGCCCGCCACCGTCATGTCCGACGACAATAGGGTCGTCCCCACGACCCCGGGTCTAGGTTGGCCAGCTGCCGACATGTCCGACGACTATAGAGTCGTCCCCACGACACCGCGCCAAAGTTGGACAGCCGCCGACATGTCCGACTACTATAGGGTCGTCCCCACGACCTCGGGTCTAGATTGGCCCGCTACCGTCATGTCCGAAGACTATAGGGTCGTCCCCACGACCTCGGGACTAGATTGGCCCGCTACCGTCAAGTCCGACGACTATAGGGTCGTCCCACGACCCCGGGCCAAAGATGTCCAGCCGCCGTCTTCTCCGACGACTATAGGGTCGTCCCCACGACCCCGGGCCAATGTTGGCCAATCGCCGACATGTCCGACGACTATAGAGTCGTCCCCACGGCCCCGGGCCAAAGTTGGCAAGCCGCCGAAATGTCCGACGACTGTAGGGTCGCCCCCACGACCCCGGGGCTAGGTTGGCCAGCCGCCGACATGTCCGACGACTATACGGTCGTCCCCACGACCTCGGGACTAGGTTGGCCAGCCGCCGACATGTCCGACGACTATAGGGTCGTCCCCACGAACCCGGGCCAAAGGTGGCATGCCCCCGAAATGTCCGACGACTATAGGGTCGTCCCCACGACCCCGGGCCAAAGATGTCCAGCCGCCGTCTTCTCCGACGACTATAGGGTCGTCCCCACGACCCCGGGCCAATGTTGGCCAATCGCCGACATGTCCGACGACTATAGGGTCGTCCCCACGACCCGGGACTAGACTGGCCCGCCACCGATATGTCCGACGACTATAGAGTCGTCCCGACGACCCCGGGTCAATGTTGGCTCGCCGCCGACATGTCCGACGACTATAGGGTCGTCCCCACGACCCCCGGGCCAAAGTTGGACAGCCACCGACATTTCCGACGACTATAGGGTCGTACCCACGACCACGGGCCAAAGTTGGTCAGCCGCCGACTTGTCCGACGACTATAGGGTCGTCCCCATGACCCGGGACTAGACTGGCCCGCCACCGTCATGTCCGACGACTATATGGTCGTCCCCACGACCACGGGCCAATGTAGGCCAGCCTCTGACTTGTCCGACGACTATAGGGTCGTCCCCACGACCCCGGGACTAGGTAGGCCCGCCGCCGACTTGTCTGACGACTATAGGGTCGTCCCCACGACCCCGGGACTAGATTGGCCCGCCACCGTTATGTCCGACGACTATAGGGTCGTCCCCACGACCACGGGCCAAAGTTGGCCAGCCGCCGACATGTCCGACGACTATAGGGTCGTCCCCACGACCCCCGGACTAGGTTGGCCGGCCGCCGACTTGTCCGACGACTATAGGGTCGTCCCCACGACCCCCCGACTAGGTGGGCTCGCCGCCGACTTGTCCGACAACTATAGGGTCGTCCCCGCGACCCCGGGACTAGGTTGGCTCGCCACCGTCATGTCTGACGACTATAGGGTCGTCCCCACGACCACGGGCCAAAGTTGGCCAGCCGCCGACATGTCCGACGACTATAGGGTCGTCCCCACGACCACGGGCCAAAGTTGGCCAGCCGCCGACATGTCCGACGACTATAGGGTCGTCCCCACGACCCCGGGGCTAGGTTGGCTCGCCACCGACATGTCTGACGACTATAGGGTCGTCCCCACGACCCCGGGACTAGATTGGCCCGCCACCGTCAATTCCGACGACTACAGGGTCGTCCCCACGACCCCGGGCCAAAGTTGGACAGCCGCCGACTTGTCCGACGACTATAGGGTCGTCCCCACGACCACGGGCCAAAGTTGGCCAGCCGCCGGCTTGTCCGACGACTGTAGGGTCGTCCCCACGACCCCGGGACTAGATTGGCCCGCCACCGTCATTTCCGACGACTATAGGGTCGTCCCCACGACCACGGGCCAAAGTTGGCCAGCCGCCGACATGTCCAACGACTATAGAGTCGTCCCCACGACCCCGGGTCAATGTTGGCTCGCCGCCGACATGTCCGACGACTATAGGGTCGTCCCCACGACCCCCGGGCCAAAGTTGGACAGCCACCGACATTTCCGACGACTATAGGGTCGTCCCCACGACCCGGGACTAGACTGGCCCGCCACCGTCATGTCCGACGACTATAGGGTCGTCCCCACGACCACGGGCCAAAGTTGGCCAGCCGCCGACATGTCCGACGACTATAGGGTCGTCCCCACGACCACGGGCCAAAGTTGGCCAGCCGCCGACATGTCCGACGACTATAGGGTCGTCCCCACGACCCCGGGACTAGGTTGGCTCGCCACCGACATGTCTGACGACTATAGGGTCGTCCCCACGACCCCGGGACTAGATTGGCCCGCCACCGTCAATTCCGACGACTACAGGGTCGTCCCCACGACCCCGGGCCAAAGTTGGACAGCCGCCGACTTGTCCGACGACTATAGGGTCGTCCCCACGACCACGGGCCAAAGTTGGCCAGCCGCCGGCTTGTCCGACGACTGTAGGGTCGTCCCCACGACCCCGGGACTAGATTGGCCCGCCACCGTCATTTCCGACGACTATAGGGTCGTCCCCACGACCCGGGACTAGACTGGCCCGCCACCGACATGTCCAACGACTATAGAGTCGTCCCCACGACCCCGGGTCAATGTTGGCTCGCCGCCGACATGTCCGACGACTATAGGGTCGTCCCCACGACCCCCGGGCCAAAGTTGGACAGCCACCGACATTTCCGACGACTATAGGGTCGTCCCCACGACCCGGGACTAGACTGGCCCGCCACCGTCATGTCCGACGACTATAGGGTCGTCCCCACGACCCCGGGTCAATGTTGGCTCGCCGCCGACATGTCCGACGACTATAGGGTCGTCCCCACGACCCCCGGGCCAAAGTTGGACAGCCACCGACATTTCCGACGACTATAGGGTCGTCCCCACGACCCCCCGACTAGGTGGGCTCGCCGCCGACTTGTCCGACGACTATAGGGTCGTCCCCACGACCCCGGGACTAGGTTGGCTCGCCACAGTCATGTCTGACGACTATAGGGTCGTTCCCACCACCACGTGCCAAAGTTAGCCAGCCGCCGACATGTCCGACGACTATAGGGTCGTCCCCACGACCACATGCCAAAGTTGGCCAGCCGCCGACATGTCCGACGACTATAGGGTCGTCCCCACGACCCGGGACTAGACTGGCCCGCCACCGTCATGTCCGACGACTATAGGGTCGTCCCCACGACCCCCGGACTAGGTTGGCCGGCCGCCGACTTGTCCGACGACTATAGGGTCGTCCCCACGACCCCCCGACTAGGTGGGCTCGCCGCCGACTTGTCCGACGACTATAGGGTCATCCCCACGACCCCGGGACTAGGTTGGCCCGCCGCCGACTTGTCCGACGACTATAGGGTCGTCCCCACGACCCCGGGACTAGGTTGGCTCGCCACCGACATGTCTGACGACTATAGGGTCGTCCCCACGACCCCGGGCCAAAGATGGCCAGCCGCCGACATGTCCGACGATTATAGGGTCGTCCCCACGACCCCGGGACTAGATTGGCCCGCCACCGTCATTTCCGACGACTATAGGGTCGTCCCCTTCGACCACGGGCCAAAGCTGGCCAGCCGCCGGCTTGTCCGACGACAATAGGGTCGTCCCCACGACCCCGGGACTAGGTAGGCCCGCCGCCGACTTGTCTGACGACTATAGGGTCGTCCCCACGACCCCGGGACTAGATTGGCCCGCCACCGTTATGTCCGACGACTATAGGGTCGTCCCCACGACCACGGGCCAAAGTTGGCCAGCCGCCGGCTTGTCCGACGACAATAGGGTTGTCCCCACGACCCCGGGACTAGGTAGGCCCGCCGCCGACTTGTCTGACGACTATAGGGTCGCCCCCACGACCCCGGGACTAGATTGGCCCGCCACCGTTATGTCCGACGACTATAGGGTCGTCCCCACGACCCCGGGCCAAAGGTGGCATGCCCCCGAAATGTCCGACGACTATAGGGTCGTCCCCACGACCCCGGGCCAAAGATGTCCAGCCGCCGTCTTCTCCGACGACTATAGGGTCGTCCCCACGACCCCGGGCCAATGTTGGCCAATCGCCGACATGTCCGACGACTATAGGGTCGACCCCGCGACCCGGGACTAGACTGGCCCGCCACCGATATGTCCGACGACTATAGAGTCGTCCCCACGACCCCGGGTCAATGTTGGCTCGCCGCCGACATGTCCGACGACTATATGGTCGTCCCCACGACCCCCGGGCCAAAGTTGGACAGCCACCGACATTTCCGACGACTATAGGGTCGTCCCCACGACCACGGGCCAAAGTTGGTCAGCCGCCGACTTGTCCGACGACTATAGGGTCGTCCCCATGACCCGGGACTAGACTGGCCCGCCACCGTCATGTCCGACGACTATATGGTCGTCCCCACGACCACGGGCCAATGTAGGCCAGCCTCTGACTTGTCCGACGACTATAGGGTCGTCCCCACGACCCCGGGACTAGGTAGGCCCGCCGCCGACTTGTCTGACGACTATAGGGTCGTCCCCACGACCCCGGGACTAGATTGGCCCGCCACCGTTATGTCCGACGACTATAGGGTCGTCCCCACGACCACGGGCCAAAGTTGGCCAGCCGCCGACATGTCCGACGACTATAGGGTCGTCCCCACGACCACGGGCCAAAGTTGGCCAGCCGCCGACATGTCCGACGACTATAGGGTCGTCCCCACGACCCCGGGACTTGGTTGGCTCGCCACCGACATGTCTGACGACTATAGGGTCGTCCCCACGACCCCGGGACTAGATTGGCCCGCCACCGTCAATTCCGACGACTACAGGGTCGTCCCCACGACCCCGGGCCAAAGTTGGACAGCCGCCGACTTGTCCGACGACTATAGGGTCGTTCCCACGACCACGGGCCAAAGTTGGCCAGCCGCCGGCTTGTCCGACGACTGTAGGGTCGTCCCCACGACCCCGGGACTAGATTGGCCCGCCACCGTCATTTCCGACGACTATAGGGTCGTCCCCACGACCACGGGCCAAAGTTGGCCAGCCGCCGACATGTCCGACGACTATAGGGTCGTCCCCACGACCCGGGACTAGACTGGCCCGCCACCGACATGTCCAACGACTATAGAGTCGTCCCCACGACCCCGGGTCAATGTTGGCTCGCCGCCGACATGTCCGACGACTATAGGGTCGCCCCACGACCCCCGGGCCAAAGTTGGACAGCCACCGACATTTCCGACGACTATAGGGTCGTCCCCACGACCCGGGACTAGACTGGCCCGCCACCGTCATGTCCGACGACTATAGGGTCGTCCCCACGACCCCGGGTCAATGTTGGCTCGCCGCCGACATGTCCGACGACTATAGGGTCGTCCCCACGACCCCCGGACTAGGTTGGTACGCCGCCGACTTGTCCGACGAGTATAGGGTCCTCCCCACGACCACGGGCCAAAGTTGGCCAGCCGCCGACATGTCCGACGACTATAGGGTCGTCCCCACGACACGGGACTAGACTGGCCCGCCACCGACATGTCCGACGACTATAGGGTCGTCCCCACGACCCCCGGGCCAAAGTTGGACAGCCACCGACATTTCCGACGACTATAGGGTCGTCCCCACGACCACGGGCCAAAGTTGGCCAGCCGCCGACATATCCGACGACTATAGGGTCGTCCCCACGACCCCGGGACAAAGTTGGCCATCCGCCGACATGTCCGACGACTATAGGGTCGTCCCCACGACACCGGTCCAAAGTTGGCCAGCCGCCGACATGTCCGACGACTATAGGGTCGTCCCCACGACCCCGGGACTAGGTTGGCCAGTCGCCGACATGTCCGACGACTATAGAGTCGTCCCCACGACACCGGGCCAATGATGGACAGCCGCCGACATGTTCGACTACTATAGGGTCGTCCCCAGGACCCCGGGCCAAAGTTGGCCAGCCGCCGGCTTGTCCGACGACTATAGGGTCGTCCCCACGACCCGGGACTAGACTGGCCCGCCACCGACATGTCCGACGACTATAGAGTCGTCCCCACGACCCCGGGTCAATGTTGGCTCGCCGCCGACATGTCCGACGACTATAGGGTCGTCCCCACGACCCCCGGGCCAAAGTTGGACAGCCACCGACATTTCCGACGACTATAGGGTCGTCCCCACGACCCCGGGCCAAAGTTGGACAGCCACCGACATTTCCGACGACTATAGGGTCGTCCCCACGACCACGGGCCAAAGTTGGCCAGCCGCCGACATGTCCGACGACTATAGGGTCGTCCCCAGGACCCGGGACTAGACTGGCCCCCCACCGTCATGTCCGACGACTATAGAGTCGTCCCCACGACCCCGGGTCAATGTTGGCTCGCCGCCGACATGTCCGACGACTATAGGGTCGTCCCCACGTCCCCCGGGCCAAAGTTGGACAGCCACCGACATTTCCGACGACTATAGGGTCGTCCCCACGACCACGGGCCAAAGTTGGCCAGCCGCCGACATGTCCGACGACTATAGGGTCGTCCCCAGGACCCGGGACTAGACTGGCCCGCCACCGTCATGTCCGACGACTATAGGGTCGTCCCCACGACCCCCGGACTAGGTTGGCCGGCCGCCGACTTGTCCGACGACTATAGGGTGGTCCCCACGACCACGGGCCAAAGTTGGCCAGCCGCCGACATATCCGACGACTATAGGGTCGTCCCCACGACCCCGGGCCAAAGTTGGCCAGCCGCCGACATGTCCGACGACTATAGGGTCGTCCCCACGACCCGGGACTAGAGTGGCCCGCCACCGTCATGTCCGACGACTATATGGTCGTCCCCACGACCACGGGCCAATGTTGGCCAGCCGCTGACTTGTCCGACGACTATAGGGTCGTCCCCATGACCGCGGGACTAGATTGGCTCGCCGCCGAATTGTCCGACGACTGTAGGCTCGTCCCCACGACCCCGGGACTAGATTGGCCCGCCACCGTCATTTCCGACGACTATAGGGTCGTCCCCACGACCACGGGCCAAAGTTGGCCAGCCGCCGACATATCCGACGACTATAGGGTCGTCCCCACGACCCCGGGCCAAAGTTGGCCAGCCGCCGACATGTCCGACGACTATAGGGTCGTCCCCACGACCCGGGACTAGAGTGGCCCGCCACCGTCATGTCCGACGACTATATGGTCGTCCCCACGACCACGGGCCAATGTTGGCCAGCCGCTGACTTGTCCGACGACTATAGGGTCGTCCCCATGACCGCGGGACTAGATTGGCTCGCCGCCGAATTGTCCGACGACTGTAGGCTCGTCCCCACGACCCCGGGACTAGATTGGCCCGCCACCGTCATTTCCGACGACTATAGGGTCGTCCCCACGACCACGGGCCAAAGTTGGCCAGCCGCCGACATGTCCGACGACTATAGGGTCGTCCCCAGGACCCGGGACTAGACTGGCCCCCCACCGTCATGTCCGACGACTATAGAGTCGTCCCCACGACCCCGGGTCAATGTTGGCTCGCCGCCGACATGTCCGACGACTATAGGGTCGTCCCCACGTCCCCCGGGCCAAAGTTGGACAGCCACCGACATTTCCGACGACTATAGGGTCGTCCCCACGACCACGGGCCAAAGTTGGCCAGCCGCCGACATGTCCGACGACTATAGGGTCGTCCCCAGGACCCGGGACTAGACTGGCCCGCCACCGTCATGTCCGACGACTATAGGGTCGTCCCCACGACCCCCGGACTAGGTTGGCCGGCCGCCGACTTGTCCGACGACTATAGGGTCGTCCCCACGACCACGGGCCAAAGTTGGCCAGCCGCCGACATGTCCGACGACTATAGGGTCGTCCCCAGGACCCGGGACTAGACTGGCCCGCCACCGTCATGTCCGACGACTATAGGGTCGTCCCCACGACCCCCGGACTAGGTTGGCCGGCCGCCGACTTGTCCGACGACTATAGGGTCGTCCCCACGACCACGGGCCAAAGTTGGCCAGCCGCCGACTTGTCCGACGACTATAGGGTCGTCCCCATGACCCGGGACTAGACTGGCCCGCCACCGTCATGTCCGACGACTATAGGGTCGTCCCCACGACCCCCGGACTAGGTTGGTACGCCGCCGACTTGTCCGACGAGTATAGGGTCCTCCCCACGACCACGGGCCAAAGTTGGCCAGCCGCCGACATGTCCGACGACTATAGGGTCGTCCCCATGACCCGGGACTAGACTGGCCCGCCACCGTCATGTCCGACGACTATAGGGTCGTCCCCACGACCCCCGGGCCAAAGTTGGACAGCCACCGACACTTCCGACGACTATAGGGTCGTCCCCACGACCACGGGCCAAAGTTGGCCAGCCGCCGACATGTCCGACGACTATAGGGTCGTCCCCACGACCCGGGACTAGACTGGCCCGCCACCGTCATGTCCGACGACTATAGGGTCGTCCCCACGACCCCCCGACTAGGTGGGC
This sequence comes from Andrena praecox, assembly GCA_963932275.1. Lineage (NCBI taxonomy): Eukaryota > Metazoa > Arthropoda > Insecta > Hymenoptera > Andrenidae > Andrena > Andrena praecox. The sequence goes on along the minus strand of CAWVQO010000346.1, from coordinate 515,483 downwards.
TGGCCGCCGACTTGTCCGACGACTATAGGGTCGTCCCCACGACCCCGGGACTAGATTGGCCCGCCACCGTCAAGTCCGACGACTATAGGGTCGTCCCCACGACCCCGGGCCAAAGTTGGCCAGCCGCCGGCTTGTCCGACGAATATAGGGCCGTCCCCACGACCCCGGGACTAGGTTGGCCCGCCGCCGACTTGTCCGACGACTATAGGGTCGTACCCACGACCCCGGGACTAGGCTGACAAGCCGCCAACATGTCCGACGACTATAGGGTCGTCCCCACGACCCCGGGCCAAAGATGTCCAGCCGCCGTCTTGTCCGACGACTATAGGGTCGTCCCCACGACCCCGGGACTAGATTGGCCCGCCAGCGTCATGTCCGACGATTATAGGGTCGTCCCCACGACCCCGAGACTAGATTGGCCCGCCACCGTCATGTCCGACGACAATAGGGTCGTCCCCACGACCTCGGGTCCAGGTTGGCCAGCCGCCGAAATTTCCGACGACTATAGAGTCGTCCCCACGACACCGGTCCAAAGTTGGCCAGCCGCCGACATGTCCGACGACTATAGGGTCGTCCCCACGACCCCGGGACTAGGTTGGCCAGTCGCCGACATGTCCGACGACTATAGAGTCGTCCCCACGACACCGGGCCAATGATGGACAGCCGCCGACATGTTCGACTACTATAGGGTCGTCCCCAGGACCTCGGGTCTAGATTGGCCCGCTACCGTCATGTCCGAAGACTATAGGGTCGTCCCCACGACCACGGGACTAGATTGGCCCGCCACCGCCATGTCCGACGACAATAGGGTCGTCCCCACGACCCCGGGTCTAGGTTGGCCAGCCGCCGACATGTCCGACGACAATCGGATCGTCCCCACGACCTCGCGCCAAAGTTGGCCAGCCGCCGACATGTCCGACGACTATTGGATCGTCCCCACGACCACGGTGCCAAAGTTGGCCAGCCGCCGACATGTCCGACGACAATCGGATCGTCCCCACGACCACGCGCCAAAGTTGGCCAGCCGCCGACATGTCCGACGACTGTAGGGTCGTCCCCACGACACCGGGACAAAGTTGGCCAGCCGCCGACATGTCCGACGACTATAGGGTCGTCCCCACGACCCCCGGACTAGGTTGGTACGCCGCCGACTTGTCCGACGACTATAGGGTCCTCCCCACGACCACGGGCCAAAGTTGGCCAGCCGCCGACATGTCCGACGACTATAGGGTCGTCCCCACGACCCCGGGCCAAAGTTGGCAAGCCGCCGAAATGTCCGACGACTATAGGGTCGTCCCCACGACCCCGGGACTAGGTTGGCCAGCCGCCGACATGTCCGACGACAATCGGATAGTCCCCACGACCACGCGCCAAAGTTGGCCAGCCGCCGACATGTCCGACGACTATAGGGTCGTCCCCACGACCACGCGCCAAAGTTGGCCAGCCGCCGACATGTCCGACGACTATAGGGTCGTCCCCACGACCCCGGACTAGATTGGCCCGCCACCGTCATGTCCGACGACAATAGTGTCGTCCCCACGACCCCCGGACTAGGTTGGTACGCCGCCGACTTGTCCGACGACTATAGGGTCCTCCCCACGACCACGGGCCAAAGTTGGCCAGCCGCCGACATGTCCGACGACTATAGGGTCGTCCCCACGACCCGGGACTAGACTGGCCCGCCACCGACATGTCCGACGACTATAGAGTCGTCCCCACGACCCCGGGTCAATGTTGGCTCGCCGCCGACATGTCCGACGACTATAGGGTCGTCCCCACGACCCCCGGGCCAAAGTTGGACAGCCACCGACATTTCCGACGACTATAGGGTCGTCCCCACGACCCCGGGCCAAAGTTGGCCAGCCGCCGACATGTCCGACGACTATAGGGTCGTCCCCACGACCCGGGACTAGAGTGGCCCGCCACCGTCATGTCCGACGACTATATGGTCGTCCCCACGACCACGGGCCAATGTTGGCCAGCCGCTGACTTGTCCGACGACTATAGGGTCGTCCCCATGACCGCGGGACTAGATTGGCTCGCCGCCGAATTGTCCGACGACTGTAGGCTCGTCCCCACGACCCCGGGACTAGATTGGCCCGCCACTGTCATTTCCGACGACTATAGGGTCGTCCCCACGACCACGGGCCAAAGTTGGCCAGCCGCCGACATGTCCGACGACTATAGGGTCGTCCCCAGGACCCGGGACTAGACTGGCCCCCCACCGTCATGTCCGACGACTATAGAGTCGTCCCCACGACCCCGGGTCAATGTTGGCTCGCCGCCGACATGTCCGACGACTATAGGGTCGTCCCCACGACCCCGAGTACAGGTTGACAGCCGCCGACATTTCCGACGACTATAGAGTCGTCCCCACGACCCCGGGCCAAAGTTGGCCACACGCCGACATGTCCGACGACTATAGGGTCGTCCCCACGACCCCGAGACTAGATTGGCCCGCCACCGTCATGTCCGACGACCATAGGGTCGTCCCCAAGACCACGGGCCAAAGTTGGCCAGCCGCCGACTTGTCCGACGACTATAGGGTCGTCCCCATGACCCGGGACTAGACTGGCCCGCCACCGTCATGTCCGACGTCTATAGGGTCGTCCCCACGACCCCCGGACTAGGTTGGTACGCCGCCGACTTGTCCGACGAGTATAGGGTCCTCCCCACGACCACGGGCCAAAGTTGGCCAGCCGCCGACATGTCCGACGACTATAGGGTCGTCCCCACGACCCGGGACTAGACTGGCCCGCCACCGTCATGTCCGACGACTATAGGGTCGTCCCCACGACCCCGGGCCAAAGTTGGCCAGCCGCCGGCTTGTCCGACGAATATAGGGCCGTCCCCACGACCCCGGGACTAGGTTGGCCCGCCACCGTCAAGTCCGACGACTATAGGGTCGTACCCACGACCCCGGGACTAGGCTGACAAGCCGCCAACATGTCCGACGACTATAGGGTCGTCCCCACGACCCCGGGCCAAAGCTGTCCAGCCGCCGTCTTGTCCGACGACTATAGGGTCGTCCCCACGACCCCGGGACTAGATTGGCCCGCCAACGTCATGTCCGACGATTATAGGGTCGTCCCCACGACCCCGAGACTAGATTGGCCCGCCACCGTCATGTCCGACGACAATAGGGTCGTCCCCACGACCTCGGGTCCAGGTTGGCCAGCCGCCGAAATTTCCGACGACTATAGAGTCGTCCCCACGACACCGGTCCAAAGTTGGCCAGCCGCCGACATGTCCGACGACTATAGGGTCGTCCCCACGACCCCGGGACTAGGTTGGCCAGTCGCCGACATGTCCGACGACTATAGAGTCGTCCCCACGACACCGGGCCAATGATGGACAGCCGCCGACATGTTCGACTACTATAGGGTCGTCCCCACGACCCCGGGACTAGATTGGCCCGCCACCGTCATGTCCGACGATTATAGGGTCGTCCCCACGACCCCGGGACAAGCTTGGCCCGCCGCCGTCATGTCCGACGACTATAGGGTCGTCCCCACGACCCCGGGCCAAAGTTGGCCAGCCGCCGGCTTGTCCGACGAATATAGGGCCGTCCCCACGACCCCGGGACTAGGTTGGCCCGCCACCGTCAAGTCCGACGACTATAGGGTCGTACCCACGACCCCGGGACTAGGCTGACAAGCCGCCAACATGTCCGACGACTATAGGGTCGTCCCCACGACCCCGGGACTAGATTGGCCCGCCAACGTCATGTCCGACGATTATAGGGTCGTCCCCACGACCCCGGGACTAGATTGGCCCGCCAACGTCATGTCCGACGATTATAGGGTCGTCCCCACGACCCCGAGACTAGATTGGCCCGCCACCGTCATGTCCGACGACAATAGGGTCGTCCCCACGACCTCGGGTCCAGGTTGGCCAGCCGCCGAAATTTCCGACGACTATAGAGTCGTCCCCACGACACCGGTCCAAAGTTGGCCAGCCGCCGACATGTCCGACGACTATAGGGTCGTCCCCACGACCCCGGGACTAGGTTGGCCAGTCGCCGACATGTCCGACGACTATAGAGTCGTCCCCACGACACCGGGCCAATGATGGACAGCCGCCGACATGTTCGACTACTATAGGGTCGTCCCCACGACCCCGGGACTAGGTTGGCCAGCCGCCGACATGTCCGACGACAATCGGATAGTCCCCACGACCACGCGCCAAAGTTGGCCAGCCGCCGACATGTCCGACGACTATAGGGTCGTCCCCACGACCACGCGCCAAAGTTGGCCAGCCGCCGACATGTCCGACGACTATAGGGTCGTCCCCACGACCCCGGACTAGATTGGCCCGCCACCGTCATGTCCGACGACAATAGTGTCGTCCCCACGACCCCCGGACTAGGTTGGTACGCCGCCGACTTGTCCGACGACTATAGGGTCCTCCCCACGACCACGGGCCAAAGTTGGCCAGCCGCCGACATGTCCGACGACTATAGGGTCGTCCCCACGACCCGGGACTAGACTGGCCCGCCACCGACATGTCCGACGACTATAGAGTCGTCCCCACGACCCCGGGTCAATGTTGGCTCGCCGCCGACATGTCCGACGACTATAGGGTCGTCCCCACGACCCCCGGGCCAAAGTTGGACAGCTACCGACATTTCCGACGACTATAGGGTCGTCCCCACGACCCCGGGCCAAAGTTGGCCAGCCGCCGACATGTCCGACGACTATAGGGTCGTCCCCACGACCGGGGACTAGAGTGGCCCGCCACCGTCATGTCCGACGACTATATGGTCGTCCCCACGACCACGGGCCAATGTTGGCCAGCCGCTGACTTGTCCGACGACTATAGGGTCGTCCCCATGACCGCGGGACTAGATTGGCTCGCCGCCGAATTGTCCGACGACTGTAGGCTCGTCCCCACGACCCCGGGACTAGATTGGCCCGCCACTGTCATTTCCGACGACTATAGGGTCGTCCCCACGACCACGGGCCAAAGTTGGCCAGCCGCCGACATGTCCGACGACTATAGGGTCGTCCCCAGGACCCGGGACTAGACTGGCCCCCCACCGTCATGTCCGACGACTATAGAGTCGTCCCCACGACCCCGGGTCAATGTTGGCTCGCCGCCGACATGTCCGACGACTATAGGGTCGTCCCCACGTCCCCCGGGCCAAAGTTGGACAGCCACCGACATTTCCGACGACTATAGGGTCGTCCCCACGACCACGGGCCAAAGTTGGCCAGCCGCCGACATGTCCGACGACTATAGGGTCGTCCCCAGGACCCGGGACTAGACTGGCCCGCCACCGTCATGTCCGACGACTATAGGGTCGTCCCCACGACCCCCGGACTAGGTTGGCCGGCCGCCGACTTGTCCGACGACTATAGGGTCGTCCCCACGACCACGGGCCAAAGTTGGCCAGCCGCCGACTTGTCCGACGACTATAGGGTCGTCCCCATGACCCGGGACTAGACTGGCCCGCCACCGTCATGTCCGACGTCTATAGGGTCGTCCCCACGACCCCCGGACTAGGTTGGTACGCCGCCGACTTGTCCGACGAGTATAGGGTCCTCCCCACGACCACGGGCCAAAGTTGGCCAGCCGCCGACATGTCCGACGACTATAGGGTCGTCCCCACGACCCGGGACTAGACTGGCCCGCCACCGTCATGTCCGACGACTATAGGGTCGTCCCCACGACCCCGGGCCAAAGTTGGCCAGCCGCCGGCTTGTCCGACGAATATAGGGCCGTCCCCACGACCCCGGGACTAGGTTGGCCCGCCACCGTCAAGTCCGACGACTATAGGGTCGTACCCACGACCCCGGGACTAGGCCGACAAGCCGCCAACATGTCCGACGACTATAGGGTCGTCCCCACGACCCCGGGCCAAAGCTGTCCAGCCGCCGTCTTGTCCGACGACTATAGGGTCGTCCCCACGACCCCGGGACTAGATTGGCCCGCCAACGTCATGTCCGACGATTATAGGGTCGTCCCCACGACCCCGAGACTAGATTGGCCCGCCACCGTCATGTCCGACGATTATAGGGTCGTCCCCACGACCCCGGGACAAGCTTGGCCCGCCGCCGACTTGTCCGACGACTATAGGGTCGTCCCCACGACCCCGGGACTAGATTGGCCCGCCACCGTCATGTCCGACGACTATAGAGTCGTCCCCACGACACCGGGCCAATGATGGACAGCCGCCGACATGTTCGACTACTATAGGGTCGTCCCCACGACCCCGGGACTAGATTGGCCCGCCACCGTCATGTCCGACGATTATAGGGTCGTCCCCACGACCCCGGGACAAGCTTGGCCCGCCGCCGACTTGTCCGACGACTATAGGGTCGTCCCCACGACCCCGGGACTAGATTGGCCCGCCACCGTCATGTCCGACGACAATAGGGTCGTCCCCACGACCCCGGGCCAAAGTTGGCAAGCCGCCGACATGTCCGATGACTATAGGGTCGTCCCCACGACCCCGGGACTAGGTTGGCCCACCGCCGACTTGTCCGACGACAATAGGGTCGTCCCCACGACCCCGGGTCTAGGTTGGCCAGCTGCCGACATGTCCGACGATTATAGGGTCGTCCCCATGACCAGGGGCCAAAGTTGGCCTGCCGCCGAAATGTCCGACAACTATACAGTCGTCCCCACGACACCAGGCCAAAGCTGGCCAGCCGCCGACATGTCCGACGACTATTGGGTCGTCCCCACGACACCGGGCCAAAGTTGGCCAGCCGCTGACATGTCCAACGACTATAGGGTCGTCCCCACAACCACGGGCCAAAGTTGGCCAGCCGCCGACATGTCCGACGACTATTGGATCGTCCCCACCACCACGGGCCAAAGTTGGCCAGCCGCCGACATGTCCGACGACTATAGAGTCGTCCCCACGACCCCGGGACTAGATTGGTCCGCCACCGTCTTGTCCGACGCCTATAGGGTCGTCCCCACGACCACGGGCCAAAGTTGACCAGCCGCCGACATGTCCGACGACTATAGGGTCGTCCCCACGACCCCGAGTACAGGTTGACAGCCGCCGACATTTCCGACGACTATAGAGTCGTCCCCACGACCCCGGGCCAAAGTTGGCCACACGCCGACATGTCCGACGACTATAGGGTCGTCCCCACGACCCCGAGACTAGATTGGCCCGCCACCGTCATGTCCGACGACCATAGGGTCGTCCCCAAGACCCCGGGTCCAGGTTGGCCAGCCGCCGACATTTCCGACGACTATAGAGTCGTCCCCACGACACGGGGCCAAAGTTGGCCAGCCGCCGACATGTCCGACGACTATAGGGTCGTCCCCACGACCCCGGGGCTAGATTGGCCCGCCAACGTCATGTCCGACGATTATAGGGTCGTCCCCACGACCGCGAGACTAGATTGGCCCGCCACCGTCATGTCCGACGACAATAGGGTCGTCCCCACGACCCCGGGTCCAGGTTGGCCAGCCGCCGACATTTCCGACGACTATAGAGACGTCCCCACGACACCGGGCCAAAGTTGGCCAGCCGCCGACATGTCCGACGACTTTAGGGTCGTCCCCACGACCCCGGGACAAGGTTGGCCCGCCGCCGACTTGTCCGACGACTATAGGGTCGTACCCACGACCCTGGGACTAGGCTGACAAGCCGCCAACATGTCCGACGACTATAGGGTCGTCCCCACGACCCCGGGCCAAGCTTGGCCCGCCGCCGACTTGTCCGGCGACTATACGGTTGTCCCCGCGACTTCGGGACTAGGTTGGCCAGCCGCCGGCATGTCCGACCACTATTGGGTCGTCCCCACGACCACGGGCCAAAGTTGGCCAGCCGCCGACATGTACGATGACTATAGGGTCGTCCCCACGACCCCGGGCCAAAGATGTCCAGCCGCCGTCTTGTCCGACGACTATAGGGTCGTCCCCACGACCCCGGGACTAGATTGGCCCGCCACCGTCATGTCCATCGACTATCGGATCGTCCCCACGACCTCGGGCAAAAGTTGGCCAGCCGCCGACATGTCCGACGACTATTGGGTCGCCCCACGACCACGGGCCAAAGTTGGCCAGCCGCCGACATGTCCGACGACAATGGGGTCGTCCCCACGACCCCGGGACTAGATTGGCCCGCCGCCGACTTGTCCGAAGACTATAGGGTCGTCCCCACGACCCCGGGACTAGATTGGCCCGCCACCGTCATGTCCAACGACTATCGGATCGTCCCCACGACCACGGGCCAAAGGTGGCCAGCCGCCGACATGTCCGACGACAATAGGGTCGTCCCCACGACCCCGGGACTAGATTGGCCCGCCGCCGACTTGTCCGACGACTATAGGGTCATCCCCACGACCTCGGGACTAGGTTGGCCAGCCGCCGACATGTCCGACGACTATAGGGTCGTCCCCACGACCTCGGCACAAGGTTGGCCAGCCGCCGACATGTCCGACGACTATAGGGTCGTCTCCACGACCCCGGGCCAAAGTTGGCCGGCCGTCGAATTGTCCGACGACTATACGGACCTCCCCACGACCCCGGGAGTAGGTTGGCCAACCGCCGACACATCCGACGACTATAGGGTCGTCCCCACGATCCTGGGCCTACGTTTGGCCCGCCGACGACATGTCCGACGACAATAGGGTCGTCCCCACGACCCCGGGACTAGATTGGGCCGCCACCGTCAAGTCCGACGACTATAGGGTCGTCCCCTCGACCCCGGACCAAAGTTGGCAAGCTGCGGACTTGTCCGACGACTATAGGGTCGTCCCCACGACCCCGGGACTAGGTTGGCCCACCGCCGACTTGTCCGACGACTATAGGGTCGTCCCCACGACACCGGGACTAGATTGGCCCGCCACCGTCATATCCGGCGACAATAGGGTCGTCCCCACGACCCCGGGACTAGGTTGGCCAGCCGCCGACTTGTCCGACCACTATAGGGTCGTCCCCACGACCCCGGGACTATGTTGGCTCGCCACCGACATGTCCGACGACTATAGGCTCGTCCCCACGACGCCGGGACTAGATTGGCCCGCCACCGTCTCGTCCAACGACTATAGGGTCGTCTTTACGACCACGGGCCAAATTTGGCCAGCCGCCGACTTGTCCGACGACTATAGGGTCGTTCCCACGACCACGGGCCAAAGTTGGCCATCCGCCGACTTGTCCGAGGGTCATAGGGTCGTCCCCACGACCCCGGGTCTAGGTTGGCCAGCCGCCGACATGTCCGACGACTATAGAGTCGTCCCCACGACACCGGGCCACAGTAGGCCAGCCGCCGACTTGTCCGACGACTATAGGGTCGTCCCCACGACCCCGGGACTAGATTGGCTAGCCACAGTCACGTCCGACGACTATCGGATCGTCCCCACGACCACGGGCCAAAGTTGGCCAGCCGCCGACATGTCCGACGACTATTGGGTCGTCCCCACGACCACGGGCCAAAGTTGGCCAGGTGCCGACTTGTCCGACGACTATAGGGTCGTCCCCACGACCCCGGGACTAGATTGGGCCGCGACCGTCATGTCCGACGACTATAGGGTGGTCCCCACGACCCCAGGACTAGATTGGACCGCCACCGTCATGTCCGACGACTAGAGGGACGTCCCCACGACCACGGGCCAAAGTTGGCCAGCCGCCGACATGTCCGACGAAAATAGGGTCGTCCCCACAACCCCGGGACTAGATTGGCTCGACACCGTCATGTCCGACGACTATAGGGTCGTACCCACGACTACGGGCCAAAGTTGGCCTGCCGCCGACATTTCCGACGACTAAAGGGTCGTCCCCACGACCCGGGACTAGACGGGCCCGCCACCGTCATGTCCGACGACAATAGGGTCGTCCCCACGACCCCGGGTCTAGGTTGGCCAGCTGCCGACATGTCCGACGACTAAACAGTCGTCCCCACGACCACGGGCCAAAGTTGGCCAGCCGCCGACATGTCCGACGACTATAGGTTCGTCCCCACGACCCGGGACTAGAGTGGCCCGCCACCGTCATGTCCGACGACTATATGGTCGTCCCCACAACCACGGGCCAATGTTGGCCAGCCGCTGACTTGTCCGACGACTATAGGGTCGTCCCCACGACCGCGGGACTAGATTAGCTCGCCGCCGACTTGTCCGACGACTGTAGGGTCGTCCCCACGACTCCGGGACTAGGTTGGCCACCCGCCGACATGTCCGACGACTATCGGATCGTCCCCACGACCACGGGCCAAAGTTGGCCAGCCGCCGATATGTCCGACGACTATTGGATCGTCCCCACGACCACGCGCCAAAGTTGGCCAGCCGCCGAAATGTCCGACGACTATAGGGTCGTCCCCACGACCCGGGCCAATGTTGGCCAATCGCCGACATGTCCGACGACTATAGGGTCGTCCCCACGACCCGGGACTAGACGGGCCCGCCACCGTCATGTCCGACGACAATAGGGTCGTCCCCACGACCCCGGGTCTAGGTTGGCCAGCTGCCGACATGTCCGACGACTAAACAGTCGTCCCCACGACCACGGGCCAAAGTTGGCCAGCCGCCGACATGTCCGACGACTATAGGGTCGTCCCCACGACCCCGGGCCAATGTTGGCCAATCGCCGACATGTCCGACGACTATAGGGTCGTCCCCACGACCCCATGACTAGATTGGCCCGCCACCGTCATGTCCGACGACAATAGGGTCGTACCCACGACACCGGGTCTAGGTTGGCCAGCCGCCGACATGTCCGACGACTAAACAGTCGTCCCCACGACTATTGGATCGTCCCCACGACCCCGGGCCTAAGTTGGCCAGCCGCCGACATGTCCGACGTCTATAGGGTCGTCCCCACGACCCCGGGACTAGATTGGCCCGCCACCGTCATGTCCGACGAATATAGGGTCGTCCCCACGACCCCGGGACAAGGTTGGCCCGCCGCCGACTTGTCCGACGACTATAGGGTCGTACCCACCACCCCGGGACTAGGCTGACAAGCCGCCAACATGTCCGACGACTATAGGGTCGTCCCCACAACCCCGGGACTAGATTGGCCCGCCACCGTCATGTCCGACGATTATAGGGTCGTCCCCACGACCGCGAGACTAGATTGGCCCGCCACCGTCATGTCCGACGACAATAGGGTCGTCCCCACGACCCCGGGTCCAGGTTGGCCAGCCGCCGACATTTCCGACGACTATAGAGTCGTCCCCACGACACCGGGCCAAAGTTGGCCAGCCGCCGACATGTCCGACGACTATAGGGTCGTCCCCACGACCCCGGGACAAGGTTGGCCCGCCGCCGACTTGTCCGACGAATATAGGGTCGTCCCCACGACCCCGGGCCAAAGTTGGCAAGCCGCCGAAATGTCCGACGACTATAGAGTCGTCCCCACGACACCGCGCCAAAGTTGGACAGCCGCCGACATGTCCGACTACTATAGGGTCGTCCCCAAGACCTCGGGTCTAGATTGGCCCGCTACCGTCATGTCCGAAGACTATAGGGTCGTCCCCACGACCCCGGGACTAGATTGGCCCGCCACCGTCATGTCCGACGAATATAGGGTCGTCCCCACGACCCCGGGACAAGCTTGGCCCGCCGCCGACTTGTCCGACGACTATAGGGTCGTCCCCACGACCCCGGGACTAGATTGGGCCGCGACCGTCATGTCCGACGACTATAGGGTCGTCCCCACGACCCCAGGACTAGATTGGCCCGCCACCGTCATGTCCGACGACTAGAGGGACGTCCCCACGACCACGGGCCAAAGTTGGCCAGCCGCCGACATGTCCGACGAAAATAGGGTCGTCCCCACAACCCCGGGACTAGATTGGCTCGACACCGTCATGTCCGACGACTATAGGGTCGTACCCACGACTACGGGCCAAAGTTGGCCTGCCGCCGACATTTCCGACGACTATAGGGTCGTCCACACGACCCGGGACTAGACGGGCCCGCCACCGTCATGTCCGACGACAATAGGGTCGTCCCCACGACCCCGGGTCTAGGTTGGCCAGCTGCCGACATGTCCGACGACTAAACAGTCGTCCCCACGACCACGGGCCAAAGTTGGCCAGCCGCCGACATGTCCGACGACTATAGGGTCGTCCCCACGACCCCGGGCCAATGTTGGCCAATCGCCGACATGTCCGACGACTATAGGGTCGTCCCCACGACCCCATGACTAGATTGGCCCGCCACCGTCATGTCCGACGACAATAGGGTCGTACCCACGACACCGGGTCTAGGTTGGCCAGCCGCCGACATGTCCGACGACTAAACAGTCGTCCCCACGACTATTGGATCGTCCCCACGACCCCGGGCCTAAGTTGGCCAGCCGCCGACATGTCCGACGTCTATAGGGTCGTCCCCACGACAGCGGGCCTACGTTGGCCAGCCGCCGACATGTCCGACGACTATAGGGTCGTCCCCAAGACCCCGGGACTAGATTGACCCGCCACCGTCTTGTCCGACGACTATTGGGTCGTCTTCACGACCACGGGACAAAGTTGGCCAGCACCCGACATTTCCGACGACTATAGGGTCATCCCCACGACCCCGGGTCTAGGTTGGCCAGCCTCCGACATGTCCGACGACAATCGGATCGTCCCCACGACCATGCGCCAAAGTTGGCCAGCCGCCGACATGTCCGACGACTATAGAGTCGTCCCCACGACACCGGGCCAAAGTTGGCCAGCCGCCGACAGGTCCGACGACTATTGGGTCGTCCCCACGACACCGGGCCAAAGTTGGCCAGCCGCTGACATGTCCAACGACTATAGGGTCGTCCCCACAACCACGGGCCAAAGTTGACCAGCCGCCGACATGTCCGACGACTATTGGATCGTCCCCACGACCCCGGGCCAAAGTTGGCCAGCCGCCGACATGTCCGATGAATATAGGGTCGTTCCCACGACCCCGGAACTAGGTTGGCCAGCCGCCGACATGTCCGACGACTATAGGGTCGTCCCCACGACCCCGGGCCAAAGTTGGCAAGCCGCCGAAATGTCCGACGACTATAGGGTCGTCCCCACGACCCCGGGCCAAAGTTGGCAAGCCGCCGACATGTCCGATGACTATAGGGTCGTCCCCACGACCCCGGGACTAGGTTGGCCCACCGCCGACTTGTCCGACGACAATAGGGTCGTCCCCACGACCCCGGGTCTAGGTTGGCCAGCTGCCGACATGTCCGACGATTATAGGGTCGTCCCCATGACCAGGGGCCAAAGTTGGCCTGCCGCCGAAATGTCCGACAACTATACAGTCGTCCCCACGACACCAGGCCAAAGCTGGCCAGCCGCCGACATGTCCGACGACTATTGGGTCGTCCCCACGACACCGGGCCAAAGTTGGCCAGCCGCTGACATGTCCAACGACTATAGGGTCGTCCCCACAACCACGGGCCAAAGTTGGCCAGCCGCCGACATGTCCGACGACTATTGGATCGTCCCCACCACCACGGGCCAAAGTTGGCCAGCCGCCGACATGTCCGACGACTATAGAGTCGTCCCCACGACCCCGGGCCTAGATTGGTCCGCCACCGTCTTGTCCGACCCCTATAGGGTCGTCCCCACGACCACGGGCCAAAGTTGACCAGCCGCCGACATGTCCGACGACTATAGGGTCGTCCCCACGACCCCGAGTACAGGTTGACAGCCGCCGACATTTCCGACGACTATAGAGTCGTCCCCACGACCCCGGGCCAAAGTTGGCCACACGCCGACATGTCCGACGACTATAGGGTCGTCCCCACGACCCCGAGACTAGATTGGCCCGCCACCGTCATGTCCGACGACCATAGGGTCGTCCCCAAGACCCCGGGTCCAGGTTGGCCAGCCGCCGACATTTCCGACGACTATAGAGACGTCCCCACGACACCGGGCCAAAGTTGACCAGCCGCCGACATGTCCGACGACTATAGGGTCGTCCCCACGACCCCGGGGCTAGATTGGCCCGCCAACGTCATGTCCGACGATTATAGGGTCGTCCCCACGACCGCGAGACTAGATTGGCCCGCCACCGTCATGTCCGACGACAATAGGGTCGTCCCCACGACCCCGGGTCCAGGTTGGCCAGCCGCCGACATTTCCGACGACTATAGAGACGTCCCCACGACACCGGGCCAAAGTTGGCCAGCCGCCGACATGTCCGACGACTTTAGGGTCGTCCCCACGACCCCGGGACAAGGTTGGCCCGCCGCCGACTTGTCCGACGACTATAGGGTCGTACCCACGACCCTGGGACTAGGCTGACAAGCCGCCAACATGTCCGACGACTATAGGGTCGTCCCCACGACCCCGGGCCAAAGATGTCCAGCCGCCGTCTTGTCCGACGACTATACGGTCGTCCCCACGACCCCGGGACTAGATTGGCCCGCCAGCGTCATGTCCAACGACTATAGGGTCGTCCCCACAACCACGGGCCAAAGTTGGCCAGCCGCCGACATGTCCGACGACTATAGGGTCGTCCCACGACCCCCGGCCAAAGTTGGCCAGCTGCCGACATGTCCGACGACTATAGGGTCGTCCCCATGACCCCGGGACAAGGTTGGCCCGCCGCCGACTTGTCCGACGACTATAGGGTCGTACCCACCACCCCGGGACTAGGCCGACAAGCCGCCAACATGTCCGACGACTATAGGGTCGTCCCCACGACCCCGGGACTAGATTGGCCCGCCACCGTCATGTCCGACGATTATAGGGTCGTCCCCACGACCGCGACACTAGATTGGCCCGCCACCGTCATGTCCGACGACAATAGGGTCGTCCCCACGACCCCGGGTCCAGGTTGGCCAGCCGCCGACATTTCCGACGACTATAGAGTCGTCCCCACGACACCGGGCCAAAGTTGGCCAGCCGCCGACATGTCCGACGACTATAGGGTCGTCCCCACGACCCCGGGGCTAGATTGGCCCGCCAACGTCATGTCCGACGATTATAGGGTCGTCCCCACGACCGCGAGACTAGATTGGCCCGCCACCGTCATGTCCGACGACAATAGGGTCGTCCCCACGACCCCGGGTCCAGGTTGGCCAGCCGCCGACATTTCCGACGACTATAGAGACGTCCCCACGACACCGGGCCAAAGTTGGCCAGCCGCCGACATGTCCGACGACTATAGGGTCGTCCCCACGACCCCGGGACAAGGTTGGCCCGCCGCCGACTTGTCCGACGACTATAGGGTCGTACCCACGACCCTGGGACTAGGCTGACAAGCCGCCAACATGTCCGACGACTATCGGGTCGTCCCCACGACCCCGGGCCAAAGATGTCCAGCCGCCGTCTTGTCCGACGACTATACGGTCGTCCCCACGACCCCGGGACTAGATTGGCCCGCCAGCGTCATGTCCAACGACTATAGGGTCGTCCCCACAACCACGGGCCAAAGTTGGCCAGCCGCCGACATGTCCGACGACTATAGGGTCGTCCCACGACCCCCGGCCAAAGTTGGCCAGCTGCCGACATGTCCGACGACTATAGGGTCGTCCCCACGACCCCGGGACAAGGTTGGCCCGCCGCCGACTTGTCCGACGACTATAGGGTCGTCCCCACGACCCCATGACTAGATTGGCCCGCCACCGTCATGTCCGACGACAATAGGGTCGTACCCACGACACCGGGTCTAGGTTGGCCAGCCGCCGACATGTCCGACGACTAAACAGTCGTCCCCACGACTATTGGATCGTCCCCACGACCCCGGGCCTAAGTTGGCCAGCCGCCGACATGTCCGACGTCTATAGGGTCGTCCCCACGACCCCGGGACTAGATTGGCCCGCCACCGTCATGTCCGACGAATATAGGGTCGTCCCCACGACCCCGGGACAAGGTTGGCCCGCCGCCGACTTGTCCGACGACTATAGGGTCGTACCCACCACCCCGGGACTAGGCTGACAAGCCGCCAACATGTCCGACGACTATAGGGTCGTCCCCACGACCCCGGGACTAGATTGGCCCGCCACCGTCATGTCCGACGATTATAGGGTCGTCCCCACGACCGCGAGACTAGATTGGCCCGCCACCGTCATGTCCGACGACAATAGGGTCGTCCCCACGACCCCGGGTCCAGGTTGGCCAGCCGCCGACATTTCCGACGACTATAGAGTCGTCCCCACGACACCGGGCCAAAGTTGGCCAGCCGCCGACATGTCCGACGACTATAGGGTCGTCCCCACGACCCCGGGACAAGGTTGGCCCGCCGCCGACTTGTCCGACGAATATAGGGTCGTCCCCACGACCCCGGGCCAAAGTTGGCAAGCCGCCGAAATGTCCGACGACTATAGAGTCGTCCCCACGACACCGCGCCAAAGTTGGACAGCCGCCGACATGTCCGACTACTATAGGGTCGTCCCCAAGACCTCGGGTCTAGATTGGCCCGCTACCGTCATGTCCGAAGACTATAGGGTCGTCCCCACGACCCCGGGACTAGATTGGCCCGCCACCGTCATGTCCGACGAATATAGGGTCGTCCCCACGACCCCGGGACAAGCTTGGCCCGCCGCCGACTTGTCCGACGACTATAGGGTCGTCCCCACGACCCCGGGACTAGATTGGGCCGCGACCGTCATGTCCGACGACTATAGGGTCGTCCCCACGACCCCAGGACTAGATTGGCCCGCCACCGTCATGTCCGACGACTAGAGGGACGTCCCCACGACCACGGGCCAAAGTTGGCCAGCCGCCGACATGTCCGACGAAAATAGGGTCGTCCCCACAACCCCGGGACTAGATTGGCTCGACACCGTCATGTCCGACGACTATAGGGTCGTACCCACGACTACGGGCCAAAGTTGGCCTGCCGCCGACATTTCCGACGACTATAGGGTCGTCCACACGACCCGGGACTAGACGGGCCCGCCACCGTCATGTCCGACGACAATAGGGTCGTCCCCACGACCCCGGGTCTAGGTTGGCCAGCTGCCGACATGTCCGACGACTAAACAGTCGTCCCCACGACCACGGGCCAAAGTTGGCCAGCCGCCGACATGTCCGACGACTATAGGGTCGTCCCCACGACCCCGGGCCAATGTTGGCCAATCGCCGACATGTCCGACGACTATAGGGTCGTCCCCACGACCCCATGACTAGATTGGCCCGCCACCGTCATGTCCGACGACAATAGGGTCGTACCCACGACACCGGGTCTAGGTTGGCCAGCCGCCGACATGTCCGACGACTAAACAGTCGTCCCCACGACTATTGGATCGTCCCCACGACCCCGGGCCTAAGTTGGCCAGCCGCCGACATGTCCGACGTCTATAGGGTCGTCCCCACGACAGCGGGCCTACGTTGGCCAGCCGCCGACATGTCCGACGACTATAGGGTCGTCCCCAAGACCCCGGGACTAGATTGACCCGCCACCGTCTTGTCCGACGACTATTGGGTCGTCTTCACGACCACGGGACAAAGTTGGCCAGCACCCGACATTTCCGACGACTATAGGGTCATCCCCACGACCCCGGGTCTAGGTTGGCCAGCCTCCGACATGTCCGACGACAATCGGATCGTCCCCACGACCATGCGCCAAAGTTGGCCAGCCGCCGACATGTCCGACGACTATAGAGTCGTCCCCACGACACCGGGCCAAAGTTGGCCAGCCGCCGACAGGTCCGACGACTATTGGGTCGTCCCCACGACACCGGGCCAAAGTTGGCCAGCCGCTGACATGTGCAACGACTATTGGGTCGTCCCCACAACCACGGGCCAAAGTTGACCAGCCGCCGACATGTCCGACGACTATTGGATCGTCCCCACGACCCCGGGCCAAAGTTGGCCAGCCGCCGACATGTCCGATGAATATAGGGTCGTTCCCACGACCCCGGAACTAGGTTGGCCAGCCGCCGACATGTCCGACGACTATAGGGTCGTCCCCACGACCCCGGGCCAAAGTTGGCAAGCCGCCGAAATGTCCGACGACTATAGGGTCGTCCCCACGACCCCGGGCCAAAGTTGGCAAGCCGCCGACATGTCCGATGACTATAGGGTCGTCCCCACGACCCCGGGACTAGGTTGGCCCACCGCCGACTTGTCCGACGACAATAGGGTCGTCCCCACGACCCCGGGTCTAGGTTGGCCAGCTGCCGACATGTCCGACGATTATAGGGTCGTCCCCATGACCAGGGGCCAAAGTTGGCCTGCCGCCGAAATGTCCGACAACTATACAGTCGTCCCCACGACACCAGGCCAAAGCTGGCCAGCCGCCGACATGTCCGACGACTATTGGGTCGTCCCCACGACACCGGGCCAAAGTTGGCCAGCCGCTGACATGTCCAACGACTATAGGGTCGTCCCCACAACCACGGGCCAAAGTTGGCCAGCCGCCGACATGTCCGACGACTATTGGATCGTCCCCACCACCACGGGCCAAAGTTGGCCAGCCGCCGACATGTCCGACGACTATAGAGTCGTCCCCACGACCCCGGGACTAGATTGGTCCGCCACCGTCTTGTCCGACCCCTATAGGGTCGTCCCCACGACCACGGGCCAAAGTTGACCAGCCGCCGACATGTCCGACGACTATAGGGTCGTCCCCACGACCCCGAGTACAGGTTGACAGCCGCCGACATTTCCGACGACTATAGAGTCGTCCCCACGACCCCGGGCCAAAGTTGGCCACACGCCGACATGTCCGACGACTATAGGGTCGTCCCCACGACCCCGAGACTAGATTGGCCCGCCACCGTCATGTCCGACGACCATAGGGTCGTCCCCAAGACCCCGGGTCCAGGTTGGCCAGCCGCCGACATTTCCGACGACTATAGAGACGTCCCCACGACACCGGGCCAAAGTTGACCAGCCGCCGACATGTCCGACGACTATAGGGTCGTCCCCACGACCCCGGGGCTAGATTGGCCCGCCAACGTCATGTCCGACGATTATAGGGTCGTCCCCACGACCGCGAGACTAGATTGGCCCGCCACCGTCATGTCCGACGACAATAGGGTCGTCCCCACGACCCCGGGTCCAGGTTGGCCAGCCGCCGACATTTCCGACGACTATAGAGACGTCCCCACGACACCGGGCCAAAGTTGGCCAGCCGCCGACATGTCCGACGACTTTAGGGTCGTCCCCACGACCCCGGGACAAGGTTGGCCCGCCGCCGACTTGTCCGACGACTATAGGGTCGTACCCACGACCCTGGGACTAGGCTGACAAGCCGCCAACATGTCCGACGACTATAGGGTCGTCCCCACGACCCCGGGCCAAAGATGTCCAGCCGCCGTCTTGTCCGACGACTATACGGTCGTCCCCACGACCCCGGGACTAGATTGGCCCGCCAGCGTCATGTCCAACGACTATAGGGTCGTCCCCACAACCACGGGCCAAAGTTGGCCAGCCGCCGACATGTCCGACGACTATAGGGTCGTCCCACGACCCCCGGCCAAAGTTGGCCAGCTGCCGACATGTCCGACGACTATAGGGTCGTCCCCATGACCCCGGGACAAGGTTGGCCCGCCGCCGACTTGTCCGACGACTATAGGGTCGTACCCACCACCCCGGGACTAGGCCGACAAGCCGCCAACATGTCCGACGACTATAGGGTCGTCCCCACGACCCCGGGACTAGATTGGCCCGCCACCGTCATGTCCGACGATTATAGGGTCGTCCCCACGACCGCGACACTAGATTGGCCCGCCACCGTCATGTCCGACGACAATAGGGTCGTCCCCACGACCCCGGGTCCAGGTTGGCCAGCCGCCGACATTTCCGACGACTATAGAGTCGTCCCCACGACACCGGGCCAAAGTTGGCCAGCCGCCGACATGTCCGACGACTATAGGGTCGTCCCCACGACCCCGGGACAAGGTTGGCCCGCCGCCGACTTGTCCGACGAATATAGGGTCGTCCCCACGACCCCGGGCCAAAGTTGGCAAGCCGCCGAAATGTCCGACGACTATAGAGTCGTCCCCACGACACCGCGCCAAAGTTGGACAGCCGCCGACATGTCCGACTACTATAGGGTCGTCCCCAAGACCTCGGGTCTAGATTGGCCCGCTACCGTCATGTCCGAAGACTATAGGGTCGTCCCCACGACCCCGGGACTAGATTGGCCCGCCACCGTCATGTCCGACGAATATAGGGTCGTCCCCACGACCCCGGGACAAGCTTGGCCCGCCGCCGACTTGTCCGACGACTATAGGGTCGTCCCCACGATCCCGGGACTAGATTGGCCCGCCACCGTCATGTCCGACGACAATAGGGTCGTCCCCACGACCCCGGGTCTAGGTTGCCCAGCTGCCGACATGTCCGACGACTATAGAGTCGTCCCCACGACACCGCGCCAAAGTTGGACAGCCGCCGACATGTCCGACTACTATAGGGTCGTCCCCACGACCTCGGGTCTCGATTGGCCCGATACCGTCATGTCCGAAGACTATAGGGTCGTCCCCACGACCACGGGCCAAAGTTTGCCAGCCGCCGACTTGTCCGACGACTATAGGGTCGTCCCCACGACCCCGGGTCAAAGTTGGCCAGCCATCGACATGTCCGACGACTATAGGATCGTCCCCACGACCCCCGCACAAGGTTGGCTCGCCGCCGACATGTCCGACGACTATAGGGTCGTCCCCACGACCTCGGGCCAATTTTGGCCAGCCGCCGACATGTCCGACGACTATAGGGTCGTCCCCACGACCCCGGGACTAGATTGGTCCCCCACCGTCATGTCCGACGACTATAGGGTCGTCCCCACGACCCCGGGCCAAAGTTGGCAAGCCGCCGAAATGTCCGACGACTGTAGGGTCGTCCCCACAACCCCGAGACTACATTGGCCCGCCACCGTCAAGTCCGACGACTATAGGGTCGTCCCCACGACCCCGGGCCAAAGTTGGCAAGCCGCCGAAATGTCCGACGACTGTAGGCTCGTCCCCACGACCCCCGGACTAGATTGGCCCGCCACCGTCATGTCCAACGACTCTCGGATCGTCCCCACGACCACGGGCCAAAGTTGGCCAGCCGCCGACATGTCCGACGACTATTGGGTCGTCCCCACGACACCGGGCCAAAGTTGGCCAGCCGCTGACATGTCCAACGACTATAGGGTCGTCCCCACGACCCCCGGACTAGATTGGCCCGCCACCGAAAAGTCCGACGGCTATAGGGTCGTCCCCACGAGCCCGGGACTAGATTGGCCCGCCACCGTCATGTCCAACGACTATCGGATCGTCCCCACGACCACGGGCCAAAGTTGGCCAGCCGCCGACATGTCCGACGACTATTGGATCGTCCCCACGACCACGGGCCAAAGTTGGCCAGCCGCCGACATGTCCGACGATAATCGGATCGTCCCCACGACCACGCGCCAAAGTTGGCCAGCCGCCGACATGTCCGACGACTATAGGGTCGTCCCCACGACCCCGGGCCAATGTTGGCCAATCGCCGACATGTCCAACGACTATAGGGTCGTCCCTACGACCCCGGGACTAGATTAGCCCGCCACCGTCATGTCCAACAACTATAGGGTCGTCCCCACGACCACGGGCCAAAGTTGGCATGCCGCCGAAATGTCCGACGACTATAGGGTCGTCCCCACGACACCGGGCCAAAGTTGGCCTGCCGCCGACATGTCCGACGACTATAGGGTCGTCCCCACGACCCCGGGACTAGATTGGCCCGCCACCGTCATGTCCGACGATTATAGGGTCGTCCCCACGACCGTGAGACTAGATTGGCCCGCCACCGTCATGTCCGACGACAATGGGGTCGTCACCACGACCCCGGGTCCAGGTTGGCCAGCCGCCGACATGTCTGACGACTATTGGATCGTCCCCACGACCACGGTGCCAAAGTTGGACAGCCGCCGACATGTCCGACGACAATCGGATCGTCCCCACGACCCCGGGTCTAGGTTGGCCAGCCGCCGACATGTCCGACGACAATCGGATCGTCCCCACGACCACGCGCCAAAGTTGGCCAGCCGCCGACATGTCCGACGACTATTCGATCGTCCCCACGACCCCGGGACAAGCTTGGCCCGCCGCCGACATGTCCGACGATTATAGGGTCGTCCCCACGACCCCGGGACAAGGTTGGCCCGCCGCCGACTTGTCCGACGACTATAGGGTCGTCCCCACGACCCCGGGCCAAAGTTGGCAAGCCGCCGAAATGTCCGACGACTGTAGGGTCGTCCCCACGACCCCCGGACTAGATTGGCCCGCCACCGTCATGTCCAACGACTATAGGGTCGTCCCCACGACCCCGGGCCAAAGTTGGCAAGCCGCCGAAATGTCCGACGACTGTAGGGTCGTCCCCACAACCCCGAGACTAGATTGGCCCGCCACCGTCAAGTCCGACGACTATAGGGTCGTCCCCACGACCCCGGGCCAAAGTTGGCAAGCCGCCGAAATGTCCGACGACTGTAGGGTCGTCCCCACGACCCCCGGACTAGATTGGCCCGCCACCGTCATGTCCAACGATTATAGGGTCGTCCCCACGACCCCGGGACTAGATTGGCCCGCCACCGTCATGTCCGACGATTATAGGGTCGTCCCCACGACCCCGGGACAAGCTTGGCCCGCCGCCGACTTGTCCGACGACTATAGGGTCGTCCCCACGACCCCGGGACTAGATTGGCCCGCCACCGTCATGTCCGACGACAATAGGGTCGTCCCCACGACCCCGGGTCTAGGTTGGCCAGCCGCCGACATGTCCGACGACTATAGGGTCGTCCCCACGACCCCCGGACTAGATTGGCCCGCCACCGACAAGTACGACGGCTATAGGGTCGTCCCCACGAGCCCGGGACTAGATTGGCCCGCCACCGTCATGTCCAACGACTATCGGATCGTCCCCACGACCACGGGCCAAAGTTGGCCAGCCGCCGACATGTCCGACGACTATAGGGTCGTCCCACGACCCGGGACTAGACTGGCCCGCCACCGTCATGTCCGACGACTATAGGGTCGTCCCCACGACCCCGGGCCAAAGTTGGCAAGCCGCCGAAATGTCCGACGACTGTAGGGTCGTACCCACGACCCCGGGACTAGATTGGCCCGCCACCGTCATGTCCAACGACTATAGGGTCGTCCCCACAACCACGGGCCAAAGTTGGCATGCCGCCGAAATGTCCGACGACTATAGGGTCGTCCCCACGACACCGGGCCAAAGTTGGCCAGCCGCCGACATGTCCGACGACTATAGGGTCGTCCCCACGACCCCGGGACTAGATTGGCCCGCCACCGTCATGTCCGACGATTATAGGGTCGTCCCCACGACCGTGAGACTAGATTGGCCCGCCACCGTCATGTCCGACGACAATGGGGTCGTCACCACGACCCCGGGTCCAGGTTGGCCAGCCGCCGACATGTCTGACGACTATTGGATCGTCCCCACGACCACGGTGCCAAAGTTGGACAGCCGCCGACATGTCCGACGACAATCGGATCGTCCCCACGACCCCGGGTCTAGGTTGGCCAGCCGCCGACATGTCCGACGACAATCGGATCGTCCCCACGACCACGCGCCAAAGTTGGCCAGCCGCCGACATGTCCGACGACTATTCGATCGTCCCCACGACCCCGGGACAAGCTTGGCCCGCCGCCGACATGTCCGACGATTATAGGGTCGTCCCCACGACCCCGGGACAAGGTTGGCCCGCCGCCGACTTGTCCGACGACTATAGGGTCGTCCCCACGACCCCGGGCCAAAGTTGGCAAGCCGCCGAAATGTCCGACGACTGTAGGGTCGTCCCCACGACCCCCGGACTAGATTGGCCCGCCACCGTCATGTCCAACGACTATAGGGTCGTCCCCACGACCCCGGGCCAAAGTTGGCAAGCCGCCGAAATGTCCGACGACTGTAGGGTCGTCCCCACAACCCCGAGACTAGATTGGCCCGCCACCGTCAAGTCCGACGACTATAGGGTCGTCCCCACGACCCCGGGCCAAAGTTGGCAAGCCGCCGAAATGTCCGACGACTGTAGGGTCGTCCCCACGACCCCGGGACTAGATTGGCCCGCCACCGTCATGTCCAACGATTATAGGGTCGTCCCCACGACCCCGGGACTAGATTGGCCCGCCACCGTCATGTCCGACGATTATAGGGTCGTCCCCACGACCCCGGGACAAGCTTGGCCCGCCGCCGACTTGTCCGACGACTATAGGGTCGTCCCCACGACCCCGGGACTAGATTGGCCCGCCACCGTCATGTCCAACGACTATCGGATCGTCCCCACGACCACGGGCCAAAGTTGGCCAGCCGCCGACATGTCCGACGACTATAGGGTCGTCCCACGACCCGGGACTAGACTGGCCCGCCACCGTCATGTCCGACGACTATAGGGTCGTCCCCACGACCCCGGGCCAAAGTTGGCAAGCCGCCGAAATGTCCGACGACTGTAGGGTCGTACCCACGACCCCGGGACTAGATTGGCCCGCCACCGTCATGTCCAACGACTATAGGGTCGTCCCCACAACCACGGGCCAAAGTTGGCCAGCCGCCGACATGTCCGTCGACTATTGGATCGTCCCCACGACCACGGGCCAAAGTTGGCCAGCCGCCGACATGTCCGACGACTATAGGGTCGTCCCCACGACCCCGGGACTAGATTGGTCCGCCACCGTCATGTCCGACGACTATAGGGTCGTCCCCACGACCCCGGGCCAAAGATGTCCAGCCGCCGTCTTGTCCGACGACTATAGGGTCGTCGTCACGACCCCGGGTCCAGGTTGGCCAGCCGCCGACATTTCCGACGACTATAGAGTCGTCCCCACGACACCGGGCCAAAGTTGGCCAGCCGCCGACATGTCCGACGACTATAGGGTCGTCCCCACGACCCCGGGCCAAAGATGTCCAGCCGCCGTCTTGTCCGACGACTATAGGGTCGTCCCCACGATCCCCAGTCCAGGTTGGCCAGCCGCCGACATTTCCGACGACTATAGAGTCGTCCCCACGACCCCGGGCCAAAGTTGGCCAGCCGCCGACATGTCCGACGACTATAGGGTCGTCCCCACGACCCCGGGCCAAAGTTGGCAAGCCGCCGAAATGTCCGACGACTGTAGGGTCGTCCCCACGACCCCGGGCCAAAGATGTCCAGCCGCCGTCTTGTCCGACGACTATAGGGCCGTACCCACGACCCCGGGACTAAGCTGACAAGCCGCCAACATGTCCGACGACTATAGGGTCGTCCCCACGACCCCGGGCCAAAGTTGGCCAGCCGCCGACATGTCCGACGACTATAGGGTCGCCCCCACGACCCCGGGTCTAGATTGGTCCGCCACCGTCATGTCCGACGACTATAAGGTCGTCCCCACGACCCCGGGCCAAAGATGTCCAGCCGCCGTCTTGTCCGACGACTATAGGGTCGTCGTCACGACCCCGGGTCCAGGTTGGCCAGCCGCCGACATTTCCGACGACTATAGAGTCGTCCCCACGATACCGGGCCAAAGTTGGCCAGCCGCCGACATGTCCGACGACTATAGGGTCGTCCCCACGACCCCGGGCCAAAGATGTCCAGCCGCCGTCTTGTCCGACGACTATAGGGTCGTCCCCACGATCCCGAGTCCAGGTTGGCCAGCCGCCGACATTTCCGACGACTATAGAGTCGTCCCCACGACCCCGGGTCAATGTTGGCTCGCCGCCGACATGTCCGACGACTATAGGGTCGTCCCCACGACCCCCGGGAATAGATTGGCCGGCCACCGTCAAGTCCGACGACTATAGGGTCGTCCCCACGACCTCGGGACTAGATTGGCCCCCCACCGTCAAGTCCGACGACTATAGGGTCGTCCCCACGACCCCGGGCCAAAGTTGGCAAGCCGCCGAAATGTCCGACGACTGTAGGGTCGTCCCCACAACCCCGGGACTAGATTGGCCCGCCACCGTCAAGTCCGACGACTATAGGGTCGTCCCCACGACCCCGGGCCAAAGTTGGCAAGCCGCCGAAATGTCCGACGACTGTAGGGTCGTCCCCACGACCCCGGGCCAAAGTTGGCAAGCCGCCGAAATGTCCGACGACTGTAGGGTCGTCCCCACAACCCCGAGACTAGATTGGCCCGCCACCGTCAAGTCCGACGACTATAGGGTCGTCCCCACGACCCCGGGCCAAAGTTGGCAAGCCGCCGAAATGTCCGACGACTGTAGGGTCGTCCCCACGACCCCGGGACTAGATTGGCCCGCCACCGTCATGTCCAACGATTATAGGGTCGTCCCCACGACCCCGGGACTAGATTGGCCCGCCACCGTCATGTCCGACGATTATAGGGTCGTCCCCACGACCCCGGGACAAGCTTGGCCCGCCGCCGACTTGTCCGACGACTATAGGGTCGTCCCCACGACCCCGGGACTAGATTGGCCCGCCACCGTCATGTCCGACGACAATAGGGTCGTCCCCACGACCCCGGGTCTAGGTTGGCCAGCCGCCGACATGTCCGACGACTATAGGGTCGTCCCCACGACCCCCGGACTAGATTGGCCCGCCACCGACAAGTCCGACGGCTATAGGGTCGTCCCCACGAGCCCGGGACTAGATTGTCCCGCCACCGTCATGTCCAACGACTATCGGATCGTCCCCACGACCACGGGCCAAAGTTGGCCAGCCGCCGACATGTCCGACGACTATAGGGTCGTCCCACGACCCGGGACTAGACTGGCCCGCCACCGTCATGTCCGACGACTATAGGGTCGTCCCCACGACCCCGGGCCAAAGTTGGCAAGCCGCCGAAATGTCCGACGACTGTAGGGTCGTACCCACGACCCCGGGACTAGATTGGCCCGCCACCGTCATGTCCAACGACTATAGGGTCGTCCCCACAACCACGGGCCAAAGTTGGCCAGCCGCCGACATGTCCGTCGACTATTGGATCGTCCCCACGACCACGGGCCAAAGTTGGCCAGCCGCCGACATGTCCGACGACTATAGGGTCGTCCCCACGACCCCGGGACTAGATTGGTCCGCCACCGTCATGTCCGACGACTATAGGGTCGTCCCCACGACCCCGGGCCAAAGATGTCCAGCCGCCGTCTTGTCCGACGACTATAGGGTCGTCGTCACGACCCCGGGTCCAGGTTGGCCAGCCGCCGACATTTCCGACGACTATAGAGTCGTCCCCACGACACCGGGCCAAAGTTGGCCAGCCGCCGACATGTCCGACGACTATAGGGTCGTCCCCACGACCCCGGGCCAAAGATGTCCAGCCGCCGTCTTGTCCGACGACTATAGGGTCGTCCCCACGATCCCCAGTCCAGGTTGGCCAGCCGCCGACATTTCCGACGACTATAGAGTCGTCCCCACGACCCCGGGCCAAAGTTGGCCAGCCGCCGACATGTCCGACGACTATAGGGTCGTCCCCACGACCCCGGGCCAAAGTTGGCAAGCCGCCGAAATGTCCGACGACTGTAGGGTCGTCCCCACGACCCCGGGCCAAAGATGTCCAGCCGCCGTCTTGTCCGACGACTATAGGGCCGTACCCACGACCCCGGGACTAAGCTGACAAGCCGCCAACATGTCCGACGACTATAGGGTCGTCCCCACGACCCCGGGCCAAAGTTGGCCAGCCGCCGACATGTCCGACGACTATAGGGTCGCCCCCACGACCCCGGGTCTAGATTGGTCCGCCACCGTCATGTCCGACGACTATAAGGTCGTCCCCACGACCCCGGGCCAAAGATGTCCAGCCGCCGTCTTGTGCGACGACTATAGGGTCGTCGTCACGACCCCGGGTCCAGGTTGGCCAGCCGCCGACATTTCCGACGACTATAGAGTCGTCCCCACGATACCGGGCCAAAGTTGGCAAGCCGCCGAAATGTCCGACGACTATTGGGTCGTCCCCACGACACCGGGCCAAAGTTGGCCAGCCGCTGACATGTCCAACGACTATAGGGTCGTCCCCACGACCCCCGGACTAGATTGGCCCGCCACCGAAAAGTCCGACGGCTATAGGGTCGTCCCCACGAGCCCGGGACTAGATTGGCCCGCCACCGTCATGTCCAACGACTATCGGATCGTCCCCACGACCACGGGCCAAAGTTGGCCAGCCGCCGACATGTCCGACGATAATCGGATCGTCCCCACGACCACGCGCCAAAGTTGGCCAGCCGCCGACATGTCCGACGACTATAGGGTCGTCCCCACGACCCCGGGCCAATGTTGGCCAATCGCCGACATGTCCAACGACTATAGGGTCGTCCCTACGACCCCGGGACTAGATTAGCCCGCCACCGTCATGTCCAACAACTATAGGGTCGTCCCCACGACCACGGGCCAAAGTTGGCATGCCGCCGAAATGTCCGACGACTATAGGGTCGTCCCCACGACACCGGGCCAAAGTTGGCCAGCCGCCGACATGTCCGACGACTATAGGGTCGTCCCCACGACCCCGGGACTAGATTGGCCCGCCACCGTCATGTCCGATGATTATAGGGTCGTCCCCACGACCGTGAGACTAGATTGGCCCGCCACCGTCATGTCCGACGACAATGGGGTCGTCACCACGACCCCGGGTCCAGGTTGGCCAGCCGCCGACATGTCTGACGACTATTGGATCGTCCCCACGACCACGGTGCCAAAGTTGGACAGCCGCCGACATGTCCGACGACAATCGGATCGTCCCCACGACCCCGGGTCTAGGTTGGCCAGCCGCCGACATGTCCGACGACAATCGGATCGTCCCCACGACCACGCGCCAAAGTTGGCCAGCCGCCGACATGTCCGACGACTATTCGATCGTCCCCACGACCCCGGGACAAGCTTGGCCCGCCGCCGACATGTCCGACGATTATAGGGTCGTCCCCACGACCCCGGGACAAGGTTGGCCCGCCGCCGACTTGTCCGACGACTATAGGGTCGTCCCCACGACCCCGGGCCAAAGTTGGCAAGCCGCCGAAATGTCCGACGACTGTAGGGTCGTCCCCACGACCCCCGGACTAGATTGGCCCGCCACCGTCATGTCCAACGACTATAGGGTCGTCCCCACGACCCCGGGCCAAAGTTGGCAAGCCGCCGAAATGTCCGACGACTGTAGGGTCGTCCCCACAACCCCGAGACTAGATTGGCCCGCCACCGTCAAGTCCGACGACTATAGGGTCGTCCCCACGACCCCGGGCCAAAGTTGGCAAGCCGCCGAAATGTCCGACGACTGTAGGGTCGTCCCCACGACCCCCGGACTAGATTGGCCCGCCACCGTCATGTCCAACGATTATAGGGTCGTCCCCACGACCCCGGGACTAGATTGGCCCGCCACCGTCATGTCCGACGATTATAGGGTCGTCCCCACGACCCCGGGACAAGCTTGGCCCGCCGCCGACTTGTCCGACGACTATAGGGTCGTCCCCACGACCCCGGGACTAGATTGGCCCGCCACCGTCATGTCCGACGACAATAGGGTCGTCTCCACGACCCCGGGTCTAGGTTGGCCAGCCGCCGACATGTCCGACGACTATAGGGTCGTCCCCACGACCCCCGGACTAGATTGGCCCGCCACCGACAAGTCCGACGGCTATAGGGTCGTCCCCACGAGCCCGGGACTAGATTGGCCCGCCACCGTCATGTCCAACGACTATCGGATCGTCCCCACGACCACGGGCCAAAGTTGGCCAGCCGCCGACATGTCCGACGACTATAGGGTCGTCCCACGACCCGGGACTAGACTGGCCCGCCACCGTCATGTCCGACGACTATAGGGTCGTCCCCACGACCCCGGGCCAAAGTTGGCAAGCCGCCGAAATGTCCGACGACTGTAGGGTCGTACCCACGACCCCGGGACTAGATTGGCCCGCCACCGTCATGTCCAACGACTATAGGGTCGTCCCCACAACCACGGGCCAAAGTTGGCCAGCCGCCGACATGTCCGTCGACTATTGGATCGTCCCCACGACCACGGGCCAAAGTTGGCCAGCCGCCGACATGTCCGACGACTATAGGGTCGTCCCCACGACCCCGGGACTAGATTGGTCCGCCACCGTCATGTCCGACGACTATAGGGTCGTCCCCACGACCCCGGGCCAAAGATGTCCAGCCGCCGTCTTGTCCGACGACTATAGGGTCGTCGTCACGACCCCGGGTCCAGGTTGGCCAGCCGCCGACATTTCCGACGACTATAGAGTCGTCCCCACGACACCGGGCCAAAGTTGGCCAGCCGCCGACATGTCCGACGACTATAGGGTCGTCCCCACGACCCCGGGCCAAAGATGTCCAGCCGCCGTCTTGTCCGACGACTATAGGGTCGTCCCCACGATCCCCAGTCCAGGTTGGCCAGCCGCCGACATTTCCGACGACTATAGAGTCGTCCCCACGACCCCGGGCCAAAGTTGGCCAGCCGCCGACATGTCCGACGACTATAGGGTCGTCCCCACGACCCCGGGCCAAAGTTGGCAAGCCGCCGAAATGTCCGACGACTGTAGGGTCGTCCCCACGACCCCGGGCCAAAGATGTCCAGCCGCCGTCTTGTCCGACGACTATAGGGCCGTACCCACGACCCCGGGACTAAGCTGACAAGCCGCCAACATGTCCGACGACTATAGGGTCGTCCCCACGACCCCGGGCCAAAGTTGGCCAGCCGCCGACATGTCCGACGACTATAGGGTCGCCCCCACGACCCCGGGTCTAGATTGGTCCGCCACCGTCATGTCCGACGACTATAAGGTCGTCCCCACGACCCCGGGCCAAAGATGTCCAGCCGCCGTCTTGTCCGACGACTATAGGGTCGTCGTCACGACCCCGGGTCCAGGTTGGCCAGCCGCCGACATTTCCGACGACTATAGAGTCGTCCCCACGATACCGGGCCAAAGTTGGCCAGCCGCCGACATGTCCGACGACTATAGGGTCGTCCCCACGACCCCGGGCCAAAGATGTCCAGCCGCCGTCTTGTCCGACGACTATAGGGTCGTCCCCACGATCCCGAGTCCAGGTTGGCCAGCCGCCGACATTTCCGACGACTATAGAGTCGTCCCCACGACCCCGGGTCAATGTTGGCTCGCCGCCGACATGCCCGACGACTATAGGGTCGTCCCCACGACCCCCGGGAATAGATTGGCCGGCCACCGTCAAGTCCGACGACTATAGGGTCGTCCCCACGACCTCGGGACTAGATTGGCCCCCCACCGTCAAGTCCGACGACTATAGGGTCGTCCCCACGACCCCGGGCCAAAGTTGGCAAGCCGCCGAAATGTCCGACGACTGTAGGGTCGTCCCCACAACCCCGGGACTAGATTGGCCCGCCACCGTCAAGTCCGACGACTATAGGGTCGTCCCCACGACCCCGGGCCAAAGTTGGCAAGCCGCCGAAATGTCCGACGACTGTAGGGTCGTCCCCACGACCCCCGGACTAGATTGGCCCGCCACCGTCATGTCCAACGACTATCGGATCGTCCCCACGACCACGGGCCAAAGTTGGCCAGCCGCCGACATGTCCGACGACTATTGGGTCGTCCCCACGACCACGGGCCAAAGTTGGCCAGCCGGCGACATTTCCGACGACTATAGGGTCGTCCCCACGGCCACGGGCCAAAGTTGGCCAGCCGCCGACATGTCCGGCGATTATAGATTCGTCCCCACAACCCCGGGCCAAAGATGGCCAGCCGCCGACATGTCCGACGACTATAGGGTCGTCCTCACGACCACGGGCCAAATTTGGCCAGCTGCCGACTTGTCCGAACATTATAGGGTCGTCCCCACGACGCCGGGACTAGGTTGGCTCGCCGCCGACATTTCCGACGACTATAGGGTCGTCCCCACGACCACGGGCCATATTTGGCCAGACGCCGACTTGTCCGACGACTGTAGGGTCGTCCCCACGACCCCGGGTCTAGGTTGGCCAGCCGCCGACATGTCCGACGACTATAGAGTCGTCCCCAATACACCGGGCCAAAGTAGGACAGCCGCCGACATCTCCGACGACTATAGGGTCGTTCCCACGACCACGGGCCAAAGTTGGCCAGCCGCCGACATGTCCGACGACTGTTGGGTCGTCCCCACGACCACGGGCCAATGTTGGCCAGCCGCCGACATGTCCGACGATTATAGGGTCGTCCCCACGACCCCGGGCCAATAATGGCCAATCGACGACATGTCCGACGACTATAGGGTCGTACCCACGGCCCCGGGACTTGATTGGCCCGGCACCGTCATGTCCAACGACTATCGGATCGTCCCTACGACCACGGGCCTAAGTTGACCAGCCGCCGACATGTCCGATGACTATAGGGTCGTCCCTATGACCCCGGGACTAGATTGGCCCGCCACCGTCATGTCCGACGACTATCGGATCGTCCCCACGACCACGGGCCAAAGTTGGCCAGCCGCCGACTTGTCCGACGACTATAGGGTCGTACCCACGACCCCGGGACTTGATTGGCCCGGCACCGTCATGTCCAACGACTATCGGATCGTCCCTACGACCACGGCCCTAAGTTGACCAGCCGCCGACATGTCCGATGACTATAGGGTCGTCCCTATGACCCCGGGACTAGATTGGCCCGCCACCGTTATGTCCGACGACTATAGGCTCGTCCCCACGACCACGGGCCAAAGTTGGCCAGCCGCCGACATGTCCGACGACTATAGGGTCGTCCCCACGACCCGGGACTAGACTGGCCCGCCACCGTCATTTCCGACGACTATAGGGTCGTCCCCACGACCCCCGGACTAGGTTGGCCGGCCGCCGAATTGTCCGACGACTATAGGGTCGTCCCCACGACCCCCGGACTAGGTGGGCTCGCCGCCGACTTGTCCGACGACTATAGGGTCGTTCCCACGACCCCGGGCCAAAGTTGGCAAGCTGCCGACTTATCCGACGACTATAGGGTCGTCCCCACTACCCCGGGACTAGGTAGGCCCGCCGCCGACTTGTCCGACGACTATAGGGTCGTCCCCACGACCCCGGGACTAGATTGGCCCGCCACCGTTATGTCCGACGACTATAGGGTCGTCCCCACGACCACGGGCCAAAGATGGCCAGCCGCCGACATGTCCGACGACTATAGGGTCGTCCCCAGGACCCGGGACTAGACTGGCCCGCCACCGTCATGTCCGACGACTATAGGGTCATCCCCACGACCCCGGGTCTAGGTTGGGCCGCCGCCGACTTGTCCGACGACTATAGGGTCGTCCCCACGACCCCGGGACTAGGTTGGCTCGCCACCGATGTTTCTGACGACTATAGGGTCGTCCCCACGACCCCGGGAATAGATTGGCCCGCCACCGTCATTTCCGACCACTATAGGGTCGTCCCCACGAACCCGGGCCAAAGTTGGCAAGCCGCCGACATGTCCGACGACTATAGGGTCGTCCCCACGACCCCGGGCCAAAGTTGGCAAGCCGCCGAAATGTCAGACGCCTGTAGGGTCGTACCCACGACCCCGGGACTAGGCTGACAAGCCGCCAACATGTCCGACGACTATAGGGTCGTCCCCACGACCCCGGGCCAAAGTTGGCAAGCCGCCGAAATGTCCGACGACTGTAGGGTCGTCCCCACGACCCCGGGAATAGATTGGCCCGCCACCGTCAAGTCCGACGACTATAGGGTCGTCCCCAGGACCTCGGGACTAGATTGGCCCGCCGCCGACATGTCCGACGACTATAGGGTCGTCCCCACGACCCCGAGACTAGTTTGGGTCGCCACCGTCATGTCCGACGAAAATAGGGTCGTCCCCACGACCCCGGGTCCAGGTTGGCCAGCCGCCGACATTTCCGACGACTATAGAGTCGTGCCCACGACACCGGGCCAAAGTTGGCCAGCCGCCGACATGTCCGACGACTATAGGGTCGTCCCCACGACCCCGGGACAAGGTTGGCCCGCCGCCGACTTGTCCGACGACTATAGGGCCGTACCCACGACCCCGGGACTAGGCTGACAAGCCGCCAACATGTCCGACGACTATAGGGTCGTCCCCACGACCCCGGGACTAGATTGGCCCGCCACCGTCATGTCCGACGACTATAGGGTCGTCCCCACGACCCCGGGCCAAAGTTGGCAAGCCGCCGAAATGTCCGACGACTGTAGGGTCGTCCCCACGACCCCGGGACTAGATTGGCCCGCCACCGTCAAGTCCGACGACTATAGGGTCGTCCCCAGGACCTCGGGACTAGATTGGTCCGCCACCGTCTTGTCCGACGACTATAGGGTCGTCCCCACGACCCCGGGCCAAAGTTGGCCAGCCGCCGACATGTCCGACGACTATAGGGTCGTCCCCACGACCCCGAGACTAGATTGGCCCGCCACCGTCATGTCCGACGACAATAGGGTCGTCCCCACGACCATGGGCCAAAGTTGGCCAGCCGCCGACATGTCCGACGACTATAGGGTCGTCCCCACGACCACGGGCCAAAGTTGGCCTGCCGCCGACATGTCCGACGACTATAGGGTCGTCCCCACGACCCGGGACTAGACTGGCCCGCCACCGTCATGTCCGACGACTATAGGGTCGTCCCCACGACCCCCGGACTAGGTTGGCGGGCCGCCGACTTGTCCTACGACTATAGGGTCGTCCCCACGACCCCCCGACTAGGTGGGCTCGCCGCCGACTTGTCCGACGACTATAGGGTCATCCCCACGACCCCGGGCCAAAGTTGGCAAGCCGCCGAAATGTCCGACGACTGTAGGGTCGTCCCCACGACCCCGGGACTAGATTGGCCCGCCACCGTCAAGTCCGACGACTATAGGGTCGTCCCCAGGACCTCGGGACTAGATTGGCCCGCCACCGTCAAGTCCGACGACTATAGGGTCGTCCCCAGGACCTCGGGACTAGATTGGCCCGCCACCGTCAAGTCCGACGACTATAGGGTCGTCCCCACGACCCCGGGCCAAAGTTGGCAAGCCGCCGAAATGTCCGACGACTGTAGGGTGGTACCCACGACCCCGGGACTAGGCTGACAAGCCGCCAACATGTCCGACGACTACAGGGTCGCCCCCACGACCCTGGGGCTAAGTTGGTCAGCCGCCGACATGTCCGACGACTATAGGGTCGTCCCCACGACCCCGAGACTAGATTGGCCCGCCACCGTCATGTCCGACGACAATAGGGTCGTCCCCACGACCCCGGGTCCAGGTTGGCCAGCCGCCGACATTTCCGACGACTATAGAGTCGTCCCCACGACACCGGTCCAAAGTTGGCCAGCCGCCGACATGTCCGACGACTATAGGGTCGTCCCCACGACCCCGGGACTAGATTGGCCCGCCACCGTCATGTCCAACGACTATAGGATCGTCCCCACGACCACGGGCCAAAGTTGGCCAGCCGCCGACATGTCCGACGACAATCGGATCGTCCCCACGACCACGCGCCAAAGTTGGCCAGCCGCCGACATTTCCGACGACTATAGGGTCGTCCCCACGACCCCGGGTCCAGGTTGGCCAGCCGCCGACATTTCCGACGACTATAGAGTCGTCCCCACGACACCGGTCCAAAGTTGGCCAGCCGCCGACATGTCCGACGACTATAGGGTCGTCCCCACGACCCGGGACTAGAGTGGCCCGCCACCGTCATGTCCGACGACTATATGGTCGTCCCCACTACCACGGGCCAATGTAGGCCAGCCGCTGACTTGTCCGACGACTATAGGGTCGTCCCCACGACCGCGGGACTAGATTGGCTCGCCGCCGACTTGTCCGACGACTGTAGGGTCGTCCCCACGACCCCGGGACTAGATTGGCCCGCCACCGTCATTTCCGACGACTATAGGCTCGTCCCCACGACCACGGGCCAAAGTTAGCCAGCCGCCGACATGTCCGACGACTATAGGGTCGTCCCCACGACCCGGGACTAGACTGGCCCGCCACCGTCATTTCCGACGACTATAGGGTCGTCCCCACGACCCCCGGAGTAGGTTGGCCGGCCGCCGACTTGTCCGACGACTATAGGGTCGTCCCCACGACCACGGGCCAAAGTTGGCCAGCCGCCGACATTTCCGACGACTATAGGGTCGTCCCCACGACCCCGGGAAAAGGTTGGCCCGCCGCCGACTTGTCCGACGACTATAGGGCCGTACCCACGACCCCGGGACTAGGCTGACAAGCCGCCAACATGTCCGACGACTATAGGGTCGTCCCCACGACCCCGGGCCAAAGTTGGCCAGCCGCCGACATGTCCGACGACTATAGGGTCGTCCCCACGACCCGGGACTAGAGTGGCCCGCCACCGTCATGTCCGACGACTATATGGTCGTCCCCACGACCACGGGCCAATGTAGGCCAGCCGCTGACTTGTCCGACGACTGTAGGGTCGTCCCCACGACCCCGGGACTAGATTGGCCCGCCACCGTCATTTCCGACGACTATAGGCTCGTCCCCAAGACCCCGGGCCAAAGATGTCCAGCCGCCGTCTTGTCCGACGACTATAGGGTCGTCCCCATGACCCGGGACTAGACTGGCCCGCCACCGTCATGTCCGACGACTATAGGGTCGTCCCCACGACCACGGGCCAAAGTTGGCCAGCCGCCGACATATCCGACGACTGTAGGGTCGTCCCCACGACCACGGGTCAATGTTGGCCAGCCGCTGACTTGTCCGACGACTATAGGCTCTTTCCCACGGCCACGGGCCAGTGTTGGCCAGCCGCTGACTTGTCCGTCGACTATTGGATCGTCCCCACGACGCCCGGACTAGGTTGGCTCGCCGCCGACTTGTCCGACGAGTATAGGGTCCTCCCCACGACCCCGGGACTAGGTTGCCCCGCCGCAGCCTTCGCCGACGACTATAGGGTCGTCCCCACGACGCCCGGACTAGGTTGGCTCGCCGCCGACTTGTCCGACGAGTATAGGGTCCTCCCCACGACCCCGGGACTAGGTTGCCCCGCCGCCGACTTGTCCGACGACCATAGGGTCGTCCCCACGACCCCGGGCGAAAGATGTCCAGCCGTCGTCTTGTCCGACGACTATAGGGTCGTCCCCACGACCCCGGGACTAGATTGGCCCGCCACCGTCATGTCCAACGACTATAGGGTCGTCCCCACAACCACGGGCCAAAGTTGGCCAGCCGCCGACATGTCCGACGATTATTGGATCGTCCCCACGACCACGGGCCAAAGTTGGCCAGCCGCCGACATGTCCGACGACTATAGGGTCGTCCCCACAACCCGGGACTAGACTGGCCCGCCACAGTCATGTCTGACGACTATAGGGTCGTCCCCACGACCCCGGGCCAAAGTTGGCAAGCCGCCGAAATGTCCGACGACTGTAGGGTCGTACCCACGACCCCGGGACTAGATTGGCCCGCCACCGTCATGTCCAACGACTATAGGGTCGTCCCCACAACCACGGGCCAAAGTTGGCCAGCCGCCGACATGTCCGTCGACTATTGGATCGTCCCCACGACCACGGGCCAAAGTTGGCCAGCCGCCGACATGTCCGACGACTATAGGGTCGTCCCCACGACCCCGGGACTAGATTGGTCCGCCACCGTCATGTCCAACGACTATAGGGGCGTCCCCACAACCACGGGCCAAAGTTGGCCAGCCGCCGACATTTCCGACGACTATAGAGTCGTCCCCACGACACCGGGCCAAAGTTGGCAAGCCGCCGAAATGTCCGACGACTGTAGGGTCGTCCCCACGACCCCGGGCCAAAGATGTCCAGCCGCCGTCTTGTCCGACGACTATAGGGTCTTACCCACGACCCCGGGACTAGATTGGCCCGCCACCGTCATGTCCAACGACTATAGGGTCGTCCCCACAACCACGGGCCAAAGTTGGCCAGCCGCCGACATTTCCGACGACTATAGAGTCGTCCCCACGACACCGGGCCAAAGTTGGCAAGCCGCCGAAATGTCCGACGACTGTAGGGTCGTCCCCACGACCCCGGGACTAGGTTGGCCCGCCACCGTCAAGTCCGACGACTATAGGGTCGTCCCCACGACCTCGGGACTAGATTGGCCCGCTACCGTCAAGTCCGACGACTATAGGGTCGTCCCACGACCCCGGGCCAAAGTTGGCCAGCCGCCGAAATGTCCGACGACTGTAGGGTCGTCCCCACGACCCCGGGACTAGATTGGCCCGCCACCGTCAAGTCCGACGACTATAGGGTCGTCCCCACGACCTCGGGACTAGGTTGGCCAGCCGCCGACATGTCCGACCACTATTGGGTTGTCCCCACGACCACGGGCCAAAGTTGGCCAGCCGCCGACATGTCCGACGACTATAGGGTCGTCCCCACGACCCCGGGCCAAAGATGTCCAGCCGCCGTCTTGTCCGACGCCTATAGGGTCGTCCCCTCGATCCCGGGACTAGATTAGCCCGCCACCGTCATGTCCGACAACTATAGGGTCGTCCCCACGACCCCGGGACTAGATTGGTCCGCCACCGTCTTGTCCGACGACTATAGGGTCGTCCCCACGACCCCGGGCCAAAGTTGGCCAGCCGCCGACATGTCCGACGACTATAGGGTCGTCCCCACGACCCCGGGCCAAAGTTGGCCAGCCGCCGACATGTCCGACGACTATAGGGTCGTCCCCACGACCCCGAGACTAGATTGGCCCGCCACCGTCATGTCCGACGACAATAGGGTCGTCCCCACGCCCCCGGGTCCAGGTTGGCCAGCCGCCGACATTTCCGACGACTATAGAGTCGTCCCCACGACACCGGGCCAAAGTTGGCCAGCCGCCGACGTGTCCGACGACTATAGGGTCGTCCGCACGACCCCGGGACTAGATTGGCCCGCCACCGTCGTGCCCGACGATTATAGGGTCGTCCCCACGACCGCGAGACTAGATTGGCCCGCCACCGTCATGTCCGACGACAATAGGGTCGTCCCCACGATCCCGGGTCCAGGTTGGCCAGCCGCCGACATTTCGGACGACTATAGAGTCGTCCCCACGACACCGGGCCAAAGTTGGCCAGCCGCCGACATGTCCGACGACTATAGGGTCGTCCCCACGACCCCGGGACAAGGTTGACCCGCCGCCGACTTGTCCGACGACTATAGGGTCGTACCCACGACCCCGGGACTAGGCTGACAAGCCGCCAACATGTCCGACGAATATAGGGTCGTCCCCACGACCCCGGGCCAAAAATGTCCAGCCGCCGTCTTGTCCGACGACTATAGGGTCTTACCCACGACCCCGGGACTAGATTGGCCCGCCACCGTCATGTCCAACGACTATAGGGTCGTCCCCACAACCACGGGCCAAAGTTGGCCAGCCGCCGACATGTCCGACGACTATAGGGTCGTCCCCACGACCCCGGGCCAAAGTTGGCAAGCCGCCGAAATGTCCGACGACTGTAGGGTCGTCCCCACGACCCCGGGCCAAAGATGTCCAGCCGCCGACATGTCCGACGACTATAGGGTCGTCCCCACGACCCCGGGACTTGATTGGCCCGACACCGTCATGTCCGACGACTATAGGGTCGTACCCACGAGTGCGGGACTAGATTGGCCCGCCACCGTCATGTCCAACGACTATAGGGTCGTCCCCGCAACCACGGGCCAAAGTTGGCCAGCCGCCGACATGTCCGACGATTATTGGATCGTCCCCACGACCACGGGCCAAAGTTGGCCATCCGGCGACATGTCCGACGACTATAGGGTCGTCCCCACGACCGCGAGACTAGATTGGCCCGCCACCGTCATGTCCGACGTCAATAGGGTCGTCCCCACGATCCCGGGTCCAGGTTGGCCAGCCCCCGACATTTCCGACGACTATAGAGTCGTCCCCACGACACCGGGCCAAAGTTGGCCAGCCGCCGACATGTCCGACGACTATAGGGTCGTCCCCACGACCCCGGGACTAGGTAGGCCCGCCACCGTCATGTCTGACGACTATAGGGTCGTCCCCACGACCACGGGCCAAAGTTGGCCAGCCGCCGACTTGTCCGACGACTATAGGGTCGTCCCCACGACCCCGGGCCAAAGTTGGCAAGCCGCCGAAATGTCCGACGACTGTAGGGTCGTCCCCACGACCCCGGGCCAAAGTTGGCAAGCCGCCGAAATGTCCGACGACTGTAGGGTCGTACCCACGACCCCGGGACTAGATTGGCCCGCCACCGTCATGTCCAACGACTATAGGGTCGTCCCCACAACCACGGGCCAAAGTTGGCCAGCCGCCGACATGTCCGTCGACTATTGGATCGTCCCCACGAC
This sequence comes from Andrena praecox, assembly GCA_963932275.1. Lineage (NCBI taxonomy): Eukaryota > Metazoa > Arthropoda > Insecta > Hymenoptera > Andrenidae > Andrena > Andrena praecox. Next base: position 475,554 of record CAWVQO010000346.1, on the reverse strand, counting down.
CCCGGGCCAAAGTTGGCAAGCCGCCGAAATGTCCGACGACTGTAGGGTCGTACCCACGACCCCGGGACTAGACTGGCCCGCCACCGTCATGTCCGACGACTATAGGGTCGTCCCCACGACCCCGGGCCAAAGTTGGCAAGCCGCCGAAATGTCCGACGACTGTAGGGTCGTACCCACGACCCCGGGACTAGATTGGCCCGCCACCGTCATGTCCAACGACTATAGGGTCGTCCCCACAACCACGGGCCAAAGTTGGCCAGCCGCCGACATGTCCGTCGACTATTGGATCGTCCCCACGACCACGGGCCAAAGTTGGCCAGCCGCCGACATGTCCGACGACTATAGGGTCGTCCCCACGACCCCGGGACTAGGTTGGCCCGCCGCAGACTTCTCCGACGACTATAGGGTCGTCCCCACGACCCCCGGACTAGGTTGGCTCGCCGCCGACTTGTCCGACGAGTATAGGGTCCTCCCCACGACCACGGGCCAAAGTTGGCCAGCCGCCGACATGTCCGACGACTATAGGGTCGTCCCCACAACCCGGGACTAGACTGGCCCGCCACCGTCATGTCCGACGACTATAGGGTCGTCCCCACGGCCCCGGGCCAAAGTTGGCAAGCCGCCGAAATGTCCGACGACTGTAGGGTCGTACCCACGACCCCGGGACTAGATTGGCCCGCCACCGTCATGTCCAACGACTATAGGGTCGTCCCCACAACCACGGGCCAAAGTTGGCCAGCCGCCGACATGTCCGTCGACTATTGGATCGTCCCCACGACCACGGGCCAAAGTTGGCCAGCCGCCGACATGTCCGACGACTATAGGGTCGTCCCCACGACCCCGGGACTAGATTGGTCCGCCACCGTCATGTCCAACGACTATAGGGTCGTCCCCACAACCACGGGCCAAAGTTGGCCAGCCGCCGACATGTCCAACGACTATAGGGTCGTCCCACGACCACGGGCCAAAGTTGACCACCCGCCGACATGTCCGACGACTATAGGGTCGTCCCCACGACCCCGGGTCTAGGTTGGCCAGCCGCCGACATGTCCGACGAATATAGAGCCGTCCCCACGACACCGGGCCAAAGTTGGCCAGCCGCCGACATGTCCGACGACTATTGGGTCGTCCCCACGACACCAGGCCAAAGTTGGCCAGCAGCCGACATGTCCGACGACAATCGGATCGTCCCCACGACCACGCGCCAAAGTTGGCCAGCCGCCGACATGTCCGACGACTTTTGGATCGTCCCCACGACCACGGGCCAAAGTTGGCCAGCCGCCGACATGTCCGACGACTATAGGGTCGCCCCCACGACCTCGGGCCAATTTTGGCCAGCCGCCGACATGTCCGACGACTATAGGGTCGTCCCCACGACCCCGGGCCAAAGTTGGCAAGCCGCCGAAATGTCCGACGACTGTAGGGTCGTCCCCACGACCCCGGGAATAGATTGGCCGGCCACCGTCAAGTCCGACGACTATAGGGTCGTCCCCACCACCTCGGGACTAGATTGGCCCGCCACCGTCAAGTCCGACGACTATAGGGTCGTCCCCACGACCCCGGGCCAAAGTTGGCAAGCCGCCGAAATGTCCGACGACTGTAGGGTCGTCCCCACAACCCCGGGACTAGATTGGCCCGCCACCGTCAAGTCCGACGACTATAGGGTCGTCCCCACGACCCCGAGCCAAAGTTGGCAAGCCGCCGAAATGTCCGACGACTGTAGGGTCGTCCCCACGACCCCCGGAGTAGATTGGCCCGCCACCGTCATGTCCAACGACTATCGGATAGTCCCCACGACCACGGGCCAAAGTTGGCCAGCCGCCGACATGTCCGACGACTATTGGGTCGTCCCCACGACACCGGGCCAAAGTTGGCCAGCCGCTGACATGTCCAACGACTATAGGGTCGTCCCCACGACCACGGGCCAAAGTTGACCAGCCGCCGACATGTCCGACGACTATTGGATCGTCCCCACGACCCCGGGCCAAAGTTGGCAAGCCGCCGAAATGTCCGACGACTGTAGGGTCGTCCCCACGACCCCCGGACTAGATTGGCCCGCCACCGACAAGTCCGACGACTATAGGGTCGTCCCCACGACCCCGGGACTAGATTGGCCCGCCACCGCCTTGTCCGACGACAATAGGGTCGTCCCCACGACCCCGGGCCAAAGTTGGCCAGCCGCCGAAATGTCCGACGACTATAGGGTCGTCCCCACGAACCCGGGACTAGATTGGCCCGCCACCGTCATGTCCGACGACTATAGGGTCGTCCCCACGACCCCGGGCCAAAGTTGGCAAGCCGCCGAAATGTCCGACGACTGTAGGGTGGTACCCACGACCCCGGGACTAGGCTGACAAGCCGCCAACATGTCCGACGACTACAGGGTCGCCCCCACGACCCTGGGCCTAAGTTGGTCAGCCGCCGACATGTCCGACGACTATAGGGTCGTCCCCACGACCCCGAGACTAGATTGGCCCGCCACCGTCATGTCCGACGACAATAGGGTCGTCCCCACGACCCCGGGTCCAGGTTGGCCAGCCGCCGACATTTCCGACGACTATAGAGTCGTCCCCACGACACCGGTCCAAAGTTGGCCAGCGGCCGACATGTCCGACGACTATAGGGTCGTCCCCACGACCCCGGGACTAGATTGGCCCGCCACCGTCATGTCCAACGACTATAGGGTCGTCCCCACAACCACGGGCCAAAGTTGGCCAGCCGCCGACATGTCCGACGACTATAGGGTCGTCCCCACGAACCCGGGCCAAAGTTGGCAAGCGGCCGAAATGTCCGACGACTATAGGGTCGTCCCCACGACCCCGGGACTAGGTTGGCCAGCCGCAGACATGTCCGACGACTATAGGGTCGTCCCGACGACCCCGGGCCAATGTTGGCCAATCGCCAACATGTCCGACGACTATAGGGTCGTCCCTACGACCCCGGGACTAGATTGGCCCGCCACCGTCATGTCCGACGATTATAGGGTCGTCCCCACGACCCCGGGCCAAAGTTGGCCAGCCGCCGAAATGTCCGACGACTATAGGGTCGTCCCCACAACCCCGGGACTAGATTGGCCCGCCACCGTCAAGTCCGACGACTATAGGGTCGTCCCCTCGACCCCGGGCCAAAGTTGGCAAGCCGCCGAAATGTCCGACGACTGTAGGGTCGTCCCCACGACTCCAGGACTAGATTGGTCCGCCACCGTCATGTCCGACGACTATACGGTCGTCCCCACGACCCCGGGCCAAAGTTGGCCAGCCGCCGACATGTCCGACGACTATAGGGTCGTCCCCACTACCCCGAGACTAGATTGGCCCGCCACCGTCATGTCCGACGACAATAGGGTCGTCTCCACGACCCCGGGTCCAGGTTGGCCAGCCGCCGACATTTCCGACGACTATAGAGTCGTCCCCACGACACCGGTCCAAAGTTGGCCAGCCGCCGACATGTTCGACTATAGGGTCGTCCCCACGACCCCGGGACTAGATTGGTCCGCCACCGTCAAGTCCGACGACTATAGGGTCGTCCCCACGACCTCGGGACTAGGTTGGCCAGCCGCCGACATGTCCGACCACTATTGGGTCGTCCCCACGACCACGGGCCAAAGATGTCCAGCCGCCGTCTTGTCCGACGCCTATAGGGTCGTCCCCACGACCCCGGGACTAGATTAGCCCGCCACCGTCATGTCACACGACTATAGGGTCGTCCCCACGACCACGGGCCAAACTTGGCCAGCCGCCGACATGTCCGACGACTATAGGGTCGTCCCCACGACCCCGAGACTAGATTGGCCCGCCACCGTCATGTCCGACGACAATAGGGTTGTCCCCAGGACCCCGGGTCCAGGTTGGCCAGCCGCCGACATTTCCGACGACTATAGAGTCGTCCCCACGACACCGGGCCAAAGTTGGCCAGCCGCCGACATTTCCGACGACTATAGAGTCGTCCCCACGACACCGGGCCAAAGTTGGCCAGCCGCCGACATGTCCGACGACTATAGGGTCGTCCCCACGACCTCGAGACTAGATTGGCCCGCCACCGTCATGTCCGACGACAATAGCGTCGTCCCCACGACCCCGGGACTAGGTTGGCCAGCCGCAGGCATGTCCGACGATTATAGGGTCGTCCCGACGACCCCGGGCCAATGTTGGCCAATCGCCAACATGTCCGACGACTATAGGGTCGTCCCTAAGACCCCGGGACTAGATTGGCCCGCCACCGTCATGTCCGACGACAGTAGGGTCGTCTCCACGACCCCGGGTCCAGGTTGGCCAGCCGCCGACATTTCCGACGACTATAGAGTCGTCCCCAAGACACCGTGCCAAAGTTGGCCAGCCGCCGACATGTCCGACGACTATAGGGTCGTCCCCACGACCCCGGGACTAGATTGGCCCGCCACCGTCATGTCCAACGACTATAGGGTCGTCCCCACAACCACGGGCCAAAGTTGGCCAGCCGCCGACATGTCCGACGATTATTGGATCGTCCCCACGACCACGGGCCAAAGTTGGCCAGCCGCCGACATGTGCGACGACTATACGGTCGTCCCCAAGACCCCGGGACTAGATTGGTCCGCCACCGTCATGTCCGACGACTATAGGGTCGTCCCCACGACCCCGGGACTAGGCTGACAACCCGCCAACATGTCCGACGACTATAGGGTCGTCCCCACGACCCCGGGCCAAAGATGTCCAGCCGCCGTCTTGTCCGACGACTATAGGGTCTTACCCACGACCCCGGGACTAGATTGGCCCGCCACCGTCATGTCCAACGACTATAGAGTCGTCCCCACAACCACGGGCCAAAGTTGGCCAGCCGCCGACATTTCCGACGACTATAGAGTCGTCCCCACGACACCGGGCCAAAGTTGGCCAGCCGCCGACATGTCCGACGACTATAGGGTCGTCCCCACGACCCCGGGACAAGGTTGGCCCGCCGCCGACTTGTCCGACGACTATAGGGCCGTACCCACGACCCCGGGACTAGGCTGACAAGCCGCCAACATGTCCGACGACTATAGGGTCGTCCCCACGACCCCGGGCCAAAGTTGGCCAGCCGCCGAAATGTCCGACGACTATAGGGTCGTCCCCACGACCCCGGGACTAGGCTGACAAGCCGCCAACATGTCCGACGACTATAGGGTCGTCCCCACGACCCCGGGCCAAAGTTGGCCAGCCGCCGAAATGTCCGACGACTATAGGGTCGTCCCCACGACCCCGGGACTAGATTGGCCCGCCACCGTCATGTCTGACGACTATAGGGTCGTCCCCACGACCCCGGGCCAAAGTTGGCAAGCCGCCGAAATGTCCGACGACTGTAGGGTCGTACCCACGACCCCGGGACTAGGCTGACAAGCCGCCAACATGTCCGACGACTATAGGGTCGTCCCCACGACCCCGGGCCAAAGTTGGCAAGCCGCCGAAATGTCCGACGACTGTAGGGTCGTCCCCACGACCCCGGGACTAGATTGGCCCGCCACCGTCAAGTCCGACGACTATAGGGTCGTCCCCAGGACCTCGGGACTAGATTGGCCCGCCACCGTCAAGTCCGACGACCATAGGGTCGTCCCCACGACCCCGGGCCAAAGTTGGCAAGCCGCCGAAATGTCCGACGACTGTAGGGTCGTACCCACGACCCCGGGACTAGGCTGACAAGCCGCCAACATGTCCGACGAGTATAGGGTCGCCCCCACGACCCCGGGCCAAAGTTGGCCAGCCGCCGACATGTCCGACGACTATAGGGTCGTCCCCACGACCTCGGGTCTAGATTGGCCCGCTACCGTCATGTCCGAAGACTATAGGGTCGTCCCCACGACCACGGGACTAGATTGGCCCGCCACCGCCATGTCCGACGACAATAGGGTCGTCCCCACGACCCCGGGTCTAGGTTGGCCAGCCGCCGACATGTCCGACGACAATCGGATCGTCCCCACGACCACGCGCCAAAGTTGGCCAGCCGCCGACATGTCCGACGACTATTGGATCGTCCCCACGACCACGGGCCAAAGTTGGCCAGCCGCCGACATGTCCGACGACAATCGGATCGTCCCCACGACCACGCGCCAAAGTTGGCCAGCCGCCGACATTTCCGACGACTATAGGGTCGTCCCCACGACCCCGGGAAAAGGTTGGCCCGCCGCCGACTTGTCCGACGACTATAGGGCCGTACCCACGACCCCGGGACTAGGCTGACAAGCCGCCAACATGTCCGACGACTATAGGGTCGTCCCCACGACCCCGGGCCAAAGTTGGCCAGCCGCCGAAATGTCCGACGACTATAGGGTCGTCCCTACGACCCCGGGACTAGATTGGCCCGCCACCATCATGTCCGACGACTATAGGGTCGACCCCACGACCCCGGGAGTTGATTGCCCCGCCACCGTTATTTCTGACGACTATAGGGTCGTCCCCACGACCACGGACCAAAGTTGGACAGCCGCCGACATATCCGACGACTATAGGGTCGTCCCCATGACCCCGGGACTAGGTTGGCTCGCCGCCGACTTGTCCGACGACTATAGGGTCGTCCCCACGACCCCGGGACTAGATTGGCCCGCCACCGTCTTGTCCGACGACTATAGGGTCGTCCCCACGACAGCGGGCCTACGTTGGCCAGCCGCCGGCATGTCCGACGACTATTGGATCGTCCCCACGACCACGGGCCAAAGTTGGCCAGCCGCCGACATGTCCGACGACAATCGGATCGTCCCCACGACCCCGGGCCTAGATTGGCCCGCCACCGTCATGTCCAACGACTATAGGGTCGTCCCTACGTCCCCGGGACTAGATTAGACCGCCACCGTCATGTCCAACGACTATAAGGTCGTCCCCACGACCACGGGCCAAAGTTGGCATGCCGCCGAAATGTCCGACGACTATAGGGTCGTCCCCACGACCCCGGGCCAAAGTTGGCAAGCCGCCGAAATGTCCGACGACTGTAGGGTCGTACCCACGACCCCGGGACTAGGCTGACAAGCCGCCAACATGTCCGACGAGTATAGGGTCGCCCCCACGACCCCGGGCCAAAGTTGGCCAGCCGCCGACATGTCCGACGACTATAGGGTCGTCCCCACGACCTCGGGTCTAGATTGGCCCGCTACCGTCATGTCCGAAGACTATAGGGTCGTCCCCACGACCACGGGACTAGATTGGCCCGCCACCGCCATGTCCGACGACAATAGGGTCGTCCCCACGACCCCGGGTCTAGGTTGGCCAGCCGCCGACATGTCCGACGACAATCGGATCGTCCCCACGACCACGCGCCAAAGTTGGCCAGCCGCCGACATGTCCGACGACTATTGGATCGTCCCCACGACCACGGGCCAAAGTTGGCCAGCCGCCGACATGTCCGACGACAATCGGATCGTCCCCACGACCACGCGCCAAAGTTGGCCAGCCGCCGACATTTCCGACGACTATAGGGTCGTCCCCACGACCCCGGGAAAAGGTTGGCCCGCCGCCGACTTGTCCGACGACTATAGGGCCGTACCCACGACCCCGGGACTAGGCTGACAAGCCGCCAACATGTCCGACGACTATAGGGTCGTCCCCACGACCCCGGGCCAAAGTTGGCCAGCCGCCGAAATGTCCGACGACTATAGGGTCGTCCCTACGACCCCGGGACTAGATTGGCCCGCCACCGTCATGTCCGACGACAATAGGGTCGTCTCCACGACCCCGGGTCCAGGTTGGCCAGCCGCCGACATTTCCGACGACTATAGAGTCGTCCCCACGACACCGTGCCAAAGTTGGCCAGCCGCCGACATGTCCGACGACTATAGGGTCGTCCCCACGACCCCGGGACTAGATTGGCCCGCCACCGTCATGTCCAACGACTATAGGGTCGTCCCCACAACCACGGGCCAAAGTTGGCCAGCCGCCGACATGTCCGACGATTATTGGATCGTCCCCACGACCACGGGCCAAAGTTGGCCAGCCGCCGACATGTGCGACGACTATACGGTCGTCCCCACGACCCCGGGACTAGATTGGTCCGCCACCGTCATGTCCGACGACTATAGGGTCGTCCCCACGACCCCGGGACTAGGCTGACAACCCGCCAACATGTCCGACGACTATAGGGTCGTCCCCACGACCCCGGGCCAAAGATGTCCAGCCGCCGTCTTGTCCGACGACTATAGGGTCTTACCCACGACCCCGGGACTAGATTGGCCCGCCACCGTCATGTCCAACGACTATAGGGTCGTCCCCACAACCACGGGCCAAAGTTGGCCAGCCGCCGACATTTCCGACGACTATAGAGTCGTCCCCACGACACCGGGCCAAAGTTGGCCAGCCGCCGACATGTCCGACGACTATAGGGTCGTCCCCACGACCCCAGGACAAGGTTGGCCCGCCGCCGACTTGTCCGACGACTATAGGGCCGTACCCACGACCCCGGGACTAGGCTGACAAGCCGCCAACATGTCCGACGACTATAGGGTCGTCCCCACGACCCCGGGACTAGGCTGACAAGCCGCCAACATGTCCGACGACTATAGGGTCGTCCCCACGACCCCGGGCCAAAGTTGGCCAGCCGCCGAAATGTCCGACGACTATAGGGTCGTCCCCACGACCCCGGGACTAGACTGGCCCGCCACCGTCATGTCTGACGACTATAGGGTCGTCCCCACGACCCCGGGCCAAAGTTGGCAAGCCGCCGAAATGTCCGACGACTGTAGGGTCGTACCCACGACCCCGGGACTAGGCTGACAAGCCGCCAACATGTCCGACGACTATAGGGTCGTCCCCACGACCCCGGGCCAAAGTTGGCAAGCCGCCGAAATGTCCGACGACTGTAGGGTCGTCCCCACGACCCCGGGACTAGATTGGCCCGCCACCGTCAAGTCCGACGACTATAGGGTCGTCCCCAGGACCTCGGGACTAGATTGGCCCGCCACCGTCAAGTCCGACGACTATAGGGTCGTCCCCACGACCCCGGGCCAAAGTTGGCAAGCCGCCGAAATGTACGACGACTGTAGGGTGGTACCCACGACCCCGGGACTAGGCTGACAAGTCGCCAACATGTCCGACGACTATAGGGTCGCCCCCACGACCCCGGGCCAAAGTTGGCCAGCCGCCGACATGTCCGACGACTATATGGTCGTCCCCACGACCCCGAGACTAGATTGGCCCGCCACCGTCATGTCCGACGAAAATAGGGTCGTCCCCACGACCCCGGGTCCAGGTTGGCCAGCCGCCGACATTTCCGACGACTATAGAGTCGTGCCCACGACACCGGGCCAAAGTTGGCCAGCCGCCGACATGTCCGACGACTATAGGGTCGTCCCCACGACCCCGGGACAAGGTTGGGCCGCCGCCGACTTGTCCGACGACTATAGGGCCGTACCCACGACCCCGGGACTAGGCTGACAAGCCGCCAACATGTCCGACGACTATAGGGTCGTCCCCACGACCCCGGGCCAAAGTTGGCCAGCCGCCGAAATGTCCGACGACTATAGGGTCGTCCCCACGACCCCGGGACTAGATTGGCCCGCCACCGTCATGTCCGACGACTATAGGGTCGTCCCCACGACCCCGGGCCAAAGCTGGCAAGCCGCCGAAATGTCCGACGACTGTAGGGTCGTCCCCACGACCCCGGGACTAGATTGGCCCGCCACCGTCAAGTCCGACGACTATAGGGTCGTCCCCAGGACCTCGGGGCTAGATTGGTCCGCCACCGTCATGTCCGACGACTATAGGGTCGTCCCCACGACCCCCGGACTAGGTTGGCCGGCCGCCGACTTGTCCTACGACTATAGGGTCGTCCCCACGACCCCCCGACTAGGTGGGCTCGCCGCCGACTTGTCCGACGACTATAGGGTCATCCCCACGACCCCGGGACTAGGTTGGCCCGCCGCCGACTTGTCCGACGACTATAGGGTCGTCCCCACGACCCTGGGACTAGGTTGGCCCGCCGCCGACTTGTCCGACGACTATAGGGTCGTCCCCACGACCCCGGGACTAGGTTGGCTCGCCACCGATATTTCGGACGACTATAGGGTCGTCCCCACGACGCCGGGACTAGGTTGGCTCGCCGCCGACATTTCCGACGACTATAGGGTCGTCCCCACGACCACGGGCCATATTTGGCCAGCCGCAGACTTGTCCGAAGACTATAGGGTCGTTCCCACGACCACGGGCCAAAGTTGGCCAGCCGCCGACTTGTTCGAGGACTATAGGGTCGTCCCCACGACCCCGGGTCTAGGTTGGCCAGCCGCCGACATGTCCGACGACTATAGAGTCGTCCCCAAGACACCGGGCCAAAGTAGGACAGCCGCCGACATCTCCGACGACTATAGGGTCGTCCCCACGAAACCGGGACTAGATTGACTAGCCACCGTCACGTCCGACGACTATCGGATCGTCCCCACGACCACGGGCCAAAGTTGGCCAGCCGCCGACATGTCCGACGACTGTTGGGTCGTCCCCACGACCACGGGCCAATGTTGGCCAGCCGCCGACTTGTCCGACGACTATAGGGTCGTCCCCACGACCCCGGGACTAGGTTGGCTCGCCACCGATATGTCCGACGACTATAGGGTCGTCCCCACGACCACGGGCCAAAGTTGGCCAGCCGCCGACATGTCCGACGACTATAGGGTCGTCCCCACGACCCCGGGACTAGGCTGACAAGCCGCCAACATGTCCGACGACTATAGGGTCGTCCCCACGACCCCGGGCCAAAGTTGGCCAGCCGCCGAAATGTCCGACGACTATAGGGTCGTCCCTACGACCCCGGGACTAGATTGGCCCGCCACCATCATGTCCGACGACTATAGGGTCGACCCCACGACCCCGGGAGTTGATTGCCCCGCCACCGTTATTTCTGACGACTATAGGGTCGTCCCCACGACCACGGACCAAAGTTGGACAGCCGCCGACATATCCGACGACTATAGGGTCGTCCCCATGACCCCGGGACTAGGTTGGCTCGCCGCCGACTTGTCCGACGACTATAGGGTCGTCCCCACGACCCCGGGACTAGATTGGCCCGCCACCGTCTTGTCCGACGACTATAGGGTCGTCCCCACGACAGCGGGCCTACGTTGGCCAGCCGCCGGCATGTCCGACGACTATTGGATCGTCCCCACGACCACGGGCCAAAGTTGGCCAGCCGCCGACATGTCCGACGACAATCGGATCGTCCCCACGACCCCGGGCCTAGATTGGCCCGCCACCGTCATGTCCAACGACTATAGGGTCGTCCCTACGACCCCGGGACTAGATTAGACCGCCACCGTCATGTCCAACGACTATAAGGTCGTCCCCACGACCACGGGCCAAAGTTGGCATGCCGCCGAAATGTCCGACGACTATAGGGTCGTCCCCACGACCCCGGGCCAAAGTTGGCAAGCCGCCGAAATGTCCGACGACTGTAGGGTCGTACCCACGACCCCGGGACTAGGCTGACAAGCCGCCAACATGTCCGACGAGTATAGGGTCGCCCCCACGACCCCGGGCCAAAGTTGGCCAGCCGCCGACATGTCCGACGACTATAGGGTCGTCCCCACGACCTCGGGTCTAGATTGGCCCGCTACCGTCATGTCCGAAGACTATAGGGTCGTCCCCACGACCACGGGACTAGATTGGCCCGCCACCGCCATGTCCGACGACAATAGGGTCGTCCCCACGACCCCGGGTCTAGGTTGGCCAGCCGCCGACATGTCCGACGACAATCGGATCGTCCCCACGACCACGCGCCAAAGTTGGCCAGCCGCCGACATTTCCGACGACTATAGGGTCGTCCCCACGACCCCGGGAAAAGGTTGGCCCGCCGCCGACTTGTCCGACGACTATAGGGCCGTACCCACGACCCCGGGACTAGGCTGACAAGCCGCCAACATGTCCGACGACTATAGGGTCGTCCCCACGACCCCGGGCCAAAGTTGGCCAGCCGCCGAAATGTCCGACGACTATAGGGTCGTCCCTACGACCCCGGGACTAGATTGGCCCGCCACCGTCATGTCCGACGACAATAGGGTCGTCTCCACGACCCCGGGTCCAGGTTGGCCAGCCGCCGACATTTCCGACGACTATAGAGTCGTCCCCACGACACCGTGCCAAAGTTGGCCAGCCGCCGACATGTCCGACGACTATAGGGTCGTCCCAACGACCCCGGGACTAGATTGGCCCGCCACCGTCATGTCCAACGACTATAGGGTCGTCCCCACAACCACGGGCCAAAGTTGGCCAGCCGCCGACATGTCCGACGATTATTGGATCGTCCCCACGACCACGGGCCAAAGTTGGCCAGCCGCCGACATGTGCGACGACTATACGGTCGTCCCCACGACCCCGGGACTAGATTGGTCCGCCACCGTCATGTCCGACGACTATAGGGTCGTCCCCACGACCCCGGGACTAGGCTGACAACCCGCCAACATGTCCGACGACTATAGGGTCGTCCCCACGACCCCGGGCCAAAGATGTCCAGCCGCCGTCTTGTCCGACGACTATAGGGTCTTACCCACGACCCCGGGACTAGATTGGCCCGCCACCGTCATGTCCAACGACTATAGGGTCGTCCCCACAACCACGGGCCAAAGTTGGCCAGCCGCCGACATTTCCGACGACTATAGAGTCGTCCCCACGACACCGGGCCAAAGTTGGCCAGCCGCCGACATGTCCGACGACTATAGGGTCGTCCCCACGACCCCAGGACAAGGTTGGCCCGCCGCCGACTTGTCCGACGACTATAGGGCCGTACCCACGACCCCGGGACTAGGCTGACAAGCCGCCAACATGTCCGACGACTATAGGGTCGTCCCCACGACCCCGGGACTAGGCTGACAAGCCGCCAACATGTCCGACGACTATAGGGTCGTCCCCACGACCCCGGGCCAAAGTTGGCCAGCCGCCGAAATGTCCGACGACTATAGGGTCGTCCCCACGACCCCGGGACTAGACTGGCCCGCCACCGTCATGTCTGACGACTATAGGGTCGTCCCCACGACCCCGGGCCAAAGTTGGCAAGCCGCCGAAATGTCCGACGACTGTAGGGTCGTACCCACGACCCCGGGACTAGGCTGACAAGCCGCCAACATGTCCGACGACTATAGGGTCGTCCCCACGAACCCGGGCCAAAGTTGGCAAGCCGCCGAAATGTCCGACGACTGTAGGGTCGTCCCCACGACCCCGGGACTAGATTGGCCCGCCACCGTCAAGTCCGACGACTATAGGGTCGTCCCCAGGACCTCGGGACTAGATTGGCCCGCCACCGTCAAGTCCGACGACTATAGGGTCGTCCCCACGACCCCGGGCCAAAGTTGGCAAGCCGCCGAAATGTACGACGACTGTAGGGTGGTACCCACGACCCCGGGACTAGGCTGACAAGTCGCCAACATGTCCGACGACTATAGGGTCGCCCCCACGACCCCGGGCCAAAGTTGGCCAGCCGCCGACATGTCCGACGACTATATGGTCGTCCCCACGACCCCGAGACTAGATTGGCCCGCCACCGTCATGTCCGACGAAAATAGGGTCGTCCCCACGACCCCGGGTCCAGGTTGGCCAGCCGCCGACATTTCCGACGACTATACAGTCGTCCCCACGACCCCGGGACAAGGTTGGCCCGCCGCCGACTTGTCCGACGACTATAGGGCCGTACCCACGACCCCGGGACTAGGCTGACAAGCCGCCAACATGTCCGACGACTATAGGGTCGTCCCCACGACCCCGGGCCAAAGTTGGCCAGCCGCCGAAATGTCCGACGACTATAGGGTCGTCCCCACGACCCCGGGACTAGATTGGCCCGCCACCGTCATGTCCGACGACTATAGGGTCGTCCCCACGACCCCGGGCCAAAGCTGGCAAGCCGCCGAAATGTCCGACGACTGTAGGGTCGTCCCCACGACCCCGGGACTAGATTGGCCCGCCACCGTCAAGTCCGACGACTATAGGGTCGTCCCCAGGACCTCGGGGCTAGATTGGTCCGCCACCGTCATGTCCGACGACTATAGGGTCGTCCCCACGACCCCCGGACTAGGTTGGCCGGCCGCCGACTTGTCCTACGACTATAGGGTCGTCCCCACGACCCCCCGACTAGGTGGGCTCGCCGCCGACTTGTCCGACGACTATAGGGTCATCCCCACGACCCCGGGACTAGGTTGGCCCGCCGCCGACTTGTCCGACGACTATAGGGTCGTCCCCACGACCCTGGGACTAGGTTGGCCCGCCGCCGACTTGTCCGACGACTATAGGGTCGTCCCCACGACCCCGGGACTAGGTTGGCTCGCCACCGATATTTCGGACGACTATAGGGTCGTCCCCACGACGCCGGGACTAGGTTGGCTCGCCGCCGACATTTCCGACGACTATAGGGTCGTCCCCACGACCACGGGCCATATTTGGCCAGCCGCAGACTTGTCCGAAGACTATAGGGTCGTTCCCACGACCACGGGCCAAAGTTGGCCAGCCGCCGACTTGTTCGAGGACTATAGGGTCGTCCCCACGACCCCGGGTCTAGGTTGGCCAGCCGCCGACATGTCCGACGACTATAGAGTCGTCCCCAAGACACCGGGCCAAAGTAGGACAGCCGCCGACATCTCCGACGACTATAGGGTCGTCCCCACGAAACCGGGACTAGATTGACTAGCCACCGTCACGTCCGACGACTATCGGATCGTCCCCACGACCACGGGCCAAAGTTGGCCAGCCGCCGACATGTCCGACGACTGTTGGGTCGTCCCCACGACCACGGGCCAATGTTGGCCAGCCGCCGACTTGTCCGACGACTATAGGGTCGTCCCCACGACCCCGGGACTAGGTTGGCTCGCCACCGATATGTCCGACGACTATAGGGTCGTCCCCACGACCACGGGCCAAAGTTGGCCAGCCGCCGACATGTCCGACGACTATAGGGTCGTCCCCACGACCCCGGGACTAGGTTGGCCGGCCGCCGACTTGTCCGACGACTATAGGGTCGTCCCCACGACTCCCCGACTAGGTGGCCTCGCCGCCGACATGTCCGACGACTATAGGGTCGTCCCCACGACTCCCCGACTAGGTGGCCTCGCCGCCGACATGTCCGACGACTATAGGGTCGTCCCCACGACCCCGGGCCAAAGTTGGCCAGCCGCCGACATGTCCGACGACTATAGGGTCGTCCCCACGACCCCGAGACTAGATTGGCCCGCCACCGTCATGTCCGACGAAAATAGGGTCGTCCCCACGACCCCGGGTCCAGGTTGGCCAGCCGCCGACATTTCCGACGACTATAGAGTCGTGCCCACGACACCGGGCCAAAGTTGGCCAGCCGCCGACATGTCCGACGACTATAGGGTCGTCCCCACGACCCCGGGACAAGGTTGGCCCGCCGCCGACTTGTCCGACGACTATAGGGCCGTACCCACGACCCCGGGACTAGGCTGACAAGCCGCCAACATGTCCTACGACTATAGGGTCGTCCCCACGACCCCGGGCCAAAGTTGGCCAGCCGCCGAAATGTCCGACGACTATAGGGTCGTCCCCACGACCCCGGGACTAGATTGGCCCGCCACCGTCATGTCCGACGACTATAGGGTCGTCCCCACGACCCAGGGCCAAAGTTGGCAAGCCGCCGAAATGTCCGACGACTGTAGGGTCGTCCCCACGACCCCGGGACTAGATTGGCCCGCCACCGTCAAGTCCGACGACTATAGGGTCGTCCCCAGGACCTCGGGACTAGATTGGTCCGCCACCGTCTTGTCCGACGACTATAGGGTCGTCCCCACGACCCCGGGCCAAAGTTGGCCAGCCGCCGACATGTCCGACGACTATAGGGTCGTCCCCACGACCCCGGGCCAAAGTTGGACAGCCGCCGACTTGTCCGACGACTAAAGGGTCGTCCCCACGACCACGGGCCAAAGTTGGCCAGCCGCCGGCTTGTCCGACGATTATAGGGTCGTCCCCACGACCCCGGGACTAGGTTGGCCGGCCGCCGACTTGTCCGACGACTATAGGGTCGTCCCCACGACCCCCGACTAGGTGGCCTCGCCGCCGACATGTCCGACGACTATAGGGTCGTCCCCACGACCCCGGGTCCAGGTTGGCCAGCCGCCGACATTTCCGACGACTATAGAGTCGTCCCCACGACACCGGGCCAAAGTTGGCCAGCCGCCGACATGTCCGACGACTATAGGGTCGTCCCCACGACCCCGGGACTAGATTGGCCGGCCACCGTCAAGTCCGACGACTATAGGGTCGTCCCCACGACCTCGGGACTAGATTGGCCCGCCAACGTCAAGTCCGACGACTATAGGGTTGTCCCCACGACCACGCGCCAAAGTTGGCCAGCCGCCGACATGTCCGACGACTATTGGATTGTCCCCACGACCACGGGCCAAAGTTGGCCAGCCGCCGAAATGTCCGACGACAATCGGATCGTCCCCACGACCACGCGCCAATGTTGGCCAGCCGCCGACATGTCCGACGACTATAGGGTCGTCCCCACGACCCCGGGCCAATGTTGGCCAATCGCCGACATGTCCAACGACTATAGGGCCGTCCCTACGACCCCGGGACTAGATTAGCCCGCCACCGTCATGTCCAACGACTATAGGGTCGTCCCCACGACCACGGGCCAAAGTTGGCATGCCGCCGAAATGTCCGACGACTATAGGGTCGTCCCCACGACCCCGGGCCAAAGTTGGCAAGCCGCCGAAATGTCCGACGACTATAGGGTCGTCCCCACGACCCCGGGACTAGATTGGCCCGCCACCGTCATGTCCGACGACTATAGGGTCGTCCCCACGACCTCGGGCCAAAGTTGGCAAGCCGCCGAAATGTCCGAAGACTGTAGGGTCGTCCCCACGACCCCGGGACTAGATTGGCCCGCCACCGTCATGTCCAACGACTATAGGGTCGTTCCCACAACCACGGGCCAAAGTTGGCCAGCCGCCGACATGTCCGACGACTATTGGATCGTCCCCACGACCACGGGCCAAAGTTGGCCAGCCGCCGACATGTCCGACGACTATAGGGTCGTCCCCACGACCCCGGGACTAGATTGGCCCGCCACCGTCATGTCCGACGATTATAGGGTCGTCCCCACGACCGCGAGGCTAGATTGGCCCGCCACCGTCATGTCCGACGACAATAGGGTCGTCCCCACGACCCCGGGTCCAGGTTGGCCAGCCGCCGACATTTCCGACGACTATAGAGTCGTCCCCACGACACCGGGCCAAAGTTGGCCAGCCGCCGACATGTCCGACGACTATAGGGTCGTCCCCACGACCCCCGGGCCAAAGTTGGACAGCCACCGACATTTCCGACGACTATAGGGTCGTCCCCACGACCACGGGCCAAAGTTGTCCAGCCGCCGACATGTCCGACGACTAGAGGGTCGTCCCCACGACCCGGGACTAGACTGGCCCGCCACCGTCATGTCCGACGACTATAGGGTCGTCTCCACGACCCCCGGACTAGGTTGGCCGGCCGCCGACTTGTCCGACGACTATAGGGTCGTCCCCACGACCCCCCGACTAGGTGGGCCCGCCGCCGACTTGTCCGACGACTATAGGGTCGTCCCCACGACCCCGGGACTAGGTTGGCTCGCCACCGTCATGTCTGACGACTATAGGGTCGTCCCCATGACCACGGGCCAAAGTTGGCCAGCCGCCGACATGTCCGACGACTATAGGGTCGTCCCCACGACCCGGGACTAGACTGGCCCGCCACCGTCATGTCCGACGACTATAGGGTCATCCCCACGACCCCGGGTCTAGGTTGGCCCGCCGCCGACTTGTCCGACGACTATAGGGCCGTCCCCACGACCCCGGGACTAGGTTCGCTCGCCACCGATATGTCTCACGACTATAGAGTCGTCCCCACGACCCCGGGACTAGATTGGCGCGCCACCGTCAAGTCCGACGACTATAGGGTCGTCCCCACGACCCCGGGCCAAAGTTGGACAGCCGCCGACATGTCCGACGACTATAGATTCGTCCTCACGACCCCGGGCCAAAGTTGACCAGCCGCCGACTTGTCCGACGACTATAGGGTCGTCCCTACGATCCCGGGACTAGATTGGGCAGCCGCCGACTTGTCCGACGACTATAGGGTCGTCCCCACGGCCACGGGCCAAAGATGGCCAGCCGCCGACTTGTCCGACGACTGTAGGGTCGTCCCTACGATCCCGGGACTAGATTTGGGCCGCCACCGCCATGTCCGACGACAATAAGGTCGTCCCCACGGCCACGGGCCAAAGTTGGCCAGCCGCCGACATGTCCGACGACTATAGATTCGTTCCCACGACCACGGGCCAAAGTTGGCCAGCCGCCGACATGTCCGAAGACTATAGGGTCGTCCCCACGACCCCGGGACTAGATTGGCCAGCCGCCGACATGTCCGACGACTATAGAGTCGTCCCCACGACGCCGGGCCAAAGTTGGCCAGCCGCTGACATGTCCAACGACTATTGGGTCGTCCCCACGACCCGGGACTGGACTGGCCCGCCACCGTCATGTCCGACGACTATAGGGTCGTCCCCACGACCCCCTGACTAGGTTGGTACGCCGCCGACTTGTCCGACGAGTATAGGGTCCTCCCCACGACCACGGGCCAAAGTTGGCCAGCCGCCGACATGTCCGACGACTATAGAGTCGTCCCCACGACACCGGGCCAAAGTTGGACAGCCGCCGACATGTCCGACTACTATAGGGTCGTCCCCACGACCGCGGGACTAGATTGGCTCGCCGCCGACTTGTCCGACGACTGTAGGGTCGTCCCCACGACCCCGGGACTAGATTGGCCCGCCACCGTCATTTCCGACGACTATAGGGTCGTCCCCACGACCACGGGCCAAAGTTGGCCAGCCGCCGACTTGTCCGACGACTATAGGGTCGTCCCCATGACCCGGGACTGGACTGGCCCGCCACCGTCATGTCCGACGACTATAGGGTCGTCCCCACGACCCCCTGACTAGGTTGGTACGCCGCCGACTTGTCCGACGAGTATAGGGTCCTCCCCACGACCACGGGCCAAAGTTGGCCAGCCGCCGACATGTCCGACGACTATAGGGTCGTCCCCACGGCCCCGGGCCAAAGTTGGCCAGCCGCCGACATGTCCGACGACTATAGGGTCGTCCCCACGACCACGGGCCAAAGTTGGCCAGCCGCCGACTTGTCCGACGACTATAGGGTCGTCCCCATGACCCGGGACTAGACTGGCCCGCCACCGTCATGTCCGACGACTATAGGGTCGTCCCCACGACCCCCGGACTAGGTTGGTACGCCGCCGACTTGTCCGACGAGTATAGGGTCCTCCCCACGACCACGGGCCAAAGTTGGCCAGCCGCCGTCATGTCCGACGACTATAGGGTCGTCCCCACGACCCGGGACTAGACTGGCCCGCCACCGACATGTCCGACGACTATAGAGTCGTCCCCACGACCCCGGGTCAATGTTGGCTCGCCGCCGACATGTCCGACGACTATAGGGTCGTCCCCACGACCCCCGGGCCAAAGTTGGACAGCCACCGACATTTCCGACGACTATAGGGTCGTCCCGACGACCACGGGCCAAAGTTGGCCAGCCGCCGACATGTCCGACGACTATAGGGTCGTCCCCACGACCCGGGACTAGACTGGCCCGCCACCGTCATTTCCGACGACTATAGGGTCGTCCCCACGACCACGGGCCAAAGTTGGCCAGCCGCCGACTTGTCCGACGACTATAGGGTCGTCCCCATGACCCGGGACTGGACTGGCCCGCCACCGTCATGTCCGACGACTATAGGGTCGTCCCCACGACCCCCTGACTAGGTTGGTACGCCGCCGACTTGTCCGACGAGTATAGGGTCCTCCCCACGACCACGGGCCAAAGTTGGCCAGCCGCCGACATGTCCGACGACTATAGGGTCGTCCCCACGGCCCCGGGCCAAAGTTGGCCAGCCGCCGACATGTCCGACGACTATAGGGTCGTCCCCACGACCACGGGCCAAAGTTGGCCAGCCGCCGACTTGTCCGACGACTATAGGGTCGTCCCCATGACCCGGGACTAGACTGGCCCGCCACCGTCATGTCCGACGACTATAGGGTCGTCCCCACGACCCCCGGACTAGGTTGGTACGCCGCCGACTTGTCCGACGAGTATAGGGTCCTCCCCACGACCACGGGCCAAAGTTGGCCAGCCGCCGTCATGTCCGACGACTATAGGGTCGTCCCGACGACCACGGGCCAAAGTTGGCCAGCCGCCGACATGTCCGACGACTATAGGGTCGTCCCCACGACCCGGGACTAGACTGGCCCGCCACCGTCATTTCCGACGACTATAGGGTCGTCCCCACGACCACGGGCCAAAGTTGGCCAGCCGCCGACTTGTCCGACGACTATAGGGTCGTCCCCATGACCCGGGACTGGACTGGCCCGCCACCGTCATGTCCGACGACTATAGGGTCGTCCCCACGACCCCCTGACTAGGTTGGTACGCCGCCGACTTGTCCGACGAGTATAGGGTCCTCCCCACGGCCCCGGGCCAAAGTTGGCCAGCCGCCGACATGTCCGAC
Source organism: Andrena praecox (assembly GCA_963932275.1). NCBI lineage: Eukaryota > Metazoa > Arthropoda > Insecta > Hymenoptera > Andrenidae > Andrena > Andrena praecox. The sequence goes on along the minus strand of CAWVQO010000346.1, from coordinate 455,071 downwards.
GACTATAGGGTCGTCCCCACGACCACGGGCCAAAGTTGGCCAGCCGCCGACTTGTCCGACGACTATAGGGTCGTCCCCATGACCCGGGACTAGACTGGCCCGCCACCGTCATGTCCGACGACTATAGGGTCGTCTCCACGACCCCCGGACTAGGTTGGCCGGCCGCCGACTTGTCCGACGACTATAGGGTCGTCCCCACGACCCCCCGACTAGGTGGGCCCGCCGCCGACTTGTCCGACGACTATAGGGTCGTCCCCACGACCCCGGGACTAGGTTGGCTCGCCACCGTCATGTCTGACGACTATAGGGTCGTCCCCATGACCACGGGCCAAAGTTGGCCAGCCGCCGACATGTCCGACGACTATAGGGTCGTCCCCACGACCCGGGACTAGACTGGCCCGCCACCGTCATGTCCGACGACTATAGGGTCATCCCCACGACCCCGGGTCTAGGTTGGCCCGCCGCCGACTTGTCCGACGACTATAGGGCCGTCCCCACGACCCCGGGACTAGGTTCGCTCGCCACCGATATGTCTCACGACTATAGAGTCGTCTCCACGACCCCGGGACTAGATTGGCGCGCCACCGTCAAGTCCGACGACTATAGGGTCGCCCCCACGACCCCGGGCCAAAGTTGGACAGCCGCCGACATGTCCGACGACTATAGATTCGTCCTCACGACCCCGGGCCAAAGTTGACCAGCCGCCGACTTGTCCGACGACTATAGGGTCGTCCCTACGATCCCGGGACTAGATTGGGCAGCCGCCGACTTGTCCGACGACTATAGGGTCGTCCCCACGGCCACGGGCCAAAGATGGCCAGCCGCCGACTTGTCCGACGACTGTAGGGTCGTCCCTACGATCCCGGGACTAGATTGGGCCGCCACCGCCATGTCCGACGACAATAAGGTCGTCCCCACGGCCACGGGCCAAAGTTGGCCAGCCGCCGACATGTCCGACGACTATAGATTCGTTCCCACGACCACGGGCCAAAGTTGGCCAGCCGCCGACATGTCCGAAGACTATAGGGTCGTCCCCACGACCCCGGGACTAGATTGGCCAGCCGCCGACATGTCCGACGACTATAGAGTCGTCCCCACGACGCCGGGCCAAAGTTGGCCAGCCGCTGACATGTCCAACGACTATTGGGTCGTCCCCACGACCCGGCACTAGACTGGCCCGCCACCGTCATGTCCGACGACTATAGGGTCATCCCCACGACCCCGGGTCTAGGTTGGCCCGCCGCCGACTTGTCCGACGACTATAGGGTCGTCCCCACGACCCCGGGCCAAAGTTGGACAGCCGCCGACATGTCCGACGACTATAGATTCGTCCTCACGACCCCGGGCCAAAGTTGACCATCCGCCGACTTGTCCGACGACTATAGGGTCGTCCCTACGATCCCGGGACTAGATTGGGCAGCCGCCGACTTGTCCGACGACTATAGGGTCGTCCCCACGGCCACGGCCCAAAGATGGCCAGCCGCCGACTTGTCCGACGACTATAGGGTCGTCCCTACGATCCCGGGACTAGATTGGGCCGCCACCGCCATGTCCGACGACAATAAGGTCGTCCCCACGGCCACGGGCCAAAGTTGGCCAGCCGCCGACATGTCCGACGACTATAGATTCGTCCCCACGACCCCGGGCCAAAGTTGGCCAGCCGCCGACTTGTCCGACGACTATGGGGTCGTCCCTACGATCCCGGGACTAGATTGGGCAGCCGCCGACTTGTCCGACGACTATAGGGTCGTCCCCACGATCCCGGGACTAGATTGGCCCGCCACCGCCATGTCCGACGACAATAGGGTCGTCCCCACGATCCCGGGACTAGATTGGCCCGCCACCGCCATGTCCGACGATTATAGGGTTGTCCCCACGACCACGGGCCAACTTTGGCCAGCCGCCGACATATCCGACGACTAAAGGGTCGTCCCCACGACCACGGGCCAAAGTTTGCCAGCCGCCGACTTGTCCGACGACTATAGGGTCGTCCCCACGGCCCCGGGACTAGGTTGGCCCGCAGCCGACTTGTCCGACGACTATAGGGTCGTCCCCACGACTACGGTCTAAAGTTGGCTCGCCGCCGACATGTCCGACGAATATAGGCTCGTCCCCACGACCCCCGGACTAGCTTGGCTCGCCGCCGACTTGTCCGACGACTATAGGGTCGTCCCCACGACCCCGGGCAAACGTTGGCCAGCCGCCGACTTGTCCGACGACTATAGGGTCGTCCCCACGACCCCGGGACTAGATTGGCCCGCCACCGTCTTGTCCGACGACTATAGGGTCGTCTTCACGACCACGGGCCAAAGTTGGCCAGCCGCCGACATTTCCGACGACAATAGGGTCGTCCTCACGACCACGGGCCAAATTTGGCCAGCCGCCGACTTGTCCGACGACTATAGGGTCGTCCCTATGACCCCGGGACTAGATTGGCCCGCCACCATCATGTCCAACGACTATAGGGTCGTCCCCACGACCACGGGCCAAAGTTGGCCAGCCTCCGACTTGTCCGACGACTATAGGGTTGTCCCTACAACCCCGGGCCAAAGTTGGCCAGCCGCCTGTTGTCCGAGGACTATAGGGTCGTCCCCACGGACCCGGGACTAGGTTGGCCAGCCGCCGACTAGTCCGACCACTATAGGGTCGTCCCCACGACCCCGGGCCAAAGTTGGACAGCCACCGACATTTCCGACGACTATAGGGTCGTCCCCACGACCACGGGCCAAAGTTGGCCAGCCGCCGACATGTCCGACGACTATAGGGTCGTCCCCACGACCCGGGACTAGACTGGCCCGCCACCGTCATGTCCGACGACTATAGGGTCGTCCCCACGACCCCCTGACTAGGTTGGTACGCCGCCGACTTGTCCGACGAGTATAGGGTCCTCCCCACGACCACGGGCCAAAGTTGGCCAGCCGCCGACATGTCCGACGACTATAGGGTCGTCCCCACGGCCCCGGGCCAAAGTTGGCCAGCCGCCGACATGTCCGACGACTATAGGGTCGTCCCCACGACCACGGGCCAAAGTTGGCCAGCCGCCGACTTGTCCGACGACTATAGGGTCGTCCCCATGACCCGGGACTAGACTGGCCCGCCACCGTCATGTCCGACGACTATAGGGTCGTCCCCACGACCCCCGGACTAGGTTGGTACGCCGCCGACTTGTCCGACGAGTATAGGGTCCTCCCCACGACCACGGGCCAAAGTTGGCCAGCCGCTGACATGTCCAACGACTATTGGGTCGTCCCCACGACCCGGGACTAGACTGGCCCGCCACCGTCATGTCCGACGACTATAGGGTCATCCCCACGACCCCGGGTCTAGGTTGGCCCGCCGCCGACTTGTCCGACGACTATAGGGTCGTCCCCACGACCCCGGGACTAGGTTGGCTCGCCACCGATATGTCTCACGACTATAGAGTCGTCCCCACGACCCCGGGACTAGAATGGCCCGCTACCGTCAAGTCCGACGACTATAGGGTCGTCCACACGACCCCGGGCCAAAGTTGGACAGCCGCCGACATGTCCGACGACTATAGATTCGTCCTCACGACCCCGGGCCAAAGTTGACCAGCCGCCGACTTGTCCGACGACTATAGGGTCGTCCCTACGATCCCGGGACTAGATTGGGCAGCCGCCGACTTGTCCGACGACTATAGGGTCGTCCCCACGGCCACGGGCCAAAGATGGCCAGCCGCCGACTTGTCCGACGACTATAGGGTCGTCCCTACGATCCCGGGACTAGATTGGGCCGCCACCGCCATGTCCGACAACAATAAGGTCGTCCCCACGGCCACGGGCCAAAGTTGGCCGGCCGCCGACATGTCCGACGACTATAGATTCGTCCCCACGACCCCGGGCCAAAGTTGGCCAGCCGCCGACATGTCCGACGACTATAGGGTCGTCCCCACGATCCCGGGACTAGATTGGCCCGCCACCGCCATGTCCGACGACAATAGGGTCGTCCCCACGATCCCGGGACTAGATTGGCCCGCCACCGCCATGTCCGACGATTATAGGGTCGTCCCCATGACCAGGGGCCAAAGTTGGCCTGCCGCCGAAATGTCCGACAACTATACAGTCGTCCCCACGACACCAGGCCAAAGTTGGCCAGCCGCCAACATGTCCGACGACTATAGGGTCGTCCCTACGACCCCGGGACTAGATTGGCCCGCCGCCGACTTGTCCGACGACTATAGGGTCGTCCCCACGACCCCCGGACTAGGTTGGCTCGCCGCCGACTTGTCCGACGACTATAGGGTCGTCCCCACGACCCCAGCACTATATTGGTCCGCCACCGTCATGTCCGACGACTATAGGGTCGTTCCCACGGCCCCGGGCCAAAGTTGGCCAGTCGCCGACTTGTCCGACGACTATACGGTCGTACCCACGACCCCGGGACTAGATTGGCCCGCCACCGTCAAGTCCGACGACTATACGGTCGTCCCCACGACCCCGGGACTAGATTGGCCCGCCACCGTCATGTCCGACGACTTCAGGGTCGTCCCCACGACCACGGGCCAAAGTTGGCCAGCCGCCGACATGTCCGACGACTATAGGGTCGTCCCATGGACCCCGGGACTAGATTGGCCCGCCACCGTCATGTCCGACGACTATAAGGTCGTCCCCACGACCCCGGGACTAGGTTGGCCCACCGCCGACTTGTCCGACGACAATAGGGTCGTCCCCACGACCCCGGGTCTAGGTTGGCCAGCTGCCGACATGTCCGACGATTATAGGGTCGTCCCCATGACCAGGGGCCAAAGTTGGCCTGCCGCCGAAATGTCCGACAACTATACAGTCGTCCCCACGACACCAGGCCAAAGTTGGCCAGCCGCCAACATGTCCGACGACTATAGGGTCGTCCCTACGACCCCGGGACTAGATTGGCCCGCCGCCGACTTGTCCGACGACTATAGGGTCGTTCCCACGGCCCCGGGCCAAAGTTGGCCAGCCGCCGACTTGTCCGACGACTATACGGTCGTACCCACGACCCCGGGACTAGATTGGCCCGCCACCGTCAAGTCCGACGACTATACGGTCGTCCCCACGACCCCGGGACTAGATTGGCCCGCCACCGTCATGTCCGACGACTTCAGGGTCGTCCCCACGGCCACGGGCCAAAGTTGGCATGCCGCCGAAATGTCCGACGACTATAGGGTCGTCCCCACGACACCGGGCCAAAGTTGGCCAGCCGCCGACATGTCCGACGACTATAGGGTCGTCCCAACGACCACGGGCCAAAGTTGGCATGCCGCCGAAATGTCCGACGACTATAGGGTCGTCCCCACGACACCGGGCCAAAGTTGGCCAGCCGCCGACATGTCCGACGACTATACGGTCGTACCCACGACCCCGGGACTAGATTGGCCCGCCACCGTCATGTCCGACGATTATAGGGTCGTCCCCACGACCGCGAGACTAGATTGGCCCGCCACCGTCATGTCCGACGACAATAGGGTCGTCCCCACGACCCCGGGTCCAGGTTGGCCAGCCGCCGACATGTCTGACGACTATTGGATCGTCCCCACGACCACGGTGCCAAAGTTGGCCAGCCGCCGACATGTCCGACGACAATCGGATCGTCCCCACGACCCCGGGTCTAGGTTGGCCAGCCGCCGACTTGCCCGACGACTATAGGGTCGTCCCCACGACACCGGGACTAGATTGGCCCGCCACCGTCATGTCCGACGACAATAGGGTCGTCCCCACGACCCCGGGTCTAGGTTGGCCAGCCGCCGACATGTCCGACGATTATAGGGTCGTCCCCACGACCCCGGGACAAGCTTGGCCCGCCGCCGACTTGCCCGACGACTATAGGGTCGTCCCTACGACCCCGGGAGTAGATTGGCCCGCCACCGTCATGTCCAACGATTATAGGGTCGTCCCCACGACCCCGGGACTAGATTGGCCCGCCACCGTCATGTCTGACGATTATAGGGTCGTCCCCACGACCCCGGGACAAGCTTGGCCCGCCGCCGACTTGTCCGACGACTATAGGGTCGTCCCCACGACCCCGGGCCTAGATTGGCCCGCCACCGTCATGTCCGACGACAATAGGGTCGTCCCCACGACCCCGGGTCTAGGTTGGCCAGCCGCCGACATGTCCGACGACTATAGAGTCGTCCCCACAACCACGGGCCAAAGTTGGCCAGCCGCCGACATGTCCGACGAATATAGGGTCGTCCCCACGACCCCGGGCCAATGTTGGCCAATCGCCGACATGTCCAACGACTATAGGGTCGTCCCTACGACCCCGGGACTAGATTAGCCCGCCACCGTCATGTCCAACAATTATAGGGTCGTCCCCACGACCACGGGCCAAAGTTGGCATGCCGCCGAAATGTCCGACGACTATAGGGTTGTCCCCACGACACCGGGCCAAAGTTGGCCAGCCGCCGACATGTCCGACGACTATAGGGTCGTCCCCACGACCCCGGGCCAAAGTTGGCCAGCCGCCGACATGTCCGACGACTATAGGGTCGTCCCCACGACCCCGAGACTAGATTGGCCCGCCACCGTCATGTCCGACGACAATAGGGTCGTCCCCACGACCCCGGGCCAGGTTGGCCAGCGGCCGACATTTCCGACGACTATAGAGTCGTCCCCACGACACCGGGCCAAAGTTGGACAGCCGCCGACATGTCCGACGACTATAGGGTCGTCCCCACGACCCCGGGCCAAAGGTGTCCAGCCGTCGTCTTGTCCGACGACTATAGGGTCGTCCCCACGACCCCGAGTCCAGGTTGGCCAGCCGCCGACATTTCCGACGACTATAGAGTCGTCCCCCCGACCCCGGGCCAAAGTTGGCCAGACGCCGACATGTCCGACGACTATAGGGTCGTCCCCCGACCCCGGGCCAAAGATATCCAGCCGCCGTCTTGTCCGACGACTATAGGGTCGTCCCCACGACCCCGAGTCCAGGTTGGCCAGCCGCCGACATTTCCGACGACTATAGAGTCGTCCCCACGACCCCGGGCCAAAGTTGGCAAGCCGCCGAAATGTCCGACGACTATAGGGTCGTCCCCACGACCCCGGGACTAGGTTGGCCAGCCGCCGACATGTCCGACGACTATAGAGTCGTCCCCACGACACCGGGCCAAAGTTGGACAGCCGCCGACATGTCCGACTACTATAGGGTCGTCCCCAGGACCTCGGGTCTAGATTGGCCCGCTACCGTCATGTCGGAAGACTATAGGGGCGTCCCCACGACCACGGGACTAGATTGGCCCGCCACCGCCATGTCCGACGACAATAGGGTCGTCCCCACGACCCCGGGGCTAGGATGGCCAGCCGCCGACATGTCCGACGACAATCGGATCGTCACCACGCCCACGCGCCAAAGTTGGCCAGCCGCCGAAATGTCCGACGACTATTGGATCGTCCCCACGACCACGGGCCAAAGTTGGCCAGCCGCCGACATGTCCGACGACAATCGGATCGTCCCCACGACCACGCGCCAAAGTTGGCCCGCCACCGTCAAGTCCGACGACTATAGGGTCGTCCCCACGACCCCGGGCCAAAGTTGGACGGCCGCCGACTTGTCCGACGACTATAGGGTCGTCCCCACGACCACGGGCCAAAGTTGGCCAGCCGCCGGCTTGTCCGACGATAATAGGGTCGTCCCCACGACCCCGGGACTAGGTTGGCCCGCCGCCGACTTGTCCGACGGCTATAGGGTCGTCCCCACGACCACGGGCCAAAGTTGGCCAGCCGCCGACATATCCGACGACTATAGGGTCGTCCCCACGACCCCGGGCCAAAGTTGGCCAGCCGCCGACATATCCGACGACTATAGGGTCGTCCCCACGACCCCCGGACTAGGTGGGCTCGCCGCCGACTTGTCCGACGACTATAGGGTCGTTCCCACGACCCCGGGCCAAAGTTGGCAAGCTGCCGACTTATCCGATGACTATAGGGTCGTCCCCACGACCCCGGGACTAGGTAGGCCCGCCGCCGACTTGTCCGACGACTATAGGGTCGTCCCTACGACCCCGGGACTAGGTTGGCTCGCCACCGACATGTCTGTCGACTATAGGGTCGTCCCCACGACCCCGGGACTAGATTGGCCCGCCACCGTCAAGTCCGACGACTATAGGGTCGTCCCCACGACCCCGGGCCAAAGTTGGACGGCCGCCGACTTGTCCGACGACTATAGGGTCGTCCCCACGACCACGGGCCAAAGTTGGCCAGCCGCCGGCTTGTCCGACGATTATAGGGTCGTCCCCACGACCCCGGGACTAGACTGGCCCGCCACCGTCATGTCCGACGACTATAGGGTCGTCCCCACGACCCCGAGACTAGATTGGCCCGCCACCGTCATGTCCAACGACTATAGGGTCGTCCCCACGACCCCGGGACTAGGTTGACAAGCCGCCGAAATATCCGACGACTATAGGGTCGTCCCCACGACCGCGAGCCAAGGATGTCCAGCCGCCGTCTTGTCCGACGACTATAGGGGCGTCCCCACGACCCTGGGTCTAGGTTGGCCAGCCGCCGACATGTCCGACGACTATCGGATCGTCCCCACGACTACGGGCCAAAGTTGGCCAGCCGCCGAAATGTCCGACGACTGTAGGGTCGTCCCCACGACCCCGGGACTAGATTGGCCCGCCACCGTGAAATCCGACGACTATAGGGTCGTCCCCACGACCTCGTGACTAGGTTGGCCAGCCGCCGACATGTCCGACGACTATAGGGTCGTCCCCACGACCCCGGGCCAATGTTGGCCAATCGCCGACATGTCCGACGACTATAGGGTCGTCCCTACGACCCCGGGACTAGATTGGCCCGCCATCGTCATGTCCAACGACTATAGGGTCGTCCCCACGATCCCGGGCCAAAGTTGGCAAGCCGCCGACATGTCCGACGACTATAGGGTCGTTCCTACGAACCCGGGGCTAGATTGGCCCGCCACCGTCATGTCCAACGACTATAGGGTCGTCCCCACAACCCCGGGACTAGATTGACAAGCCGCCACGATGTCCGACGACGGCCAAAGTTGGCAAGCCGCCGAAATGTCCGACGACTATAGGGTCGTCCCCACGACCCCGGGCCTACGTTGACCCGCCGGCGACATGTCCGACGACTATAGGGTCGTCCCCACGACCTCGGGAATATGTTGGCCAGCCGCCGACATGTCCGACGACTATAGGGTCGTCCCCGCAACCCCGGGCCAAAGTTGGCCGGCCGCCGAATTGTCCGACGACTATACGGTCCTCCCCACGACCCCGGTACTAGATTGGCCAGCCGCCGACATGTCCGACGACAATAGGATCGTCCCCACGACCCCGGGACTGGATTGGCCAGCCGCCTACATGTCCGACCACTATAGGGTCGTCCCCACGACCTCGGGACTAGGTTTGCCAGCCGCCGACATGTCCGACGGCTATAGGGTCGTCCCCACAACCCCGGACTAGGTTGGCCAGCCGCCGACATGTCCGACGACTATAGGGTCGTCCCCACGACCCCGGGCCAAAGTTGGCCGGCCGCCGAATTGTCCGACGACTACACGGTCCTCCCCACGACCCCGGGACTAGTTTGGCCAACCGCCGACATATCCGACGACTATAGGGTCGTCCCCACGATCCTGGGCCTACGTTGACCCGCCGGCGACATGTCCGACGACTATAGGGTCGTCCCCACGACCCCGGGACTAGATTGGCCAGCCGCCGACATGTCCGACGACTATAGGGTCGTCCCCACGACCCCGGGCCAAAGTTGGCCGGCCGCCGAATTGTCCGACGACTATACGGTCCTCCCCACGACCCCGGGACTAGATTGGCCGGCCGCCGACATGTCCGACGACAATAGGTTCGTCCCCACGACCCCGGGACTAGATTGGCCAGCCGCCGACATGTCTGACGACTATAGGGTCGTCCCCAAGACCAGGGGCCAAAGTTGGCCTGCCGCCGAAATGTCCGACAACTATCCAGTCGTCTCCACGACACCAGGCCAAAGTTGGCCAGCCGCCAACATGTCCGATGACTATAGGGTCGTCCCTACGACCCCGGGACTAGATTGGCCCGCCACCGACTTGTCCGACGACTATAGGGTCGCCCCCACGACCATGGGCCAAAGTTGGCCAGCCGCCGATATGTCCAACGACTATTGGGTCGTCCCCACGACCACGGGCCAAAGTTAGCCAGCCGCCGACCTGTCCGACGACTATAGGGTCGTCCCCACGACCCCGGGCCAAAGTTGGCAAGCCGCCGAAATGTCCGACGACTGTAGGGTCGCCCCCACGACCCCGGGGCTAGGTTGGCCAGCCGCCGACATGTACGACGACTATACGATCGTCCCCACGACCCCGGGAGTAGATTGGCCCGCCACCGTCATGTCCGACGATTATTGGGACGTCCCCACGACCTCGGGACTAGGTTGACAAGCCGCCAACATGTCCGACGACTATAGGGTCGTCCCCACGACCCCGGGCCAAAGTCGGCATGCCGCCGCAATGTCCGACGACTATAGGGTCGTCCCCACGACCACGGGCCAATGTTGGCCAATCGCCGACATGTCCGACGACTATAGGGTCGTTCCTACGACCCCGGGACTAGATTGGCCCGCCACCGTCATGTCCGGCGACTATTGGATCGTCCCCACGACTACGGGCCAAAGTTGGCCAGCCGCCGAAATGTCCGACGACTGTAGGGTCGTCCCCACGACCCCGGGCCAAAGTTGGCAAGCCGCCGCCTTGTCCGACGACTATAGGGTCGTCCCCACGACCCCGGGACTAGATTGGCCCGCCACCGTCATGTCCGACGACTATAGGGTCGTCCCCACGACCCCGGGACAAGGTTGGCCCGCCGCCGACTTGTCCGACGACTATAGGGTCGTTCCTACGACCCCGGGACTAGATTGGCCCGCCACCGTCATGTCCAACGACTATAGGGTCGTCCCCACAACCCCGGGACTAGGTTGACAAGCCGCCAACATGTCCGACGACGGCCAAAGTTGGCAAGCCGCCGAAATGTCCGACGACTATAGGGTCGTCCCCACGACCCCGGGACTAGATTGGCCCGCCACCGTCATGTCCGACAACTATCGGATCGTCCCCACGACCACGGGACAAGCTTGGCCCGCCGCCGACTTGTACGACGACTATAGGGTCGTCCCCACGGCCCCGGGCCCAAGTTGGCAAGCCGCCGAAATGTCCGACGACTGTAGGGTCGCCCCCGCGACCCCGGGACTAGATTGGCCCGCCACCGTCATGTCCAACGACTATAGGGTCGTCCCCATGACCCGGGGACTAGGTTGTCAAGCCGCCAACATGTCCGACGACTATAGGGTCGTCCCCACGACCCCGGGCCAAAGGTGGCATGCCGCCGAAATGTCCGACGACTATAGGGTTGTCCCACCGAACCCGGGCCAAAGTTGGCAAGCCGCCGAAATGTCCGACGATTATAGGGTCGTCCCCACGACCGCGGGCCAAAGATGTCCAGCCGCCGTCTTGTCCGACGACTATAGGGTCGTCCCCACGACCATGGGCCAAAGTTGGCCAGCCGCCGATATGTCCAACGACTATTGGGTCGTCCCCACGACCACGGGCCAAAGTTAGCCAGCCGCCGACCTGTCCGACGACTATAGGGTCGTCCCCACGACCCCGGGCCAAAGTTGGCAAGCCGCCGAAATGTCCGACGACTGTAGGGTCGCCCCCACGACCCCGGGGCTAGGTTGGCCAGCCGCCGACATGTACGACGACTATACGATCGTCCCCACGACCCCGGGAGTAGATTGGCCCGCCACCGTCATGTCCGACGATTATTGGGTCGTCCCCACGACCTCGGGACTAGGTTGACAAGCCGCCAACATGTCCGACGACTATAGGGTCGTCCCCACGACCCCGGGCCAAAGTCGGCATGCCGCCGCAATGTCCGACGACTATAGGGTCGTCCCCACGACCCCGGGCCAATGTTGGCCAATCGCCGACATGTCCGACGACTATAGGGTCGTTCCTACGACCCCGGAACTAGATTGGCCCGCCACCGTCATGTCCGGCGACTATTGGATCGTCCCCACGACTACGGGCCAAAGTTGGCCAGCCCCCGAAATATCCGACGACTGTAGGGTCGTCCCCACGACCCCGGGACTAGATTGGCCCGCCACCGTGAAATCCAACGACTATAGGGTCGTCCCCACGACCTCGGGACTAGGTTGGCCAGCCGCCGACATGTCCGACGACTATAGGGTCGTCCCCACGACCCCGGGACTAGATTGGCCCGCCACCGTGAAATCCGACGACTATAGGGTCGTCCCCACGACACCGGGCCAAAGTTGGCCAGCCGCTGACATGTCCGACGACTATAGGGTCGTCCCCACGACCCCGGGACTAGATTGGTCCGCCACCGTCATGTCCGACGACTATAGGGTCGTCCCCACGACCCCGGGCCAAAGTTGGCAAGCCGCCGAAATGTCCGACGACTGTAGGGTCGTCCCCACGACCCCGGGACTAGATTGGCCCGCCACCGTGAAGTCCGACGACTATATGGCCGTCCCTACGACCTCGGGACTAGGTTGGCCAGCCGCCGACATGTCCGACGACTATAGGGTCGTCCCCACGACCCCGGGCCAAAGTTGGCAAGCCGCCGCCTTGTCCGACGACTATAGGGCCGTCCCCACGACCCCGGGACTAGATTGGCCCGCCACCGTCATGTCCGACGACTATAGGGTCGTCCCCACGACCCCGGGACAAGGTTGGCCCGCCGCCGACTTGTCCGACGACTATAGGGTCGTTCCTACGACCCCGGGACTAGATTGGCCCGCCACCGTCATGTCCAACGACTATAGGGTCGTCCCCACAACCCCGGGACTAGGTTGACAAGCCGCCAACATGTCCGACGACGGCCAAAGTTGGCAAGCCGCCGAAATGTCCGACGACTATAGGGTCGTCCCCACGACCCCGGGACTAGATTGGCCCGCCACCGTCATGTCCGACAACTATCGGATCGTCCCCACGACCACGGGACAAGCTTGGCCCGCCGCCGACTTGTACGACGACTATAGGGTCGTCCCCACGACCCCGGGACTAGATTGGCCCGCCACCGTCATGTCCAACGACTATAGGGTCGTTCCCACGACCCCGGGACTAGGTTGACAAGCCGCCAACATGTCCGACGACTATAGGGTCGTCCCCACGACCCCGGGCCAAAGGTGGCATGCCGCCGAAATGTCCGACGACTATAGGGTCGTCCCCACGACCCCCGGCCAAAGTTGGCAAGCCGCCGAAATGTCCGACGACTATAGGGTCGTCCCCACGACCATGGGCCAAAGTTGGCCAGCCGCCGATATGTCCAACGACTATTGGGTCGTCCCCACGACCACGGGCCAAAGTTAGCCAGCCGCCGACATGTCCGACGACTATAGGGTCGTCCACACGACCCCGGGCCAAAGTTGGCAAGCCGCCGAAATGTCCGACGACTGTAGGGTCGCCCCCCGACCCCGAGCCAAAGATGTCCAGCCGCCATCTTGTCCGACGACTATAGGGTCGTCCCCACGACCCCGGGACTAGATTGGCCCGCCACCGTCATGTCCGACGACTATACGGTCGTCCCCACGACCCCGGGACTAGATTGGACCGCCATCGTCATGTCCAACGACTATAGGGTCGTCCCCACAACCCCGGGACTAGGTTGACAAGCCGCCAACATGTCCGACGACGGCCAAAGTTGGCAAGCCGCCGAAATGTCCGACGACTATAGGGTCGTCCCCACGACCCCAGGACTAGATTGGCCCGCCACCGTCATGACCGACAACTATCGGATCGTCCCCACGACCACGGGACAAGCTTGGCCCGCCGCCGACTTGTACGACGACTATAGGGTCGTCCCCACGACCCCGGGACTAGATTGGCCCGCCATCGTCATGTCCAACGACTATAGGGTCGTCCCCACGACCCCGGGACAAGGTTGGCCCGCCGCCGACTTGTCCGACGACTATAGGGTCGTACCCACGACCCCGGGACTAGGCTGACAAGCCGCCAACATGTCCGACGACTATAGAGTCGTCCCCACGACCCCGGGCCAATGTTGGCCAATCGCCATCATGTCCGACGACTATAGGGTCGTCCGTACGACCCCGGGAATAGATTGGCCCGCCACCGTCATGTCCGACGACAATAGGGTCGTCCCCACGACCCCGGGTCTAGGTTGGCCAGCCGCCGACAAGTCCGACGACTATAGAGTCGTCCCCACGACACCGGGCCAAAGTTGGACAGCCGCTGACATGTCCGGCGACTATAGGGTCGTCCCCACGTCCCCGGGACTAGGTTGACAAGCCGCCAACATGTCCGACGACTATAGGGTCGTCCCCACGACCCCGGGCCAAAGTTGGCAAGCCGCCGAAATGTCCGACGACTGTAGGGTCGCCCCCACGACCCCGTGCCTAGGTTGGCCAGCCGCCGAAATGTGCGACGACTGTAGGGTCGTCCCCACGACCCCCGGCCAAAGTTGGCAAGCGCCGAAATGTCCGACGACTATAGGGTCGTCCCCACGACCATGGGCCAAAGTTGGCCAGCCGCCGATATGTCCAACGACTATTGGGTCGTCCCCACGACCACGGGCCAAAGTTAGCCAGCCGCCGACATGTCCGACGACTATAGGGTCGTCCCCACGACCCCGGGCCAAAGTTGGCAAGCCGCCGAAATGTCCGACGACTATACGATTGTCCCCACGACCCCGGGAGTAGATTGGCCCGCCACCGTCATGTCCGACGATTATTGGGTCGTCCCCACGACCTCGGGGTAGGTTGACAAGCCGCCAACATGTCCAACGACTATAGGGTCGTCCCCACGACCCCGGGCCAAAGTCGGCATGCCGCCGCAATGTCCGACGACTATAGGGTCGTCCCCACGACCCCGGGCCAATGTTGGCCAATCGCCGACATGTCCGACGACTATAGGGTCGTTCCTACGACCCCGGGTCTAGATTGGCCCGCCACCGTCATGTCCGGCGACTATTGGATCGTCCCCACGACTACGGGCCAAAGTTGGCCAGCCGCCGAAATGTCCGACGACTGTAGGGTCGTCCCCACGACCCCGGGACTAGATTGGCCCGCCACCGTGAAATCCGACGACTATAGGGTCGTCCCCACGACCTCGTGACTAGGTTGGCCAGCCGCCGACATGTCCGACGACTATAGGGTCGTCCCCACGACCCCGGGCCAATGTTGGCCAATCGCCGACATGTCCGACGACTATAGGGTCGTCCCTACGACCCCGGGACTAGATTGGCCCGCCATCGTCATGTCCAACGACTATAGGGTCATCCCCACGTCCCCGGGACTAGGTTGACAAGCCGACAACATGTCCGACGACTATAGGGTCGTCCCCACGACCCCGGGCCAAAGATGGCATGCCGCCGAAATGTCCGACGACTATAGGGTCGTCCCCACGACCTCGGGACTAGGTTGGCCAGCCGCCGACATATCCGACGACTATAGGGTCGTCCCCACGATCCCGGGCCAAAGTTGGCAAGCCGCCGACATGTCCGACGACTATAGGGTCGTTCCTACGAACCCGGGACTAGATTGGCCCGCCACCGTCATGTCCAACGACTATAGGGTCGTCCCCACAACCCCGGGACTAGATTGACAAGCCGCCACGACGTCCGACGACGGCCAAAGTTGGCCCGCCACCGTCATGTCCAACGACTATAGGGTCGTCCCCACAACCCCGGGACTAGATTGACAAGCCGCCACGACGTCCGACGACGGCCAAAGTTGGCAAGCCGCCGAAATGTCCGACGACTATAGGGTCGTCCCCACGACCCCGGGCCTACGTTGACCCGCCGCCGACATGTCCGACGACAATAGGGTCGTCCCCACGACCCCGGGACTGGATTGGCCAGCCGCCTACATGTCCGACCACTATAGGGTCGTCCCCACGACCTCGGGACTAGGTTTGCCAGCCGCCGACATGTCCGACGGCTATAGGGTCGTCCCCACAACCCCGGACTAGGTTGGCCAGCGGCCGACATGTCCGACGACTATAGGGTCGTCCCCACGACCCCGGGCCAAAGTTGGCCGGCCGCCGAATTGTCCGACGACTACACGGTCCTCCCCACGACCCCGGGACTAGGTTGGCCAACCGCCGACATATCCGACGACTATAGGGTCGTCCCCACGTTCCTGGGCCTACGTTGACCCGCCGGCGACATGTCCGACGACTATAGGGTCGTCCCCACGACCCCGGGACTAGATTGGCCAGCCGCCGACATGTCCGACGACTATAGGGTCGTCCCCACGACCCCGGGCCAAAGTTGGCCGGCCGCCGAATTGTCCGACGACTATACGGTCCTCCCCACGACCCCGGGACTAGATTGGCCGGCCGCCGACATGTCCGACGACAATAGGTTCGTCCCCACGACCCCGGGACTAGATTGGCCAGCCGCCGACATGTCTGACGACTATAGGGTCGTCCCCAAGACCAGGGGCCAAAGTTGGCCTGCCGCCGAAATGTCCGACAACTATACAGTCGTCTCCACGACACCAGGCCAAAGTTGGCCAGCCGCCAACATGTCCGATGACTATAGGGTCGTCCCTACGACCCCGGGACTAGATTGGCCCGCCACCGACTTGTCCGACGACTATAGGGTCGCCCCCACGACCCCCGGACTAGGTTGGCTCGCCGCCGACATGTCTGACGACTATAGGGTCGTCCCCAAGACCAGGGGCCAAAGTTGGCCCGCCACCGTCATGTCCGACGACAATAGGGTCGTCCCCACGACCTCGGGAATAGGTTGGCCAGCCGCCGACATGTCCGACGACTATAGGGTCGTCCCTACGACCCCGGGACTAGATTGGCCCGCCACCGACTTGTCCGACGACTATAGGGTCGCCCCCACGACCCCCGGACTAGGTTGGCTCGCCGCCGACATGTCTGACGACTATAGGGTCGTCCCCAAGACCAGGGGCCAAAGTTGGCCCGCCACCGTCATGTCCGACGACAATAGGGTAGTCCCCACGACCTCGAGAATAGGTTGGCCAGCCGCCGACATGTCCGACGACTATAGGGTCGCCCCCACGACCTCGGGACTAGGTTGGCCAGCCGCCGACATGTCCGGCGACTATAGGGTCGTCCCCGCAACCCCGGGCCAAAGTTGGCCGGCCGCCGAATTGTCCGACGACTATACGGTCCTCCCCACGACCCCGGTACTAGATTGGCCAGCCGCCGACATGTCCGACGACAATAGGGTCGTCCCCACGACCCCGGGACTGGATTGGCCAGCCGCCGACATGTCCGACGACTATAGGGTCGTCCCCACGACCCCGGACTAGGTTGGCCAGCCGCCGACATGTCCGACGACTATAGGGTCGTCCCCACGACCCCGGGCCAAAGTTGGCCGGCCGCCGAATTGTCCGACGACTACACGGTCCTCCCCACGACCCCGGGACTAGGTTGGCCAACCGCCGACATATCCGACGACTATAGGGTCGTCCCCACGATCCTGGGCCTACGTTGACCCGCCCGCGACATGTCCGACGACTATAGGGTCGTCCCCGCGACCCCGGGACTAGGTTGACAAGCCGACAACATGTCCGACGACTATAGGGTCGTCCCCACGACCCCGGGCCAAAGATGGCATGCCGCCGAAATGTCCGACGACTATAGGGTCGTCCCCACGACCTCGGGACTAGGTTGGCCAGCCGCCGACATATCCGACGACTATAGGGTCGTCCCCACGACCTCGGGACTAGGTTGGCCAGCCGCCGACATATCCGACGACTATAGGGTCGTCCCCACGATCCCGGGCCAAAGTTGGCAAGCCGCCGACATGTCCGACGACTATAGGGTCGTCCCCACGACCCCCGGACTAGGTTGGCTCGCCGCCGACTTGTCCGACGAGTATAGGGTCCTCCCCACGAACACGGGTCAAAGTTGGCCAGCCGCCGACATGTCCGACGACTATAGGGTCGTCCCCACGACCACGGGCCAAAGTTGTCCAGCCGGCGACATGTCCGACGACTATAGGGTCGTCCCTACGACCCCGGGACTAGGTTGGCCCGCCGCCGTCTTGTCCGACGACTATAGGGTCGTCCCCACGCCCCCGGGACTAGATTGGCCCGCCGCTGACTTTCCCACGATTATAGGGTCGTCCCCACGACCCCGGGACTAGGTTGGCTCGCCACCGTCATGTCCGACGACTATAGGGTCGTCCCCACGACCACGGGCCAAAGTTGGCCAGCCGCCGACATGTCCGAGGACTATAGGGTTGTCCACACGTCTCCGGGACTAGGTTGGCCAGCCGCCGACTTGTCCGACGACTATAGGGTCGTCCCCACGACACCGGGACTAGGTTGGCTCGCCGCCGACTTGTCCGACCACTATAGGGTCGTCCCCACGACCCCCGGACTAGGTTGGCTCGCCGCCGACTTGTCCGACGAGTATAGGGTCCTCCCCACGAACACGGGTCAAAGTTGGCCAGCCGCCGACATGTCCGACGACTATAGGGTCGTCCCCACGACCACGGGCCAAAGTTGTCCAGCCGGCGACATGTCCGACGACTATAGGGTCGTCCCCACGACCCCGGGACTACGTTGGCCCGCCGCCGTCTTGTCCGACGACTATAGGGTCGTCCCCACGCCCCCGGGACTAGATTGGCCCGCCGCTGACTTTCCCCACGATTATAGGGTCGTCCCCACGACCACGGGACTAGGTTGGCTCGCCACCGTCATGTCCGACGACTATAGGGTCGTCCCCACGACCACGGGCCAAAGTTGGCCAGCCGCCGACATGTCCGAGGACTATAGGGTCGTCCCCACGTCTCCGGGACTAGGTTGGCCAGCCGCCGACTTGTCCGACGACTATAGGGTCGTCCCCACGACACCGGGACTAGGTTGGCTCGCCGCCGACTTGTCCGACCACTATAGGGTCGTCCCCACGACCCCCGGACTAGGTTGGCTCGCCGCCGACTTGTCCGACGAGTATAGGGTCCTCCCCACGAACACGGGTCAAAGTTGGCCAGCCGCCGACATGTCCGACGACTATAGGGTCGTCCCCACGACCACGGGCCAAAGTTGTCCAGCCGGCGACATGTCCGACGACTATAGGGTCGTCCCTACGACCCCGGGACTAGGTTGGCCCGCCGCCGTCTTGTCCGACGACTATAGGGTCGTCCCCACGCCCCCGGGACTAGTGTGACGTCCCACTATTTTTCGCGCGGTATTATTCCACCATCCCTTCGAAAATCAATTCACAACTCCATTAAAACCTGCAATCTCGAGTCATACCCTACTCCCCCACCCAACCGATCATTTAGACGATATACCTTAGTGGTCCCTATCTCTAAACGGCCAAATCCAGATTCCTGGTCACCTTGATGTTGTACCTTAGCGGTCCCCAACACAAGATGGCCCATACAAAACGCCACCTCGATGATGTATCTTAGAGATCCCCATCAGGAGATGATCGTTACAAAACTCCTTCGCCTATTCGCCATATGAGGCACGAAACCTTCCCTTTAAAACGAATTCAAACAAGTCCCTCGCTACAAAATCCTCTTAAATCGAGACCACGTCTCACCCCCTCAAACAGCCCTTTAATTTGACTCCACTCTTACCCCTGTACCCATCCAAATACTCCAAATCCGTCGGATTGAGTATTCACATGTAAAAACCCCAAAAATGTAATTGCGACGCATACTTTGCGCATTAGTCACCACTCAGTTATTTACTACGACGCAAATTTGGCGTACGTGCCATAGCTAATTACCGCTCTTACCCTTCATACCTGACATTCCAATCTTTACTATAAATACAAGGCCCACAGCGGCCGGAGCTCATTACCATGTTTACCATTTTTACGAACAGTTTAGTATAAACCTCGCGATTTTTAAAGTGCTAAAACGAATCTTCGAATTTCCAAAATCAGTGCGAATCCTCAGAGAAGGAGAACCACCTATTCGACTTATTGTAAGTCGTTATTACTATTATTATATAACATTGTATGTCATGTTCATCCATATAACTAATATCCATTGTAAATCATATTATATTACATAGTTATTCATTTATCTCGTTTAAATGCTGTTAAAGCCTATTACCTTATTTCGTTTCGTGCTTGTTGCTAAAGCTTATTGATTTATTTTCTATTTCTTGCTTATTGCTTAAAGCCTATTGGCCTCTTTTTTGTGTTTGCTTATCGTTAATGCTTATTAGTTAATTTGTACCATCTACTTATTGTTAAGGCCTATCGGTCTATTTTTGTATCGCACCTTCATTACCAATATTCATGCGTATCATTGTTATTACATTTAAATCATATGTTCTTAACGGTACACGTCAAAACAAGACGGTACCAAAATAAACAAACGTTACTATTCCCTAAACATGCCTCGTATTATTGCATAAATCCAACGATACATAACACGCCGGTACAACAGCTGATCTCGTCTCGCGAACACGAGAACTCTTGTTATGTTTACATGACTTTTCCCGAATCAGCGCATCTAAACGTAGTTCCCGGAATATCGCGAGCGGTTCTTTGAAATAATGCAACGGCAAATCAAAACAAAGCTATTAACGTCCTAACGGGTGTCTCCCAAATACATAATAATCATTTAAACCTTCCCTGGTCGTTTAGTGCCGCAAAATACATTTTCGTGCCGAGACACCGGCCCAACTTGTGACGCGAAATACATTTTCGTGCCGAGACTCTTACCCTCCTCGTGACGCGAAATACATTTTCGTGCCGAGACTCTCACCCTCCTCGTGACGCGAAATACATTTTCGTGCCGAGGCTCCTACCCAACTCGTGTCGCGAAATACATTTTCGTGCCGAGACTCTCACCCTCCTCGTGACGCGAAATACATTTTCGTGCCGAGGCTCCTACCCAAATCGTGTCGCGAAATACATTTTCGTGCCGAGGCTCCTACCCAACTCGTGTCGCGAAATACATTTTCGTGCCGAGACTCTCACCTTCCTCGTGACGCGAAATACACTTTCGTGCCGAGGCTCCTACCCAAATTTTGTGCTGCGAAATTCACTTTCGTGCCGAAACCAAATCCTCTTAACCTACCCTAACAATGTCATTCCCCTAAGACCTTCACCCGGGACGTGACATAATTTTGGTGACAGCGGTGGGATGCGTTCGTTGATAATAGAAATAGATTCTCTATTATACGGCACCCACAAAGGCCTATTAAAAATGTGCATTAAAAACCCACTTCGTGGCACATTAAATTACCGCAGCCGCAGATTACAAATTTTAACGGCACATATGCGGTGGTTGATCTGTGTCTCCGGGAAAATAGCTACAACTTACGAAGGAGACGACATTTGTTCGAGCTGCTATGAAGTAGATCTAACAAATGTAGAAACTTTATATCAAGTCCATTATTATCAGACGCCGACAGTGTCTCCCAATTGCTCGTGGTGCAATTCCGCTCTGTTTCAAATCTGCCCCGTGAGCAGTTGTGTCGTGTGTTCGGATTGGTATCTCCTAGCTAGTGAGAGCCACCGAGAATTTGATAACCAAATGAACATAGAACATCCTGAATTTTAAATAACGGTTAATTATAACAATATAACTTCGTACCCTCAAGTGTAGGGATATTCAAATACCGTTAACAAAAATTTTTGATTCTCTGTATGCACGTTACCCTCTACGTCCCTATATCTAGTATGTGTAACAGATTCCAACGGCAACATCTATCAAACCTGTGCCGCCAATTTGTGAACCAATTGGCACATACTAATGAACTGACCTGTGTTTCGGGCGGTGTAGCAACGACCACGGGAGGCTATAAAATTTGCCTAGACTGCTTTGATCTGGATCCGATCGAAGTAAACGAAATCGATCAGGAACATTTTTATACGTTAAACAATATATTCCCAAAGTGCCCTCGTTGCAAAAACCCTTTATTCCAAACGCGCCCTTTAAGTAGTTGCGCCGAATGCACAGAACATTTTCTCCTTTCAAATAGGAACCATTACGGATTAATAATTTTTGGTTCCCGGGATAGAGCACCTTGAATTCAAATAACGGCTAACGGGCGCCGAAAGTATTAATTACCCTAACCCCATTTAGGTAAAAACCAAACTAACTAAACATGTCTGTGTACGGCGAAACCGACGATATCAGCGTAAACGACCAAGGCGCGGGGACTTCCAATAACACTATAGAAATCGCGACCACCGAAATAATGGAACAACTACAAGTATTACGCGAAAAACCAGCCGAGATTGAAAGTTTGCATACGAAATTTGTAGTAAACCCGGAAACTAAAGCGCGTTCGAACGTAGCCACCGGATCAGTAGACCCCGCGTAAAAAGGCCTCTCCGATGGGATACGAAATATCGAGTTGATGATGGAGAAACTTCTTGCACCCCCGCCAATTAAAAATAATTTTGAAACGCCGTGCTCCTCCCGTTTCGATAGAAAGCCGGTGCTAAATTTCTATAAAACTCCTGAAGCGAAAAATCGTAATAAGAATCCGGAAATATTCAATAATAGCAGTACTCCGGACCAGGATCCATTCCCCCAGATTAAATTAAAGGACGCAATAGAAACCGTCCCGAAGTTCAACGGTCACAACATGTCCGTTTTACAATTCGCTAGAGCCTGCAATAGGGCTAGGGCTCTGATTCCCTCGCAAGCCGAACCCCAGCTGGCGAGGTTGTTACGAAACAAGTTACAGGACCATGCATACTTGGCCGTTGAGGATAGGGTCTTTGACTCCATACATGACTTAATTAACCAACTCAAGCGTACCTTCTCTCCTGCAAAAACGTCTGACCATTATCGTGGGGAACTCGCGAATGTTATCAAAGGCCCCAACGAACATATATTGGAATATATTTCGCGCGTTAAGGACCTCCGATTCGCTATTTTGGAAGAAGACAGGGAATACTACCGCGATTTCGCGCAAAATCGCCCTCAAGACTTAGACCATCTGACGTTAGATTCATTCGTCGACGGCCTTCCACCTCACATGAGAACAAGATTATTCCAACACTCTTTCGAAACGCTCGACGAAGCTTTCGATCTCGCTGTCCTGATAGACAAGAAAATCGATAGGGACCGCGTCAGATTTTCCGAACAAAGGGCCCCGAAGCCAACGTGCCAACTCTGTAACAGGACGGGACACGACGCTCGATCTTGCCGAGGCAACCAGAATCTAGACTCCCGACCTTCCGAGGGATACCCTCCAAACCGTGCCGCGGGACACGAGTACCAAAACCCCAAACCTCTGCTCCCTTACTGGGACAAAACCAGACCTCCTCCATCAAGACCAACAGAACTACGTATCTGCGGATACTGTCAGAAACCCGGACACCTTATCTCAGAATGCAGAAAACGCATGTTCAATCGCAGTGACAGGAACCCAGGGACTTTCCAGGAAGGGAATTCGGGAAACGCCCCGCCCCCACGGGCAACTATGGATGCGTACCGTGGAATGGGCCAAGCGGGAGCGCGTCCGATAACAAAACAAATAATACAGAAAATGCCAGAAACAAAATCGCCATCGCGCGGTTAGATCCAGTTACTGAAGCTCCTTCCGTGATAATTCACTCCCCGGATTTCGAGGACACGCCTGAATTAATGATAGACACCGGATCAGAGGCGAACTTGCTGAAAATTCAAGCGGTAAAACGAACCCAAGAAGTAGACACGACTCATCAACTATTACTTAAAGGCATCTCTCCGGACCCTGTCCCCACACTTGGAACGATCAAGATAAACCTTTTGGGTAATGAAGCCACATTCCATGTCGTTGAAAATGATTTCCCAATTAAACCGCATGGCATATTAGGGGCAGAATTCCTAACAGAAAGGAATGCCACGATTAACTATCTAAAGAAACAATTAAATTTCCACGGAAATTCCATTCCATTTGTAAATACAAATCAAATTGTACTACCCGCTAGATCGAAAACGCTTGCTTTCGTTCGCGTAACAAACCCTACAATAGAAGAAGGGTATTTGCCCCGACTGGACCTGGGCGCAGGAATCCATGCAGGTAACGCACTTGTCCGTAACCAAAACGGCAAAGCGTACTTACAGATCATAAATTCCAATGAAACCGAGATAACCGTTACAGTACCCACCGTTGAATTAGAGGAATTCGACATAGTAATCCCGGAACCGTTACGACACAAGAAGACCACGATACCAATAGGTACCAAACCCATCCCTGACCTAAACACTACCAAATCCTTCTTAGCCCAGGATCCAACGACCCGTCCCTTCGAGGCACCCACGAAAGTGCACTCATTCTCGCCCCCTACGCATCGCGCCAACCCAACCACTCCCCTAAATTCCCCCAGGTCTCTTGTAGTTTCGTCAGAAGCGGAAATACCGGAAAATTTTGCAGAAACCCCTTCACGGGTGGAACAAGTACTAGAGTTAATCTCAACGGGACATATGAATCTGGAAGAAAAACGCCATGTCCAGGAAATAATAAACAAAAATCATGACCTTTTCTATTTACCGAATGAGAAATTAGGTCATACGAACGCCATACAACATGGCATACAGACGACGGACCCAACTCCGGTTAATACAAAGCAATATCGATTTCCACCAATACACAAAAAGGAAATCGACAAACAAGTACACAAACTATTAGAAAACGAAATCATAAAACCATCGTTATCGCCTTATAACTCACCCATTTGGATTGTATCCAAGAAACCAGGACCCGATGGAATGCCACTGTGGCGAATGGTAATTGATTTTAGGGATCTAAACAAAAAGACCGTTCCAGACGCATATCCACTCCCAAACATTAATGAAATATTGGACCAATTAGGAGGAGCTAAATACTTTTCCGTATTCGACCTTGCTTCGGGATTTCACCAAATACCCATTGTTCAAGAAAAGAGGCATTCTTGCGCCATCTTACAGAACCGTCAATAATTAGGCGATTAGCGGCTCAGCCCGCTGACTCATGTGGAGCAGCGATCACGATCCCTTCCCTCGATTCGCGATCGATGGAAGGGGGAGACTTCTTCCTTCCAGGAAACCGACGGCGTTTTCCTGGATCATTATGTTCGTTCGCGACTTCGCTACGCTATACACGCTTTATCTTACGCTACGCTTTGCTTGCACTAGCTGCTTCGCTACGTTACTAATTCACTCTGTAACGTGCTATAGTGCTTTCGGGTTTGTCGCGCCTGCTTGCGTCAAACGCTTCTGCTAAATAATAGTTTAGTTATTGTAAATAGTGTGTAATTTATTGTGACATTGTACATAGACTCAATATAATCGTGAACGTTTCGTTAAAGTCCTCGTGCCTCAAAGACATAAAGCCTCCTCGTCGTGCTTTAAGAAGCTCCTGCAATTCCTTGCCCGATCCGCTGATAAGCTTTCTAACACCCATGAAACCAGAAGACGCACCAAAGACGGCATTCTCTACACCCCATGGACACTACGAATTTGTAAGGATGCCATTTGGTCTGTGTAATGCACCAGCCACTTTTCAAAGATTAATGGATCACACCCTTACGGGACTCCAGGGCACAGATATGTTCGTCTACCTGGATGATATCGTCCTCTACGCAAGTTCCCTTACGGAACATTTGATCAAATTTAAAAAACTCGCTCACCGCCTAAGAGAGGCCAACCTCAAACTCCAACCTTCAAAATGCAAATTCTTACACAAGGAAGTCGCATACCTGGGCCACGTAATCACCGAGGAAGGAGTAAAACCGGACCAACAGAAGATTCAAGCCGTCCGAAACTACCCAGCACCTCGTACCCCAAAAGGAATTAAAGAATTCCTTGGATTAATTGGATATTACAGAAGGTTTATCCCAGAATTTTCTAAACAGGCACGCCCATTAACCGCCCTATTAAAAAAGGACGCACTATTCGACTGGGGACCATCCCAGCAAACCGCTTTTGATAATTTAAGATTGGCCTTACAGAAAGAACCAATCCTACAATATCCAAATTTTAACCTAGAATTTCATGTTACTACTGACGCCTCCGAATATGCCATAGGAGGAATATTGAGCCAGGCTATCACTGAAAAGGAGCTACCGATTGCTTACGCGTCCCGTCTCCTAAACAAAGCGGAAATCAATTACGCAACCATAGAAAAAGAACTCTTAGCCATTGTTTATTGCGTCAGATATTTCCGTCCTTATATTTATGGAAGGAAATTTGTTCTATACACGGACCATCAACCCTTGGTTTGGTTACACAAGGTAAAAGACCCAACGTCGCGCCTCGTTAGATGGCGCCTAAAACTAGCAGAGTATGATTACGAAATTAGGTATCAACCGGGGAAAAGTAATAAGCTTGCCGACGCCTTGGCCCGTAACCCCCCTGCGGTGGAAACATATCCTATAAGACCACGAGAGGAAGCCGACGATGACTGGGAAGAACAACCCCCGCCCAAGCGAGGGCCCGGGAGGCCTCGGCTCACCAAAGCATCAACCTCCAAAGCCAGACCCACATGTAAAACTCATCCACGATCCAGACCCACAAGAATACAACCGCACCGAAAGGGAAAGGCAAGTAAAATCTTGACACCCGCGCCAAAACATCCAGATCCTACCCCGGGGAATTTACCGGAAACGATGAGTGGCGTAGAAGAGGAAGAGGACCAAGAAGAAGAAATGGAACGGGCGAATACCCCCTATTCAGCCATTTCGCCTCCGCAATCGCCAATACCGCAAGAACAAAATGACCTCGATTCTGAAGTGGACTTTAACGCATCGAACGAATCAATATCAGACTCAGATTCGTCAATAATCGAGCTGAATGATTCCCTTGATGCAGGATACGAAGCAGACCCTAAACGAGATATCAGAATAAAGCCGTCAACCAGTCGCGACCCATTGTCCCTACGAAAGGACACACTCGTTTTCTTCTTAAGCGCAGACGGAAAACCTTGCGACGACGGGGCTAAACAATTACAGGAAATAGGAGTTTTAAAAACAACAGAAAACCTCCGTCTAGGCAGAGCCAACGCAACACATAATAAGGGGCAAATCCTCATTGGACTAGTTATAAAAGAAACTCAAAATACACCTTTAACTACGACGACTTGGGACGAGGCCCTTTCCTCTTTTAAAAACGTAGTATGTGAGCTTATGATCACTTCCTTTAGTATCGCCAAAACAACAAATATTGATCAATTAAGTTGGCGAGAAATTATTTTAGATGTCCTCGAGGCCATCAACGAAGAAGACATTAGTATAACTATATGTCTACAGCTAGTCCGAATCCCAAAAGAATCGGAACAACGAAACATTATAACGGAAAATCATGCATCCGCACTAGCCGGACATAAAGGGGTAACTAAAACGTATAATCGAATTCGTCACCGTTACTTTTGGAGAGGCATGAAACAAGCCGTCGAAGATTACATTAGAAACTGCGTGGACTGTCAAAGGAAGAAACTCGTCCGTATTAAAACCAGGCAACCAATGATCCTCACCGACACGCCAGGACGAGCATTTGATAAAATTGCATTGGATATTGTAGGACCGTTACCTACTACAAGGGAGGGCAATACCTACATATTAACCATGCAAGATCTATTAACGAAATACTTCGTGTGCGAGCCCCTAAAACAATCCACAGCAATAAGAATTGCAGACGCATTCATAAAAAGGTTTATTTGTCAATTCGGAGCTCCCAGAGCCATCCTCACGGACCAAGGAGCAAATCTCATTGGTAACTTCATGAAAGCTATTGCGCGAAAATTTAAAATCGAACAATTCAGAACCACAGCCTTTCACCCACAGACTAACGGTTCTTTAGAGCGATCGCATATAGTTCTAACTGAATATTTAAAAATGTTTATCGGGAACCATAGTGACTGGGACGAATGGACCTACCTGGCCGCGTTCTCTTATAATACCAGCGTCCACGAGGGTACTGGTTACACTCCACACGAATTAGTATTCGGAAAGATAGCTCGGGTGCCAAGCCGGAATCCGATTCCCGAGGATTTTGAAAACGAAACATATAATCACTATCTCTCGAATTTAAATACTAGGATGCAAGAACTGCAAACCGCTGCAGCTGAAAAACTAAATCAATCCAAACTCCGTTATAAAAAATATTATGATCGGCATATACACGAAGAGACCTTCAAACCGGGCGATCCGGTTTTCGTATTAATAGAACCCCGGAAAGGGAAATTTGGTGACCAATACTCAGGCCCCCACACGATACTAGAAGTAATCCCTTCGCAAAATTTAAAGATCACATGGAAGGGCAAAACGAAAATAATCCACGCGAACAAAGCGCGCCTTGGTCACTTACGCGACGATCCCGGCTGACCGAGTCGAAATAACAAACAGGCTATTAATTAATTCTCACTCCTAGATAAAGAAAAAAAAAAGGCATTAACGATGCCCTCCTCGCGGGAAGACGCCCACCACCAAAGGAGGCCTCACCGGGGAGGGGGCAACCGAAAGAAACTGGCCGAAATGAGGTGGAGGCGGCGACAGACGATTATCGAGGGAAGAAGCCTGTCGCCCCTCCTCCCCCGAATAACCTCGATCGTGAGTCTAAAGTTACCCGAAGTCATCACTATAGAAGACAACACCCCCCCACCAAAAGAAAACCGCCAAGAGCAGCTGCAGGAAGCAAACACCCCGCGGACCCTGCGCAGCCCTACTCCCCCCACCCTTAAAGCGGTAAAAGACCCACAGCAACCTACCTATTCCTATCCTCCACCTCGATATCCCTCTCCACCTCCTTACCCACCTGCATCCCAATCCCAAAATCCTTCCATACTCCCAACCTGGCCAGGAGCGGTAGAACTCTTGGACACGGGGTCAGCAACCAAAGTCCCAGACCACACGGAGCTGACGCCCGAGCTCCTAAGATGGTTCGATGACCTCTACCAAGGGGGTCAGGACCTCACCATACTCCTGGACCAATCCGAATTCCTCCAGTACCTTTCCTATTCCTATCCTCCATAATTCCTTCCTTCCTTCCCTATCCTTGTAAATACTTCCCGAACCTCCTTCTTCCCTTGTATATAATTCCCTGTAAATACATCCTTTATTTCTATATCATTTTTTTTTGCCGAATAAGCTATAATTTTGTTTTCTTTTTTTTCTGAATCAATTGTATCTTTTATTTTTTTATACATACGCCAAATAGGCTATAATTTTTATTTTTCTCTATATTAAGAAGGCTATATATTTTATTTTTTTTCTCTTTTCATTTCAAACCACCTGAACCTTATGTTAAGAAATGTAAAAATTTCTTCATGTAAGGGGGGAGGTGTGATCACCCACTATTTTTCGTTTAATTTTTTTTCTCTCATTCCAAGCCACCCGAACCTTGTATTAAGAAATGTAAAAATTTCTTCATGTAAGGGGGGAGGTGTGACGTCCCACTATTTTTCGCGCGGTATTATTCCACCATCCCTTCGAAAATCAATTCACAACTCCATTAAAACCTGCAATCTCGAGTCATACCCTACTCCCCCACCCAACCGATCATTTAGACGATATACCTTAGTGGTCCCTATCTCTAAACGGCCAATCCAGATTCCTGGTCACCTTGATGTTGTACCTTAGCGGTCCCCAACACAAGATGGCCCATACAAAACGCCACCTCGATGATGTATCTTAGAGATCCCCATCACGAGATGATCGTTACAAAACTCCTTCGCCTATTCGCCATATGAGGCACGAATCCTTCCCTTTAAAACGAATTCAAACAAGTCCCTCGCTACAAAATCCTCTTAAATCGAGACCACGTCTCACCCCCTCAAACAGCCCTTTAATTTGACTCCACTCTTACCCCTGTACCCATCCAAATACTCCAAATCCGTCGGATTGAGTATTCACATGTAAAAACCCCAAAAATGTAATTGCGACGCATACTTTGCGCATTAGTCACCACTCAGTTATTTACTACGACGCAAATTTGGCGTACGTGCCATAGCTAATTACCGCTCTTACCCTTCATACCTGACATTCCAATCTTTACTATAAATACAAGGCCCACAGCGGCCGGAGCTCATTACCATGTTTACCATTTTTACGAACAGTTTAGTATAAACCTCGCGATTTTTAAAGTGCTAAAACGAATCTTCGAATTTCCAAAATCAGTGCGAATCCTCAGAGAAGGAGAACCACCTATTCGACTTATTGTAAGTCGTTATTACTATTATTATATAACATTGTATGTCATGTTCATCCATATAACTAATATCCATTGTAAATCATATTATATTACATAGTTATTCATTTATCTCGTTTAAATGCTGTTAAAGCCTATTACCTTATTTCGTTTCGTGCTTGTTGCTAAAGCTTATTGATTTATTTTCTATTTCTTGCTTATTGCTTAAAGCCTATTGGCCTCTTTTTTGTGTTTGCTTATCGTTAATGCTTATTAGTTAATTTGTACCATCTACTTATTGTTAAGGCCTATCGGTCTATTTTTGTATCGCACCTTCATTACCAATATTCATGCGTATCATTGTTATTACATTTAAATCATATGTTCTTAACGGTACACGTCAAAACAAGACGGTACCAAAATAAACAAACGTTACTATTCCCTAAACATGCCTCGTATTATTGCATAAATCCAACGATACATAACACGCCGGTACAACAGCTGATCTCGTCTCGCGAACACGAGAACTCTTGTTATGTTTACATGACTTTTCCCGAATCAGCGCATCTAAACGTAGTTCCCGGAATATCGCGAGCGGTTCTTTGAAATAATGCAACGGCAAATCAAAACAAAGCTATTAACGTCCTAACGGGTGTCTCCCAAATACATAATAATCATTTAAACCTTCCCTGGTCGTTTAGTGCCGCGAAATACATTTTCGTGCCGAGACATCGGCCCAACTTGTGACGCGAAATACATTTTCGTGCCGAGACTCTTACCCTCCTCGTGACGCGAAATACATTTTCGTGCCGAGACTCTCACCCTCCTCGTGACGCGAAATACATTTTCGTGCCGAGGCTCCTACCCAACTCGTGTCGCGAAATACATTTTCGTGCCGAGACTCTCACCCTCCTCGTGACGCGAAATACATTTTCGTGCCGAGGCTCCTACCCAAATCGTGTCGCGAAATACATTTTCGTGCCGAGGCTCCTACCCAACTCGTGTCGCGAAATACATTTTCGTGCCGAGACTCTCACCTTCCTCGTGACGCGAAATACACTTTCGTGCCGAGGCTCCTACCCAAATTTTGTGCTGCGAAATTCACTTTCGTGCCGAAACCAAATCCTCTTAACCTACCCTAACAATGTCATTCCCCTAAGACCTTCACCCGGGACGTGACACTAGATTGGCCCGCCGCTGACTTTCCCCACGATTATAGGGTCGTCCCCACGACCCCGGGACTAGGTTGGCTCGCCACCGTCATGTCCGACGACTATAGGGTCGTCCCCACGACCACGGGCCAAAGTTGGCCAGCCGCCGACATGTCCGAGGACTATAGGGTCGTCCCCACGTCTCAGGGACTAGGTTGGCCAGCCGCCGACTTGTCCGACGACTATAGGGTCGTCCCCACGACACCGGGACTAGGTTGGCTCGCCGCCGACTTGTCCGACCACTATAGGGTCGTCCCCACGACCCCGGGACTAGGTTGGCTCGCCGCCGACATGTCCGACGACTATAGGTTGGTCGCCACGACCCCCGGAGTATGTTGGCTCGCCGCCGACTTGTCCGACGACTATAGGGTCGTCCCCACGACCCCGGGACTAGATTGGCCCGCCGCTGCCTTGCCCCACGATTATAGGGTCGTCCCCACGACCCCGGGACTAGATTGGCCCGCCGCTGACTTTCCCCACGATTATAGGGTCGTCCCCACGTCTCCGGGACTAGGTTGGCCAGTCGCCGACTTGTCCGACGACTATAGGGTCGTCCCCACGACACCGGGACTAGGTTGGCTCGCCGCCGACTTGTCCGACCACTATAGGGTCGTCCCCACGACCCCGGGACTAGGTTGGCTCGCCGCCGACATGTCCGACGACTATAGGTTGGTCCCCACGACCCCCGGAGTATGTTGGCTCGCCGCCGACTTGTCCGACGACTATAGGGTCGTCCCCACGACCCCGGGCCAAAGTTGGCAAGCTGCCGACTTGTCCGACGACTATAGGCTCGTCCCCACGACCCCGAGTCAAAGTTGGCCATCCGCCGATATGTCCGACGACTATAGAGTCGTCCCCACGACCCCGGGAATATATTGGCCCGCCACCGTCTTGTCCGACGACTATAGGGTCGTCCCCACGACCACGGGCCAAAGTTGGCCCGCCGCCGACTTGTCCGACGACTATAGGGTCGTCCCCACGACCCAGGGCCAAAGTTGGCCAGCCGCCGACATATCCGACGACTATAGGGTCGTCCCCACGACCCCGGGAATAGATTGGCCCGCCACCGTCATTTCCGACGACTATAGGGTCGTCCCCACGACCCCGGGACTAGATTGGCCCGCGACCGTCATATCCGACGATTATAGGGTCGTCCCCACGACACCGGGACTAGGTTGGCCCGCCGCCGACTTTTCCGACGAGTATAGGGTCGTCCCCACGACCCCGGGAATAGATTGGCCCGCCACCGTCATTTCCGACGACTATAGGGTCGTCCCCACGACCCCGGGACTAGATTGGCCCGCGACCGTCATATCCGACGATTATAGGTTCGTCCCCACGACACCGGGACTAAGTTGGCCCGCCGCCGACTTGTCCGACGACGATAGGGTCGTCCCCACGACCCCGGGCCATAGTTGGCCAGCCGCTGATATGTCCGACGGGTATAGGGTCGTCCCCACGACCACGGGAATAGATTGGCCCGCCACCGTCATTTCCGACGACTATAGGGTCGTCCCCACGACCCCGGGACTAGATTGGCCGGCCACCGTCATGTCCGACGACTATCGGATCGTCCCCACGACCACAGGCCAAAGTTGGCCAATCGCCGACATGTCGGACGACTATAGGGTCATCCCTACGACCCCGGGACTAGGTTCACCTGCCGCCAATATGTCCGGCGACTATAGGGTCGTCCCCACAAGTCTGGGCCAAAGTTGGCCAGCCGCCGACTTGTCCGAGGACTATAGGGTCGTTCCCACGACCCCGGGACTAGGTTGGACCGCCGCTGACTTGCCCCACGATTATAGGATCGTCCCCACGACCCCGGGGCTAGGTTGGCCAGCCGCCGACTTGTCCGACCACTGTAGGGTCGTCCCTACGACCACGGGCCAAAGTTGGCCCGCCGCCGACATGTCCAAAGACTATAGGGTCGTCCCCACGACCCCGGGACTAGATTGGCCCGCCACCGTCATGGCCGACGACTATAGGGTCGTCCCCACGACCACGGGACTAGATTGGCCCGCCACCGCCATGTCGGACGACTATAGTGTCGTCCCCACGTCCCCGGGCCAAAGTTGCCAAGCTGCCGATTTGTCCGACGATTATAGGGTCGTCCCCACGACACCGGGACTAGGTTGGCCCGCCGCCGACTTGTCCGACGACTATAGGGTCTTCCCCACGACCACGGGCCACAGTTGGCCAGCCGCCGGCTTGTCCGACGACAATAGGGTCGTCCCCACGACCCCGGGCCAACGTCGGCGAGCTGCCGACTTGTCCGACGATTATAGGGTCGTCCTCACGACCCCGGGACAAGGGTGGCCAGCAGCCGACATGTCCGACGACTATAGAGTCGTCCCCACGACACCGGGCCAAAGTTGGTCAGCCGCCGACATGTCCGACGACTATAGGGTCGTCCCCACGACCACAGGCCAAAGTTGGCCAGCCGCCGACATGTCCGACGACTATAGGGTCGTCCACACGACCCCGAGAATAGATTGGCCCGCCGCCGTCATGTCCGACGAGTATAGGGTCGTCCCCACGACCCCGGGCCAATGTTGGCAAATGGCCGACATGTCCGACGACTATAGGGTCGTCCCCACGACCCCCGGACTACGTTGGCCCGTCACCGTCATGTCCGACGACTATAGGGTCGTCCCCACGACCCCGGGCCAATGATGGCCAATCGCCGACATGTCCGACGACTATAGAGTCGTCCCCACGACACCGGGCCAAAGTTGGACAGCCGCCGACATGTCCGACTACTATAGGGTCGTCCCCACGACCTCGGGTCTAGATTGGCCCGCTACCGTCATGTACGAAGACTATAGGGTCGTCCCCACGACCACGGGACTAGATTGACCTGCCACCGTCATGTCCGACGATTATAGGGTCGTCCCCACGACCCCGGGACAAGCTTGGCCCGCCGCCGACTTGTCCGACGACTATAGGGTCGTCCCCACGACCACGGGACTAGATTGGCCCGCCACAGTCATGTCCAACGACTATAGGGTCGACCACGGGCCAAAGTTGGCATGCCGCC
This sequence comes from Andrena praecox, assembly GCA_963932275.1. Lineage (NCBI taxonomy): Eukaryota > Metazoa > Arthropoda > Insecta > Hymenoptera > Andrenidae > Andrena > Andrena praecox. The sequence continues at coordinate 420,780 of CAWVQO010000346.1, read as the reverse complement.
GAAATGTCCGACGACTATAGGGTCGTCCCCACGACCCCGGGACTAGATTGGTCCGCCACCGTCATGTCCGACGACTATAAGGTCGTCCCCACGATCCCGGGCCAAAGTTGGCCAGCCGCCGACATGTCCGACGACTACAGGGTCGTCCCCACGACACCGAGACTAGATTGGCCCGCCACCGTCATGTCCGACGACAATAGGGTCGTCCCCACGACCCCGGGTCCAGGTTGGCCAGCCGCCGACATATCCGACGACTATAGAGTCGTCCCCACGACACCGGGCCAAAGTTGGCCAGCCGCCGACATGTCCGACGACTATAGGGTCGTCCCCACGACCCCGGGACTAGATTGGCCCGCCACCGTCATGTCCGACGATTATAGGGTCGTCCCCACAACCGCGAGACTAGATTGGCCCGCCACCGTCATGTCCGACGACAATAGGGTCGTCCCCACGACCCCGGGTCCAGGTTGGCCAGCCGCCAACATGTCCGACGACTATAGGGTCGTCCCCACGACCCCGGGCCAAAGTTGGCCAGCCGCCGACATGTCCGACGACTATAGGGTCGTCCCCACGACCCCGAGACTAGATTGGCCCGCCACCGTCATTTCCGACGACTATAGGGTCGTCCCCACGACCCCGGGACTAGATTGGCCGGCCACCGTCATGTCCGACGACTATCGGATCGTCCCCACGACCACAGGCCAAAGTTGGCCAATCGCCGACATGTCGGACGACTATAGGGTCATCCCTACGACCCCGGGACTAGGTTCACCTGCCGCCAATATGTCCGGCGACTATAGGGTCGTCCCCACAAGTCTGGGCCAAAGTTGGCCAGCCGCCGACTTGTCCGAGGACTATAGGGTCGTTCCCACGACCCCGGGACTAGGTTGGCCCGCCGCTGACTTGCCCCACGATTATAGGGTCGTCCCCACGACCCCGGGGCTAGGTTGGCCAGCCGCCGACTTGTCCGACCACTGTAGGGTCGTCCCTACGACCACGGGCCAAAGTTGGCCCGCCGCCGACATGTCCAAAGACTATAGGGTCGTCCCCACGACCCCGGGACTAGATTGGCCCGCCACCGTCATGGCCGACGACTATAGGGTCGTCCCCACGACCACGGGACTAGATTGGCCCGCCACCGTCATGTCGGACGACTATAGTGTCGTCCCCACGTCCCCGGGCCAAAGTTGCCAAGCTGCCGATTTGTCCGACGATTATAGGGTCGTCCCCACGACACCGGGACTAGGTTGGCCCGCCGCCGACTTGTCCGACGACTATAGGGTCTTCCCCACGACCACGGGCCACAGTTGGCCAGCCGCCGGCTTGTCCGACGACTATAGGGTCGTCCCCACGACCCCGGGCCAAAGTCGGCGAGCTGCCGACTTGTCCGACGATTATAGGGTCGTCCTCACGACCCCGGGACAAGGGTGGCCAGCAGCCGACATGTCCATCGACTATCGGATCGTCCCCACGACCACGGGCAAAAGTTGGCCAGCCGCCGACATGTCCGACGACTATTGGGTCGCCCCACGACCACGGGCCAAAGTTGGCCAGCCGCCGACATGTCCGACGACTATAGGGCCGTCCCCACAACCCCGGGACTAGATTGGCCCGCCACCGTCATGTCCGACGACAATAGGGTCGTCCCCACGACCCCGGGTCCAGGTTGGCCAGCCGCCGACATGTCCGACGACTATAGGGTCGTCCCCACGACCCCGGGACTAGGTTGGCCAGCCGCCGACATGTCCGACGACTATAGGGTCGTCCCGACGACCCCGGGCCCATGTTGGCCAATCGCCAACATGTCCGACGACTATAGGGTCGTCCCTACGACCCCGGGACTAGATTGGCCCGCCACCGTCATGTCCAACGATTATAGGGTCGTCCCCACGACCCCGGGACTAGATTGGTCCGCCACCGTCATGTCCGACGATTATAGGGTCGTCCCCACGACCCCGGGACAAGCTTGGCCCGCCGCCGACATGTCCGACGACTATAGAGTCGTCCCCACGACCACGGGCCAAAGTTGGCCAGCCGCCGACATGTCCGACGACTATAGGGTCGTCCCCACGACCCTGGGACCAGATTGGCCCGCCACCGTCATGTCCGACGACTATAGGGTCGTCCCCACATCCCCGGGACTAGATTGGCCCGCCACCGTCATGTCCGACGACAATAGGGTCGTCCCCACGACCCCGGGTCCAGGTTGGCCAGCCGCCGACCTGTCCGACGACTATAGGGTCGTCCCCACGACCACGGGCCAAAGTTGGCAAGCCGCCGAAATGTCCGACGACGGTAGGATCGTCCCCACGACCCCGGGACTAGATTGGCCCGCCACCGTCCAGTCCGACGACCTCGGGACAAGGTTGGCCAGCCGCTGACATGTCCGGCGACTGTCGGATCGTCCCCACGACTACGGGCCAAAGTTGGCCAGCCACCGACATGTCCGACGATTATAGGGTCGTCCCCACGACCCCGGGACAAGCTTGGCCCGCCGTCGACTTGTCCGACGACTATAGGGTCGTCCCCACGACCCCGGGACTAGATTGGCCCGCCACCGTCATGTCCGACGACAATAGGGTCGTCCCCACGACCCCGGGTCTAGGTTGGCCAGCCGCCGACATGTCCGACGACTATAGAGTCGTCCCCACGACACCGGGCCAAAGTTGGACAGCCGCCGACATGTCCGAAGACTATGAGGTCGTCCCCACGACCTCGGGTCTAGATTGTCCCGCTACCGTCATGTCCGACGACTATAGGGTCGTCCCCACGACATCGGGTCTAGATTAGCCCGCTACCGTCATGTCCGAAGACTATAGGGTCGTCCTCACGACCACGGGACTAGATTGGCCCGCCACCGCCATGTCCGACGACAATAGGGTCGTCCCCACGACCCCGGGTCTAGGTTGGCCAGCCGCCGACATGTCCGACGACTATCGGATCGTCCCCACGACCCCGGGCCAAAGTTGGCCAGCCACCGACATGTCCGACGATTATAGGGTCGTCCCCACGACCCCGGGACAAGCTTGGCCCGCCGCCGACTTGTCCGACGACTATAGGGTCGTCCCCACGACCCCGGGACTAGATTGGCCCGCCACCGTCATGTCCGACGACAATAGGGTCGTCCCCACGACCCCGGGTCTAGGTTGGCCAGCCGCCGACATGTCCGACGACTATAGAGTCGTCCCCACGACACCGGGCCAAAGTGGGACAGCCGCCGACATGTCCGAAGACTATAGGGTCGTCCCTACGACCCCGGGACTTGATTGGCCCGCCACCGTCATGACCGACGACAATAGGGTCGTCCCCACGACCCCGGGTCCAGGTTGGCCAGCCGCCGACCTGTCCGACAACTTTAGGGTCGTCCCGACGACCCCGGGCCAAAGTTGGCCAGCCGCCGACATGTCCGACGACTATAGGGTCGTCCCCACGACCCTGGGATCAGATTGGCCCGCCACCGTCATGTCCGACGACTATAGGGTCGTCCCCACGACCTCGGGTCTAGATTGGCCCGCTACCGTCATGTCCGAAGACTATAGGGTCGTCCTCACGACCACGGGACTAGATTGGCCCGCCTCCGCCATGTCCGACGACTATAGGGTCGTCCCCACGACTTCGGGTCTAGGTTGGCCAGCCGCCGACATGTCCGACCACTATTGGGTCGTCCCCACGACCAAGGGCCAAAGTTGGCCAGCCGCCGACATGTCCGACGACTATAGAGTCGTCCCCACGACACCGGGCCAAAGTTGGACAGCCGCCGACATGTCCGACGACTATAGGGTCGTCCCCACGACCTCGGGTCTATATTGGCCCGCTACCGTCATGTCCGAAGACTATAGGGTCGTCCCCACGACCACGGGACTAGATTGGCCCGCCACCGCCATGTCCGACGACAATGGGGTCGTCCCCACGACCCCGGGTCTAGGTTGGCCAGCCGCCGACATGTCCGACGACTATCGGATCGTCCCCACGACCACGGGCCAAAGTTGGCCAGCCGCCGACATGTCCGACCACTATTGGGTCGTCCCCACGACCAAGGGCCAAAGTTGGCCAGCCGCCGACATGTACGACGACTATAGGGTCGTCCCCACGACCCCGGGCCAGAGATGTCCAGCCGCCGTCTTGTCCGACGACTATAGGGTCGTCCCCACGACCCCGGGACTAGATTGGCCCGCCACCGTCATGTCCATCGACTATCGGATCGTCCCCACGACCACGGGCAAAAGTTGGCCAGCCGCCGACATGTCCGACGACTATTGGGTCGCCCCACGACCACGGGCCAAAGTTGGCCAGCCGCCGACATGTCCGACGACTATTGGGTCGTCCCCACGACCCCGGGACTAGATTGGCCCGCCACCGTCTTGTCCGACGACAATAGGGTCGTCCCCACGACCCCGGGTCTAGGTTGGCCAGCCGCCGACATGTCCGACGACTATTGGATCGTCCCCACGACCACGGGCCAAAGTTGGCCAGCCGCCGACATGTCCGACGACTATAGGGTCGTCCCCACGACCCCGGGACTAGGTTGGCCAGCCGCCGACATGTCCGACGACTATAGGGTCGTCCCGACGACCCCGGGCCAATGTTGGCCAATCGCCAACATGTCCGACGACTATAGGGTCGTCCCTACGACCCCGGGACTAGATTGGCCCGCCACCGTCATGTCCAACGATTATAGGGTCGTCCCCACGACCCCGGAACTAGATTGGTCCGCCACCGTCATGTCCGACGATTATAGGGTCGACCCCACGACCCCGGGACTAGATTGGCCCGCCGCCGACTTGTCCGACGACTATAGGGTCGTCCCCACGACCCCGGGACTAGATTGGCCCGCCACCGACATGTCCGACGACAATAGGGTCGTCCCCACGACCCCGGGTCTAGGTTGGCCAGCCGCCGACATGTCCGACGACCATAGAGTCGTCCCCACGACACCGGGCCAAAGTTGGACAGCCGCCGACATGTCCGACGACTATAGGGTCGTCCCCACGACCTCGGGTCTAGATTGGCCCGCTACCGTCATGTCCGAAGACTATAGGGTCGTCCCCACGACCGCGGGCCAAAGATGTCCAGCCGCCGTGTTGTACGACGACTATAGGTTCGTCCCCACGACCCCGGGACTAGGCAGACCTGCCGCCAACATGTCCGACGACTGTAGGGTCGTCCCCACGACCTCGGGACTAGATTGGTCCGCCACCGTCATGTCCGACGACTAGAGGGTCGTCTTTACGACCACGGGCCAAAGTTGGCCAGCCCCCGACATGTCCGACGACTATTGGATCGTCCCCACGACCACGGGCCAAAGTTGGCCAGCCGCCGACATGTCCGACGACTATAGGGTCGTCCCCACGACCCCGGGACTAGATTGGCCCGCCACCGTCATGTCCATCGACTATCGGATCGTCCCCACGACCACGGGCAAAAGTTGGCCAGCCGCCGACATGTCCGACGACTATTGGGTCGCCCCACGACCACGGGCCAAAGTTGGCCAGCCGCCGACATGTCCGACGACTATAGGGTCGTCCCCACAACCCCGGGACTAGATTGGCCCGCCACCGTCATGTCCGACGACAATAGGGTCGTCCCCACGACCCCGGGTCCAGGTTGGCCAGCCGCCGACATGTCCGACGACTATAGGGTCGTCCCCACGACCCCGGGACTAGGTTGGCCAGCCGCCGACATGTCCGACGACTATAGGGTCGTCCCGACGACCCCGGGCCCATGTTGGCCAATCGCCAACATGTCCGACGACTATAGGGTCGTCCCTACGACCCCGGGACTAGATTGGCCCGCCACCGTCATGTCCAACGATTATAGGGTCGTCCCCACGACCCCGGGACTAGATTGGTCCGCCACCGTCATGTCCGACGATTATAGGGTCGTCCCCACGACCCCGGGACAAGCTTGGCCCGCCGCCGACATGTCCGACGACTATAGAGTCGTCCCCACGACCACGGGCCAAAGTTGACCAGCCGCCGACATGTCCGACGACTATAGGGTCGTCCCCACGACCCTGGGACCAGATTGGCCCGCCACCGTCATGTCCGACGACTATAGGGTCGTCCCCACAACCCCGGGACTAGATTGGCCCGCCACCTTCATGTCCGACGACAATAGGGTCGTCCCCACGACCCCGGGTCCAGGTTGGCCAGCCGCCGACCTGTCCGACGACTATAGGGTCGTCCCCACGACCACGGGCCAAAGTTGGCAAGCCGCCGAAATGTCCGACGACGGTAGGATCGTCCCCACGACCCCGGGACTAGATTGGCCCGCCACCGTCCAGTCCGACGACCTCGGGACAAGGTTGGCCAGCCGCTGACATGTCCGGCGACTGTCGGATCGTCCCCACGACTACGGGCCAAAGTTGGCCAGCCACCGACATGTCCGACGATTATAGGGTCCCCCCACGACCCCGGGACAAGCTTGGCCCGCCGCCGACTTGTCCGACGACTATAGGGTCGTCCCCACGACCCCGGGACTAGATTGGCCCGCCACCGTCATGTCCGACGACAATAGGGTCGTCCCCACGACCCCGGGTCTAGGTTGGCCAGCCGCCGACATGTCCGACGACTATAGAGTCGTCCCCACGACACCGGGCCAAAGTTGGACAGCCGCCGACATGTCCGAAGACTATGAGGTCGTCCCCACGACCTCGGGTCTAGATTGTCCCGCTACCGTCATGTCCGACGACTATAGGGTCGTCCCCACGACATCGGGTCTAGATTAGCCCGCTACCGTCATGTCCGAAGACTATAGGGTCGTCCTCACGACCACGGGACTAGATTGGCCCGCCACCGCCATGTCCGACGACAATAGGGTCGTCCCCACGACCCCGGGTCTAGGTTGGCCAGCCGCCGACATGTCCGACGACTATCGGATCGTCCCCACGACCCCGGGCCAAAGTTGGCCAGCCACCGACATGTCCGACGATTATAGGGTCGTCCCCACGACCCCGGGACAAGCTTGGCCCGCCGCCGACTTGTCCGACGACTATAGGGTCGTCCCCACGACCCCGGGACTAGATTGGCCCGCCACCGTCATGTCCGACGACAATAGGGTCGTCCCCACGACCCCGGGTCTAGGTTGGCCAGCCGCCGACATGTCCGACGACTATTGAGTCGTCCCCACGACACCGGGCCAAAGTGGGACAGCCGCCGACATGTCCGAAGAATATAGGGTCGTCCCTACGACCCCGGGACTTGATTGGCCCGCCACCGTCATGACCGACGACAATAGGGTCGTCCCCACGACCCCGGGTCCAGGTTGGCCAGCCGCCGACCTGTCCGACAACTTTAGGGTCGTCCCGACGACCCCGGGCCAAAGTTGGCCAGCCGCCGACATGTCCGACGACTATAGGGTCGTCCCCACGACCCTGGGATCAGATTGGCCCGCCACCGTCATGTCCGACGACTATAGGGTCGTCCCCACGACCTCGGGTCTAGATTGGCCCGCTACCGTCATGTCCGAAGACTATAGGGTCGTCCTCACGACCACGGGACTAGATTGGCCCGCCTCCGCCATGTCCGACGACTATAGGGTCGTCCCCACGACTTCGGGACTAGGTTGGCCAGTCGCCGACATGTCCGACCACTATTGGGTCGTCCCCACGACCAAGGGCTAAAGTTGGCCAGCCGCCGACATGTCCGACGACTATAGAGTCGTCCCCACGACACCGGGCCAAAGTTGGACAGCCGCCGACATGTCCGACGACTATAGGGTCGTCCCCACGACCTCGGGTCTATATTGGCCCGCTACCGTCATGTCCGAAGACTATAGGGTCGTCCCCACGACCACGGGACTAGATTGGCCCGCCACCGCCATGTCCGACGACAATGGGGTCGTCCCCACGACCCCGGGTCTAGGTTAGCCAGCCGCCGACATGTCCGACGACTATCGGATCGTCCCCACGACCACGGGCCAAAGTTGGCCAGCCGCCGACATGTCCGACCACTATTGGGTCGTCCCCACGACCAAGGGCCAAAGTTGGCCAGCCGCCGACATGTACGACGACTATAGGGTCGTCCCCACGACCCCGGGCCAGAGATGTCCAGCCGCCGTCTTGTCCGACGACTATAGGGTCGTCCCCACGACCCCGGGACTAGATTGGCCCGCCACCGTCATGTCCATCGACTATCGGATCGTCCCCACGACCACGGGCAAAAGTTGGCCAGCCGCCGACATGTCCGACGACTATTGGGTCGCCCCACGACCACGGGCCAAAGTTGGCCAGCCGCCGACATGTCCGACGACTATTGGGTCGTCCCCACGACCCCGGGACTAGATTGGCCCGCCGCCGTCTTGTCCGACGACTATAGGGTCGTCCCCACGACCCCGGGACTAGATTGGCCCGCCACCGTCATGTCCATCGACTATCGGATCGTCCCCACGACCACGGGCAAAAGTTGGCCAGCCGCCGACATGTCCGACGACTATTGGGTCGCCCCACGACCACGGGCCAAAGTTGGCCAGCCGCCGACATGTCCGACGACTATTGGGTCGTCCCCACGACCCCGGGACTAGATTGGCCCGCCGCCGACTTGTCCGACGACTATAGGGTCGTCCCCACGACCCCGGGACTAGATTGGCCCGCCACCGACATGTCCGACGACAATAGGGTCGTCCCCACGACCCCGGGTCTAGGTTGGCCAGCCGCCGACATGTCCGACGACTATAGAGTCGTCCCCACGACACCGGGCCAAAGTTGGACAGCCGCCGACATGTCCGACGACTATAGGGTCGTCCCCACGACCTCGGGTCTAGATTGGCCCGCTACCGTCATGTCCGAAGACTATAGGGTCGTCCCCACGACCGCGGGCCAAAGATGTCCAGCCGCCGTGTTGTCCGACGACTATAGGTTCGTCCCCACGACCCCGGGACTAGGCAGACCTGCCGCCAACATGTCCGACGACTGTAGGGTCGTCCCCACGACCTCGGGACTAGATTGGTCCGCCACCGTCATGTCCGACGACTATATGGTCGTCCCCACGACCGCGGGTCTAGGTTGGCCAGCCGCCGACATGTCCGACGACTATAGAGTCGTCCCCACGACCACGGGCCAAAGTTGGCCAGCCGCCGACATGTCCGACGACTATAGGGTCGTCCCCACGACCCTGGGACCAGATTGGCCCGCCACCGTCATGTCCGACGACTATAGGGTCGTCCCCACAACCCCGGGACTAGATTGGCCCGCCACCGTCATGTCCGACGACAATAGGGTCGTCCGCACGACCCCGGGCCAATGTTGGCCAATCGCCGACATGTCCGACGACTATAGGGTCGTCCCTACGACCCCGGGACTTGATTGGCCCGCCACCGTCATGTCCGACGACAATAGGGTCGTCCCCACGACCCCGGGTCCAGGTTGGCCAGCCGCCGACCTGTCCGACGACTATAGGGTCGTCCCCACGACCACGGGCCAAAGTTGGCAAGCCGCCGAAATGTCCGACGACGGTAGGATCGTCCCCACGACCCCGGGACTAGATTGGCCCGCCACCGTCCAGTCCGACGACCTCGGGACAAGGTTGGCCAGCCGCCGACATGTCCGGCGACTGTCGGATCGTCCCCACGACTACGGGCCAAAGTTGGCCAGCCACCGACATGTCCGACGATTATAGGGTCGTCTCCACGACCCCGGGACAAGCTTGGCCCGCCGCCGACTTGTCCGACGACTATAGGGTCGTCCCCACGACCCCGGGACTAGATTGGCCCGCCACCGTCATGTCCGACGACAATAGGGTCGTCCCCACGACCCCGGGTCTAGGTTGGCCAGCCGCCGACATGTCCGACGACTATAGAGTCGTCCCCACGACACCGGGCCAAAGTTGGACAGCCGCCGACATGTCCGAAGACTATGAGGTCGTCCCCACGACCTCGGGTCTAGATTGTCCCGCTACCGTCATGTCCGACGACTATAGTGTCGTCCCCACGACATCGGGTCTAGATTAGCCCGCTACCGTCATGTCCGAAGACTAAAGGGTCGTCCTCACGACCACGGGACTAGATTGGCCCGCCACCGCCATGTCCGACGACAATAGGGTCGTCCCCACGACCCCGGGTCTAGGTTGGCCAGCCGCCGACATGTCCGACGACTATCGGATCGTCCCCACGACCCCGGGCCAAAGTTGGCCAGCCACCGACATGTCCGACGATTATAGGGTCGTCCCCACGACCCCGGGACAAGCTTGGCCCGCCGCCGACTTGTCCGACGACTATAGGGTCGTCCCCACGACCCCGGGACTAGATTGGCCCGCCACCGTCATGTCCGACGACAATAGGGTCGTCCCCACGACCCCGGGTCTAGGTTGGCCAGCCGCCGACATGTCAGACGACTATAGAGTCGTCCCCACGACACCGGGCCAAAGTTGGACAGCCGCCGACATGTCCGAAGACTATAGGGTCGTCCCTACGACCCCGGGACTTGATTGGCCCGCCACCGTCATGACCGACGACAATAGGGTCGTCCCCACGACCCCGGGTCCAGGTTGGCCAGCCGCCGACCTGTCCGACAACTTTAGGGTCGTCCCGACGACCCCGGGCCAAAGTTGGCCAGCCGCCGACATGTCCGACGACTATAGGGTCGTCCCCACGACCCTGGGATCAGATTGGCCCGCCACCGTCATGTCCGACGACTATAGGGTCGTCCCCACGACCTCGGGTCTAGATTGGCCCGCTACCGTCATGTCCGAAGACTATAGGGTCGTCCTCACGACCACGGGACTAGATTGGCCCGCCACCGCCATGTCCGACGACTATAGGGTCGTCCCCACGACTTCGGGACTAGGTTGGCCAGCCGCCGACATGTCCGACGACTATTGGATCGTCCCCACGACCACGGGCCAAAGTTGGCCAGCCGCCGACATGTCCGACGACTATAGGGTCGTCCCCACGACCCCGGGACTAGGTTGGCCAGCCGCCGACATGTCCGACGACTATGGGGTCGTCCCGACGACCCCGGGCCAATGTTGGCCAATCGCCAACATGTCCGACGACTATAGGGTCGTCCCTACGACCCCGGGACTAGATTGGCCCGCCACCGTCATGTCCAACGATTATAGGGTCGTCCCCACGACCCCGGAACTAGATTGGTCCGCCACCGTCATGTCCGACGATTATAGGGTCGTCCCCACGACCCCGGGACAAGCTTGGCCCGCCGCCGACTTGTCCGACGACTATAGGGTCGACCCCACGACCCCGGGACTAGATTGGCATGCCACCGACATGTCCGACGACAATAGGGTCGTCCCCACGACCCCGGGTCTAGGTTGACCAGCCGCCGACATGTCCGACGACTATAGAGTCGTCCCCACGACACCGGGCCAAAGTTGGACAGCCGCCGACATGTCCGACGACTATAGGGTCGTCCCCACGACCTCGGGTCTAGATTGGCCCGCTACCGTCATGTCCGAAGACTATAGGGTCGTCCCTACGACCCCGGGACTTGATTGGCCCGCCACCGTCATGTCCGACGACAATAGGGTCGTCCCCACGACCCCGGGTCCAGGTTGGCCAGCCGCCGACCTGTCCGACGACTATCGGATCGTCCCCACGACCCCGGGCCAAAGTTGGCCAGCCACCGACATGTCCGACGATTATAGGGTCGTCCCCACGACCCCGGGACAAGCTTGGCCCGCCGCCGACTTGTCCGACGACTATAGGGTCGTCCCCACGACCCCGGGACTAGATTGGCCCGCCACCGTCATGTCCGACGACAATAGGGTCGTCCCCACGACCCCGGGTCTAGGTTGGCCAGCCGCCGACATGTCAGACGACTATAGAGTCGTCCCCACGACACCGGGCCAAAGTTGGACAGCCGCCGACATGTCCGAAGACTATAGGGTCGTCCCTACGACCCCGGGACTTGATTGGCCCGCCACCGTCATGTCCGACGACAATAGGGTCGTCCCCACGACCCCGGGTCCAGGTGGGCCAGCCGCCGACCTGTCCGACAACTATAGGGTCGTCCCGACGACCCCGGGCCAAAGTTGGCCAGCCGCCGACATGTCCGACGACTATAGGGTCGTCCCCACGACCCTGGGACCAGATTGGCCCGCCACCGTCATGTCCGACGACTATAGGGTCGTCCCCACGACCTCGGGTCTAGATTGGCCCGCTACCGTCATGTCCGAAGACTATAGGGTCGTCCCCACGACCCCGGGTCTAGGTTGACCAGCCGCCGACATGTCCGACGACTATAGAGTCGTCCCCACGACACCGGGCCAAAGTTGGACAGCCGCCGACATGTCCGACGACTATAGGGTCGTCCCCACGACCTCGGGTCTAGATTGGCCCGCTACCGTCATGTCCGAAGACTATAGGGTCGTCCCTACGACCCCGGGACTTGATTGGCCCGCCACCGTCATGTCCGACGACAATAGGGTCGTCCCCACGACCCCGGGTCCAGGTGGGCCAGCCGCCGACCTGTCCGACAACTATAGGGTCGTCCCGACGACCCCGGGCCAAAGTTGGCCAGCCGCCGACATGTCCGACGACTATAGGGTCGTCCCCACGACCCTGGGACCAGATTGGCCCGCCACCGTCATGTCCGACGACTATAGGGTCGTCCCCACGACCTCGGGTCTAGATTGGCCCGCTACCGTCATGTCCGAAGACTATAGGGTCGTCCTCACGACCACGGGACTAGATTGGCCCGCCACCGCCATGTCCGACGACTATAGGCTCGTCCCCACGACTTCGGGACTAGGTTGGTCCGCCACCGTCATGTCCGACGATTATAGGGTCGTCCCCACGACCCCGGGACAAGCTTGGCCCGCCGCCGACTTGTCCGACGACTATAGGGTCGTCCCCACGACCCCGGGACTAGATTGGCCCGCCACCGACATGTCCGACGACAATAGGGTCGTCCCCACGACCCCGGGTCTAGGTTGACCAGCCGCCGACATGTCCGACGACTATAGAGTCGTCCCCACGACACCGGGCCAAAGTTGGACAGCCGCCGACATGTCCGACGACTATAGGGTCGTCCCCACGACCTCGGGTCTAGATTGGCCCGCTACCGTCATGTCCGAAGACTATAGGGTCGTCCCTACGACCCCGGGACTTGATTGGCCCGCCACCGTCATGTCCGACGACAATAGGGTCGTCCCCACGACCCCGGGTCCAGGTTGGCCAGCCGCCGACCTGTCCGACGACTATAGGGTCGTCCCCACGACCACGGGCCAAAGTTGGCAAGCCGCCGAAATGTCCGACGACGGTAGGATCGTCCCCACGACCCCGGGACTAGATTGGCCCGCCACCGTCCAGTCCGACGACCTCGGGACAAGGTTGGCCAGCCGCCGACATGTCCGGCGACTGTCGGATCGTCCCCACGACTACGGGCCAAAGTTGGCCAGCCACCGACATGTCCGACGATTATAGGGTCGTCCCCACGACCCCGGGACAAGCTTGGCCCGCCGCCGACTTGTCCGACGACTATAGGGTCGTCCCCACGACCCCGGGACTAGATTGGCCCGCCACCGTCATGTCCGACGACAATAGGGTCGTCCCCACGACCCCGGGTCTAGGTTGGCCAGCCGCCGACATGTCCGACGACTATAGAGTCGTCCCCACGACACCGGGCCAAAGTTGGACAGCCGCCGACATGTCCGAAGACTATGAGGTCGTCCCCACGACCTCGGGTCTAGATTGTCCCGCTACCGTCATGTCCGACGACTATAGTGTCGTCCCCACGACATCGGGTCTAGATTAGCCCGCTACCGTCATGTCCGAAGACTAAAGGGTCGTCCTCACGACCACGGGACTAGATTGGCCCGCCACCGCCATGTCCGACGACAATAGGGTCGTCCCCACGACCCCGGGACTTGATTGGCCCGCCACCGTCATGTCCGACGACAATAGGGTCGTCCCCACGACCCCGGGTCCAGGTTGGCCAGCCGCCGACCTGTCCGACGACTATCGGATCGTCCCCACGACCCCGGGCCAAAGTTGGCCAGCCACCGACATGTCCGACGATTATAGGGTCGTCCCCACGACCCCGGGACAAGCTTGGCCCGCCGCCGACTTGTCCGACGACTATAGGGTCGTCCCCACGACCCCGGGACTAGATTGGCCCGCCACCGTCATGTCCGACGACAATAGGGTCGTCCCCACGACCCCGGGTCTAGGTTGGCCAGCCGCCGACATGTCAGACGACTATAGAGTCGTCCCCACGACACCGGGCCAAAGTTGGACAGCCGCCGACATGTCCGAAGACTATAGGGTCGTCCCTACGACCCCGGGACTTGATTGGCCCGCCACCGTCATGTCCGACGACAATAGGGTCGTCCCCACGACCCCGGGTCCAGGTGGGCCAGCCGCCGACCTGTCCGACAACTATAGGGTCGTCCCGACGACCCCGGGCCAAAGTTGGCCAGCCGCCGACATGTCCGACGACTATAGGGTCGTCCCCACGACCCTGGGACCAGATTGGCCCGCCACCGTCATGTCCGACGACTATAGGGTCGTCCCCACGACCTCGGGTCTAGATTGGCCCGCTACCGTCATGTCCGAAGACTATAGGGTCGTCCCCACGACCCCGGGTCTAGGTTGACCAGCCGCCGACATGTCCGACGACTATAGAGTCGTCCCCACGACACCGGGCCAAAGTTGGACAGCCGCCGACATGTCCGACGACTATAGGGTCGTCCCCACGACCTCGGGTCTAGATTGGCCCGCTACCGTCATGTCCGAAGACTATAGGGTCGTCCCTACGACCCCGGGACTTGATTGGCCCGCCACCGTCATGTCCGACGACAATAGGGTCGTCCCCACGACCCCGGGTCCAGGTGGGCCAGCCGCCGACCTGTCCGACAACTATAGGGTCGTCCCGACGACCCCGGGCCAAAGTTGGCCAGCCGCCGACATGTCCGACGACTATAGGGTCGTCCCCACGACCCTGGGACCAGATTGGCCCGCCACCGTCATGTCCGACGACTATAGGGTCGTCCCCACGACCTCGGGTCTAGATTGGCCCGCTACCGTCATGTCCGAAGACTATAGGGTCGTCCTCACGACCACGGGACTAGATTGGCCCGCCACCGCCATGTCCGACGACTATAGGCTCGTCCCCACGACTTCGGGACTAGGTTGGTCCGCCACCGTCATGTCCGACGATTATAGGGTCGTCCCCACGACCCCGGGACAAGCTTGGCCCGCCGCCGACTTGTCCGACGACTATAGGGTCGTCCCCACGACCCCGGGACTAGATTGGCCCGCCACCGACATGTCCGACGACAATAGGGTCGTCCCCACGACCCCGGGTCTAGGTTGACCAGCCGCCGACATGTCCGACGACTATAGAGTCGTCCCCACGACACCGGGCCAAAGTTGGACAGCCGCCGACATGTCCGACGACTATAGGGTCGTCCCCACGACCTCGGGTCTAGATTGGCCCGCTACCGTCATGTCCGAAGACTATAGGGTCGTCCCTACGACCCCGGGACTTGATTGGCCCGCCACCGTCATGTCCGACGACAATAGGGTCGTCCCCACGACCCCGGGTCCAGGTTGGCCAGCCGCCGTCCTGTCCGACGACTATAGGGTCGTCCCCACGACCACGGGCCAAAGTTGGCAAGCCGCCGAAATGTCCGACGACGGTAGGATCGTCCCCACGACCCCGGGACTAGATTGGCCCGCCACCGTCCAGTCCGACGACCTCGGGACAAGGTTGGCCAGCCGCCGACATGTCCGGCGACTGTCGGATCGTCCCCACGACTACGGGCCAAAGTTGGCCAGCCACCGACATGTCCGACGATTATAGGGTCGTCCCCACGACCCCGGGACAAGCTTGGCCCGCCGCCGACTTGTCCGACGACTATAGGGTCGTCCCCACGACCCCGGGACTAGATTGGCCCGCCACCGTCATGTCCGACGACAATAGGGTCGTCCCCACGACCCCGGGTCTAGGTTGGCCAGCCGCCGACATGTCCGACGACTATAGAGTCGTCCCCACGACACCGGGCCAAAGTTGGACAGCCGCCGACATGTCCGAAGACTATGAGGTCGTCCCCACGACCTCGGGTCTAGATTGTCCCGCTACCGTCATGTCCGACGACTATAGTGTCGTCCCCACGACATCGGGTCTAGATTAGCCCGCTACCGTCATGTCCGAAGACTAAAGGGTCGTCCTCACGACCACGGGACTAGATTGGCCCGCCACCGCCATGTCCGACGACAATAGGGTCGTCCCCACGACCCCGGGTCTAGGTTGGCCAGCCGCCGACATGTCCGACGACTATCGGATCGTCCCCACGACCCCGGGCCAAAGTTGGCCCGCCGCCGACTTGTCCGACGACTATAGGGTCGTCCCCACGACCCTGGGACTAGATTGGCCCGCCACCGCCATGTCCGACGACTATAGGCTCGTCCCCACGACTTCGGGACTAGGTTGGTCCGCCACCGTCATGTCCGACGATTATAGGGTCGTCCCCACGACCCCGGGTCTAGGTTGGCCAGCCGCCGACATGTCCGACGACTATAGGGTCGTCCCCACGACCTCGGGTCTAGATTGGCCCGCTACCGTCATGTCCGAAGACTATAGGGTCGTCCCCACGACCCCGGGTCTAGGTTGGCCAGCCGCCGACATGTCCGACGACTATCGGATCGTCCCCACGACCCCGGGCCAAAGTTGGCCCGCCGCCGACTTGTCCGACGACTATAGGGTCGTCCCCACGACCCTGGGACTAGATTGGCCCGCCGCCGACTTGTCCGACGACTATAGGGTCGTCCCCACGACCCCGGGACTAGATTGGCCCGCCACCGACATGTCCGACGACAATAGGGTCGTCCCCACGACCCCGGGACAAGCTTGGCCCGCCACCGTCCAGTCCGACGACCTCGGGACAAGGTTGGCCAGCCGCCGACATGTCCGGCGACTGTCGGATCGTCCCCACGACCCCGGGCCAAAGTTGGCCAGCCACCGACATGTCCGACGATTATAGGGTCGTCCCCACGACCCCGGGACAAGCTTGGCCCGCCGCCGACTTGTCCGACGACTATAGGGTCGTCCCCACGACCCCGGGACTAGATTGGCCCGCCACCGTCATGTCCGACGACAATAGGGTCGTCCCCACGACCCCGGGTCTAGGTTGGCCAGCCGCCGACATGTCCGACGACTATAGGGTCGTCCCCACGACCTCGGGTCTAGATTGGCCCGCTACCGTCATGTCCGAAGACTATAGGGTCGTCCCCACGACCGCGGGCCAAAGATGTCCAGCCGCCGTGTTGTCCGACGACTATAGGTTCGTCCCCACGACCCCGGGACTAGGCAGACCTGCCGCCAACATGTCCGACGACTGTAGGGTCGTCCCCACGACCTCGGGACTAGATTGGTCCGCCACCGTCATGTCCGACGACTATAGGGTCGTCCCCACGACCGCGGGTCTAGGTTGGCCAGCCGCCGACATGTCCGACGACTATAGAGTCGTCCCCACGACCACGGGCCAAAGTTGGCCAGCCGCCGACATGTCCGACGACTATAGGGTCGTCCCCACGACCCTGGGACCAGATTGGCCCGCCACCGTCATGTCCGACGACTATAGGGTCGTCCCCACAACCCCGGGACTAGATTGGCCCGCCACCGTCATGTCCGACGACAATAGGGTCGTCCCCACGACCCCGGGCCAATGTTGGCCAATCGCCGACATGTCCGACGACTATAGGGTCGTCCCTACGACCCCGGGACTTGATTGGCCCGCCACCGTCATGTCCGACGACAATAGGGTCGTCCCCACGACCCCGGGTCCAGGTTGGCCAGCCGCCGACCTGTCCGACGACTATAGGGTCGTCCCCACGACCACGGGCCAAAGTTGGCAAGCCGCCGAAATGTCCGACGACGGTAGGATCGTCCCCACGACCCCGGGACTAGATTGGCCCGCCACCGTCTAGTCCGACGACCTCGGGACAAGGTTGGCCAGCCGCCGACATGTCCGGCGACTGTCGGATCGTCCCCACGACTACGGGCCAAAGTTGGCCAGCCACCGACATGTCCGACGATTATAGGGTCGTCTCCACGACCCCGGGACAAGCTTGGCCCGCCGCCGACTTGTCCGACGACTATAGGGTCGTCCCCACGACCCCGGGACTAGATTGGCCCGCCACCGTCATGTCCGACGACAATAGGGTCGTCCCCACGACCCCGGGTCTAGGTTGGCCAGCCGCCGACATGTCCGACGACTATAGAGTCGTCCCCACGACACCGGGCCAAAGTTGGACAGCCGCCGACATGTCCGAAGACTATGAGGTCGTCCCCACGACCTCGGGTCTAGATTGTCCCGCTACCGTCATGTCCGACGACTATAGTGTCGTCCCCACGACATCGGGTCTAGATTAGCCCGCTACCGTCATGTCCGAAGACTAAAGGGTCGTCCTCACGACCACGGGACTAGATTGGCCCGCCACCGCCATGTCCGACGACAATAGGGTCGTCCCCACGACCCCGGGTCTAGGTTGGCCAGCCGCCGACATGTCCGACGACTATCGGATCGTCCCCACGACCCCGGGCCAAAGTTGGCCAGCCACCGACATGTCCGACGATTATAGGGTCGTCCCCACGACCCCGGGACAAGCTTGGCCCGCCGCCGACTTGTCCGACGACTATAGGGTCGTCCCCACGACCCCGGGACTAGATTGGCCCGCCACCGTCATGTCCGACGACAATAGGGTCGTCCCCACGACCCCGGGTCTAGGTTGGCCAGCCGCCGACATGTCAGACGACTATAGAGTCGTCCCCACGACACCGGGCCAAAGTTGGACAGCCGCCGACAGGTCCGAAGACTATAGGGTCGTCCCTACGACCCCGGGACTTGATTGGCCCGCCACCGTCATGACCGACGACAATAGGGTCGTCCCCACGACCCCGGGTCCAGGTTGGCCAGCCGCCGACCTGTCCGACAACTTTAGGGTCGTCCCGACGACCCCGGGCCAAAGTTGGCCAGCCGCCGACATGTCCGACGACTATAGGGTCGTCCCCACGACCCTGGGATCAGATTGGCCCGCCACCGTCATGTCCGACGACTATAGGGTCGTCCCCACGACCTCGGGTCTAGATTGGCCCGCTACCGTCATGTCCGAAGACTATAGGGTCGTCCTCACGACCACGGGACTAGATTGGCCCGCCACCGCCATGTCCGACGACTATAGGGTCGTCCCCACGACTTCGGGACTAGGTTGGCCAGCCGCCGACATGTCCGACGACTATTGGATCGTCCCCACGACCACGGGCCAAAGTTGGCCAGCCGCCGACATGTCCGACGACTATAGGGTCGTCCCCACGACCCCGGGACTAGGTTGGCCAGCCGCCGACATGTCCGACGACTATGGGGTCGTCCCGACGACCCCGGGCCAATGTTGGCCAATCGCCAACATGTCCGACGACTATAGGGTCGTCCCTACGACCCCGGGACTAGATTGGCCCGCCACCGTCATGTCCAACGATTATAGGGTCGTCCCCACGACCCCGGAACTAGATTGGTCCGCCACCGTCATGTCCGACGATTATAGGGTCGTCCCCACGACCCCGGGACAAGCTTGGCCCGCCGCCGACTTGTCCGACGACTATAGGGTCGACCCCACGACCCCGGGACTAGATTGGCCCGCCACCGACATGTCCGACGACAATAGGGTCGTCCCCACGACCCCGGGTCTAGGTTGACCAGCCGCCGACATGTCCGACGACTATAGAGTCGTCCCCACGACACCGGGCCAAAGTTGGACAGCCGCCGACATGTCCGACGACTATAGGGTCGTCCCCACGACCTCGGGTCTAGATTGGCCCGCTACCGTCATGTCCGAAGACTATAGGGTCGTCCCTACGACCCCGGGACTTGATTGGCCCGCCACCGTCATGTCCGACGACAATAGGGTCGTCCCCACGACCCCGGGTCCAGGTTGGCCAGCCGCCGACCTGTCCGACGACTATCGGATCGTCCCCACGACCCCGGGCCAAAGTTGGCCAGCCACCGACATGTCCGACGATTATAGGGTCGTCCCCACGACCCCGGGACAAGGTTGGCCCGCCGCCGACTTGTCCGACGACTATAGGGTCGTCCCCACGACCCCGGGACTAGATTGGCCCGCCACCGTCATGTCCGACGACAATAGGGTCGTCCCCACGACCCCGGGTCTAGGTTGGCCAGCCGCCGACATGTCAGACGACTATAGAGTCGTCCCCACGACACCGGGCCAAAGTTGGACAGCCGCCGACATGTCCGAAGACTATAGGGTCGTCCCTACGACCCCGGGACTTGATTGGCCCGCCACCGTCATGTCCGACGACAATAGGGTCGTCCCCACGACCCCGGGTCCAGGTGGGCCAGCCGCCGACCTGTCCGACAACTATAGGGTCGTCCCGACGACCCCGGGCCAAAGTTGGCCAGCCGCCGACATGTCCGACGACTATAGGGTCGTCCCCACGACCCTGGGACCAGATTGGCCCGCCACCGTCATGTCCGACGACTATAGGGTCGTCCCCACGACCCCGGGACTAGATTGGCCCGCCACCGACATGTCCGACGACAATAGGGTCGTCCCCACGACCCCGGGTCTAGGTTGACCAGCCGCCGACATGTCCGACGACTATAGAGTCGTCCCCACGACACCGGGCCAAAGTTGGACAGCCGCCGACATGTCCGACGACTATAGGGTCGTCCCCACGACCTCGGGTCTAGATTGGCCCGCTACCGTCATGTCCGAAGACTATAGGGTCGTCCCTACGACCCCGGGACTTGATTGGCCCGCCACCGTCATGTCCGACGACAATAGGGTCGTCCCCACGACCCCGGGTCCAGGTGGGCCAGCCGCCGACCTGTCCGACAACTATAGGGTCGTCCCGACGACCCCGGGCCAAAGTTGGCCAGCCGCCGACATGTCCGACGACTATAGGGTCGTCCCCACGACCCTGGGACCAGATTGGCCCGCCACCGTCATGTCCGACGACTATAGGGTCGTCCCCACGACCTCGGGTCTAGATTGGCCCGCTACCGTCATGTCCGAAGACTATAGGGTCGTCCTCACGACCACGGGACTAGATTGGCCCGCCACCGCCATGTCCGACGACTATAGGCTCGTCCCCACGACTTCGGGACTAGGTTGGTCCGCCACCGTCATGTCCGACGATTATAGGGTCGTCCCCACGACCCCGGGACAAGCTTGGCCCGCCGCCGACTTGTCCGACGACTATAGGGTCGTCCCCACGACCCCGGGACTAGATTGGCCCGCCACCGACATGTCCGACGACAATAGGGTCGTCCCCACGACCCCGGGTCTAGGTTGACCAGCCGCCGACATGTCCGACGACTATAGAGTCGTCCCCACGACACCGGGCCAAAGTTGGACAGCCGCCGACATGTCCGACGACTATAGGGTCGTCCCCACGACCTCGGGTCTAGATTGGCCCGCTACCGTCATGTCCGAAGACTATAGGGTCGTCCCTACGACCCCGGGACTTGATTGGCCCGCCACCGTCATGTCCGACGACAATAGGGTCGTCCCCACGACCCCGGGTCCAGGTTGGCCAGCCGCCGACCTGTCCGACGACTATAGGGTCGTCCCCACGACCACGGGCCAAAGTTGGCAAGCCGCCGAAATGTCCGACGACGGTAGGATCGTCCCCACGACCCCGGGACTAGATTGGCCCGCCACCGTCCAGTCCGACGACCTCGGGACAAGGTTGGCCAGCCGCCGACATGTCCGGCGACTGTCGGATCGTCCCCACGACTACGGGCCAAAGTTGGCCAGCCACCGACATGTCCGACGATTATAGGGTCGTCCCCACGACCCCGGGACAAGCTTGGCCCGCCGCCGACTTGTCCGACGACTATAGGGTCGTCCCCACGACCCCGGGACTAGATTGGCCCGCCACCGTCATGTCCGACGACAATAGGGTCGTCCCCACGACCCCGGGTCTAGGTTGGCCAGCCGCCGACATGTCCGACGACTATAGAGTCGTCCCCACGACACCGGGCCAAAGTTGGACAGCCGCCGACATGTCCGACGACTATAGGGTCGTCCCCACGACCTCGGGTCTAGATTGGCCCGCTACCGTCATGTCCGAAGACTATAGGGTCGTCCCTACGACCCCGGGACTTGATTGGCCCGCCACCGTCATGTCCGACGACAATAGGGTCGTCCCCACGACCCCGGGTCCAGGTTGGCCAGCCGCCGACCTGTCCGACAACTATAGGGTCGTCCCGACGACCCCGGGCCAAAGTTGGCCAGCCGCCGACATGTCCGACGACTATAGGGTCGTCCCCACGACCCTGGGACCAGATTGGCCCGCCAGCGTCATGTCCGACGACTATAGGGTCGTCCGCACGACCTCGGGTCTAGATTGGCCCGCTACCGTCATGTCCGAAGACTATAGGGTCGTCCCTACGACCCCGGGACTAGATTGGCCCGCCACCGTCATGTCCAACGATTATAGGGTCGTCCCCACGACCCCGGAACTAGATTGGTCCGCCACCGTCATGTCCGACGATTATAGGGTCGTCCCCACGACCCCGGGACAAGCTTGGCCCGCCGCCGACTTGTCCGACGACTATAGGGTCGTCCCCACGACCCCGGGACTAGATTGGCCCGCCACCGACATGTCCGACGACAATAGGGTCGTCCCCACGACCCCGGGTCTAGGTTGACCAGCCGCCGACATGTCCGACGACTATAGAGTCGTCCCCACGACACCGGGCCAAAGTTGGACAGCCGCCGACATGTCCGACGACTATAGGGTCGTCCCCACGACCTCGGGTCTAGATTGGCCCGCTACCGTCATGTCCGAAGACTATAGGGTCGTCCCTACGACCCCGGGACTTGATTGGCCCGCCACCGTCATGTCCGACGACAATAGGGTCGTCCCCACGACCCCGGGTCCAGGTTGGCCAGCCGCCGACCTGTCCGACGACTATCGGATCGTCCCCACGACCCCGGGCCAAAGTTGGCCAGCCACCGACATGTCCGACGATTATAGGGTCGTCCCCACGACCCCGGGACAAGCTTGGCCCGCCGCCGACTTGTCCGACGACTATAGGGTCGTCCCCACGACCCCGGGACTAGATTGGCCCGCCACCGTCATGTCCGACGACAATAGGGTCGTCCCCACGACCCCGGGTCTAGGTTGGCCAGCCGCCGACATGTCAGACGACTATAGAGTCGTCCCCACGACACCGGGCCAAAGTTGGACAGCCGCCGACATGTCCGAAGACTATAGGGTCGTCCCTACGACCCCGGGACTTGATTGGCCCGCCACCGTCATGTCCGACGACAATAGGGTCGTCCCCACGACCCCGGGTCCAGGTGGGCCAGCCGCCGACCTGTCCGACAACTATAGGGTCGTCCCGACGACCCCGGGCCAAAGTTGGCCAGCCGCCGACATGTCCGACGACTATAGGGTCGTCCCCACGACCCTGGGACCAGATTGGCCCGCCACCGTCATGTCCGACGACTATAGGGTCGTCCCCACGACCTCGGGTCTAGATTGGCCCGCTACCGTCATGTCCGAAGACTATAGGGTCGTCCTCACGACCACGGGACTAGATTGGCCCGCCACCGCCATGTCCGACGACTATAGGCTCGTCCCCACGACTTCGGGACTAGGTTGGCCAGCCGCCGACATGTCCGACCACTATTGGGTCGTCCCCACGACCAAGGGCCAAAGTTGGCCAGCCGCCGACATGTCCGACGACTATAGAGTCGTCCCCACGACACCGGGCCAAAGTTGGACAGCCGCCGACATGTCCGACGACTATAGGGTCGTCCCCACGACCTCGGGTCTAGATTGGCCCGCTACCGTCATGTCCGAAGACTATAGGGTCGTCCCCACGACCACGGGACTAGATTGGCCCGCCACCGCCATGTCCGACGACAATGGGGTCGTCCCCACGACCCCGGGTCTAGGTTGTCCAGCCGCCGACATGTCCGACGACTATCGGATCGTCCCCACGACCACGGGCCAAAGTTGGCCAGCCACCGTCATGTCCGACGATCATAGGGTCGTCCCCACGACCCCGGGACAAGCTTGGCCCGCCGCCGACTTGTCCGACGACTATAGGGTCGTCCCCACGACCCCGGGACTAGATTGGCCCGCCACCGACATGTCCGACGACAATAGGGTCGTCCCCACGACCCCGGGTCTAGGTTGGCCAGCCGCCGACATGTCCGACGACTATAGAGTCGTCCCCACGACACCGGGCCAAAGTTGGACAGCCGCCGACATGTCCGACGACTATAGGGTCGTCCCCACGACCTCGGGTCTAGATTGGCCCGCTACCGTCAGGTCCGAAGACTATAGGGTCGTCCCCACGACCACGGGACTAGATTGGCCCGCCACCGCCATGTCCGACGACAATGGGGTCGTCCCCACGACCCCGGGTCTAGGTTGGCCAGCCGCCGACATGTCCGACGACTATCGGATCGTCCCCACGACCACGGGCCAAAGTTGGCCAGCCGCCGATATGTCCGACGACTATTGGATCGTCCCCACGACCACGAGCCAAAGTTGGCCAGCCGCCGACATGTCCGACGACTATAGGGTCGTCCCCACGACCCCGGGACTAGATTGGTCCGCCACCGTCATGTCCGACGACTATAGGGTCGTCCCCACGACGCCGGGCCAAGCTTGGTCCGCCGCCGACTTGTCCGACGACTATAGGGTCGTCCCCACGACTTCGGGACAAGGTTGGCCAGCCGCCGTCATGTCCGACCACTATTGGGTCGTCCCCACGACCACGGGCCAAAGTTGGCCAGCCGCCGACATGTACGGCGACTATATGGTCGTCCCCACGACCCCGGGCCAAAGATGTCCAGCCGCCGTCTTGTCCGACGACTATAGGGTCGTCCCCACGACCCCGGGACTAGATTGGCCCGCCACCGTCTTGTCCGACGACAATAGGGTCGTCCCCACGACCCCGGGTCTAGGTTGGCCAGCCGCCGACATGTCCGACGACTATTGGATCGTCCCCACGACCACGGGCCAAAGTTGGCCAGCCGCCGACATGTCCGACGACTATAGGGTCGTCCCCACGACCCCGGGACTAGGTTGGCCAGCCGCCGACATGTCCGACGACTATAGGGTCGTCCCGACGACCCCGGGCCAATGTTGGCCAATCGCCAACATGTCCGACGACTATAGGGTCGTCCCTACGACCCCGGGACTAGATTGGCCCGCCACCGTCATGTCCAACGATTATAGGGTCGTCCCCACGACCCCGGGACTAGATTGGCCCGCCACCGTCATGTCCGACGATTATAGGGTCGTCCCCACGACCCCGGGACAACCTTGGCCCGCCGCCGACTTGTCCGACGACTATAGGGTCGTCCCTACGACCCCGGGACTAGGTTGGCCCGCCACCGTCATGTCCAACGATTATAGGGTCGTCCCCACGACCCCGGGACTAGATTGGCCCGCCACCGTCATGTCCGACGATTATAGGGTCGTCCCCACGACCCCGGGACAAGCTTGGCCCGCCGCCGACTTGTCCGACGACTATAGGGTCGTCCCCACGACCCCGGGACTAGATTGGCCCGCCACCGACATGTCCGACGACAATAGGGTCGTCCCCACGACCCCGGGTCTAGGTTGGCCAGCCGCCGACATGTCCGACGACTATAGAGTCGTCCCCACGACACCGGGCCAAAGTTGGACAGCCGCCGACATGTCCGACGACTATAGGGTCGTCCCCACGACCTCGGGTCTAGATTGGCCCGCTACCGTCATGTCCGAAGACTATAGGGTCGTCCCCACGACCACGGGACTAGATTGGCCCGCCACCGCCATGTCCGACGACAATGGGGTCGTCCCCACGACCCCGGGTCTAGGTTGGCCAGCCGCCGACATGTCCGACGACTATCGGATCGTCCCCACGACCACGGGCCAAAGTTGGCCAGCCGCCGATATGTCTAAAGGGATTGGTAAGGAAAGAATACTTTTACCCTTTTAACGTGTTCGTTTATTAGCTAATTATAATTATGACGGTGTCGTCGTCGCTCGGCGCGTTAACGGCTTTCTGTCCGTTTTTCGAGGTGATCTTCGATGTTTATCTTATGGCCCGCGACCCGTGGTGGGGGCTAACCTCAGCTGTTCGCTTTGTTCGCGGGCCGTAACCGTATGCCGATTTGAAACTGTTATGTTCCAGCAATCGGCCATGTAGGTTTTTTTTATTTTTCGCTTTGCGGCGGTTTGACCTTGCTTTTAGCCGTTGCGCGGTCGCTACATCACCCCCTCGCCAGTGTAAACGATACTTGCAGAACTTTGGGTAGTGGTTAAACTTATTGTTACTTATTAGCTACTTACGACTAGGCTAACTCTACAACTATATACAACTTACAGCTAAATGACTATTTACAGCTAAATGACTATTTACAGCTAAATGACTATTTACAGATGCGCTTTCTTTTGGATTACATTC
The DNA here is from genome assembly GCA_963932275.1 of Andrena praecox. Taxonomy (NCBI): domain Eukaryota; kingdom Metazoa; phylum Arthropoda; class Insecta; order Hymenoptera; family Andrenidae; genus Andrena; species Andrena praecox. The sequence goes on along the minus strand of CAWVQO010000346.1, from coordinate 394,390 downwards.
GGCCGACTTGCAAACGGGTAGGAAACCTCACGCGTCTACCGGAACGCGTACGTACCGATTCCTGTTCGTCCGCCGTTCTAACGTCGATAGGCTCGCGTCGCCCATCTATCCGCGGTGCCTGCGTGTGCGTTTCGAGCGGTTTTTCGCATTCCTCGAACAAGTACGCTGGCTTCAGCCTATCTACGGATATCGTCGTATCTCTGCCTCTCCGCCGAATTACAAACGTCTTCGCGGAACGAGAAATGACGGGGAAAGGCCCTTCGTAAGGGTTCTGCAACGGGCCCTTTACGGAATCGACTCGCACAAAAACGTGAGAGGCGGTGGCAAGCTCTTTGAACATAAAGATTTTTCTCTGCCCGTGCCGCGACCCCGTGGTCGGTCGAAGCTCTTTAAAGAACGCGCGAAGTTGTTTGACCATTTCCGCCGGTTCCGCGTCATTTCCCGTCGAGCTAGCGAAAAATTCTGCCGGAAGTCGCACGTTCTCGCCGTACACTAATTCCGCCACCGATGCCCGTAGGTCTTCTCGATACGCTGCCCGAATTCCTAGCAATACCACTGGTAATGCATCGGTCCAACGCTCGTCACCGTGGCATTTTATCGCTGCCTTTAACTGCCTGTGAAAACGTTCGACTAGGCCGTTTGCCGCTGGGTGATAGGCCGTCGTTCGTAAATGTTTTGTGCCTAATAACTCGTTAAGTCGTCTAAACAAATTCGACTCGAATTGTCTGCCCTGGTCTGTTGTCACTCGCAGGGGCGTGCCGAATTGCGCGATCCAGCCGGTAACGAAAGCTCTCGCGACGGTTTCCGCCTCTATATTTTCAATAGGGAAAACTTCCGGCCAGCGAGTGAAACGATCGACGCAGGTCAAACAATATCTGTTGTCTCTCGATATCGGCAACGGGCCCACTAAGTCGATGTGTACGTGTTCGAACCTAGTGGACGGCGGCGTAAAGTTACCGATTGGGCTTGACCCGTGTCTGCCCACCTTTGCTCGTTGGCACTCGATGCAGCTGCGGGACCATTCGCGACAATCCTTCTCGATTGCCGGCCACACGAAACGTTGTTTCACGAGTTTCACCGTCGCTTTGGCTCCCGGGTGTGAAAACCCGTGCACCGAAAGAAAGGCTTGCCGCCGAAAAGGTCTCGTGACGAATGGTCTCACGCTTTCCGTCGCGACGTCGCAGTAGAGATCGGCGCCGTCGTGTGCCGACTTGATTCGTTTCAACTGTAACGAGGTATCAGGTGCTACCAAAAAGGTCCTTAACTCCTCGTCATCTTCCTGCGAACGTGCTAACTCGCCGTAATCTAACGACTCGGTGATCGACTCTACTCTCGACAACGCGTCTGCTACCTCGTTATCTTTTCCGCTCACGTGCCTAATGTCGGTCGTGAATTGAGCGACGTAATCCAGATACCTGAATTGTCTCGGTGTGCATTTTTCCGGTTTTTGCTTAAACGCGTACATCAACGGTTTGTGGTCGGTATATACCGTGAACGTTCGGCCTTCTACCGCGTGTCGGAAATACTTTATCGCCGAATATATTGCCAACAGCTCTCGATCGTATGCGCTGTATTTCCGTTGCGCCGGCGACAAGGATTTCGTATGGAAAGCCAGCGGTTGCCACGAACCTTCTTCACGTTGTTGCAACGTCGCGCCCAACGCGAAATTCGAAGCGTCCACCATAATCGCGAGTTGCGCGCGGTCGGATGGATGCGCCAGTAACGCGGCATTCGCGAGTCCGTTTTTTAATTCCCGCAGTGCCGCCTCCGCTTCGCTTGTCCACTGGATCGGGGCGTCGCTTTTTAATTTTTGACCTTTTAATAGCTCATTTAGCGGCGCCTGCAGTGCCGCCGTTTTGGGTATGAACCTTCGGTAAAAATTGACCATTCCCAAGAACCTGCGGAGCTGTTTCACGGTGTTTGGTTTCGCGAATTCTAGTATCGCGCGGACTTTGTCCTCCAACGGTCTTACGCCTTTGTCGTCCACGGTATATCCGAGGAAATCGACCTGTTTCGCCCCGAACACACATTTTGTCGGATTGATTACCAAACCGTACTGGTTGAGACGCGCAAAGAGCTGTTCGACGTGTTCGCGATGTTCCGTTTCGTTCTCTGAAGCGACCAAAATATCATCTAAATACGCGTAGCAAAAATCTAGGCCCCTCAAAACGGTGTCAATGAATCGTTGAAACGTCTGGGCGGCGTTTCTGAGGCCGAACGGCATGACAACGTACTCGAATAATCCGAAAGGTGTGGTTATCGCGGTCTTTTCTATGTCGTCCGGGTGGACGGGTATCTGATGATATGCCCGCACGAGGTCGATGGTCGAAAAAATCGTCTTACCGTACAAAAGACGCGAGAAATCCTCAATATGTGGAATTGGGTAGCGATCGGGTATCGTCCGTGCGTTCACGGGACGGTAATCTCCGCAGGGCCTCCAACCTTTTTTCTTTTTGTCCGCTTTACTCTTTTTCTTTTGAACTAGATGCAACCCTGAGGCCCACTGACTCTTGGACGGCCGAATGTGTCCCAGTCTCATTAGATTCTCGAATTCTGTCTTCGCGATCTTATACATTTCCGACGACAAACGACGCGGTTTACAAAAGGTTGGCGGTCCGGCGGTTGTATTGATGTGATGCACTACATCGTGTTTTACCTCTCGGGCGACCGCTGTCGGCCGCGTGACGTCCGGGAACGCCGCCAGTAGTCGATGATACGGCGAATCCCCTGTGATGGTCTTCACGGATCCGATGTCCACGGCGACGACCTTTCCGGCTGAGAACAACGACGTCGTCCGGTCCAGTAGACGGCGGTTTTTCAAATCCACCAGCAGCCCGTAGTGGCTCAAAAAGTCTGCTCCGATTATCGGCTTCGAGACATCGGCGATCACAAATTTCCAGACGAATGCCCGTCGCAGTCCCAGGTTGAGGTTGAAAACCCGCACCCCGTAGGTGCTGATGGTAGAACCGTTTGCCGCGAACATCTCGTAGGGCGTCTTTTTCACTCTGCCCTTCACGTACGTCCGTGGGTACACGCAGAGGTCAGAGCCTGTGTCGACCAAGTACTCTGTCCTCGTGTCTCGGTCAGTCACGAAGAGGCGGCTGGTCTTCGGACCGTCACTGTTCGCCGCGTTCAGTGCCGGTTTTTGTCGTTTCCCGAATCGAACTTGCACGGGGCGCGACACTTTTTGGCCTTGGTGCCGAATGTCCAATGATACCAGCACTGTTCTGGATCAACCGGGGACTTCGAACGTCTCCCGCTACGCGAACGCGATTGGCGACGGCTTCTATCGCCGAACCGATCTCGCGAACGCGACCGCGCCAACTCCGAAATTCTGAGTTCTAACCCTTCTAGTCTTTTGACCAACGTTTCCGCGAGATCGTCCTTCGAAGCACTGGCCACTTGCGTCTGTTGAACGCTTTGCGAGGTGCCTTCATGGATTTGGTCCGCAATTTCCGCCAACTTATGTAACGGTAAATCCGCTTGTGCCGTAACGATGGCGCGGGTCATGGCGGGCAACCGGCCTGACCAAAGGGTCCGCAAAAAATCGTCCGATAAGGTAGTCCCGGCTAAACTCCGCATGCGTCGGAGGAACTGGGATGGTGTCCTATCCCCGATTTCTTCTTGCTCTAAAAGCTGCCGTATCTGCTGGCTCTGCGACACTGATAGGCGATGAATCAGCTCCTTCTTTAACGTCCCGTACTTCTCTTTTTCCGGGGGGTTGATAAAAATGTCTTGCACCTCCAACGCATATTTCGGCTCCAGCTGCGACATGACGTAATAGAATTTGGTACTGTCCGTCGTGACACCATTTAGTGCAAACTGGGCTTCGACTTGGCTAAACCAAATCGCTGGTTGCTCCGGCCAGAATTTTGGAACACGTATGCCCACACGATGCACTTCCGGTACTGTGGCCACATTTTCCGTCGCGACGGCAGCGTTTGCAGTCGCGGTCGCGGTGTTCGCGGTCGCGGTCGCGGTGTTTTCCGTCTCGGAACTCGAGTCTTGTCCGTCTCTCATCTCTTACACTTTCGGTAACGCAACTGGATTGCACCCGCGCACTCGTAAAAAAAGGGATCACGACGGGGTCACCACTAAAGGGATTGGTAAGGAAAGAATACTTTTACCCTTTTAACGTGTTCGTTTATTAGCTAATTATAATTATGACGGTGTCGTCGTCGCTCGGCGCGTTAACGGCTTTCTGTCCGTTTTTCGAGGTGATCTTCGATGTTTATCTTATGGCCCGCGACCCGTGGTGGGGGCTAACCTCAGCTGTTCGCTTTGTTCGCGGGCCGTAACCGTATGCCGACTTGAAACTGTTATGTTCCAGCAATCGGCCATGTAGGTTTTTCTTATTTTTCGCTTCGCGGCGGTTTGACCTTGCTTTTAGCCGTTGCGCGGTCGCTACATGTCCGACGACTATTGGATCGTCCCCACGACCCCGGGACTAGATTGGCCCGCCACCGACATGTCCGACGACAATAGGGTCGTCCCCACGACCCCGGGTCTAGGTTGACCAGCCGCCGACATGTCCGACGACTATAGAGTCGTCCCCACGACACCGGGCCAAAGTTGGACAGCCGCCGACATGTCCGACGACTATAGGGTCGTCCCCACGACCTCGGGTCTAGATTGGCCCGCTACCGTCATGTCCGAAGACTATAGGGTCGTCCCTACGACCCCGGGACTTGATTGGCCCGCCACCGTCATGTCCGACGACAATAGGGTCGTCCCCACGACCCCGGGTCCAGGTTGGCCAGCCGCCGACCTGTCCGACGACTATCGGATCGTCCCCACGACCCCGGGCCAAAGTTGGCCAGCCACCGACATGTCCGACGATTATAGGGTCGTCCCCACGACCCCGGGACACGCTTGGCCCGCCGCCGACTTGTCCGACGACTATAGGGTCGTCCCCACGACCCCGGGACTAGATTGGCCCGCCACCGTCATGTCCGACGACAATAGGGTCGTCCCCACGACCCCGGGTCCAGGTGGGCCAGCCGCCGACCTGTCCGACAACTATAGGGTCGTCCCGACGACCCCGGGCCAAAGTTGGCCAGCCGCCGACATGTCCGACGACTATAGGGTCGTCCCCACGACCCTGGGACCAGATTGGCCCGCCACCGTCATGTCCGACGACTATAGGGTCGTCCCCACGACCTCGGGTCTAGATTGGCCCGCTACCGTCATGTCCGAAGACTATAGGGTCGTCCTCACGACCACGGGACTAGATTGGCCCGCCACCGCCATGTCCGACGACTATAGGCTCGTCCCCACGACTTCGGGACTAGGTTGGTCCGCCACCGTCATGTCCGACGATTATAGGGTCGTCCCCACGACCCCGGGACAAGCTTGGCCCGCCGCCGACTTGTCCGACGACTATAGGGTCGTCCCCACGACCCCGGGACTAGATTGGCCCGCCACCGACATGTCCGACGACAATAGGGTCGTCCCCACGACCCCGGGTCTAGGTTGACCAGCCGCCGACATGTCCGACGACTATAGAGTCGTCCCCACGACACCGGGCCAAAGTTGGACAGCCGCCGACATGTCCGACGACTATAGGGTCGTCCCCACGACCTCGGGTCTAGATTGGCCCGCTACCGTCATGTCCGAAGACTATAGGGTCGTCCCTACGACCCCGGGACTTGATTGGCCCGCCACCGTCATGTCCGACGACAATAGGGTCGTCCCCACGACCCCGGGTCCAGGTTGGCCAGCCGCCGACCTGTCCGACAACTATAGGGTCGTCCCGACGACCCCGGGCCAAAGTTGGCCAGCCGCCGACATGTCCGACGACTATAGGGTCGTCCCCACGACCCTGGGACCAGATTGGCCCGCCACCGTCATGTCCGACGACTATAGGGTCGTCCCCACGACCTCGGGTCTAGATTGGCCCGCTACCGTCATGTCCGAAGACTATAGGGTCGTCCCTACGACCCCGGGACTAGATTGGCCCGCCACCGTCATGTCCAACGATTATAGGGTCGTCCCCACGACCCCGGAACTAGATTGGTCCGCCACCGTCATGTCCGACGATTATAGGGTCGTCCCCACGACCCCGGGACAAGCTTGGCCCGCCGCCGACTTGTCCGACGACTATAGGGTCGTCCCCACGACCCCGGGACTAGATTGGCCCGCCACCGACATGTCCGACGACAATAGGGTCGTCCCCACGACCCCGGGTCTAGGTTGACCAGCCGCCGACATGTCCGACGACTATAGAGTCGTCCCCACGACACCGGGCCAAAGTTGGACAGCCGCCGACATGTCCGACGACTATAGGGTCGTCCCCACGACCTCGGGTCTAGATTGGCCCGCTACCGTCATGTCCGAAGACTATAGGGTCGTCCCTACGACCCCGGGACTTGATTGGCCCGCCACCGTCATGTCCGACGACTATAGGGTCGTCCCTACGACCCCGGGACTAGGTTGGCCCGCCACCGTCATGTCCAACGATTATAGGGTCGTCCCCACGACCCCGGGACTAGATTGGCCCGCCACCGACATGTCCGACGATTATAGGGTCGTCCCCACGACCCCGGGACAAGCTTGGCCCGCCGCCGACTTGTCCGACGACTATAGGGTCGTCCCCACGACCCCGGGACTAGATTGGCCCGCCACCGACATGTCCGACGACAATAGGGTCGTCCCCACGACCCCGGGTCTAGGTTGGCCAGCCGCCGACATGTCCGACGACTATAGAGTCGTCCCCACGACACCGGGCCAAAGTTGGACAGCCGCCGACATGTCCGACGACTATAGGGTCGTCCCCACGACCTCGGGTCTAGATTGGCCCGCTACCGCCATGTCCGAAGACTATAGGGTCGTCCCCACGACCACGGGACTAGATTGGCCCGCCACCGCCATGTCCGACGACAATGGGGTCGTCCCCACGACCCCGGGTCTAGGTTGGCCAGCCGCCGACATGTCCGACGACTATCGGATCGTCCCCACGACCACGGGCCAAAGTTGGCCAGCCGCCGATATGTCTAAAGGGATTGGTAAGGAAAGAATACTTTTACCCTTTTAACGTGTTCGTTTATTAGCTAATTATAATTATGACGGTGTCGTCGTCGCTCGGCGCGTTAACGGCTTTCTGTCCGTTTTTCGAGGTGATCTTCGATGTTTATCTTATGGCCCGCGACCCGTGGTGGGGGCTAACCTCAGCTGTTCGCTTTGTTCGCGGGCCGTAACCGTATGCCGATTTGAAACTGTTATGTTCCAGCAATCGGCCATGTAGGTTTTTTTTATTTTTCGCTTCGCGGCGGTTTGACCTTGCTTTTAGCCGTTGCGCGGTCGCTACATCACCCCCTCGCCAGTGTAAACGATACTTGCAGAACTTTGGGTAGTGGTTAAACTTATTGTTACTTATTAGCTACTTACGACTAGGCTAACTCTACAACTATATACAACTTACAGCTAAATGACTATTTACAGCTAAATGACTATTTACAGCTAAATGACTATTTACAGATGCGCTTTCTTTTGGATTACATTCGGCCGACTTGCAAACGGGTAGGAAACCTCACGCGTCTACCGGAACGCGTACGTACCGATTCCTGTTCGTCCGCCGTTCTAACGTCGATAGGCTCGCGTCGCCCATCTATCCGCGGTGCCTGCGTGTGCGTTTCGAGCGGTTTTTCGCATTCCTCGAACAAGTACGCTGGCTTCAGCCTATCTACGGATATCGTCGTATCTCTGCCTCTCCGCCGAATTACAAACGTCTTCGCGGAACGAGAAATGACGGGGAAAGGCCCTTCGTAAGGGTTCTGCAACGGGCCCTTTACGGAATCGACTCGCACAAAAACGTGAGAGGCGGTGGCAAGCTCTTTGAACATAAAGATTTTTCTCTGCCCGTGCCGCGACCCCGTGGTCGGTCGAAGCTCTTTAAAGAACGCGCGAAGTTGTTTGACCATTTCCGCCGGTTCCGCGTCATTTCCCGTCGAGCTAGCGAAAAATTCTGCCGGAAGTCGCACGTTCTCGCCGTACACTAATTCCGCCACCGATGCCCGTAGGTCTTCTCGATACGCTGCCCGAATTCCTAGCAATACCACTGGTAATGCATCGGTCCAACGCTCGTCACCGTGGCATTTTATCGCTGCCTTTAACTGCCTGTGAAAACGTTCGACTAGGCCGTTTGCCGCTGGGTGATAGGCCGTCGTTCGTAAATGTTTTGTGCCTAATAACTCGTTAAGTCGTCTAAACAAATTCGACTCGAATTGTCTGCCCTGGTCTGTTGTCACTCGCAGGGGCGTGCCGAATTGCGCGATCCAGCCGGTAACGAAAGCTCTCGCGACGGTTTCCGCCTCTATATTTTCAATAGGGAAAACTTCCGGCCAGCGAGTGAAACGATCGACGCAGGTCAAACAATATCTGTTGTCTCTCGATATCGGCAACGGGCCCACTAAGTCGATGTGTACGTGTTCGAACCTAGTGGACGGCGGCGTAAAGTTACCGATTGGGCTTGACCCGTGTCTGCCCACCTTTGCTCGTTGGCACTCGATGCAGCTGCGGGACCATTCGCGACAATCCTTCTCGATTGCCGGCCACACGAAACGTTGTTTCACGAGTTTCACCGTCGCTTTGGCTCCCGGGTGTGAAAACCCGTGCACCGAAAGAAAGGCTTGCCGCCGAAAAGGTCTCGTGACGAATGGTCTCACGCTTTCCGTCGCGACGTCGCAGTAGAGATCGGCGCCGTCGTGTGCCGACTTGATTCGTTTCAACTGTAACGAGGTATCAGGTGCTACCAAAAAGGTCCTTAACTCCTCGTCATCTTCCTGCGAACGTGCTAACTCGCCGTAATCTAACGACTCGGTGATCGACTCTACTCTCGACAACGCGTCTGCTACCTCGTTATCTTTTCCGCTCACGTGCCTAATGTCGGTCGTGAATTGAGCGACGTAATCCAGATACCTGAATTGTCTCGGTGTGCATTTTTCCGGTTTTTGCTTAAACGCGTACATCAACGGTTTGTGGTCGGTATATACCGTGAACGTTCGGCCTTCTACCGCGTGTCGGAAATACTTTATCGCCGAATATATTGCCAACAGCTCTCGATCGTATGCGCTGTATTTCCGTTGCGCCGGCGACAAGGATTTCGTATGGAAAGCCAGCGGTTGCCACGAACCTTCTTCACGTTGTTGCAACGTCGCGCCCAACGCGAAATTCGAAGCGTCCACCATAATCGCGAGTTGCGCGCGGTCGGATGGATGCGCCAGTAACGCGGCATTCGCGAGTCCGTTTTTTAATTCCCGCAGTGCCGCCTCCGCTTCGCTTGTCCACTGGATCGGGGCGTCGCTTTTTAATTTTTGACCTTTTAATAGCTCATTTAGCGGCGCCTGCAGTGCCGCCGTTTTGGGTATGAACCTTCGGTAAAAATTGACCATTCCCAAGAACCTGCGGAGCTGTTTCACGGTGTTTGGTTTCGCGAATTCTAGTATCGCGCGGACTTTGTCCTCCAACGGTCTTACGCCTTTGTCGTCCACGGTATATCCGAGGAAATCGACCTGTTTCGCCCCGAACACACATTTTGTCGGATTGATTACCAAACCGTACTGGTTGAGACGCGCAAAGAGCTGTTCGACGTGTTCGCGATGTTCCGTTTCGTTCTCTGAAGCGACCAAAATATCATCTAAATACGCGTAGCAAAAATCTAGGCCCCTCAAAACGGTGTCAATGAATCGTTGAAACGTCTGGGCGGCGTTTCTGAGGCCGAACGGCATGACAACGTACTCGAATAATCCGAAAGGTGTGGTTATCGCGGTCTTTTCTATGTCGTCCGGGTGGACGGGTATCTGATGATATGCCCGCACGAGGTCGATGGTCGAAAAAATCGTCTTACCGTACAAAAGACGCGAGAAATCCTCAATATGTGGAATTGGGTAGCGATCGGGTATCGTCCGTGCGTTCACGGGACGGTAATCTCCGCAGGGCCTCCAACCTTTTTTCTTTTTGTCCGCTTTACTCTTTTTCTTTTGAACTAGATGCAACCCTGAGGCCCACTGACTCTTGGACGGCCGAATGTGTCCCAGTCTCATTAGATTCTCGAATTCTGTCTTCGCGATCTTATACATTTCCGACGACAAACGACGCGGTTTACAAAAGGTTGGCGGTCCGGCGGTTGTATTGATGTGATGCACTACATCGTGTTTTACCTCTCGGGCGACCGCTGTCGGCCGCGTGACGTCCGGGAACGCCGCCAGTAGTCGATGATACGGCGAATCCCCTGTGATGGTCTTCACGGATCCGATGTCCACGGCGACGACCTTTCCGGCTGAGAACAACGACGTCGTCCGGTCCAGTAGACGGCGGTTTTTCAAATCCACCAGCAGCCCGTAGTGGCTCAAAAAGTCTGCTCCGATTATCGGCTTCGAGACATCGGCGATCACAAATTTCCAGACGAATGCCCGTCGCAGTCCCAGGTTGAGGTTGAAAACCCGCACCCCGTAGGTGCTGATGGTAGAACCGTTTGCCGCGAACATCTCGTAGGGCGTCTTTTTCACTCTGCCCTTCACGTACGTCCGTGGGTACACGCAGAGGTCAGAGCCTGTGTCGACCAAGTACTCTGTCCTCGTGTCTCGGTCAGTCACGAAGAGGCGGCTGGTCTTCGGACCGTCACTGTTCGCCGCGTTCAGTGCCGGTTTTTGTCGTTTCCCGAATCGAACTTGCACGGGGCGCGACACTTTTTGGCCTTGGTGCCGAATGTCCAATGATACCAGCACTGTTCTGGATCAACCGGGGACTTCGAACGTCTCCCGCTACGCGAACGCGATTGGCGACGGCTTCTATCGCCGAACCGATCTCGCGAACGCGACCGCGCCAACTCCGAAATTCTGAGTTCTAACCCTTCTAGTCTTTTGACCAACGTTTCCGCGAGATCGTCCTTCGAAGCACTGGCCACTTGCGTCTGTTGAACGCTTTGCGAGGTGCCTTCATGGATTTGGTCCGCAATTTCCGCCAACTTATTTAACGGTAAATCCGCTTGTGCCGTAACGATGGCGCGGGTCATGGCGGGCAACCGGCCTGACCAAAGGGTCCGCAAAAAATCGTCCGATAAGGTAGTCCCGGCTAAACTCCGCATGCGTCGGAGGAACTGGGATGGTGTCCTATCCCCGATTTCTTCTTGCTCTAAAAGCTGCCGTATCTGCTGGCTCTGCGACACTGATAGGCGATGAATCAGCTCCTTCTTTAACGTCCCGTACTTCTCTTTTTCCGGGGGGTTGATAAAAATGTCTTGCACCTCCAACGCATATTTCGGCTCCAGCTGCGACATGACGTAATAGAATTTGGTACTGTCCGTCGTGACACCATTTAGTGCAAACTGGGCTTCGACTTGGCTAAACCAAATCGCTGGTTGCTCCGGCCAGAATTTTGGAACACGTATGCCCACACGATGCACTTCCGGTACTGTGGCCACATGTTCCGTCGCGACGGCAGCGTTTGCAGTCGCGGTCGCGGTGTTCGCGGTCGCGGTCGCGGTGTTTTCCGTCTCGGAACTCGAGTCTTGTCCGTCTCTCATCTCTTACACTTTCGGTAACGCAACTGGATTGCACCCGCGCACTCGTAAAAAAAGGGATCACGTCGGGGTCACCACTAAAGGGATTGGTAAGGAAAGAATACTTTTACCCTTTTAACGTGTTCGTTTATTAGCTAATTATAATTATGACGGTGTCGTCGTCGCTCGGCGCGTTAACGGCTTTCTGTCCGTTTTTCGAGGTGATCTTCGATGTTTATCTTATGGCCCGCGACCCGTGGTGGGGGCTAACCTCAGCTGTTCGCTTTGTTCGCGGGCCGTAACCGTATGCCGACTTGAAACTGTTATGTTCCAGCAATCGGCCATGTAGGTTTTTCTTATTTTTCGCTTCGCGGCGGTTTGACCTTGCTTTTAGCCGTTGCGCGGTCGCTACATGTCCGACGACTATTGGATCGTCCCCACGACCACGGGCCAAAGTTGGCCAGCCGCCGACATGTCCGACGACTATAGGGTCGTCCCCACGACCCCGGGACTAGATTGGTCCGCCACCGTCATGTCCGACGACTATAGGGTCGTCCCCACGACCCCGGGCCAAGCTTGGCCCGCCGCCGACTTGTCCGACGACTATAGGGTCGTCCCCACGACTTCGGGACTAGGTTTGCCAGCCGCCGACATGTCCGACCACTATTGGGTCGTCCCCACGACCACGGGCCAAAGTTGGCCAGCCGCCTTCATGTACGACGACTATAGGGTCGTCCCCACGACCCCGAGACTAGGTTGACCAGCCGGCAACATGTCCGACGACTATAGGGTCGTGCCCACGACCCCGGGCCAAAGTTGGCAAGCCGCCGACATGTCCGACGACTATAGGGTCGTCCCCACGACCCCTGGACTAGGTTGGCTCACCGCCGACTTCTCCGTCGACAATAGCGTCGTCCCCACGACCCCGGGCCAATGTTGGCCAGCCGCCGACATTTCCGAAGACTATAGAGTCGTCCCCACGACACCGGGCCAAATTTGGCCAGCCGCCGACATGTCCGACGACAATAGGGTCGTCCCCACGACCCCGGGACTAGATTGGCCCGCCACCGTCATGTCTGGCGACTGTCGGATCGTCCCCACGACTACGGTCCAAAGTTGGCCAGCCGCCGACATGTCCGACGACTATAGGGTTGACCCCACGACCCCGGGCCAATGTTGGCCAATCGCCGACATGTCCGACGACTATAGGGTCGTCCCTACGACCCCGGGACTAGGTTGGCCCGCCACCGTCATGTCCGACGACAATAGGGTCGTCCCCACGACCCCGGGACTTGATGGGCCCGACACCGTCAAGTCCGACGACTATAGGGTCGTCCCCACGACCACGGGTCTAGGTTGGCCAGCCGCCGACATGTCCGACGACTATAGAGTCGTCCCCACGACCACGGGCCAAAGTTGGAAAGCCATCGACATGTCCGACGACTATTGGGTCGTCCCCACAACCCTGGGACCAGATTGGCCCGCCACCGTCATGTCCGACAACTATAGGGTCGTCCCCACGACCGCGGGCCAAAGATGTCCAGCCGCCGTGTTGTCCGGCGACTATAGGTTCGTCCCCACGACCCCGGGACTAGGCTGACCTGCCGCCGTCATGTCCGGCGACTGTCGGATCGTCCCCACGACTACGGGCCAAAGTTGGCCAGCCACCGACATGTCCGACGACTATAGGGTTGCCCCCACGACCCCGGGACTAGATTGGCCCGCCACCGTCATGTCCGACGACAATAGGGTCGTCCCCACGACCCCGGGCCAATGTTGGCCAATCGCCGACATGTCCGACGACTATAGGGTCGTCCCCACGACCCCGGGACTAGATTGGCCCGCCACCGTCATGTCCAACGACTATAGGGTCGTCCCCACAACCACGGACTAGATTGGCCCGCCACCGTCATGTCCGACGATTATAGGGTCGTCCCCACGACCCCGGGACAAGCTTGGCCCGCCGCCGAATTGTTCGACGACTATAGGGTCGTCCCCACGACCCCGGGACTAGATTGGCCCGCCACCGTCATGTCCGACGACAATAGGGTCGTCCCCACGACCCCGGGTCTAGGTTCGCCAGCCGCCGACTTGTCCGACGACTATAGGGTCGTCCCCACGACCCCGGGACTAGATTGGTCCGCCACCGTCTTGTCCGACGACTATAGGGTCGTCCCCACGACCACGGGACTAGATTGGACCACCAGCGTCATGTCCAACGACTATAGGGTCGTTCCCACAACCACGGGCCAAAGTTGGCCAGCCGCCGACATGTCCGACGACTATTGGATCGTCCCCACGACCACGGGCCAAAGTTGGCCAGCCGCCGACATGTCCGACGACTATAGGGTCGTCCCCACGACCCCGGGACTAGATTGGTCCGCCACCGTCTTGTCCGACGACTATAGGGTCGTCCCCACGACCACGGGCCAAAGTTGACCAGCCGCCGACATGTCCGACGACTATAGGGTCGTCCCCACAACCACGGGCCAAAGTTGGCCAGCCGCCGACATGTCCGACGACTATAGGGTCGTCCCCACGACCCCGGGCCAAAGTTGGCCTGCTGCCGACATGTCCGACGACTATAGGGTCGTCCCCACGACCCCGGGACAAGGTTGGCCCGCCGCCGACTTGTCCGACGACTATAGGGTCGTACCCACCACCCCGGGACTAGGCTGACAAGCCGCCAACATGTCCGACGACTATAGGGTCGTCCCCACGACCCCGGGCCAAAGATGCCCAGCCGCCGTCTTGTCCGACGACTATAGGGTCGTCCCCACGACCCCGAGTCCAGGTTGGCCAGCCGCCGACATTTCCGACGACTATAGAGTCGTCCCCACGACCCCGGGCCAAAGTTGGCCAGCCGCCGACATTTCCGACGACAATAGGGTCGTCCCCACGACCCCGGGCCAAAGATGTCCAGCCGCCGTCTTGTCCGACGACTATAGGGTCGTCCCCACGACCCGGGACTAGAATGGCCCGCCACCGTCATGTCCGACGACTATAGGGTCGTCCCCACGACCCCCGGACTAGGTTGGCCGGCCGCCGACTTGTCCGACGACTATAGGGTCGTCCCCACGACCACCCGACTAGGTGGGCTCGCCGCCGACTTGTCCGACGACTATAGGGTCGTCCCCACGACCCCGGGACTAGGTTGGCTCGCCACCGTCATGTCTGACGACTATAGGGTGGTCCCCACGACCACGGGCCAAAGTTGGCCAGCCGCCGACATGTCCGACGACTATAGGGTCGTCCCCACGACCACGGGCCAAAGTTGGCCAGCCGCCGACATGTCCGACGACTATAGGGTCGTCCCCACGACCCGGGACTAGACTGGCCCGCCACCGTCATGTCCGACGATTATAGGGTCATCCCCACGACCCCGGGTCTAGGTTGGCCCGCCGCCGACTTGTCCGACGACTATAGGGTCGTCCCCACGATCCCGGGACTGGATTGGCCCGCCACCGCCATGTCCGACGATTATAGGGTTGTCCCCACGACCACGGGCCAACTTTGGCCAGCCGCCGACATATCCGACGACTAAAGGGTCGTCCCCACGACCATGGGCCAAAGTTTGCCAGCCGCAGACTTGTCCGACGACTATAGGGTCGTCCCCACGGCCCCGGGACTAGGTTGGCCCGCAGCCGACTTGTCCGACGACTATAGGGTCGTCCCCACGACTACGGGCAAACGTTGGCCAGCCGCCGACTTGTCCGACGACTATAGGGTCGTCCCTACGATCCCGGGACTAGATTGGGCAGCCGCCGACTTGTCCGACGACTATAGGGTCGTCCCCACGGCCACGGGCCAAAGTTGGCCAGCCGCCGACATGTCCGACGACTATAGATTCGTCCCCACAACCCCGGGCCAAAGATGGCCAGCCGCCGACTTGTCCGACGACTATAGGGTCGTCCCTACGATCCCGGGACTGGATTGGGCCGCCACCGCCATGTCCGACGACAATAAGGTCGTCCCCACGGCCACGGGCCAAAGTTGGCCAGCCGCCGACATGTCCGACGACTATAGATTCGTCCCCACGACCCCGGGCCAAAGTTGGCCAGCCGCCGACTTGTCCGACGACTATGGGGTCGTCCCTACGATCCCGGGACTAGATTGGGCAGCCGCCGACTTGTCTGACGACTATAGGGTCGTCCCCACGACCCCGGGACTAGATTGGCCCGCCACCGTCATGTCCGACGACTATAGGGTCGTCTTCACGACCACGGGCCAAAGTTGGCCAGCCGCCGACATTTCCGACGACAATACGGTCGTCCTCACGACCACGGGCCAAATTTGGCCAGCCGCCGACTTGTCCGACGACTATAGGGTCGTCCCCACGACCCCGGGCCAAAGTTGGCCAGCCGCCGACATGTCCGACGACTATAGGGTCGTCCCCACGATCCCGGGACTAGATTGGCCCGCCACCGTCATGTCCGACGACAATAGGGTCGTCCCCACGACCCCGGGTCTAGGTTGGCCAGCCGCCGACTTGTCCGACGACTATAGGGTCGTCCCCACGACCCCGGGACTAGATTGGTCCGCCACCGTCTTGTCCGACGACTATAGGGTCGTCCCCACGACCACGGGACTAGATTGGACCGCCAGCGTCATGTCCAACGACTATAGGGTCGTTCCCACAACCACGGGCCAAAGTTGGCCAGCCGCCGACATGTCCGACGACTATTGGATCGTCCCCACGACCACGGGCCAAAGTTGGCCAGCCGCCGACATGTCCGACGACTATAGGGTCGTCCCCACGACCCCGGGACTAGATTGGTCCGCCAGCGTCTTGTCCGACGACTATAGGGTCGTCCCCACGACCACGGGCCAAAGTTGACCAGCCGCCGACATGTCCGACGACTATAGGGTCGTCCCCACAACCACGGGCCAAAGTTGGCCAGCCGCCGACATGTCCGACGACTATAGGGTCGTCCCCACGACCCCGGGACTAGATTGGCCCGCCACCGTCATGTCCGACGACAATAGGGTCGTCCCCACGACCCCGGGTCTAGGTTGGCCAGCCGCCGACTTGTCCGACGACTATAGGGTCGTCCCCACGACCCCGGGACTAGATTGGTCCGCCACCGTCTTGTCCGACGACTATAGGGTCGTCCCCACGACCACGGGACTAGATTGGACCGCCAGCGTCATGTCCAACGACTATAGGGTCGTCCCCACAACCACGGACTAGATTGGCCCGCCACCGTCATGTCCGACGATTATAGGGTCGTCCCCACGACCCCGGGACAAGCTTGGCCCGCCGCCGAATTGTTCGACGACTATAGGGTCGTCCCCACGACCCCGGGACTAGATTGGCCCGCCACCGTCATGTCCGACGACAATAGGGTCGTCCCCACGACCCCGGGTCTAGGTTCGCCAGCCGCCGACTTGTCCGACGACTATAGGGTCGTCCCCACGACCCCGGGACTAGATTGGTCCGCCACCGTCTTGTCCGACGACTATAGGGTCGTCCCCACGACCACGGGACTAGATTGGACCGCCAGCGTCATGTCCAACGACTATAGGGTCGTTCCCACAACCACGGGCCAAAGTTGGCCAGCCGCCGACATGTCCGACGACTATTGGATCGTCCCCACGACCACGGGCCAAAGTTGGCCAGCCGCCGACATGTCCGACGACTATAGGGTCGTCCCCACGACCCCGGGACTAGATTGGTCCGCCACCGTCTTGTCCGACGACTATAGGGTCGTCCCCACGACCACGGGCCAAAGTTGACCAGCCGCCGACATGTCCGACGACTATAGGGTCGTCCCCACAACCACGGGCCAAAGTTGGCCAGCCGCCGACATGTCCGACGACTATAGGGTCGTCCCCACGACCCCGGGCCAAAGTTGGCCTGCTGCCGACATGTCCGACGACTATAGGGTCGTCCCCACGACCCCGGGACAAGGTTGGCCCGCCGCCGACTTGTCCGACGACTATAGGGTCGTACCCACCACCCCGGGACTAGGCTGACAAGCCGCCAACATGTCCGACGACTATAGGGTCGTCCCCACGACCCCGGGCCAAAGATGCCCAGCCGCCGTCTTGTCCGACGACTATAGGGTCGTCCCCACGACCCCGAGTCCAGGTTGGCCAGCCGCCGACATTTCCGACGACTATAGAGTCGTCCCCACGACCCCGGGCCAAAGTTGGCCAGCCGCCGAAATTTCCGACGACTATAGGGTCGTCCCACGACCCCGGGACTAGATTGGCCCGCCACCGTCATGTCCGACGATTATAGGGTCGTCCCCACGACCCCGGGAAAAGCTTGGCCCGCCGCCGAATTGTTCGACGACTATAGGGTCGTCCCCACGACCCCGGGACTAGATTGGCCCGCCACCGTCATGTCCGACGACAATAGGGTCGTCCCCACGACCCCGGGTCTAGGTTGGCCAGCCGCCGACTTGTCCGACGACTATAGGGTCGTACCCACGACCCCGGGACTAGGCTGACAAGCCGCCAACATGTCCGACGACTATAGGGTCGTCCCCACGACCCCGGGCCAAAGATGTCCAGCCGCCGTCTTGTCCGACGACTATAGGGTCGTCCCCACGACCCGGGACTAGACTGGCCCGCCACCGTCATGTCCGACGACTATAGGGTCGTCCCCACGACCCCCGGACTAGGTTGGCCGGCCGCCGACTTGTCCGACGACTATAGGGTCGTCCCCACGACCACCCGACTAGGTGGGCTCGCCGCCGACTTGTCCGACGACTATAGGGTCGTCCCCACGACCCCGGGACTAGGTTGGCTCGCCACCGTCATGTCTGACGACTATAGGGTCGTCCCCACGACCACGGGCCAAAGTTGGCCAGCCGCCGACATGTCCGACGACTATAGGGTCGTCCCCACGACCACGGGCCAAAGTTGGCCAGCCGCCGACATGTCCGACGACTATAGGGTCGTCCCCACGACCCGGGACTAGACTGGCCCGCCACCGTCATGTCCGACGACTATAGGGTCATCCCCACGACCCCGGGTCTAGGTTGGCCCGCCGCCGACTTGTCCGACGACTATAGGGTCGTCCCCACGACCCCGGGACTAGGTTGGCTCGCCACCGATATGTCTGACGACTATAGAGTCGTCCCCACGACCCCGGGACTAGATTGGCCCGCCACCGTCAAGTCCGACGACTATAGGGTCGTCCCCACGACCCCGGGCCAAAGTTGGACAGCCGCCGACTTGTCCGACGACTATAGGGTCGTCCCTACGATCCCGGGACTAGATTGGGCAGCCGCCGACTTGTCCGACGACTATAGGGTCGTCCCCACGGCCACGGGCCAAAGTTGGCCAGCCGCCGACATGTCCGACGACTATAGATTCGTCCCCACAACCCCGGGCCAAAGATGGCCAGCCGCCGACTTGTCCGACGACTATAGGGTCGTCCCTACGATCCCGGGACTAGATTGGGCCGCCACCGCCATGTCCGACGACAATAAGGTCGTCCCCACGGCCACGGGCCAAAGTTGGCCAGCCGCCGACATGTCCGACGACTATAGATTCGTCCCCACGACCCCGGGCCAAAGTTGGCCAGCCGCCGACTTGTCCGACGACTATGGGGTCGTCCCTACGATCCCGGGACTAGATTGGGCAGCCGCCGACTTGTCCGACGACTATAGGGTCGTCCCCACGATCCCGGGACTAGATTGGCCCGCCACCGCCATGTCCGACGACAATAGGGTCGTCCCCACGATCCCGGGACTAGATTGGCCCGCCACCGCCATGTCCGACGATTATAGGGTTGTCCCCACGACCACGGGCCAACTTTGGCCAGCCGCCGACATATCCGACGACTAAAGGGTCGTCCCCACGACCACGGGCCAAAGTTTGCCAGCCGCCAACTTGTCCGACGACTATAGGGTCGTCCCCACGGCCCCGGGACTAGGTTGGCCCGCAGCCGACTTGTCCGACGACTATAGGGTCGTCCCCACGACTACGGTCTAAAGTTGGCTCACCGCCGACATGTCCGACGACTATAGGCTCGTCCCCACGACCCCCGGACTAGCTTGGCTCGCCGCCGACTTGTCCGACGACTATAGGGTCGTCCCCACGACCCCGGGCAAACGTTGGCCAGCCGCCGACTTGTCCGACGACTATAGGGTCGTCCCTACGATCCCGGGACTAGATTGGGCAGCCGCCGACTTGTCCGACGACTATAGGGTCGTCCCCACGGCCACGGGCCAAAGTTGGCCAGCCGCCGACATGTCCGACGACTATAGATTCGTCCCCACAACCCCGGGCCAAAGATGGCCAGCCGCCGACTTGTCCGACGACTATAGGGTCGTCCCTACGATCCCGGGACTAGATTGGGCCGCCACCGCCATGTCCGACGACAATAAGGTCGTCCCCACGGCCACGGGCCAAAGTTGGCCAGCCGCCGACATGTCCGACGACTATATATTCGTCCCCACGACCCCGGGCCAAAGTTGGCCAGCCGCCGACATGTCCGACGACTATGGGGTCGTCCCTACGATCCCGGGACTAGATTGGGCAGCCGCCGATTTGTCCGACGACTATAGGGTCGTCCCCACGACCCCGGGACTAGATTGGCCCGCCACCGTCTTGTCCGACGACTATAGGGTCGTCTTCACGACCACGGGCCAAAGTTGGCCAGCCGCCGACATTTCCGACGACAATAGGGTCGTCCTCACGACCACGGGCCAAATTTGGCCAGCCGCCGACTTGTCCGACGACTATAGGGTCGTCCCCACGACCCCGGAACTAGATTGGCCCGCCACCGTCATGTCCGACGACTATAGGGTCGTCCCCACGACCCCGGGCCAAAGGTGGCATGCCGCCGACTTGTCCGACGACTATAGGGTCGTCCCCACGACCCCGGGACTAGATTGGCCCGCCACCGTCTTGTCCGACGACTATAGGGTCGTCTTCACGACCACGGGCCAAAGTTGGCCAGCCGCCGACATTTCCGACGACAATAGGGTCGTCCTCACGACCACGGGCCAAATTTGGCCAGCCGCCGACTTGTCCGACGACTATAGGGTCGTCCCCACGACCCCGGAACTAGATTGGCCCGCCACCGTCATGTCCGACGACTATAGATTCGTCCCCACGACCCCGGGCCAAAGTTGGCCAGCCGCCGACTTGTCCGACGACTATGGGGTCGTCCCTACGATCCCGGGACTAGATTGGGCAGCCGCCGACTTGTCCGACGACTATAGGGTCGTCCCCACGACCCCGAGACTAGGTTGACCAGCCGGCAACATGTCCGACGACTATAGGGTCGTGCCCACGACCCCGGGCCAAAGTTGGCAAGCCGCCGACATGTCCGACGACTATAGGGTCGTCCCCACGACCCCTGGACTAGGTTGGCTCACCGCCGACTTCTCCGTCGACAATAGCGTCGTCCCCACGACCCCGGGCCAATGTTGGCCAGCCGCCGACATTTCCGAAGACTATAGAGTCGTCCCCACGACACCGGGCCAAATTTGGCCAGCCGCCGACATGTCCGACGACAATAGGGTCGTCCCCACGACCCCGGGACTAGATTGGCCCGCCACCGTCATGTCTGGCGACTGTCGGATCGTCCCCACGACTACGGTCCAAAGTTGGCCAGCCGCCGACATGTCCGACGACTATAGGGTTGACCCCACGACCCCGGGCCAATGTTGGCCAATCGCCGACATGTCCGACGACTATAGGGTCGTCCCTACGACCCCGGGACTAGGTTGGCCCGCCACCGTCATGTCCGACGACAATAGGGTCGTCCCCACGACCCCGGGACTTGATTGGCCCGACACCGTCAAGTCCGACGACTATAGGGTCGTCCCCACGACCACGGGTCTAGGTTGGCCAGCCGCCGACATGTCCGACGACTATAGAGTCGTCCCCACGACCACGGGCCAAAGTTGGAAAGCCATCGACATGTCCGACGACTATTGGGTCGTCCCCACAACCCTGGGACCAGATTGGCCCGCCACCGTCATGTCCAACAACTATAGGGTCGTCCCCACGACCGCGGGCCAAAGATGTCCAGCCGCCGTGTTGTCCGGCGACTATAGGTTCGTCCCCACGACCCCGGGACTAGGCTGACCTGCCGCCGTCATGTCCGGCGACTGTCGGATCGTCCCCACGACTACGGGCCAAAGTTGGCCAGCCACCGACATGTCCGACGACTATAGGGTTGCCCCCACGACCCCGGGACTAGATTGGCCCGCCACCGTCATGTCCGACGACAATAGGGTCGTCCCCACGACCCCGGGCCAATGTTGGCCAATCGCCGACATGTCCGACGACTATAGGGTCGTCCCTACGACCCCGGGACTAGATTGGCCCGCCACCGTCATGTCCGACGACAAAAGGGTCGTCCCCACGACCCCGGGACTAGATTGGCCCGACACCGTCAAGTCCGACGACTATAGGGTCGTCCCCACGACCACGGGCCAAAGTTGGCCAGCCGCCGACATGTCCGACGACTATAGGGTCGTCCCCACGACCCCGGGACTAGATTGGCCCGCCACCGTCATGTCCGGCGACTGTCGGATCGTCCCCACGACTACGGGCCAAAGTTGGCCAGCCGCCGACATGTCCGACGACTATAGGGTTGACCCCACGACCCCGGGCCAATGCTGGCCAATCGCCGACATGTCCGACGACTATAGGGTCGTCCCTACGACCCCGGGACTAGGTTGGCCCGCCACCGTCATGTCCGACGACAATAGGGTCGTCCCCACGACCCCGGGACTAGATTGGCCCGACACCGTCAAGTCCGACGACTATAGGGTCGTCCCCACGAACACGGACCAAAGTTGGCCAGCCGCCGACATGTCCGACGACTATAGGGTCGTTCCCACGACCCCGGGACTAGAATGGCCCGCCACCGTCATGTCCAACGACTATCGGATCGTCCCCACGACCACGGGCCAAAGTTGGCCAGCCGCCGACATGTCCGACGACTATTGGGTCGTCCCCACGACCACGGGCCAAAGTTGGCCAGCCGCCGACATGTCCGACGACAATAGGGTCGTCCCCACGACCCCGGGTCTAGGTTGGCCAGCCGTCGACATGTCCGACGACTATAGAGTCGTCCCCACGACACCGGGCCAAAGTTGGCCAGCCGCTGACATGTCCAACGACTATAGGGTCGTCCCCACGACCACGGGCCAAAGTTGGCCAGCCGCCGACATGTCCGACGACTATTGGATCGTCCCCACGACCACGGGCCAATGTTGGCCAGCCGCCGACATGTCCGACGACTATAGGGTCGTCCCCACGACTTCGGGACTAGGTTGGCCAGCCGCCGACATGTCCGACCACTATTGGGTCGTCCCTACGACCACGGGCCAAAGTTGGCCAGCCGCCGACATGTACGACGACTATAGGGTCGTCCCCACAACCCCCGGACTAGGTTGGCCGGCCGCCGACTTGTCCGACGACTATAGGGTCGTCCCCACGACCCCCCGACTAGGTGGGCTCGCCGCCGACTTGTCCGACGACTATAGGGTCATCCCCACGACCCCGGGACTAGGTTGGCCCGCCGCCGACATGTCCGACGACTATTGGGTCGTCCCCACGACCACGGGCCAAAGTTGGCCAGACGCCGACATGTCCGACGACTATAGGGTCGTCCCCACGACCCCGGGACTAGGTTGGCCAGCCGTCGACATGTCCGACGACTATAGAGTCGTCCCCACGACACCGGGCCAAAGTTGGCCAGCCGCTGACATGTCCAACGACTATAGGGTCGTCCCCACGACCACGGGCCAAAGTTGGCTAGCCGCCGACATGTCCGACGACTATTGGATCGTCCCCACGACCACGGGCCAATGTTGGCCAGCCGCCGACATGTCCGACGACTATAGGGTCGTCCCCACGACTTCGGGACTAGGATGGCCAGCCGCCGACATGTCCGACCACTATTGGGTCGTCCCCACGACCACGGGCCAAAGTTGGCCAGCCGCCGACATGTACGACGACTATAGGGTCGTCCCCACGACCCCGGGCCAAAGATGTCCAGCCGCCGTCTTGTCCGACGACTATAGGGTCGTCCCCACGACCCCGGGACTAGAATGGCCCGCCACCGTCATGTCAAACGACTATCGGATCGTCCCCACGACCACGGGCCAAAGTTGGCCAGCCGCCGACATGTCCGTCGACTATAGGGTCGTCCCTACGACCCCGGGACTAGATTGGCCCGCCACCGTCATGTCCAACGACTATAGGGTCGTACCCACGACCCCGGGCCAAAGTTGGCATGCCGCCGAAATGTCCAACGACTATAGGGTCGTCCCCACGACCCCGGGCCAAAGTTGGCAAGCCGCCGAAATGTCCGACGACTATAGGGTCGTCCCCACGACCGCGAGCCAAGAATATCCAGCCGCCGTCTTGTCCGACGACTATAGGGTCGTCCCCACGACCCCGCGACTAGATTGGCCCGCCACCGTCATGTCCGACGACTATAGTGTCGTCCCCACGACCCCGGGACAAGGTTGGCCCGCCGCCGACTTGTCCGACGACTATAGGGTCGTACCCACGACCCCGGGACTAGGCTGACAAGCCGCCAACATGTCCGACGACTATAGGGTCGTCCCGACGACCCCGGGCCAATGTTGGCCAATCGCCAACATGTCCGACGACTATAGGGTCGTCCCTACGACCCCGGCACTAGATTGGCCGGCCACCGTCATGTCCGACGACTATAGGGTCGTCCCTACGACCCCGGGACTAGATTGGCACGCCACCGTCATGTCCAACGACTATAGGGTCGTCCCCACGACCATGGGCCAAAGTTGGCCAGCCGCCGTAATGTCCAACGACTATTGGGTCGTCCCCACGACCCCGGGACTAGATTGGCCCGCCACCGTCAAGTCCGACGACTATAGGGTCGTCCCCACGACCCCGGGCAAATTTGGCAAGCCGCCGACATATCCGACGACTATAGGGTCGTCCCCACAACCCCGGGACTTGATTGGCAAGCCACCGTCAAGTCCGACGACTATAGGATCGTCTCCACGACCACGGCCCAAAGTTGGCCAGCCGCCGACATGTCCGACGACTATAGGGTCGTCTTCACGACCACGGGCCAAAGTTGGCCAGCCGCCGACATTTCCGACGACAATAGGGTCGTCCTCACGACCACGGGCCAAATCTGGCCAGCCGCCGACTTGTCCGACGACTATAGGGTCGTCCCCACGACCCCGGGCCAATAATGGCCAATCGCCGACATGTCCGACGACTATAGGGTCGTACCCACGACCCCGGGATTAGATTGGCCCGCCACCGTCTTGTCCGACGACTATAGGGTCGTCTTCACGACCACGGGCCAAAGTTGGCCAGCCGCCGACATTTCCGACGACTATGGGGTCATCCCCACGACCCCGGTACTAGGTTGGCCCGCCACCGACTTGTCCGACGACTGTAGGGTCGTCCCCACGACCCCGGGACTAGATTGGTCCGCCACCTTCATGTCCGACGACTATAGGGTCGTCCCCACGACCCCGGGCCCAAGTTGGCCAGCCGCCGACATGTCCGACGACTATAGGGTCGTCTTCACGACCACGGGCCAAAGTTGGCCAGCCGCCGACATTTCCGACGACAATAGGGTCGTCCTCACGACCACGGGCCAAATTTGGCCAGCCGCCGACTTGTCCGACGACTATAGGGTCGTCCCCACGACCCCGGGCCAATAATGGCCAATCGCCGACATGTCCGACGACTATAGGGTCGTACCCACGACCCCGGGACTAGATTGGCCCGCCACCGTTTTGTCCGACGACTATAGGGTCGTCTTCACGACCACGGGCCAAAGTTGGCCACCCGCCGACATTTCCGACGACAATAGGGTCGTCCTCACGACCACGGGCCAAATTTGGCCAGCCGCCGACTTGTCCGACGACTATAGGGTCGTCCCCACGACCCCGGGCCAATAATGGCCAATCGCCGACATGTCCGACGACTATAGGGTCGTACCCACGACCCCGGGACTTGATTGGCCCGGCACCGTCATGTCCAACGACTATCGGATCGTCCCTACGACCACGGGCCTAAGTTGACCAGCCGCCGACATGTCCGACGACTATAGGGTCGTCCCCACGACCACGGGCCAAAGTTGGCCAGCCGCCGACATGTCCGACGACTATTGGGTCGTCCCCACGACCACGGACCAAAGTTGGCCAGCCGCCGACATGTCCGACGACTATAGTGTCGTCCCCACGGCCCCGGGCCAATAATGGCCAATCGCCGACATGTCCGACGACTATAGGTTCGTACCTACGACCCCGGGACTTGATTGGCCCGGCACCGTCATGTCCAACGACTATCGGATCGTCCCTACGACCACGGGCCAAAGTTGGCCAGCCGCCGACAGGTCCGACGACTATTTGGTCGTCCCCACGACCCTGGGACTAGATTGGCTAGCCACCGTCACGTCCGACGACTATCGGATCGTCCCCACGACCACGGGCCAAAGTTGGCCAGCCGCCGACATGTCCAACGACTATTGGGTCGCCCCACGACCACGGGCCAAAGTTGGCCAGCCGCCGACATGTCCGATGACTATATGGTCGTCCCCACGACCCCGGGTCTAGGTTGGCCAGCCGCCGACATGTTCGACGACTATAGAGGCGTCCCCACTACACCGGGCCAAAGTTGGTCAGCCGCTGACATGCCCAACGACTATAGGGTCGTCCCCACGACCACGGGCCAAAGTTGGCTAGCCGCCGACATGTCCGACGACAATAGGGTCGTCCCCACGACCCCGGGTCTAGGTTGGCCAGCCGCTGACATGTCCAACGACTATAGGGTCGTCCCCACGACCACGGGCCAAAGTTGGCTAGCCGCCGACATGTCCGACGACTATTGGATCGTCCCCACGACCACGGGCCAATGTTGGCCAGCCGCCGACATGTCCGACGACTATAGGGTCGTCCCCACGACTTCGGGACTAGGATGGCCAGCCGCCGACATGTCCGACCACTATTGGGTCGTCCCCACGACCACGGGCCAAAGTTGGCCAGCCGCCGACATGTACGACGACTATAGGGTCGTCCCCACGACCCCGGGCCAAAGATGTCCAGCCGCCGTCTTGTCCGACGACTATAGGGTCGTCCCCACGACCCCGGGACTAGAATGGCCCGCCACCGTCATGTCAAACGACTATCGGATCGTCCCCACGACCACGGGCCAAAGTTGGCCAGCCGCCGACATGTCCGTCGACTATAGGGTCGTCCCTACGACCCCGGGACTAGATTGGCCCGCCACCGTCATGTCCAACGACTATAGGGTCGTACCCACGACCCCGGGCCAAAGTTGGCATGCCGCCGAAATGTCCAACGACTATAGGGTCGTCCCCACGACCCCGGGCCAAAGTTGGCAAGCCGCCGAAATGTCCGACGACTATAGGGTCGTCCCCACGACCGCGAGCCAAGAATATCCAGCCGCCGTCTTGTCCGACGACTATAGGGTCGTCCCCACGACCCCGCGACTAGATTGGCCCGCCACCGTCATGTCCGACGACTATAGTGTCGTCCCCACGACCCCGGGACAAGGTTGGCCCGCCGCCGACTTGTCCGACGACTATAGGGTCGTACCCACGACCCCGGGACTAGGCTGACAAGCCGCCAACATGTCCGACGACTATAGGGTCGTCCCGACGACCCCGGGCCAATGTTGGCCAATCGCCAACATGTCCGACGACTATAGGGTCGTCCCTACGACCCCGGCACTAGATTGGCCGGCCACCGTCATGTCCGACGACTATAGGGTCGTCCCTACGACCCCGGGACTAGATTGGCACGCCACCGTCATGTCCAACGACTATAGGGTCGTCCCCACGACCATGGGCCAAAGTTGGCCAGCCGCCGTAATGTCCAACGACTATTGGGTCGTCCCCACGACCCCGGGACTAGATTGGCCCGCCACCGTCAAGTCCGACGACTATAGGGTCGTCCCCACGACCCCGGGCAAATTTGGCAAGCCGCCGACATATCCGACGACTATAGGGTCGTCCCCACAACCCCGGGACTTGATTGGCAAGCCACCGTCAAGTCCGACGACTATAGGATCGTCTCCACGACCACGGCCCAAAGTTGGCCAGCCGCCGACATGTCCGACGACTATAGGGTCGTCTTCACGACCACGGGCCAAAGTTGGCCAGCCGCCGACATTTCCGACGACAATAGGGTCGTCCTCACGACCACGGGCCAAATCTGGCCAGCCGCCGACTTGTCCGACGACTATAGGGTCGTCCCCACGACCCCGGGCCAATAATGGCCAATCGCCGACATGTCCGACGACTATAGGGTCGTACCCACGACCCCGGGATTAGATTGGCCCGCCACCGTCTTGTCCGACGACTATAGGGTCGTCTTCACGACCACGGGCCAAAGTTGGCCAGCCGCCGACATTTCCGACGACTATGGGGTCATCCCCACGACCCCGGTACTAGGTTGGCCCGCCACCGACTTGTCCGACGACTGTAGGGTCGTCCCCACGACCCCGGGACTAGATTGGTCCGCCACCTTCATGTCCGACGACTATAGGGTCGTCCCCACGACCCCGGGCCCAAGTTGGCCAGCCGCCGACATGTCCGACGACTATAGGGTCGTCTTCACGACCACGGGCCAAAGTTGGCCAGCCGCCGACATTTCCGACGACAATAGGGTCGTCCTCACGACCACGGGCCAAATTTGGCCAGCCGCCGACTTGTCCGACGACTATAGGGTCGTCCCCACGACCCCGGGCCAATAATGGCCAATCGCCGACATGTCCGACGACTATAGGGTCGTACCCACGACCCCGGGACTAGATTGGCCCGCCACCGTTTTGTCCGACGACTATAGGGTCGTCTTCACGACCACGGGCCAAAGTTGGCCACCCGCCGACATTTCCGACGACAATAGGGTCGTCCTCACGACCACGGGCCAAATTTGGCCAGCCGCCGACTTGTCCGACGACTATAGGGTCGTCCCCACGACCCCGGGCCAATAATGGCCAATCGCCGACATGTCCGACGACTATAGGGTCGTACCCACGACCCCGGGACTTGATTGGCCCGGCACCGTCATGTCCAACGACTATCGGATCGTCCCTACGACCACGGGCCTAAGTTGACCAGCCGCCGACATGTCCGACGACTATAGGGTCGTCCCCACGACCACGGGCCAAAGTTGGCCAGCCGCCGACATGTCCGACGACTATTGGGTCGTCCCCACGACCACGGACCAAAGTTGGCCAGCCGCCGACATGTCCGACGACTATAGTGTCGTCCCCACGGCCCCGGGCCAATAATGGCCAATCGCCGACATGTCCGACGACTATAGGTTCGTACCTACGACCCCGGGACTTGATTGGCCCGGCACCGTCATGTCCAACGACTATCGGATCGTCCCTACGACCACGGGCCAAAGTTGGCCAGCCGCCGACAGGTCCGACGACTATTTGGTCGTCCCCACGACCCTGGGACTAGATTGGCTAGCCACCGTCACGTCCGACGACTATCGGATCGTCCCCACGACCACGGGCCAAAGTTGGCCAGCCGCCGACATGTCCAACGACTATTGGGTCGCCCCACGACCACGGGCCAAAGTTGGCCAGCCGCCGACATGTCCGATGACTATATGGTCGTCCCCACGACCCCGGGTCTAGGTTGGCCAGCCGCCGACATGTTCGACGACTATAGAGGCGTCCCCACTACACCGGGCCAAAGTTGGTCAGCCGCTGACATGCCCAACGACTATAGGGTCGTCCCCACGACCACGGGCCAAAGTTGGCTAGCCGCCGACATGTCCGACGACAATAGGGTCGTCCCCACGACCCCGGGTCTAGGTTGGCCAGCCGCCGACATGTCCGACGACTATAGAGTCGTCCCCACGACACCGGGCCAAAGTTGGCCAGCCGCTGACATGTCCAACGACTATAGGGTCGTCCCCACGACCAAGGGCCAAAGTTGGCCAGCCGCCGACATGTCCGACGACTATTGGATCGTGTCCACGACCACGGGACAAAGTTGGCCAGCCGCCGACATGTCCGACGACTATAGGGTCGTCCCCACGACCCCGGGACTAGGTTGGCCAGCCGCCGACATGTCCGACGACTATAGGGTCGACCCGACGACCCCGGGCCAATGTTGGCCAATCGCCAACATGTCCGACGACTATAGGGTCGTCCCTACGAGCCCGGGACTAGATTGGCCCGCCACCGTCAAGTCCGACGACCTCGGGACTAGGTTGGCCAGCCGCCGACATGTCCGACGACTATAGGGTCGCCCCCACGACCTCGGGCCAATTTTGGCTAGCCGCCGACATGTCCGACGACTATAGGGTCGTCCCCACGACCCCGGGACTAGGTTGGCCAGCCGCCGACATGTCCGACGACTATAGGGTCGTCCCCACGACCCCGGGCCAAAGTTGGCAAGCCGCCGAAATGTCCGACGACAGTAGGGTCGTCCCCACGACCCCGGGACTAGATTGGCCCGCCACCGTCAAGTCCGACGACCTCGGGACTAGGTTGGCCAGCCGCCGACATGTCCGACGACTATAGGGTCGCCCCCACGACCTCGGGCCAATTTTGGCCAGCCGCCGACATGTCCGACGACTATTGGGTCGTCCCCACGACCATGGGCCAAAGTTGGCCAGCCGCCGACATGTGCGACGACTATAGGGTCGTCTCCTCGACCCCGGGCCAATAATGGCCAATCGCCGACATGTCCGACGACTATAGGGTCGTACCTACTACCCAGGGACTCGATTGCCCCGGCACCGTCATGTCCAACGACTATCGGATCGTCCCCACGACCACGGGCCAAAGTTGGCCAGCCGCCGACATGTCCGACGACTATAGGGTCGTGCCCACGACCCGGGGACTAGATTGGCCCGCCGCCGACATGTCCGACGACTGTACGTTTATCGCCACGACCCTGGGCCTATGTTGGCCTGCCGCCGACTTGCCCGACGACTATAGGGTCGTCCCCACGACCACGGGCCAAAGTTGGCCAGCCGCCGACTTGTCCGAGGACTATAGGGTCGTCCCCACGACCCCCAGGACTAGGTTGGCCAGCCGCCGACTTGTCCGACGACTATAGGGTCGTCCCCACGACCCCGGGACTAGATTGGTCCGCCACCGTCATGTCCAACGACTATCGGATCGTCCCCACGACCACGGGCCAAAGTTGGCCAGCCGCCGACATGTCCGACGACTATTGGGTCGTCCCCACGACACCGGGCCAAAGTTGGCCAGCCGCTGACATGTCCAACGACTATAGGGTCGTCCCCACGACCACGGGCCAAAGTTGACCAGCCGCCGACATGTCCGACGACTATTGGATCGCCCCACGACCCCGGGCCAAAGTTGGCAAGCCGCCGACATGTCCGACGACTATAGGGTCGTCCCCACGACCTCGGGACTAGGTTGGCCACCCGCCGACATGTCCGACGACTATAGGGTCGTCCCCACGACCCCGGGTCTAGGTTGGCCAGCCGCCGACATGTCCGACGACTATTGGGTCGTCCCCACGACACCGGGCCAAAGTTGGCCAGCCGCCGACATCTCCGAAGACTATAGGGTCGTCCCCACGACCCCGGGACTAGATTGGCCAGCCGCCGACATGTCCGACGACTATAGAGTCGTCCCCACGACACCGGGTCAAAGTTGGCCATCCGCTGACATTTCCAACGACTATTGGGTCGTCCCCACGACCACGGGCCAATGTTGGCAAGCCGCCGACATGTCCGACGACTATAGGGTCGTCCCCACGACCACGGGCCAAAGTTGGCCAGCCGCCGACATGTCCGACGACAATCGGATCGTCCCCACGACAACGCGACAAAGTTGGCCAGCCGCCGACATGTCCGACGACTTTTGGATCGTCCCCACGACCACGGGCCAAAGTTGGCCAGCCGCCGACATGTCCGACGACTATAGGGTCGTCCCAACGACCCCGAGACTAGATTGGCCCGCCACCGTCATGTCCAACGACTATAGGGTCGTCCCCACAACCACGGACTAGATTGGCCCGCCACCGTCATGTCCGACGATTATAGGGTCGTCCCCACGACCCCGGGACAAGCTTGGCCCGCCGCCGAATTGTTCGACGACTATAGGGTCGTCCCCACGACCCCGGGACTAGATTGGCCCGCCACCGTCATGTCCGACGACAATAGGGTCGTCCCCACGACCCCGGGTCTAGGTTGGCCAGCCGCCGACTTGTCCGACGACTATAGGGTCGTCCCGACGACCCCGGGACTAGATTGGACCGCCAGCGTCATGTCCAACGACTATAGGGTCGTTCCCACAACCACGGGCCAAAGTTGGCCAGCCGCCGACATGTCCGACGACTATTGGATCGTCCCCACGACCACGGGCCAAAGTTGGCCAGCCGCCGACATGTCCGACGACTATAGGGTCGTCCCCACGACCCCGGGACTAGATTGGTCCGCCACCGTCTTGTCCGACGACTATAGGGTCGTCCCCACGACCACGGGCCAAAGTTGACCAGCCGCCGACATGTCCGACGACTATAGGGTCGTCCCCACAACCACGGGCCAAAGTTGGCCAGCCGCCGACATGTCCGACGACTATAGGGTCGTCCCCACGACCCCGGGACTAGATTGGCCCGCCACCGTCATGTCCGACGACAATAGGGTCGTCCCCACGACCCCGGGTCTAGGTTGGCCAGCCGCCGACTTGTCCGACGACTATAGGGTCGTCCCCACGACCCCGGGACTAGATTGGTCCGCCACCGTCTTGTCCGACGACTATAGGGTCGTCCCCACGACCACGGGACTAGATTGGACCGCCAGCGTCATGTCCAACGACTATAGGGTCGTCCCCACAACCACGGACTAGATTGGCCCGCCACCGTCATGTCCGACGATTATAGGGTCGTCCCCACGACCCCGGGACAAGCTTGGCCCGCCGCCGAATTGTTCGACGACTATAGGGTCGTCCCCACGACCCCGGGACTAGATTGGCCCGCCACCGTCATGTCCGACGACAATAGGGTCGTCCCCACGACCCCGGGTCTAGGTTCGCCAGCCGCCGACTTGTCCGACGACTATAGGGTCGTCCCCACGACCCCGGGACTAGATTGGTCCGCCACCGTCTTGTCCGACGACTATAGGGTCGTCCCCACGACCACGGGAATAGATTGGACCGCCAGCGTCATGTCCAACGACTATAGGGTCGTTCCCACAACCACGGGCCAAAGTTGGCCAGCCGCCGACATGTCCGACGACTATTGGATCGTCCCCACGACCACGGGCCAAAGTTGGCCAGCCGCCGACATGTCCGACGACTATAGGGTCGTCCCCACGACCCCGGGACTAGATTGGTCCGCCACCGTCTTGTCCGACGACTATAGGGTCGTCCCCACGACCACGGGCCAAAGTTGACCAGCCGCCGACATGTCCGACGACTATAGGGTCGTCCCCACAACCACGGGCCAAAGTTGGCCAGCCGCCGACATGTCCGACGACTATAGGGTCGTCCCCACGACCCCGGGCCAAAGTTGGCCTGCTGCCGACATGTCCGACGACTATAGGGTCGTCCCCACGACCCCGGGACAAGGTTGGCCCGCCGCCGACTTGTCCGACGACTATAGGGTCGTACCCACCACCCCGGGACTAGGCTGACAAGCCGCCAACATGTCCGACGACTATAGGGTCGTCCCCACGACCCCGGGCCAAAGATGCCCAGCCGCCGTCTTGTCCGACGACTATAGGGTCGTCCCCACGACCACGGGACTAGATTGGACCGCCAGCGTCATGTCCAACGACTATAGGGTCGTTCCCACAACCACGGGCCAAAGTTGGCCAGCCGCCGACATGTCCGACGACTATTGGATCGTCCCCACGACCACGGGCCAAAGTTGGCCAGCCGCCGACATGTCCGACGACTATAGGGTCGTCCCCACGACCCCGGGACTAGATTGGTCCGCCACCGTCTTGTCCGACGACTATAGGGTCGTCCCCACGACCACGGGCCAAAGTTGACCAGCCGCCGACATGTCCGACGACTATAGGGTCGTCCCCACAACCACGGGCCAAAGTTGGCCAGCCGCCGACATGTCCGACGACTATAGGGTCGTCCCCACGACCCCGGGCCAAAGTTGGCCTGCTGCCGACATGTCCGACGACTATAGGGTCGTCCCCACGACCCCGGGACAAGGTTGGCCCGCCGCCGACTTGTCCGACGACTATAGGGTCGTACCCACCACCCCGGGACTAGGCTGACAAGCCGCCAACATGTCCGACGACTATAGGGTCGTCCCCACGACCCCGGGCCAAAGATGCCCAGCCGCCGTCTTGTCCGACGACTATAGGGTCGTCCCCACGACCCCGAGTCCAGGTTGGCCAGCCGCCGACATTTCCGACGACTATAGAGTCGTCCCCACGACCCCGGGCCAAAGTTGGCCAGCCGCCGACATTTCCGACGACAATAGGGTCGTCCCCACGACCCCGGGTCTAGGTTGGCCAGCCGCCGACTTGTCCGACGACTATAGGGTCGTACCCACGACCCCGGGACTAGGCTGACAAGCCGCCAACATGTCCGACGACTATAGGGTCGTCCCCACGACCCCGTGCCAAAGATGTCCAGCCGCCGTCTTGTCCGACGACTATAGGGTCGTCCCCACGACCCGGGACTAGACTGGCCCGCCACCGTCATGTCCGACGACTATAGGGTCGTCCCCACGACCCCCGGACTAGGTTGGCCGGCCGCCGACTTGTCCGACGACTATAGGGTCGTCCCCACGACCACCCGACTAGGTGGGCTCGCCGCCGACTTGTCCGACGACTATAGGGTCGTCCCCACGACCCCGGGACTAGGTTGGCTCGCCACCGTCATGTCTGACGACTATAGGGTCGTCCCCACGACCACGGGCCAAAGTTGGCCAGCCGCCGACATGTCCGACGACTATAGGGTCGTCCCCACGACCACGGGCCAAAGTTGGCCAGCCGCCGACATGTCCGACGACTATAGGGTCGTCCCCACGACCCGGGACTAGACTGGCCCGCCACCGTCATGTCCGACGACTATAGGGTCATCCCCACGACCCCGGGTCTAGGTTGGCCCGCCGCCGACTTGTCCGACGACTATAGGGTCGTCCCCACGACCCCGGGACTAGGTTGGCTCGCCACCGATATGTCTGACGACTATAGAGTCGTCCCCACGACCCCGGGACTAGATTGGCCCGCCACCGTCAAGTCCGACGACTATAGGGTCGTCCCCACGACCCCGGGCCAAAGTTGGACAGCCGCCGACTTGTCCGACGACTATAGGGTCGTCCCTACGATCCCGGGACTAGATTGGGCAGCCGCCGACTTGTCCGACGACTATAGGGTCGTCCCCACGGCCACGGGCCAAAGTTGGCCAGCCGCCGACATGTCCGACGACTATAGATTCGTCCCCACAACCCCGGGCCAAAGATGGCCAGCCGCCGACTTGTCCGACGACTATAGGGTCGTCCCTACGATCCCGGGACTAGATTGGGCCGCCACCGCCATGTCCGACGACAATAAGGTCGTCCCCACGGCCACGGGCCAAAGTTGGCCAGCCGCCGACATGTCCGACGACTATAGATTCGTCCCCACGACCCCGGGCCAAAGTTGGCCAGCCGCCGACTTGTCCGACGACTATGGGGTCGTCCCTACGATCCCGGGACTAGATTGGGCAGCCGCCGACTTGTCCGACGACTATAGGGTCGTCCCCACGATCCCGGGACTAGATTGGCCCGCCACCGCCATGTCCGACGACAATAGGGTCGTCCCCACGATCCCGGGACTAGATTGGCCCGCCACCGCCATGTCCGACGATTATAGGGTTGTCCCCACGACCACGGGCCAACTTTGGCCAGCCGCCGACATATCCGACGACTAAAGGGTCGTCCCCACGACCACGGGCCAAAGTTTGCCAGCCGCCGACTTGTCCGACGACTATAGGGTCGTCCCCACGGCCCCGGGACTAGGTTGGCCCGCAGCCGACTTGTCCGACGACTATAGGGTCGTCCCCACGACTACGGTCTAAAGTTGGCTCGCCGCCGACATGTCCGACGGCTATAGGCTCGTCCCCACGACCCCCGGACTAGCTTGGCTCGCCGCCGACTTGTCCGACGACTATAGGGTCGTCCCCACGACCCCGGGCAAACGTTGGCCAGCCGCCGACTTGTCCGACGACTATAGGGTCGTCCCTACGATCCCGGGACTAGATTGGGCAGCCGCCGACTTGTCCGACGACTATAGGGTCGTCCCCACGGCCACGGGCCAAAGTTGGCCAGCCGCCGACATGTCCGACGACTATAGATTCGTCCCCACAACCCCGGGCCAAAGATGGCCAGCCGCCGACTTGTCCGACGACTATAGGGTCGTCCCTACGATCCCGGGACTGGATTGGGCCGCCACCGCCATGTCCGACGACAATAAGGTCGTCCCCACGACCACGGGCCAAAGTTGGCCAGCCGCCGACATGTCCGACGACTATAGATTCGTCCCCACGACCCCGGGCCAAAGTTGGCCAGCCGCCGACTTGTCCGACGACTATGGGGTCGTCCCTACGATCCCGGGACTAGTTTGGGCAGCCGCCGACTTGTCTGACGACTATAGGGTCGTCCCCACGACCCCGGGACTAGATTGGCCCGCCACCGTCATGTCCGACGACTATAGGGTCGTCTTCACGACCACGGGCCAAAGTTGGCCAGCCGCCGACATTTCCGACGACAATACGGTCGTCCTCACGACCACGGGCCAAATTTGGCCAGCCGCCGACTTGTCCGACGACTATAGGGTCGTCCCCACGACCCCGGGCCAAAGTTGGCCAGCCGCCGACATGTCCGACGACTATAGGGTCGTCCCCACGACCCCGGGACTAGCTTGGCCCGCCACCGTCATGTCCGACGACAATAGGGTCGTCCCCACGACCCCGGGTCTAGGTTGGCCAGCCGCCGACTTGTCCGACGACTATAGGGTCGTCCCCACGACCCCGGGACTAGATTGGTCCGCCACCGTCTTGTCCGACGACTATAGGGTCGTCCCCACGACCACGGGACTAGATTGGACCGCCAGCGTCATGTCCAACGACTATAGGGTCGTTCCCACAACCACGGGCCAAAGTTGGCCAGCCGCCGACATGTCCGACGACTATTGGATCGTCCCCACGACCACGGGCCAAAGTTGGCCAGCCGCCGACATGTCCGACGACTATAGGGTCGTCCCCACGACCCCGGGACTAGATTGGTCCGCCAGCGTCTTGTCCGACGACTATAGGGTCGTCCCCACGACCACGGGCCAAAGTTGACCAGCCGCCGACATGTCCGACGACTATAGGGTCGTCCCCACAACCACGGGCGAAAGTTGGCCAGCCGCCGACATGTCCGACGACTATAGGGTCGTCCCCACGACCCCGGGACTAGATTGGCCCGCCACCGTCATGTCCGACGACAATAGGGTCGTCCCCACGACCCCGGGTCTAGGTTGGCCAGCCGCCGACTTGTCCGACGACTATAGGGTCGTCCCCACGACCCCGGGACTAGATTGGTCCGCCACCGTCTTGTCCGACGACTATAGGGTCGTCCCCACGACCACGGGCCAAAGTTGACCAGCCGCCGACATGTCCGACGACTATAGGGTCGTCCCCACAACCACGGGCCAAAGTTGGCCAGCCGCCGACATGTCCGACGACTATAGGGTCGTCCCCACGACCCCGGGACAAGGTTGGCCCGCCGCCGACTTGTCCGACGACTATAGGGTCGTACCCACCACCCCGGGACTAGGCTGACAAGCCGCCAACATGTCCGACGACTATAGGGTCGTCCCCACGACCCCGGGCCAAAGATGCCCAGCCGCCGTCTTGTCCGACGACTATAGGGTCGTCCCCACGACCCCGAGTCCAGGTTGGCCAGCCGCCGACATTTCCGACGACTATAGAGTCGTCCCCACGACCCCGGGCCAAAGTTGGCCAGCCGCCGACATTTCCGACGACTATAGGGTCGTCCCACGACCCCGGGACTAGATTGGCCCGCCACCGTCATGTCCGACGATTATAGGGTCGTCCCCACGACCCCGGGAAAAGCTTGGCCCGCCGCCGAATTGTTCGACGACTATAGGGTCGTCCCCACGACCCCGGGACTAGATTGGCCCGCCACCGTCATGTCCGACGACAATAGGGTCGTCCCCACGACCCCGGGTCTAGGTTGGCCAGCCGCCGACTTGTCCGACGACTATAGGGTCGTACCCACGACCCCGGGACTAGGCTGACAAGCCGCCAACATGTCCGACGACTATAGGGTCGTCCCCACGACCCCGGGCCAAAGATGTCCAGCCGCCGTCTTGTCCGACGACTATAGGGTCGTCCCCACGACCCGGGACTAGACTGGCCCGCCACCGTCATGTCCGACGACTATAGGGTCGTCCCCACGACCCCCGGACTAGGTTGGCCGGCCGCCGACTTGTCCGACGACTATAGGGTCGTCCCCACGACCACCCGACTAGGTGGGCTCGCCGCCGACTTGTCCGACGACTATAGGGTCGTCCCCACGACCCCGGGACTAGGTTGGCTCGCCACCGTCATGTCTGACGACTATAGGGTCGTCCCCACGACCACGGGCCAAAGTTGGCCAGCCGCCGACATGTCCGACGACTATAGGGTCGTCCCCACGACCACGGGCCAAAGTTGGCCAGCCGCCGACATGTCCGACGACTATAGGGTCGTCCCCACGACCCGGGACTAGACTGGCCCGCCACCGTCATGTCCGACGACTATAGGGTCATCCCCACGACCCTGGGTCTAGGTTGGCCCGCCGCCGACTTGTCCGACGACTATAGGGTCGTCCCCACGACCCCGGGACTAGGTTGGCTCGCCACCGATATGTCTGACGACTATAGAGTCGTCCCCACGACCCCGGGACTAGATTGGCCCGCCACCGTCAAGTCCGGCGACTATAGGGTCGTCCCCACGACCCCGGGCCAAAGTTGGACAGCCGCCGACTTGTCCGACGACTATAGGGTCGTCCCTACGATCCCGGGACTAGATTGGGCAGCCGCCGACTTGTCCGACGACTATAGGGTCGTCCCCACGGCCACGGGCCAAAGTTGGCCAGCCGCCGACATGTCCGACGACTATAGATTCGTCCCCACAACCCCGGGCCAAAGATGGCCAGCCGCCGACTTGTCCGACGACTATAGGGTCGTCCCTACGATCCCGGGACTAGATTGGGCCGCCACCGCCATGTCCGACGACAATAAGGTCGTCCCCACGGCCACGGGCCAAAGTTGGCCAGCCGCCGACATGTCCGACGACTATAGATTCGTCCCCACGACCCCGGGCCAAAGTTGGCCAGCCGCCGACTTGTCCGACGACTATGGGGTCGTCCCTACGATCCCGGGACTAGATTGGGCAGCCGCCGACTTGTCCGACGACTATAGGGTCGTCCCCACGATCCCGGGTCTAGATTGGCCCGCCACCGCCATGTCCGACGACAATAGGGTCGTCCCCACGATCCCGGGACTAGATTGGCCCGCCACCGCCATGTCCGACGATTATAGGGTTGTCCCCACGACCACGGGCCAACTTTGGCCAGCCGCCGACATATCCGACGACTAAAGGGTCGTCCCCACGACCACGGGCCAAAGTTTGCCAGCCGCCAACTTGTCCGACGACTATAGGGTCGTCCCCACGGCCCCGGGACTAGGTTGGCCCGCAGCCGACTTGTCCGACGACTATAGGGTCGTCCCCACGACTACGGTCTAAAGTTGGCTCACCGCCGACATGTCCGACGACTATAGGCTCGTCCCCACGACCCCCGGACTAGCTTGGCTCGCCGCCGACTTGTCCGACGACTATAGGGTCGTCCCCACGACCCCGGGACTAGATTGGTCCGCCACCGTCTTGTCCGACGACTATAGGGTCGTCCCCACGACCACGGGCCAAAGTTGACCAGCCGCCGACATGTCCGACGACTATAGGGTCGTCCCCACAACCACGGGCCAAAGTTGGCCAGCCGCCGACATGTCCGACGACTATAGGGTCGTCCCCACGACCCCGGGACTAGATTGGCCCGCCACCGTCATGTCCGACGACAATAGGGTCGTCCCCACGACCCCGGGTCTAGGTTGGCCAGCCGCCGACTTGTCCGACGACTATAGGGTCGTCCCCACGACCCCGGGACTAGATTGGTCCGCCACCGTCTTGTCCGACGACTATAGGGTCGTCCCCACGACCACGGGACTAGATTGGACCGCCAGCGTCATGTCCAACGACTATAGGGTCGTCCCCACAACCACGGACTAGATTGGCCCGCCACCGTCATGTCCGACGATTATAGGGTCGTCCCCACGACCCCGGGACAAGCTTGGCCCGCCGCCGAATTGTTCGACGACTATAGGGTCGTCCCCACGACCCCGGGACTAGATTGGCCCGCCACCGTCATGTCCGACGACAATAGGGTCGTCCCCACGACCCCGGGTCTAGGTTCGCCAGCCGCCGACTTGTCCGACGACTATAGGGTCGTCCCCACGACCCCGGGACTAGATTGGTCCGCCACCGTCTTGTCCGACGACTATAGGGTCGTCCCCACGACCACGGGACTAGATTGGACCGCCAGCGTCATGTCCAACGACTATAGGGTCGTTCCCACAACCACGGGCCAAAGTTGGCCAGCCGCCGACATGTCCGACGACTATTGGATCGTCCCCACGACCACGGGCCAAAGTTGGCCAGCCGCCGACATGTCCGACGACTATAGGGTCGTCCCCACGACCCCGGGACTAGATTGGTCCGCCACCGTCTTGTCCGACGACTATAGGGTCGTCCCCACGACCACGGGCCAAAGTTGACCAGCCGCCGACATGTCCGACGACTATAGGGTCGTCCCCACGACCCCGGGCCAAAGTTGGCAAGCCGCCGAAGTGTCCGACGACAGTAGGGTCGTCCCCACGACCCCGGGACTAGATTGGCCCGCCACCGTCAAGTCCGACGACCTCGGGACTAGGTTGGCCAGCCGCCGACATGTCCGACGACTATTGGGTCGTCCCCACGACCATGGGCCAAAGTTGGCCAGCCGCCGACATGTGCGACGACTATAGGGTCGTCTCCTCGACCCCGGGCCAATAATGGCCAATCGCCGACATGTCCGACGACTATAGGGTCGTACCTACTACCCAGGGACTCGATTGCCCCGGCACCGTCATGTCCAACGACTATCGGATCGTCCCCACGACCACGGGCCAAAGTTGGCCAGCCGCCGACATGTCCGACGACTATAGGGTCGTGCCCACGACCCGGGGACTAGATTGGCCCGCCGCCGACATGTCCGACGACTGTACGTTTATCGCCACGACCCTGGGCCTATGTTGGCCTGCCGCCGACTTGCCCGACGACTATAGGGTCGTCCCCACGACCACGGGCCAAAGTTGGCCAGCCGCCGACTTGTCCGAGGACTATAGGGTCGTCCCCACGACCCCCAGGACTAGGTTGGCCAGCCGCCGACTTGTCCGACGACTATAGGGTCGTCCCCACGACCCCGGGACTAGATTGGTCCGCCACCGTCATGTCCAACGACTATCGGATCGTCCCCACGACCACGGGCCAAAGTTGGCCAGCCGCCGACATGTCCGACGACTATTGGGTCGTCCCCACGACACCGGGCCAAAGTTGGCCAGCCGCTGACATGTCCAACGACTATAGGGTCGTCCCCACGACCACGGGCCAAAGTTGACCAGCCGCCGACATGTCCGACGACTATTGGATCGCCCCACG
Organism: Andrena praecox; assembly: GCA_963932275.1. Taxonomy (NCBI): domain Eukaryota; kingdom Metazoa; phylum Arthropoda; class Insecta; order Hymenoptera; family Andrenidae; genus Andrena; species Andrena praecox. The sequence continues at coordinate 353,190 of CAWVQO010000346.1, read as the reverse complement.
ACCCCGGGCCAAAGTTGGCAAGCCGCCGACATGTCCGACGACTATAGGGTCGTCCCCACGACCTCGGGACTAGGTTGGCCACCCGCCGACATGTCCGACGACTATAGGGTCGTCCCCACGACCCCGGGTCTAGGTTGGCCAGCCGCCGACATGTCCGACGACTATTGGGTCGTCCCCACGACACCGGGCCAAAGTTGGCCAGCCGCCGACATCTCCGAAGACTATAGGGTCGTCCCCACGACCCCGGGACTAGATTGGCCAGCCGCCGACATGTCCGACGACTATAGAGTCGTCCCCACGACACCGGGTCAAAGTTGGCCATCCGCTGACATTTCCAACGACTATTGGGTCGTCCCCACGACCACGGGCCAATGTTGGCAAGCCGCCGACATGTCCGACGACTATAGGGTCGTCCCCACGACCACGGGCCAAAGTTGGCCAGCCGCCGACATGTCCGACGACAATCGGATCGTCCCCACGACAACGCGACAAAGTTGGCCAGCCGCCGACATGTCCGACGACTTTTGGATCGTCCCCACGACCACGGGCCAAAGTTGGCCAGCCGCCGACATGTCCGACGACTATAGGGTCGTCCCAACGACCCCGAGACTAGATTGGCCCGCCACCGTCATGTCCAACGACTATAGGGTCGTCCCCACAACCACGGACTAGATTGGCCCGCCACCGTCATGTCCGACGATTATAGGGTCGTCCCCACGACCCCGGGACAAGCCAGGCCCGCCGCCGAATTGTTCGACGACTATAGGGTCGTCCCCACGACCCCGGGACTAGATTGGCCCGCCACCGTCATGTCCGACGACAATAGGGTCGTCCCCACGACCCCGGGTCTAGGTTGGCCAGCCGCCGACTTGTCCGACGACTATAGGGTCGTCCCGACGACCCCGGGACTAGATTGGACCGCCAGCGTCATGTCCAACGACTATAGGGTCGTTCCCACAACCACGGGCCAAAGTTGGCCAGCCGCCGACATGTCCGACGACTATTGGATCGTCCCCACGACCACGGGCCAAAGTTGGCCAGCCGCCGACATGTCCGACGACTATAGGGTCGTCCCCACGACCCCGGGACTAGATTGGTCCGCCACCGTCTTGTCCGACGACTATAGGGTCGTCCCCACGACCACGGGCCAAAGTTGACCAGCCGCCGACATGTCCGACGACTATAGGGTCGTCCCCACAACCACGGGCCAAAGTTGGCCAGCCGCCGACATGTCCGACGACTATAGGGTCGTCCCCACGACCCCGGGACTAGATTGGCCCGCCACCGTCATGTCCGACGACAATAGGGTCGTCCCCACGACCCCGGGTCTAGGTTGGCCAGCCGCCGACTTGTCCGACGACTATAGGGTCGTCCCCACGACCCCGGGACTAGATTGGTCCGCCACCGTCTTGTCCGACGACTATAGGGTCGTCCCCACGACCACGGGACTAGATTGGACCGCCAGCGTCATGTCCAACGACTATAGGGTCGTCCCCACAACCACGGACTAGATTGGCCCGCCACCGTCATGTCCGACGATTATAGGGTCGTCCCCACGACCCCGGGACAAGCTTGGCCCGCCGCCGAATTGTTCGACGACTATAGGGTCGTCCCCACGACCCCGGGACTAGATTGGCCCGCCACCGTCATGTCCGACGACAATAGGGTCGTCCCCACGACCCCGGGTCTAGGTTCGCCAGCCGCCGACTTGTCCGACGACTATAGGGTCGTCCCCACGACCCCGGGACTAGATTGGTCCGCCACCGTCTTGTCCGACGACTATAGGGTCGTCCCCACGACCACGGGACTAGATTGGACCGCCAGCGTCATGTCCAACGACTATAGGGTCGTTCCCACAACCACGGGCCAAAGTTGGCCAGCCGCCGACATGTCCGACGACTATTGGATCGTCCCCACGACCACGGGCCAAAGTTGGCCAGCCGCCGACATGTCCGACGACTATAGGGTCGTCCCCACGACCCCGGGACTAGATTGGTCCGCCACCGTCTTGTCCGACGACTATAGGGTCGTCCCCACGACCACGGGCCAAAGTTGACCAGCCGCCGACATGTCCGACGACTATAGGGTCGTCCCCACAACCACGGGCCAAAGTTGGCCAGCCGCCGACATGTCCGACGACTATAGGGTCGTCCCCACGACCCCGGGCCAAAGTTGGCCTGCTGCCGACATGTCCGACGACTATAGGGTCGTCCCCACGACCCCGGGACAAGGTTGGCCCGCCGCCGACTTGTCCGACGACTATAGGGTCGTACCCACCACCCCGGGACTAGGCTGACAAGCCGCCAACATGTCCGACGACTATAGGGTCGTCCCCACGACCCCGGGCCAAAGATGCCCAGCCGCCGTCTTGTCCGACGACTATAGGGTCGTCCCCACGACCCCGAGTCCAGGTTGGCCAGCCGCCGACATTTCCGACGACTATAGAGTCGTCCCCACGACCCCGGGCCAAAGTTGGCCAGCCGCCGACATTTCCGACGACAATAGGGTCGTCCCCACGACCCCGGGTCTAGGTTGGCCAGCCGCCGACTTGTCCGACGACTATAGGGTCGTACCCACGACCCCGGGACTAGGCTGACAAGCCGCCAACATGTCCGACGACTATAGGGTCGTCCCCACGACCCCGTGCCAAAGATGTCCAGCCGCCGTCTTGTCCGACGACTATAGGGTCGTCCCCACGACCCGGGACTAGACTGGCCCGCCACCGTCATGTCCGACGACTATAGGGTCGTCCCCACGACCCCCGGACTAGGTTGGCCGGCCGCCGAGTTGTCCGACGACTATAGGGTCGTCCCCACGACCACCCGACTAGGTGGGCTCGCCGCCGACTTGTCCGACGACTATAGGGTCGTCCCCACGACCCCGGGACTAGGTTGGCTCGCCACCGTCATGTCTGACGACTATAGGGTCGTCCCCACGACCACGGGCCAAAGTTGGCCAGCCGCCGACATGTCCGACGACTATAGGGTCGTCCCCACGACCACGGGCCAAAGTTGGCCAGCCGCCGACATGTCCGACGACTATAGGGTCGTCCCCACGACCCGGGACTAGACTGGCCCGCCACCGTCATGTCCGACGACTATAGGGTCATCCCCACGACCCCGGGTCTAGGTTGGCCCGCCGCCGACTTGTCCGACGACTATAGGGTCGTCCCCACGACCCCGGGACTAGGTTGGCTCGCCACCGATATGTCTGACGACTATAGAGTCGTCCCCACGACCCCGGGACTAGATTGGCCCGCCACCGTCAAGTCCGACGACTATAGGGTCGTCCCCACGACCCCGGGCCAAAGTTGGACAGCCGCCGACTTGTCCGACGACTATAGGGTCGTCCCTACGATCCCGGGACTAGATTGGGCAGCCGCCGACTTGTCCGACGACTATAGGGTCGTCCCCACGGCCACGGGCCAAAGTTGGCCAGCCGCCGACATGTCCGACGACTATAGATTCGTCCCCACAACCCCGGGCCAAAGATGGCCAGCCGCCGACTTGTCCGACGACTATAGGGTCGTCCCTACGATCCCGGGACTAGATTGGGCCGCCACCGCCATGTCCGACGACAATAAGGTCGTCCCCACGGCCACGGGCCAAAGTTGGCCAGCCGCCGACATGTCCGACGACTATAGATTCGTCCCCACGACCCCGGGCCAAAGTTGGCCAGCCGCCGACTTGTCCGACGACTATGGGGTCGTCCCTACGATCCCGGGACTAGATTGGGCAGCCGCCGACTTGTCCGACGACTATAGGGTCGTCCCCACGATCCCGGGACTAGATTGGCCCGCCACCGCCATGTCCGACGACAATAGGGTCGTCCCCACGATCCCGGGACTAGATTGGCCCGCCACCGCCATGTCCGACGATTATAGGGTTGTCCCCACGACCACGGGCCAACTTTGGCCAGCCGCCGACATATCCGACGACTAAAGGGTCGTCCCCACGACCACGGGCCAAAGTTTGCCAGCCGCCGACTTGTCCGACGACTATAGGGTCGTCCCCACGGCCCCGGGACTAGGTTGGCCCGCAGCCGACTTGTCCGACGACTATAGGGTCGTCCCCACGACTACGGTCTAAAGTTGGCTCGCCGCCGACATGTCCGACGGCTATAGGCTCGTCCCCACGACCCCCGGACTAGCTTGGCTCGCCGCCGACTTGTCCGACGACTATAGGGTCGTCCCCACGACCCCGGGCAAACGTTGGCCAGCCGCCGACTTGTCCGACGACTATAGGGTCGTCCCTACGATCCCGGGACTAGATTGGGCAGCCGCCGACTTGTCCGACGACTATAGGGTCGTCCCCACGGCCACGGGCCAAAGTTGGCCAGCCGCCGACATGTCCGACGACTATAGATTCGTCCCCACAACCCCGGGCCAAAGATGGCCAGCCGCCGACTTGTCCGACGACTATAGGGTCGTCCCTACGATCCCGGGACTGGATTGGGCCGCCACCGCCATGTCCGACGACAATAAGGTCGTCCCCACGGCCACGGGCCAAAGTTGGCCAGCCGCCGACATGTCCGACGACTATAGATTCGTCCCCACGACCCCGGGCCAAAGTTGGCCAGCCGCCGACTTGTCCGACGACTATGGGGTCGTCCCTACGATCCCGGGACTAGTTTGGGCAGCCGCCGACTTGTCTGACGACTATAGGGTCGTCCCCACGACCCCGGGACTAGATTGGCCCGCCACCGTCATGTCCGACGACTATAGGGTCGTCTTCACGACCACGGGCCAAAGTTGGCCAGCCGCCGACATTTCCGACGACAATACGGTCGTCCTCACGACCACGGGCCAAATTTGGCCAGCCGCCGACTTGTCCGACGACTATAGGGTCGTCCCCACGACCCCGGGCCAAAGTTGGCCAGCCGCCGACATGTCCGACGACTATAGGGTCGTCCCCACGACCCCGGGACTAGATTGGCCCGCCACCGTCATGTCCGACGACAATAGGGTCGTCCCCACGACCCCGGGTCTGGGTTGGCCAGCCGCCGACTTGTCCGACGACTATAGGGTCGTCCCCACGACCCCGGGACTAGATTGGTCCGCCACCGTCTTGTCCGACGACTATAGGGTCGTCCCCACGACCACGGGACTAGATTGGACCGCCAGCGTCATGTCCAACGACTATAGGGTCGTTCCCACAACCACGGGCCAAAGTTGGCCAGCCGCCGACATGTCCGACGACTATTGGATCGTCCCCACGACCACGGGCCAAAGTTGGCCAGCCGCCGACATGTCCGACGACTATAGGGTCGTCCCCACGACCCCGGGACTAGATTGGTCCGCCAGCGTCTTGTCCGACGACTATAGGGTCGTCCCCACGACCACGGGCCAAAGTTGACCAGCCGCCGACATGTCCGACGACTATAGGGTCGTCCCCACAACCACGGGCGAAAGTTGGCCAGCCGCCGACATGTCCGACGACTATAGGGTCGTCCCCACGACCCCGGGACTAGATTGGCCCGCCACCGTCATGTCCGACGACAATAGGGTCGTCCCCACGACCCCGGGTCTAGGTTGGCCAGCCGCCGACTTGTCCGACGACTATAGGGTCGTCCCCACGACCCCGGGACTAGATTGGTCCGCCACCGTCTTGTCCGACGACTATAGGGTCGTCCCCACGACCACGGGACTAGATTGGACCGCCAGCGTCATGTCCAACGACTATAGGGTCGTCCCCACAACCACGGACTAGATTGGCCCGCCACCGTCATGTCCGACGATTATAGGGTCGTCCCCACGACCCCGGGACAAGCTTGGCCCGCCGCCGAATTGTTCGACGACTATAGGGTCGTCCCCACGACCCCGGGACTAGATTGGCCCGCCACCGTCATGTCCGACGACAATAGGGTCGTCCCCACGACCCCGGGTCTAGGTTCGCCAGCCGCCGACTTGTCCGACGACTATAGGGTCGTCCCCACGACCCCGGGACTAGATTGGTCCGCCACCGTCTTGTCCGACGACTATAGGGTCGTCCCCACGACCACGGGACTAGATTGGACCGCCAGCGTCATGTCCAACGACTATAGGGTCGTTCCCACAACCACGGGCCAAAGTTGGCCAGCCGCCGACATGTCCGACGACTATTGGATCGTCCCCACGACCACGGGCCAAAGTTGGCCAGCCGCCGACATGTCCGACGACTATAGGGTCGTCCCCACGACCCCGGGACTAGATTGGTCCGCCACCGTCTTGTCCGACGACTATAGGGTCGTCCCCACGACCACGGGCCAAAGTTGACCAGCCGCCGACATGTCCGACGACTATAGGGTCGTCCCCACAACCACGGGCCAAAGTTGGCCAGCCGCCGACATGTCCGACGACTATAGGGTCGTCCCCACGACCCCGGGACAAGGTTGGCCCGCCGCCGACTTGTCCGACGACTATAGGGTCGTACCCACCACCCCGGGACTAGGCTGACAAGCCGCCAACATGTCCGACGACTATAGGGTCGTCCCCACGACCCCGGGCCAAAGATGCCCAGCCGCCGTCTTGTCCGACGACTATAGGGTCGTCCCCACGACCCCGAGTCCAGGTTGGCCAGCCGCCGACATTTCCGACGACTATAGAGTCGTCCCCACGACCCGGGCCAAAGTTGGCCAGCCGCCGACATTTCCGACGACTATAGGGTCGTCCCACGACCCCGGGACTAGATTGGCCCGCCACCGTCATGTCCGACGATTATAGGGTCGTCCCCACGACCCCGGGAAAAGCTTGGCCCGCCGCCGAATTGTTCGACGACTATAGGGTCGTCCCCACGACCCCGGGACTAGATTGGCCCGCCACCGTCATGTCCGACGACAATAGGGTCGTCCCCACGACCCCGGGTCTAGGTTGGCCAGCCGCCGACTTGTCCGACGACTATAGGGTCGTACCCACGACCCCGGGACTAGGCTGACAAGCCGCCAACATGTCCGACGACTATAGGGTCGTCCCCACGACCCCGGGCCAAAGATGTCCAGCCGCCGTCTTGTCCGACGACTATAGGGTCGTCCCCACGACCCGGGACTAGACTGGCCCGCCACCGTCATGTCCGACGACTATAGGGTCGTCCCCACGACCCCCGGACTAGGTTGGCCGGCCGCCGACTTGTCCGACGACTATAGGGTCGTCCCCACGACCACCCGACTAGGTGGGCTCGCCGCCGACTTGTCCGACGACTATAGGGTCGTCCCCACGACCCCGGGACTAGGTTGGCTCGCCACCGTCATGTCTGACGACTATAGGGTCGTCCCCACGACCACGGGCCAAAGTTGGCCAGCCGCCGACATGTCCGACGACTATAGGGTCGTCCCCACGACCACGGGCCAAAGTTGGCCAGCCGCCGACATGTCCGACGACTATAGGGTCGTCCCCACGACCCGGGACTAGACTGGCCCGCCACCGTCATGTCCGACGACTATAGGGTCATCCCCACGACCCTGGGTCTAGGTTGGCCCGCCGCCGACTTGTCCGACGACTATAGGGTCGTCCCCACGACCCCGGGACTAGGTTGGCTCGCCACCGATATGTCTGACGACTATAGAGTCGTCCCCACGACCCCGGGACTAGATTGGCCCGCCACCGACAAGTCCGGCGACTATAGGGTCGTCCCCACGACCCCGGGCCAAAGTTGGACAGCCGCCGACTTGTCCGACGACTATAGGGTCGTCCCTACGATCCCGGGACTAGATTGGGCAGCCGCCGACTTGTCCGACGACTATAGGGTCGTCCCCACGGCCACGGGCCAAAGTTGGCCAGCCGCCGACATGTCCGACGACTATAGATTCGTCCCCACAACCCCGGGCCAAAGATGGCCAGCCGCCGACTTGTCCGACGACTATAGGGTCGTCCCTACGATCCCGGGACTAGATTGGGCCGCCACCGCCATGTCCGACGACAATAAGGTCGTCCCCACGGCCACGGGCCAAAGTTGGCCAGCCGCCGACATGTCCGACGACTATAGATTCGTCCCCACGACCCCGGGCCAAAGTTGGCCAGCCGCCGACTTGTCCGACGACTATGGGGTCGTCCCTACGATCCCGGGACTAGATTGGGCAGCCGCCGACTTGTCCGACGACTATAGGGTCGTCCCCACGATCCCGGGACTAGATTGGCCCGCCACCGCCATGTCCGACGACAATAGGGTCGTCCCCACGATCCCGGGACTAGATTGGCCCGCCACCGCCATGTCCGACGATTATAGGGTTGTCCCCACGACCACGGGCCAACTTTGGCCAGCCGCCGACATATCCGACGACTAAAGGGTCGTCCCCACGACCACGGGCCAAAGTTTGCCAGCCGCCAACTTGTCCGACGACTATAGGGTCGTCCCCACGGCCCCGGGACTAGGTTGGCCCGCAGCCGACTTGTCCGACGACTATAGGGTCGTCCCCACGACTACGGTCTAAAGTTGGCTCACCGCCGACATGTCCGACGACTATAGGCTCGTCCCCACGACCCCCGGACTAGCTTGGCTCGCCGCCGACTTGTCCGACGACTATAGGGTCGTCCCCACGACCCCGGGCAAACGTTGGCCAGCCGCCGACTTGTCCGACGACTATAGGGTCGTCCCTACGATCCCGGGACTAGATTGGGCAGCCGCCGACTTGTCCGACGACTATAGGGTCGTCCCCACGGCCACGGGCCAAAGTTGGCCAGCCGCCGACATGTCCGACGACTATAGATTCGTCCCCACAACCCCGGGCCAAAGATGGCCAGCCGCCGACTTGTCCGACGACTATAGGGTCGTCCCTACGATCCCGGGACTAGATTGGGCCGCCACCGCCATGTCCGACGACAATAAGGTCGTCCCCACGGCCACGGGCCAAAGTTGGCCAGCCGCCGACATGTCCGACGACTATAGATTCGTCCCCACGACCCCGGGCCAAAGTTGGCCAGCCGCCGACTTGTCCGACGACTATGGGGTCGTCCCTACGATCCCGGGACTAGATTGGGCAGCCGCCGATTTGTCCGACGACTATAGGGTCGTCCCCACGACCCCGGGACTAGATTGGCCCGCCACCGTCTTGTCCGACGACTATAGGGTCGTCTTCACGACCACGGGCCAAAGTTGGCCAGCCGCCGACATTTCCGACGACAATAGGGTCGTCCTCACGACCACGGGCCAAATTTGGCCAGCCGCCGACTTGTCCGACGACTATAGGGTCGTCCCCACGACCCCGGAACTAGATTGGCCCGCCACCGTCATGTCCGACGACTATAGGGTCGTCCCCACGACCCCGGGCCAAAGGTGGCATGCCGCCGACTTGTCCGACGACTATAGGGTCGTCCCCACGACCCCGGGACTAGATTGGCCCGCCACCGTCTTGTCCGACGACTATAGGGTCGTCTTCACGACCACGGGCCAAAGTTGGCCAGCCGCCGACATTTCCGACGACAATAGGGTCGTCCTCACGACCACGGGCCAAATTTGGCCAGCCGCCGACTTGTCCGACGACTATAGGGTCGTCCCCACGACCCCGGAACTAGATTGGCCCGCCACCGTCATGTCCGACGACTATAGATTCGTGCCCACGACCCCGGGCCAAAGTTGGCCAGCCGCCGACTTGTCCGACGACTATGGGGTCGTCCCTACGATCCCGGGACTAGATTGGGCAGCCGCCGACTTGTCCGACGACTATAGGGTCGTCCCCACGACCCCGGGACTAGATTGGCCCGCCACCGTCTTGTCCGACGACTATAGGGTCGTCTTCACGACCACGGGCCAAAGTTGGCCAGCCGCCGACATTTCCGACGACAATAGGGTCGTCCTCACGACCACGGGCCAAATTTGGCCAGCCGCCGACTTGTCCGACGACTATAGGGTCGTCCCCACGGCCCCGGGACTAGGTTGGCCCGCAGCCGACTTGTCCGACGACTATAGGGTCGTCCCCACGACTACGGTCTAAAGTTGGCTCGCCGCCGACATGTCCAACGACTATAGGCTCGTCCCCACGACCCCCGGACTAGCTTGGCTCGCCGCCGACTTGTCCGACGACTATAGGGTCGTCCCTACGATCCCGGGACTAGATTGGGCAGCCGCCGACTTGTCCGACGATTATAGGGTCGTCCCCACGGCCACGGGCCAAAGTTGGCCAGCCGCCGACATGTCCGACGACTATAGATTCGTCCCCACAACCCCGGGCCAAAGATGGCCAGCCGCCGACTTGTCCGACGACTATAGGGTCGTCCCTACGATCCCGGGACTGGATTGGGCCGCCACCGCCATGTCCGACGACAATAAGGTCGTCCCCACGGCCACGGGCCAAAGTTGGCCAGCCGCCGACATGTCCGACGACTATAGATTCGTCCCCACGACCCCGGGCCAAAGTTGGCCAGCCGCCGACTTGTCCGACGACTATGGGGTCGTCCCTACGATCCCGGGACTAGATTGGGCAGCCGCCGACTTGTCTGACGACTATAGGGTCGTCCCCACGACCCCGGGACTAGATTGGCCCGCCACCGTCATGTCCGACGACTATAGGGTCGTCTTCACGACCACGGGCCAAAGTTGGCCAGCCGCCGACATTTCCGACGACAATACGGTCGTCCTCACGACCACGGGCCAAATTTGGCCAGCCGCCGACTTGTCCGACGACTATAGGGTCGTCCCCACGACCCCGGAACTAGATTGGCCCGCCACCGTCATGTCCGACGACTATAGGGTCGTCCCCACGACCCCGGGCCAATGTTGGCCAATCGCCGACATGTCCGACGACTATAGGGTCGTCCCTACGACCCCGGGACTAGATTGGCCCGCCACCGTCATGTCCAACGACTATAGGGTCGTCCCCACGACCACGGGCCAAAGTTGGCCAGCCTCCGACTTGTCCGACGACTATAGGGTCGTCCCCACGACCCCGGGCCAAAGTTGGCCAGCCGCCGACATGTCCGACGACTATAGGGTCGTCCCCACGACCCCGGGACTAGATTGGCCCGCCACCGTCATGTCCGACGACAATAGGGTCGTCCCCACGACCCCGGGTCTAGGTTGGCCAGCCGCCGACTTGTCCGACGACTATAGGGTCGTCCCCACGACCCCGGGACTAGATTGGCCCGCCACCGTCATGTCCGACGACAATAGGGTCGTCCCCACGACCCCGGGTCTAGGTTGGCCAGCCGCCGACTTGTCCGACGACTATAGGGTCGTCCCCACGACCCCGGGACTAGATTGGTCCGCCACCGTCTTGTCCGACGACTATAGGGTCGTCCCCACGACCACGGGACTAGATTGGACCGCCAGCGTCATGTCCAACGACTATAGGGTCGTTCCCACAACCACGGGCCAAAGTTGGCCAGCCGCCGACATGTCCGACGACTATTGGATCGTCCCCACGACCACGGGCCAAAGTTGGCCAGCCGCCGACATGTCCGACGACTATAGGGTCGTCCCCACGACCCCGGGACTAGATTGGTCCGCCAGCGTCTTGTCCGACGACTATAGGGTCGTCCCCACGACCACGGGCCAAAGTTGACCAGCCGCCGACATGTCCGACGACTATAGGGTCGTCCCCACAACCACGGGCCAAAGTTGGCCAGCCGCCGACATGTCCGACGACTATAGGGTCGTCCCCACGACCCCGGGACTAGATTGGCCCGCCACCGTCATGTCCGACGACAATAGGGTCGTCCCCACGACCCCGGGTCTAGGTTGGCCAGCCGCCGACTTGTCCGACGACTATAGGGTCGTCCCCACGACCCCGGGACTAGATTGGTCCGCCACCGTCTTGTCCGACGACTATAGGGTCGTCCCCACGACCACGGGACTAGATTGGACCGCCAGCGTCATGTCCAACGACTATAGGGTCGTCCCCACAACCACGGACTAGATTGGCCCGCCACCGTCATGTCCGACGATTATAGGGTCGTCCCCACGACCCCGGGACAAGCTTGGCCCGCCGCCGAATTGTTCGACGACTATAGGGTCGTCCCCACGACCCCGGGACTAGATTGGCCCGCCACCGTCATGTCCGACGACAATAGGGTCGTCCCCACGACCCCGGGTCTAGGTTCGCCAGCCGCCGACTTGTCCGACGACTATAGGGTCGTCCCCACGACCCCGGGACTAGATTGGTCCGCCACCGTCTTGTCCGACGACTATAGGGTCGTCCCCACGACCACGGGACTAGATTGGACCGCCAGCGTCATGTCCAACGACTATAGGGTCGTTCCCACAACCACGGGCCAAAGTTGGCCAGCCGCCGACATGTCCGACGACTATTGGATCGTCCCCACGACCACGGGCCAAAGTTGGCCAGCCGCCGACATGTCCGACGACTATAGGGTCGTCCCCACGACCCCGGGACTAGATTGGTCCGCCACCGTCTTGTCCGACGACTATAGGGTCGTCCCCACGACCACGGGTCAAAGTTGACCAGCCGCCGACATGTCCGACGACTATAGGGTCGTCCCCACAACCACGGGCCAAAGTTGGCCAGCCGCCGACATGTCCGACGACTATAGGGTCGTCCCCACGACCCCGGGCCAAAGTTGGCCTGCTGCCGACATGTCCGACGACTATAGGGTCGTCCCCACGACCCCGGGACAAGGTTGGCCCGCCGCCGACTTGTCCGACGACTATAGGGTCGTACCCACCACCCCGGGACTAGGCTGACAAGCCGCCAACATGTCCGACGACTATAGGGTCGTCCCCACGACCCCGGGCCAATGATGCCCAGCCGCCGTCTTGTCCGACGACTATAGGGTCGTCCCCACGACCCCGAGTCCAGGTTGGCCAGCCGCCGACATTTCCGACGACTATAGAGTCGTCCCCACGACCCCGGGCCAAAGTTGGCCAGCCGCCGACATTTCCGACGACTATAGGGTCGTCCCACGACCCCGGGACTAGATTGGCCCGCCACCGTCATGTCCGACGATTATAGGGTCGTCCCCACGACCCCGGGAAAAGCTTGGCCCGCCGCCGAATTGTTCGACGACTATAGGGTCGTCCCCACGACCCCGGGACTAGATTGGCCCGCCACCGTCATGTCCGACGACAATAGGGTCGTCCCCACGACCCCGGGTCTAGGTTGGCCAGCCGCCGACTTGTCCGACGACTATAGGGTCGTACCCACGACCCCGGGACTAGGCTGACAAGCCGCCAACATGTCCGACGACTATAGGGTCGTCCCCACGACCCCGGGCCAAAGATGTCCAGCCGCCGTCTTGTCCGACGACTATAGGGTCGTCCCCACGACCCGGGACTAGACTGGCCCGCCACCGTCATGTCCGACGACTATAGGGTCGTCCCCACGACCCCCGGACTAGGTTGGCCGGCCGCCGACTTGTCCGACGACTATAGGGTCGTCCCCACGACCACCCGACTAGGTGGGCTCGCCGCCGACTTGTCCGACGACTATAGGGTCGTCCCCACGACCCCGGGACTACGTTGGCTCGCCACCGTCATGTCTGACGACTATAGGGTCGTCCCCACGACCACGGGCCAAAGTTGGCCAGCCGCCGACATGTCCGACGACTATAGGGTCGTCCCCACGACCACGGGCCAAAGTTGGCCAGCCGCCGACATGTCCGACGACTATAGGGTCGTCCCCACGACCCGGGACTAGACTGGCCCGCCACCGTCATGTCCGACGACTATAGGGTCATCCCCACGACCCCGGGTCTAGGTTGGCCCGCCGCCGACTTGTCCGACGACTATAGGGTCGTCCCCACGACCCCGGGACTAGGTTGGCTCGCCACCGATATGTCTGACGACTATAGAGTCGTCCCCACGACCCCGGGACTAGATTGGCCCGCCACCGTCAAGTCCGACGACTATAGGGTCGTCCCCACGACCCCGGGCCAAAGTTGGACAGCCGCCGACTTGTCCGACGACTATAGGGTCGTCCCTACGATCCCGGGACTAGATTGGGCAGCCGCCGACTTGTCCGACGACTATAGGGTCGTCCCCACGGCCACGGGCCAAAGTTGGCCAGCCGCCGACATGTCCGACGACTATAGATTCGTCCCCACAACCCCGGGCCAAAGATGGCCAGCCGCCGACTTGTCCGACGACTATAGGGTCGTCCCTACGATCCCGGGACTAGATTGGGCCGCCACCGCCATGTCCGACGACAATAAGGTCGTCCCCACGGCCACGGGCCAAAGTTGGCCAGCCGCCGACATGTCCGACGACTATAGATTCGTCCCCACGACCCCGGGCCAAAGTTGGCCAGCCGCCGACTTGTCCGACGACTATGGGGTCGTCCCTACGATCCCGGGACTAGATTGGGCAGCCGCCGACTTGTCCGACGACTATAGGGTCGTCCCCACGATCCCGGGACTAGATTGGCCCGCCACCGCCATGTCCGACGACAATAGGGTCGTCCCCACGATCCCGGGACTAGATTGGCCCGCCACCGCCATGTCCGACGATTATAGGGTTGTCCCCACGACCACGGGCCAACTTTGGCCAGCCGCCGACATATCCGACGACTAAAGGGTCGTCCCCACGACCACGGGCCAAAGTTTGCCAGCCGCCAACTTGTCCGACGACTATAGGGTCGTCCCCACGGCCCCGGGACTAGGTTGGCCCGCAGCCGACTTGTCCGACGACTATAGGGTCGTCCCCACGACTACGGTCTAAAGTTGGCTCACCGCCGACATGTCCGACGACTATAGGCTCGTCCCCACGACCCCCGGACTAGCTTGGCTCGCCGCCGACTTGTCCGACGACTATAGGGTCGTCCCCACGACCCCGGGCAAACGTTGGCCAGCCGCCGACTTGTCCGACGACTATAGGGTCGTCCCTACGATCCCGGGACTAGATTGGGCAGCCGCCGACTTGTCCGACGACTATAGGGTCGTCCCCACGGCCACGGGCCAAAGGTGGCCAGCCGCCGACATGTCCGACGACTATAGATTCGTCCCCACAACCCCGGGCCAAAGATGGCCAGCCGCCGACTTGTCCGACGACTATAGGGTCGTCCCTACGATCCCGGGACTAGATTGGGCCGCCACCGCCATGTCCGACGACAATAAGGTCGTCCCCACGGCCACGGGCCAAAGTTGGCCAGCCGCCGACATGTCCGACGACTATAGATTCGTCCCCACGACCCCGGGCCAAAGTTGGCCAGCCGCCGACTTGTCCGACGACTATGGGGTCGTCCCTACGATCCCGGGACTAGATTGGGCAGCCGCCGATTTGTCCGACGACTATAGGGTCGTCCCCACGACCCCGGGACTAGATTGGCCCGCCACCGTCTTGTCCGACGACTATAGGGTCGTCTTCACGACCACGGGCCAAAGTTGGCCAGCCGCCGACATTTCCGACGACAATAGGGTCGTCCTCACGACCACGGGCCAAATTTGGCCAGCCGCCGACTTGTCCGACGACTATAGGGTCGTCCCCACGACCCCGGAACTAGATTGGCCCGCCACCGTCATGTCCGACGACTATAGGGTCGTCCCCACGACCCCGGGCCAAAGGTGGCATGCCGCCGACTTGTCCGACGACTATAGGGTCGTCCCCACGACCCCGGGACTAGATTGGCCCGCCACCGTCTTGTCCGACGACTATAGGGTCGTCTTCACGACCACGGGCCAAAGTTGGCCAGCCGCCGACATTTCCGACGACAATAGGGTCGTCCTCACGACCACGGGCCAAATTTGGCCAGCCGCCGACTTGTCCGACGACTATAGGGTCGTCCCCACGACCCCGGAACTAGATTGGCCCGCCACCGTCATGTCCGACGACTATAGATTCGTCCCCACGACCCCGGGCCAAAGTTGGCCAGCCGCCGACTTGTCCGACGACTATGGGGTCGTCCCTACGATCCCGGGACTAGATTGGGCAGCCGCCGACTTGTCCGACGACTATAGGGTCGTCCCCACGACCCCGGGACTAGATTGGCCCGCCACCGTCTTGTCCGACGACTATAGGGTCGTCTTCACGACCACGGGCCAAAGTTGGCCAGCCGCCGACATTTCCGACGACAATAGGGTCGTCCTCACGACCACGGGCCAAATTTGGCCAGCCGTCGACTTGTCCGACGACTATAGGGTCGTCCCCACGGCCCCGGGACTAGGTTGGCCCGCAGCCGACTTGTCCGACGACTATAGGGTCGTCCCCACGACCCCGGGCCAATGTTGGCCAATCGCCGACATGTCCGACGACTATAGGGTCGTCCCTACGACCCCGGGACTAGATTGGCCCGCCACCGTCATGTCCAACGACTATAGGGTCGTCCCCACGACCACGGGCCAAAGTTGGCCAGCCTCCGACTTGTCCGACGACTATAGGGTTGTCCCTACAACCCCGGGCCAAAGTTGGCCAGCCGCCGACTTGTCCGAGGACTATAGGGTCGTCCCCACGGACCCGGGACTAGGTTGGCCAGCCGCCGACTAGTCCGACCACTATAGGGTCGTCCCCACGACCCCGGGCAAAAGTTGGCCAGCCGCCGACTTGTCCGACGACTATAGGGAAGTCCCCACGACGCCGGGACTAGATTGGCCCCCACCGTCTTGTCCGACGACTATAGGGTCGTCCCCACGACCCCGGGACTAGATTGGCCCGCCACCGTCAAGTCCGACGACTATAGGGTCGTCCCCACGACCCCGGGACTAGATTGGCCCGCCACCGTCAAGTCCGACGACTATAGGGTCGTCCCCACGACCCCGGGCCAAAGCTGGACAGCCGCCGACTTGTCCGACGACTATAGGGTCGTCCCCACGACCACGGGCCAAAGTTGGCCAGCCGGCGACATTTCCGACGACTATAGGGTCGTGCCCACGACCCGGGACTAGACTGGCCCGCCACCGTCATGTCCAACGACTATGGGGTCGTCCCTACGACCCCGGGACTAGATTGGCCCGCCACCGTCATGTCCGACGACTATAGGGTCGTCCCCACGACCCCCGGACTAGGTTGGCCGGCCGCCGACTTGTCCGACGACTATAGGGTCGTCCCCACGACCCCCGGACTAGGTGGGCTCGCCCCCGACTTGTCCGACGACTATAGGGTCGTTCCCACGACCCCGGGCCAAAGTTGGCAAGCTGCCGACTTATCCGACGACTATAGGGTCGTCCCCACGACCCCGGGACTAGGTAGGCCCGCCCCCGACTTGTCCGACGACTATAGGGTCGTCCCCACGACCCCGGGACTAGATTGGCCCGCCACCGTTCTGTCCGACGACTATAGGGTCGTCCCCACGACCATGGGCCAAAGTTGGCCAGCCGGCGACATGTCCGACGACTATAGGGTCGTCCCCACGACCCGGGACTAGACTGGCCCGCCACCGTCATGTCCGACGACTATAGGGTCATCCCCACGACCCCGGGACTAGGTTGGCCCGCCGCCGACTTGTCCGACGAATATAGGGTCGTCCCCACGACCCCGGGACTAGATTGGCCCGCCACCGTCATTTCCGACGACTATATGGTCGTCCCCACGACCACGGGCCAAAGTTGGCCAGCCGCCGACATATCCGACGACTGTAGGGTCGTCCCCACGACCCCGGGCCAAAGTTGGCCAGCCGCTGATATGTCCGACGACTATAGGGTCGTCCCCACGACCCCGGGACTAGATTGGCCCGCCACCGTCATTTCCGACGACTATAGGGTCGTCCCCACGACCACGGGCCAAAGTTGGCCAGCCGCCGACTTGTCCGACGACTATAGGGTCGTCCCCACGATCCCGGGACTAGATTGGCCCGACACCGTCATGTCCGACGACTATAGGGTCGTCCCCACGACCATGGGCCAAATTTGGCCAGCCGCCGACTTGTCCGACGACTATAGGGTCGTCCCCACGACCCCGAGACTAGATTGGCCCGCCACCGTCAAGTCCGACGACTATAGGGTCGTCCCCACGACCACGGGCCAAAGTTGGCCAGCCGCCGACTTGTCCGACGACTATAGGGTCGTCCCCACGACCCCGGGACTAGAATGGCCAATCGCCGACATGTCCGACGACTATAGGGTCGTACCCACGACCCCGGGTCAATGTTGGCTCGCCGCCGACATGTCCGACGACTATAGGGTCGTCCCCACGACCCCCGGGCCAAAGTTGGACAGCCACCGACATTTCCGACGACTATAGGGTCGTCCCCACGACCACGGGCCAAAGTTGGCCAGCCGCCGACATATCCGACGACTATAGGGTCGTCCCCACAACCCCGGGACTAGATTGGCAAGCCACCGTCAAGTCCGACGACTATAGGATCGTCTCCACGACCACGGCCCAAAGTTGGCCAGCCGCCGACATGTCCGACGATTATAGGGTCGTCCCCACGACCCGGGACTAGACTGGCCCGCCACCGTCATGTCCGACGACTATAGGGTCGTCCCCACGACCCCCGGACTAGGTTGGCCGGCCGCCGACTTGTCCGACGACTATAGGGTCGTCCCCACGACCCCCCGACTAGGTGGGCTCGCCGCCGACTTGTCCGACGACTATAGGGTCGTCCCCACGACCCCCGGACTAGGTTGGCCGGCCGCCGACTTGTCCGACGACTATAGGGTCGTCCCCACGACCCCCCGACTAGGTGGGCTCGCCGCCGACTTGTCCGACGACTATAGGGTCGTCCCCACGACCCCGGGACTAGGTTGGCTCGCCACCGTCATGTCTGACGACTATAGGGTCGTCCCCACGACCACGGGCCAAAGTTGGCCAGCCGGCGTCATTTCCGACGACTATAGGGTCGTGCCCACGACCCGGGACTAGACTGGCCCGCCACCGTCAAGTCCGACGACTATAGGGTCGTCCCCACGACCCCAGGACTAGATTGGCCCGCCACCGTCAAGTCCGACGACAATAGGGTCGTCCCCACGACCCCGGGCCAAAGCTGGACAGCCGCCGACTTGTCCGACGACTATAGGGTCGTTCCTACGACCCCGGGACTAGATTGGCCCGCCACCGTCATGTCCGACGACTATAGGGTCGTCCCCACGACCCCGGGCCAAAGTTGGCAAGCCGCCGTAATGTCCAACGACTATTGGGTCGTACCCACGACCCCGGGACTAGATTGGCCCGCCACCGTCAAGTCCGACGACTATAGGGTCGTCCCCACGACCCCGGGCAAATTTGGCAAGCCGCCGACATATCCGACGACTATAGGGTCGTCCCCACAACCCCGGGACTAGATTGGCAAGCCACCGTCAAGTCCGACGACTATAGGATCGTCTCCACGACCACGGCCCAAAGTTGGCCAGCCGCCGACATGTCCGACGACTATTGGGTCGTCCCCACGACCACGGGCCAAAGTTAGCCAGCCGCCGACATGTCCAACGACTATAGGGTCGTCCCCACGACCCCGGGCCAAAGTTGGCAAGCCGCCGAAATGTCCGACGACTATAGGGTCGTCCCCACGACCGCGAGCCAAGAATATCCAGCCGCCGTCTTGTCCGACGACTATAGGGTCGTCCCCACGACCCCGGGCCAACGTTGGCCAATCGCCGACATGTCCGACAACTATAGGGTCGTTCCTACGACCCCGGGACTAGATTGGCCCGCCACCGTCATGTCCGACGACTATAGGGTCGTCCCCACGACCCCGGGCCAAAGTTGGCAAGCCGCCGAAATGTCCGACGACTGTGGGGTCGTCCCACGACCCCGGGACTAGATTGGCCCGCCACCGTCAAGTCCGACGACTATAGGGTCGTCCCCACGACCCCGGCACTAGATTGGCCGGCCACCGTCATGTCCAACGACTATAGGGTCGTCCCCACGACCCCGGGCCAAAGTTGGCAAGCCGCCGAAATGTCCAACGACTATAGGGTCGTCCCCACAACCCCGGGACTAGATTGGCCCGCCACCGTCAAGTCCGACGACTATAGGATCGTCTCCACGACCACGGGCCAAAGTTGGCCAGCCGCCGACATGTCCGTCGACTATAGGGTCGTCCCCACGACCCCGGGCGAATGTTGGCCAATCGCCGAAATGTCCGACGACTATAGGGTCGTCCCTACGACCCCGGGACTAGATTGGCACGCCACCGTCATGTCCAACGACTATAGGGTCGTCCCCACGACCATGGGCCAAAGTTGGCCAGCCGCCGTAATGTCCAACGACTATTGGGTCGTCCCCACGACCCCGGGACTAGATTGGCCCGCCACCGTCAAGTCCGACGACTATAGGGTCGTCCCCACGACCCCGGGCAAATTTGGCAAGCCGCCGACATATCCGACGACTATAGGGTCGTCCCCACAACCCCGGGACTAGATTGGCAAGCCACCGTCAAGTCCGACGACTATAGGATCGTCTCCACGACCACGGCCCAAAGTTGGCCAGCCGCCGACATGTCCAACGACTATTGGGTCGTCCCCACGACCACGGGCCAAAGTTAGCCAGCCGCCGACATGTCCAACGACTATAGGGTCGTCCCCACGACCCCGGGCCAAAGATGTCCAGCCGCCGTCTTGTCCGACGACTATAGGGTCGTCCCCACGACCCCGGGACTAGATTGGCCCGCCACCGTCATGTCCAACGACTATAGGGTCGTCCCCACGACCCCCGGACTAGGTTGGCCGGCCGCCGACTTGTCCGACGTCTATAGGGTCGTCCCCACGACCCC
Source organism: Andrena praecox (assembly GCA_963932275.1). NCBI lineage: Eukaryota > Metazoa > Arthropoda > Insecta > Hymenoptera > Andrenidae > Andrena > Andrena praecox. The sequence continues at coordinate 332,685 of CAWVQO010000346.1, read as the reverse complement.
CCGACTAGGTGGGCTCGCCGCCGACTTGTCCGACGACTATAGGGTCGTCCCCACGACCCCCCGACTAGGTGGGCTCGCCGCCGACTTGTCCGACGACTATAGGGTCGTACCCACGACCCTGGGACTAGGCTGACAAGCCGCCAACATGTCCGACGACTATAGGGTCGTCCCCACGACCCCGGGCCAAAGATGTCCAGCCGCCGTCTTGTCCGACGACTATAGGGTCGTCCCCACGACCCCGGGACTAGATTGGCCCGCCACCGTCATGTCCAACGACTATAGGGTCGTCCCCACGACGCCCGGACTAGGTTGGCCGGCCGCCGACTTGTCCGACGACTATAGGGTCGTCCCCACGACCCCCCGACTAGGTGGGCTCGCCGCCGACTTGTCCGACGACTATAGGGTCGTCCCCACGACCGCGGGACTAGATTGACTCGCCGCCGACTTGTCCGACGACTGTACGGTCGTCCCCACGACCCCGGGACTAGATTGGCCCGCCTCCGTCATTTCCGACGACTATAGGGTCGTCCCCACGACCGCGGGACTAGATTGGCTCGCCGCTGACTTGTCCGACGACTGTGGGGTCGTCCCCACGACCCCAGCACTATATTGGCCCGCCACCGTCATGTCCGACGACTATAGGGTCGTTCCCACGGCCCCGGGCCAAAGTTGGCCAGCCGCCGACTTGTCCGACGACTATACGGTCGTACCCACGACCCCGGGACTAGATTGGCCCGCCACCGTCAAGTCCGACGACTATACGGTCGTCCCCACGACCCCGGGACAAGATTGGCCCGCCACCGTCATGTCCGACGACTTCAGGGTCGTCCCCACGACCACGGGCCAAAGTTGGCCAGCCGCCGACATGTCCGACGATTATAGGGTCGTCCCCACGACCCCGGGACAAGGTTGGCCCGCCGCCGACTTGTCCGACGACTATAGGGTCGTACCCACGACCCTGGGACTAGGCTGACAAGCCGCCAACATGTCCGACGACTATAGGGTCGTCCCCACGACCCCGGGCCAAAGATGTCCAGCCGCCGTCTTGTCCGACGACTATAGGGTCGTCCCCACGACCCCGGGACTAGATTGGTCCGCCACCGTCATGTCCAACGACTATAGGGTCGTCCCCACAACCACGGGCCAAAGTTGGCCAGCCGCCGACATGTCCGACGACTATAGGGTCGTCCCCACGACCCCCCGACTAGGTGGGCTCGCCGCCGACTTGTCCGACGACTATAGGGTCGCCCCACGACCTCGGGACTAGGTTGGCCAGCCGCCGACATGTCCGACGACAATAGGGTCGTCCCCACGACCCCGGGTCTAGGTTGGCCAGCCGCCGACATGTCCGACGACTATAGAGTCGTCCCCACGACACCGGGCCAAAGTTGGCCAGCCGCCGACATGTCCGACGACTATAGGGTCGTCCCCACGACCCCGGGACTAGATTGGCCCGCCACCGTCATGTCCGACGATTATAGGGTCGTCCCCACGACCGCGAGACTAGATTGGCCCGCCACCGTCATGTCCGACGACAATAGGGTCGTCCCCACGACCCCGGGTCCAGGTTGGCCAGCCGCCGACATTTCCGACGACTATAGAGTCGTCCCCACGACACCGGGCCAAAGTTGGCCAGCCGCCGACATGTCCGACGATTATAGGGTCGTCCCCACGACCCCGGGACAAGGTTGGCCCGCCGCCGACTTGTCCGACGACTATAGGGTCGTACCCACGACCCTGGGACTAGGCTGACAAGCCGCCAACATGTCCGACGACTATAGGGTCGTCCCCACGACCCCGGGCCAAAGATGTCCAGCCGCCGTCTTGTCCGACGACTATAGGGTCGTCCCCACGACCCCGGGACTAGATTGGTCCGCCACCGTCATGTCCAACGACTATAGGGTCGTCCCCACGACCCCGGGTTAAAGTTGGCCAGCCGCCGACATGTCCGACGACTATAGGGTCGTCCCCACGACCCCGGGACTAGAGTGGCCCGCCACCGTCATGTCCGACGACTATACGGTCGTCCCCACGACCACGGGCCAATGTTGGCTAGCCGCTGACTTGTACGACGACTATAGGGTCGTCCCCACGACCGCGGGACTAGATTGGCTCGCCGCCGACTTGTCCGACGACTGTAGGGTCGTCCCCACGACCCCGGGACTAGATTGGCCCGCCACCGTCATTTCCGACGACTATAGGGTCGTCCCCACGACCACGGGCCAATGTTGGCTAGCCGCTGACTTGTCCGACGACTATAGGGTCGTCCCCACGACCGCGGGACTAGATTGGCTCGCCGCCGACTTGTCCGACGACTGTACGGTCGTCCCCACGACCCCGGGACTAGATTGGCCCGCCACCTTCATTTCCGACGACTATAGGGTCGTCCCCACGACCACGGGCCAAAGCTGGCTAGCCGCTGACTTGTCCGACGACTATAGGGTCGTCCCCACGACCGCGGGACTAGATTGGCTCGCCGCTGACTTGTCCGACGACTGTAGGGTCGTCCCCACGACCCCGGGACTAGATTGGCCCGCCACCGTCATTTCCGACGACTATAGGGTCGTCCCCACGACCACGGGCCAATGTTGGCTAGCCGCTGACTTGTCCGACGACTATAGGGTCGTCCCCACGACCGCGGGACTAGATTGGCTCGCCGCCGACTTGTCCGACGACTGTACGGTCGTCCCCACGACCCCGGGACTAGATTGGCCCGCCACCTTCATTTCCGACGACTATAGGGTCGTCCCCACGACCACGGGCCAAAGCTGGCTAGCCGCTGACTTGTCCGACGACTATAGGGTCGTCCCCACGACCGCGGGACTAGATTGGCTCGCCGCTGACTTGTCCGACGACTGTAGGGTCGTCCCCACGACCCCGGGACTAGATTGGCCCGCCACCGTCATTTCCGACGACTATAGGGTCGTCCCCACGACCACGGGCCAATGTTGGCTAGCCGCTGACTTGTCCGACGACTATAGGGTCGTCCCCACGACCGCGGGACTAGATTGGCTCGCCGCCGACTTGTCCGACGACTACAGGGTCGTCCCCACGACCCCCGGACTAGGTTGGTACGCCGCCGACTTGTCCGACGAGTATAGGGTCCTCCCCACGACCACGGGCCAAAGTTGGCCAGCCGCCGACATGTCCGACGACTATAGGGTCGTCCCCACGACCCCCGGACTAGGTTGGCTCGCCGCCGACATGTCCGACGACTATAGAGTCGTCCCCACGACCCGGGACTAGACTGGCCCGCCACCGACATGTCCGACGACTATAGAGTCGTCCCCACGACCCCGGGTCAATGTTGGCTCGCCGCCGACATGTCCGACGACTATAGGGTCGTCCCCACGACCCCGGGACTAGGTTGGCTCGCCACCGATATGTCTGACGACTATAGGGTCGTACCCACGACCCCGGGACTAGATCGGCCCGCCACCGTCAAGTCCGACGACTATAGGGTCGTCCCCACGACCCCGGGCCAAAGTTGGACAGCCGCTGACTTGTCCGACGACTATAGGGTCGTCCCCACGACCGCGGGACTAGATTGACTCGCCGCCGACTTGTCCGACGACTGTACGGTCGTCCCCACGACCCCGGGACTAGATTGGCCCGCCTCCGTCATTTCCGACGACTATAGGGTCGTCCCCACGACCGCGGGACTAGATTGGCTCGCCGCTGACTTGTCCGACGACTGTGGGGTCGTCCCCACGACCCCGGGACTAGATTGGCCCGCCACCGTCATTTCCGACGACTATAGGGTCGTCCCCACGACCACGGGCCAATGTTGGCTAGCCGCTGACTTGTCCGACGACTATAGGGTCGTCCCCACGACCGCGGGACTAGATTGGCTCGCCGCCGACTTGTCCGACGACTGTAGGGTCGTCCCCACGACCCCGGGACTAGATTGGCCCGCCACCGTCATTTCCGACGACTATAGGGTCGTCCCCACGACCACGGGCCAAAGCTGGCTAGCCGCTGACTTGTCCGACGACTATAGGGTCGTCCCCACGACCGCGGGACTAGATTGGCTCGCCGCCGACTTGTCCGACGACTGTAGGGTCGTCCTCACGACCCCGGGACTAGATTGGCCCGCCACCGTCATTTCCGACGACTATAGGGTCGTCCCCACGACCACGGGCCAAAGTTGGCCAGCCGCCGACTTGTCCGACGACTATAGGGTCGTCCCCATGACCCGGGACTAGACTGGCCCGCCACCGTCATGTCCGACGACTATAGGGTCGTCCCCACGACCCGGGACTAGACTGGCCCGCCACCGACATGTTCGACGACTATAGAGTCGTCCCCACGACCCCGGGTCAATGTTGGCTCGCCGCCGACATGTCCGACGACTATAGGGTCGTCCCCACGACCCCCGGGCCAAAGTTGGACAGCCACCGACATTTCCGACGACTATAGGGTCGTCCCCACGACCACGGGCCAAAGTTGGCCAGCCGCCGACATGTCCGACGACTATAGGGTCGTCCCCACGACCCCCGGACTAGGTTGGCCGGCCGCCGACTTGTCCGACGACTATAGGGTCGTCCCCACGACCCCCGGACTAGGTTGGCCGGCCGCCGACTTGTCCGACGACTATAGGGTCGTCCCCACGACCCCCCGACTAGGTGGGCTCGCCGCCGACTTGTCCGACGACTATAGGGTCGTCCCCACGACCACGGGCCAAAGTTGGCCAGCCGCCGACATGTCCGACGACTATAGTGTCGTCCCCACGACCCCGGGACTAGGTGGGCTCGCCGCCGACTTGTCCGACGACTATAGGGTCGTCCCCACGACCACGGGCCAAAGTTGGCCAGGCGCCGACTTGTCCGACGACTATAGGGTCGTCCCCACGACCGCGGGACTAGATTGGCTCGCCGCCGTCATGTCCGACGACTATAGGGTCGTCCCCACGACCCCCGGACTAGGTTGGTACGCCGCCGACTTGTCCGACGAGTATAGGGTCCTCCCCACGACCACGGGCCAAAGTTGGCCAGCCGCCGACATGTCCGACGACTATAGGGTCGTCCCCACGACCCGGGACTAGACTGGCCCGCCACCGACATGTCCGACGACTATAGAGTCGTCCCCACGACCCCGGGTCAATGTTGGCTCGCCGCCGACATGTCCGACGACTATAGGGTCGTCCCCACGACCCCCGGGCCAAAGTTGGACAGCCACCGACATTTCCGACGACTATACGGTCGTCCCCACGACCACGGGCCAAAGTTGGCCAGCCGCCGACATGTCCGACGACTATAGGGTCGTCCCATGGACCCCGGGACTAGATTGGCTCGCCACCGTCATGTCCGACGACTATAAGGTCGTCCCCACGACCCCCGGACTAGGTTGGCTCGCCGCCGACTTGTCCGACGACTATAGGGTCGTCCCCACGACCCCAGCACTATATTGGCCCGCCACCGTCATGTCCGACGACTATAGGGTCGTTCCCACGGCCCCGGGCCAAAGTTGGCCAGCCGCCGACTTGTCCGACGACTATACGGTCGTACCCACGACCCCGGGACTAGATTGGCCCGCCACCGTCAAGTCCGACGACTATACGGTCGTCCCCACGACCCCGGGACAAGATTGGCCCGCCACCGTCATGTCCGACGACTTCAGGGTCGTCCCCACGACCACGGGCCAATGTTGGCTAGCCGCTGACTTGTCCGACGACTATAGGGTCGTCCCCACGACCGCGGGACTAGATTGGCTCGCCGCCGACTTGTCCGACGACTGTACGGTCGTCCCCACGACCCCGGGACTAGATTGGCCCGCCACCTTCATTTCCGACGACTATAGGGTCGTCCCCACGACCACGGGCCAAAGCTGGCTAGCCGCTGACTTGTCCGACGACTATAGGGTCGCCCCACGACCTCGGGACTAGGTTGGCCAGCCGCCGACATGTCCGACGACAATAGGGTCGTCCCCACGACCCCGGGTCTAGGTTGGCCAGCCGCCGACATGTCCGACGACTATAGAGTCGTCCCCACGACCACGGGCCAAAGTTGGCCAGCCGCCGACATGTCCGACGACTGTAGGATCGTCCCCACGAACCCGGGACTAGATTGGCCCGCCACCGTCCAGTCCGACGACCTCGGGACTAGGTTGGCCAGCCGCCGACATGTCCGACGACTATAGGGTCGCCCCACGACCTCGGGACTAGGTTGGCCAGCCGCCGACATGTCCGACGACAATAGGGTCGTCCCCACGACCCCGGGTCTAGGTTGGCCAGCCGCCGACATGTCCGACGACTATAGAGTCGTCCCCACGACACCGGGCCAAAGTTGGCCAGCCGCCGACATGTCCGACGACTATAGGGTCGTCCCCACGACCCCGGGACTAGATTGGCCCGCCACCGTCATGTCCGACGATTATAGGGTCGTCCCCACGACCGCGAGACTAGATTGGCCCGCCACCGTCATGTCCGACGACAATAGGGTCGTCCCCACGACCCCGGGTCCAGGTTGGCCAGCCGCCGACATTTCCGACGACTATAGAGTCGTCCCCACGACACCGGGCCAAAGTTGGCCAGCCGCCGACATGTCCGACGATTATAGGGTCGTCCCCACGACCCCGGGACAAGGTTGGCCCGCCGCCGACTTGTCCGACGACTATAGGGTCGTACCCACGACCCTGGGACTAGGCTGACAAGCCGCCAACATGTCCGACGACTATAGGGTCGTCCCCACGACCCCGGGCCAAAGATGTCCAGCCGCCGTCTTGTCCGACGACTATAGGGTCGTCCCCACGACCCCGGGACTAGATTGGTCCGCCACCGTCATGTCCAACGACTATAGGGTCGTCCCCACAACCACGGGCCAAAGTTGGCCAGCCGCCGACATGTCCGACGACTATAGGGTCGTCCCCACGACCCCCCGACTAGGTGGGCTCGCCGCCGACTTGTCCGACGACTATAGGGTCGTCCCCACGACCCCGGGCCAAAGTTGGCCAGCCGCCGACATGTCCGACGACTATAGGGTCGTCCCCACGACCCCGGGACTAGAGTGGCCCGCCACCGTCATGTCCGACGACTATACGGTCGTCCCCACGACCACGGGCCAATGTTGGCTAGCCGCTGACTTGTACGACGACTATAGGGTCGTCCCCACGACCGCGGGACTAGATTGGCTCGCCGCCGACTTGTCCGACGACTGTAGGGTCGTCCCCACGACCCCGGGACTAGATTGGCCCGCCACCGTCATTTCCGACGACTATAGGGTCGTCCCCACGACCACGGGCCAATGTTGGCTAGCCGCTGACTTGTCCGACGACTATAGGGTCGTCCCCACGACCGCGGGACTAGATTGGCTCGCCGCCGACTTGTCCGACGACTGTACGGTCGTCCCCACGACCCCGGGACTAGATTGGCCCGCCACCTTCATTTCCGACGACTATAGGGTCGTCCCCACGACCACGGGCCAAAGCTGGCTAGCCGCTGACTTGTCCGACGACTATAGGGTCGTCCCCACGACCGCGGGACTAGATTGGCTCGCCGCTGACTTGTCCGACGACTATGGGGTCGTCCCCATGACCCGGGACTAGACTGGCCCGCCACCGTCATGTCCGACGACTATAGGGTCGTCCCCACGACCCCCGGACTAGGTTGGTACGCCGCCGACTTGTCCGACGAGTATAGGGTCCTCCCCACGACCACGGGCCAAAGTTGGCCAGCCGCCGACATGTCCGACGACTATAGGGTCGTCCCCACGACCCGGGACTAGACTGGCCCGCCACCGACATGTCCGACGACTATAGGATCGTCCCCACGACCCGGGACTAGAGTGGCCCGCCACCGTCATGTCCGACGACTATACGGTCGTCCCCACGACCACGGGCCAATGTTGGCTAGCCGCTGACTTGTCCGACGACTATAGGGTCGTCCCCACGACCGCGGGACTAGATTGGCTCGCCGCCGACTTGTCCGACGACTGTAGGGTCGTCCCCACGACCGCGGGACTAGATTGGCCCGCCACCGTCATTTCCGACGACTATAGGGTCGTCCCCACGACCACGGGCCAATGTTGGCTAGCCGCTGACTTGTCCGACGACGATAGGGTCGTCCCCACGACCGCGGGACTAGATTCGCTCGCCGCCGACTTGTCCGACGACTGTAGGGTCGTCCCCACGACCCCGGGACTAGATTGGCCCGCCACCGTCATTTCCGACGACTATAGGGTCGTCCCCACGACCACGGGCCAAAGCTGGCTAGCCGCTGACTTGTCCGACGACTATAGGGTCGTCCCCACGACCGCGGGACTAGATTGGCTCGCCGCCGACTTGTCCGACGACTGTAGGGTCGTCCTCACGACCCCGGGACTAGATTGGCCCGCCACCGCCATTTCCGACGACTATAGGGTCGTCCCCACGACCTCGGGCCAAAGCTGGCTAGCCGCTGACTTGTCCGACGACTATAGGGTCGTCCCCACGACCGCGGGACTAGATTGGCTCGCCGCCGACTTGTCCGACGACTGTAGGGTCGTCCTCACGACCCCGGGACTAGATTGGCCCGCCACCGTCATTTCCGACGACTATAGGGTCGTCCCCACGACCACGGGCCAAAGTTGGCCAGCCGCCGACTTGTCCGACGACTATAGGGTCGTCCCCAAGACCCGGGACTAGACTGGCCCGCCACCGTCATGTCCGACGACTATAGGGTCGTCCCCACGACCCCCGGACTAGGTTGGTACGCCGCCGACTTGTCCAACGAGTATAGGGTCCTCCCCACGACCACGGGCCAAAGTTGGCCAGCCGCCGACATGTCCGACGACTATAGGGTCGTCCCCACGACCCGGGACTAGACTGGCCCGCCACCGTCATGTCCGACGACTATAGGGTCGTCCCCACGACCCCCGGACTAGGTTGGCCGGCCGCCGACTTGTCCGACGACTATAGGGTCGTCCCCACGACCCCCCGACTAGGTGGGCTCGCCGCCGACTTGTCCGACGACTATAGGGTCGTCCCCACGACCCCCGGACTAGGTTGGTACGCCGCCGACTTGTCCGACGAGTATAGGGTCCTCCCCACGACCGCGGGCCAAAGTTGGCCAGCCGCCGACATGTCCGACGACTATAGGGTCGTCCCCACGACCCGGGACTAGACTGGCCCGCCACCGACATGTCCGACGACTATAGAGTCGTCCCCACGACCCCGGGTCAATGTTGGCTCGCCGCCGACATGTCCGACGACTATAGGGTCGTCCCCACGACCCCCGGGCCAAAGTTGGACAGCCACCGACATTTCCGACGACTATAGGGTCGTCCCCACGACCACGGGCCAAAGTTGGCCAGCCGCCGACTTGTCCGACGACTATAGGGTCGTCCCCATGACCCGGGACTAGACTGGCCCGCCACCGTCATGTCCGACGACTATAGGGTCGTCCCCACGACCCCCGGACTAGGTTGGTACGCCGCCGACTTGTCCGACGAGTATAGGGTCCTCCCCACGACCACGGGCCAAAGTTGGCCAGCCGCCGACATGTCCGACGACTATAGGGTCGTCCCCACGACCCGGGACTAGACTGGCCCGCCACCGACATGTTCGACGACTATAGAGTCGTCCCCACGACCCCGGGTCAATGTTGGCTCGCCGCCGACATGTCCGACGACTATAGGGTCGTCCCCACGACCCCCGGGCCAAAGTTGGACAGCCACCGACATTTCCGACGACTATAGGGTCGTCCCCACGACCACGGGCCAAAGTTGGCCAGCCGCCGACATGTCCGACGACTATAGGGTCGTCCCCACGACCCCCGGACTAGGTTGGCCGGCCGCCGACTTGTCCGACGACTATAGGGTCGTCCCCACGACCCCCGGACTAGGTTGGCCGGCCGCCGACTTGTCCGACGACTATAGGGTCGTCCCCACGACCCCCCGACTAGGTGGGCTCGCCGCCGACTTGTCCGACGACTATAGGGTCGTCCCCACGACCACGGGCCAAAGTTGGCCAGCCGCCGACATGTCCGACGACTATAGGGTCGTCCCCACGACCCCGGGACTAGAGTGGCCCGCCACCGTCATGTCCGACGACTATACGGTCGTCCCCACGACCACGGGCCAATGTTGGCTAGCCGCTGACATGTCCGACGACTATAGGGTCGTCCCCACGACCGCGGGACTAGATTGGCTCGCCGCCGACTTGTCCGACGACTGTAGGGTCGTCCCCACGACCCCGGGACTAGGTGGGCTCGCCGCCGACTTGTCCGACGACTATAGGGTCGTCCCCACGACCACGGGCCAAAGTTGGCCAGCCGCCGACTTGTCCGACGACTATGGGGTCGTCCCCACGACCGCGGGACTAGATTGGCTCGCCGCTGACTTGTCCGACGACTGTGGGGTCGTCCCCACGACCCCGGGACTAGATTGGCCCGCCACCGTCATTTCCGACGACTATAGGGTCGTCCCCACGACCACGGGCCAATGTTGGCTAGCCGCTGACTTGTCCGACGACTATAGGGTCGTCCCCACGACCGCGGGACTAGATTGGCTCGCCGCCGACTTGTCCGACGACTGTAGGGTCGTCCCCACGACCCCGGGACTAGATTGGCCCGCCACCGTCATTTCCGACGACTATAGGGTCGTCCCCACGACCACGGGCCAAAGCTGGCTAGCCGCTGACTTGTCCGACGACTATAGGGTCGTCCCCACGACCGCGGGACTAGATTGGCTCGCCGCCGACTTGTCCGACGACTGTAGGGTCGTCCTCACGACCCCGGGACTAGATTGGCCCGCCACCGTCATTTCCGACGACTATAGGGTCGTCCCCACGACCACGGGCCAAAGTTGGCCAGCCGCCGACTTGTCCGACGACTATAGGGTCGTCCCCATGACCCGGGACTAGACTGGCCCGCCACCGTCATGTCCGACGACTATAGGGTCGTCCCCACGACCCGGGACTAGACTGGCCCGCCACCGACATGTTCGACGACTATAGAGTCGTCCCCACGACCCCGGGTCAATGTTGGCTCGCCGCCGACATGTCCGACGACTATAGGGTCGTCCCCACGACCCCCGGGCCAAAGTTGGACAGCCACCGACATTTCCGACGACTATAGGGTCGTCCCCACGACCACGGGCCAAAGTTGGCCAGCCGCCGACATGTCCGACGACTATAGGGTCGTCCCCACGACCCCCGGACTAGGTTGGCCGGCCGCCGACTTGTCCGACGACTATAGGGTCGTCCCCACGACCCCCGGACTAGGTTGGCCGGCCGCCGACTTGTCCGACGACTATAGGGTCGTCCCCACGACCCCCCGACTAGGTGGGCTCGCCGCCGACTTGTCCGACGACTATAGGGTCGTCCCCACGACCACGGGCCAAAGTTGGCCAGCCGCCGACATGTCCGACGACTATAGTGTCGTCCCCACGACCCCGGGACTAGGTGGGCTCGCCGCCGACTTGTCCGACGACTATAGGGTCGTCCCCACGACCACGGGCCAAAGTTGGCCAGGCGCCGACTTGTCCGACGACTATAGGGTCGTCCCCACGACCGCGGGACTAGATTGGCTCGCCGCCGTCATGTCCGACGACTATAGGGTCGTCCCCACGACCCCCGGACTAGGTTGGTACGCCGCCGACTTGTCCGACGAGTATAGGGTCCTCCCCACGACCACGGGCCAAAGTTGGCCAGCCGCCGACATGTCCGACGACTATAGGGTCGTCCCCACGACCCGGGACTAGACTGGCCCGCCACCGACATGTCCGACGACTATAGAGTCGTCCCCACGACCCCGGGTCAATGTTGGCTCGCCGCCGACATGTCCGACGACTATAGGGTCGTCCCCACGACCCCCGGGCCAAAGTTGGACAGCCACCGACATTTCCGACGACTATACGGTCGTCCCCACGACCACGGGCCAAAGTTGGCCAGCCGCCGACATGTCCGACGACTATAGGGTCGTCCCATGGACCCCGGGACTAGATTGGCTCGCCACCGTCATGTCCGACGACTATAAGGTCGTCCCCACGACCCCCGGACTAGGTTGGCTCGCCGCCGACTTGTCCGACGACTATAGGGTCGTCCCCACGACCCCAGCACTATATTGGCCCGCCACCGTCATGTCCGACGACTATAGGGTCGTTCCCACGGCCCCGGGCCAAAGTTGGCCAGCCGCCGACTTGTCCGACGACTATACGGTCGTACCCACGACCCCGGGACTAGATTGGCCCGCCACCGTCAAGTCCGACGACTATACGGTCGTCCCCACGACCCCGGGACAAGATTGGCCCGCCACCGTCATGTCCGACGACTTCAGGGTCGTCCCCACGACCACGGGCCAATGTTGGCTAGCCGCTGACTTGTCCGACGACTATAGGGTCGTCCCCACGACCGCGGGACTAGATTGGCTCGCCGCCGACTTGTCCGACGACTGTACGGTCGTCCCCACGACCCCGGGACTAGATTGGCCCGCCACCTTCATTTCCGACGACTATAGGGTCGTCCCCACGACCACGGGCCAAAGCTGGCTAGCCGCTGACTTGTCCGACGACTATAGGGTCGCCCCACGACCTCGGGACTAGGTTGGCCAGCCGCCGACATGTCCGACGACAATAGGGTCGTCCCCACGACCCCGGGTCTAGGTTGGCCAGCCGCCGACATGTCCGACGACTATAGAGTCGTCCCCACGACCACGGGCCAAAGTTGGCCAGCCGCCGACATGTCCGACGACTGTAGGATCGTCCCCACGAACCCGGGACTAGATTGGCCCGCCACCGTCCAGTCCGACGACCTCGGGACTAGGTTGGCCAGCCGCCGACATGTCCGACGACTATAGGGTCGCCCCACGACCTCGGGACTAGGTTGGCCAGCCGCCGACATGTCCGACGACAATAGGGTCGTCCCCACGACCCCGGGTCTAGGTTGGCCAGCCGCCGACATGTCCGACGACTATAGAGTCGTCCCCACGACACCGGGCCAAAGTTGGCCAGCCGCCGACATGTCCGACGACTATAGGGTCGTCCCCACGACCCCGGGACTAGATTGGCCCGCCACCGTCATGTCCGACGATTATAGGGTCGTCCCCACGACCGCGAGACTAGATTGGCCCGCCACCGTCATGTCCGACGACAATAGGGTCGTCCCCACGACCCCGGCTCCAGGTTGGCCAGCCGCCGACATTTCCGACGACTATAGAGTCGTCCCCACGACACCGGGCCAAAGTTGGCCAGCCGCCGACATGTCCGACGATTATAGGGTCGTCCCCACGACCCCGGGACAAGGTTGGCCCGCCGCCGACTTGTCCGACGACTATAGGGTCGTACCCACGACCCTGGGACTAGGCTGACAAGCCGCCAACATGTCCGACGACTATAGGGTCGTCCCCACGACCCCGGGCCAAAGATGTCCAGCCGCCGTCTTGTCCGACGACTATAGGGTCGTCCCCACGACCCCGGGACTAGATTGGTCCGCCACCGTCATGTCCAACGACTATAGGGTCGTCCCCACAACCACGGGCCAAAGTTGGCCAGCCGCCGACATGTCCGACGACTATAGGGTCGTCCCCACGACCCCCCGACTAGGTGGGCTCGCCGCCGACTTGTCCGACGACTATAGGGTCGTCCCCACGACCCCGGGCCAAAGTTGGCCAGCCGCCGACATGTCCGACGACTATAGGGTCGTCCCCACGACCCCGGGACTAGAGTGGCCCGCCACCGTCATGTCCGACGACTATACGGTCGTCCCCACGACCACGGGCCAATGTTGGCTAGCCGCTGACTTGTACGACGACTATAGGGTCGTCCCCACGACCGCGGGACTAGATTGGCTCGCCGCCGACTTGTCCGACGACTGTAGGGTCGTCCCCACGACCCCGGGACTAGATTGGCCCGCCACCGTCATTTCCGACGACTATAGGGTCGTCCCCACGACCACGGGCCAATGTTGGCTAGCCGCTGACTTGTCCGACGACTATAGGGTCGTCCCCACGACCGCGGGACTAGATTGGCTCGCCGCCGACTTGTCCGACGACTGTACGGTCGTCCCCACGACCCCGGGACTAGATTGGCCCGCCACCTTCATTTCCGACGACTATAGGGTCGTCCCCACGACCACGGGCCAAAGCTGGCTAGCCGCTGACTTGTCCGACGACTATAGGGTCGTCCCCACGACCGCGGGACTAGATTGGCTCGCCGCTGACTTGTCCGACGACTATAGGGTCGTCCCCATGACCCGGGACTAGACTGGCCCGCCACCGTCATGTCCGACGACTATAGGGTCGTCCCCACGACCCCCGGACTAGGTTGGTACGCCGCCGACTTGTCCGACGAGTATAGGGTCCTCCCCACGACCACGGGCCAAAGTTGGCCAGCCGCCGACATGTCCGACGACTATAGGGTCGTCCCCACGACCCGGGACTAGACTGGCCCGCCACCGACATGTCCGACGACTATAGGATCGTCCCCACGACCCGGGACTAGAGTGGCCCGCCACCGTCATGTCCGACGACTATACGGTCGTCCCCACGACCACGGGCCAATGTTGGCTAGCCGCTGACTTGTCCGACGAATATAGGGTCGTCCCCACGACCGCGGGACTAGATTGGCTCGCCGCCGACTTGTCCGACGACTGTAGGGTCGTCCCCACGACCGCGGGACTAGATTGGCCCGCCACCGTCATTTCCGACGACTATAGGGTCGTCCCCACGACCACGGGCCAATGTTGGCTAGCCGCTGACTTGTCCGACGACTATAGGGTCGTCCCCACGACCGCGGGACTAGATTCGCTCGCCGCCGACTTGTCCGACGACTGTAGGGTCGTCCCCACGACCCCGGGACTAGATTGGCCCGCCACCGTCATTTCCGACGACTATAGGGTCGTCCCCACGACCACGGGCCAAAGCTGGCTAGCCGCTGACTTGTCCGACGACTATAGGGTCGTCCCCACGACCGCGGGACTAGATTGGCTCGCCGCCGACTTGTCCGACGACTGTAGGGTCGTCCTCACGACCCCGGGACTAGATTGGCCCGCCACCGCCATTTCCGACGACTATAGGGTCGTCCCCACGACCTCGGGCCAAAGCTGGCTAGCCGCTGACTTGTCCGACGACTATAGGGTCGTCCCCACGACCGCGGGACTAGATTGGCTCGCCGCCGACTTGTCCGACGACTGTAGGGTCGTCCTCACGACCCCGGGACTAGATTGGCCCGCCACCGTCATTTCCGACGACTATAGGGTCGTCCCCACGACCACGGGCCAAAGTTGGCCAGCCGCCGACTTGTCCGACGACTATAGGGTCGTCCCCAAGACCCGGGACTAGACTGGCCCGCCACCGTCATGTCCGACGACTATAGGGTCGTCCCCACGACCCCCGGACTAGGTTGGTACGCCGCCGACTTGTCCAACGAGTATAGGGTCCTCCCCACGACCACGGGCCAAAGTTGGCCAGCCGCCGACATGTCCGACGACTATAGGGTCGTCCCCACGACCCGGGACTAGACTGGCCCGCCACCGTCATGTCCGACGACTATAGGGTCGTCCCCACGACCCCCGGACTAGGTTGGCCGGCCGCCGACTTGTCCGACGACTATAGGGTCGTCCCCACGACCCCCCGACTAGGTGGGCTCGCCGCCGACTTGTCCGACGACTATAGGGTCGTCCCCACGACCCCCGGACTAGGTTGGTACGCCGCCGACTTGTCCGACGAGTATAGGGTCCTCCCCACGACCGCGGGCCAAAGTTGGCCAGCCGCCGACATGTCCGACGACTATAGGGTCGTCCCCACGACCCGGGACTAGACTGGCCCGCCACCGACATGTCCGACGACTATAGAGTCGTCCCCACGACCCCGGGTCAATGTTGGCTCGCCGCCGACATGTCCGACGACTATAGGGTCGTCCCCACGACCCCCGGGCCAAAGTTGGACAGCCACCGACATTTCCGACGACTATAGGGTCGTCCCCACGACCACGGGCCAAAGTTGGCCAGCCGCCGACTTGTCCGACGACTATAGGGTCGTCCCCATGACCCGGGACTAGACTGGCCCGCCACCGTCATGTCCGACGACTATAGGGTCGTCCCCACGACCCCCGGACTAGGTTGGTACGCCGCCGACTTGTCCGACGAGTATAGGGTCCTCCCCACGACCACGGGCCAAAGTTGGCCAGCCGCCGACATGTCCGACGACTATAGGGTCGTCCCCACGACCCGGGACTAGACTGGCCCGCCACCGACATGTTCGACGACTATAGAGTCGTCCCCACGACCCCGGGTCAATGTTGGCTCGCCGCCGACATGTCCGACGACTATAGGGTCGTCCCCACGACCCCCGGGCCAAAGTTGGACAGCCACCGACATTTCCGACGACTATAGGGTCGTCCCCACGACCACGGGCCAAAGTTGGCCAGCCGCCGACATGTCCGACGACTATAGGGTCGTCCCCACGACCCCCGGACTAGGTTGGCCGGCCGCCGACTTGTCCGACGACTATAGGGTCGTCCCCACGACCCCCGGACTAGGTTGGCCGGCCGCCGACTTGTCCGACGACTATAGGGTCGTCCCCACGACCCCCCGACTAGGTGGGCTCGCCGCCGACTTGTCCGACGACTATAGGGTCGTCCCCACGACCACGGGCCAAAGTTGGCCAGCCGCCGACATGTCCGACGACTATAGGGTCGTCCCCACGACCCCGGGACTAGAGTGGCCCGCCACCGTCATGTCCGACGACTATACGGTCGTCCCCACGACCACGGGCCAATGTTGGCTAGCCGCTGACATGTCCGACGACTATAGGGTCGTCCCCACGACCGCGGGACTAGATTGGCTCGCCGCCGACTTGTCCGACGACTGTAGGGTCGTCCCCACGACCCCGGGACTAGGTGGGCTCGCCGCCGACTTGTCCGACGACTATAGGGTCGTCCCCACGACCACGGGCCAAAGTTGGCCAGCCGCCGACTTGTCCGACGACTATGGGGTCGTCCCCACGACCGCGGGACTAGATTGGCTCGCCGCCGTCATGTCCGACGACTATAGGGTCGTCCCCACGACCCCCGGACTAGGTTGGTACGCCGCCGACTTGTCCGACGAGTATAGGGTCCTCCCCACGACCACGGGCCAAAGTTGGCCAGCCGCCGACATGTCCGACGACTATAGGGTCGTCCCCACGACCCGGGACTAGACTGGCCCGCCACCGACATGTCCGACGACTATAGAGTCGTCCCCACGACCCCGGGTCAATGTTGGCTCGCCGCCGACATGTCCGACGACTATAGGGTCGTCCCCACGACCCCCGGGCCAAAGTTGGACAGCCACCGACATTTCCGACGACTATAGGGTCGTCCCCACGACCACGGGCCAAAGTTGGCCAGCCGCCGACATGTCCGACGACTATAGGGTCGTCCCCACGACCCGGGACTAGACTGGCCCGCCACCGTCATGTCCGACGACTATAGGGTCGTCCCCACGACCCCCGGACTAGGTTGGCCGGCCGCCGACTTGTCCGACGACTATAGGGTCGTCCCCACGACCCCCCGACTAGGTGGGCTCGCCGCCGACTTGTCCGACGACTATAGGGTCGTCCCCACGACCCCCGGACTAGGTTGGTACGCCGCCGACTTGTCCGACGAGTATAGGGTCCTCCCCACGACCGCGGGCCAAAGTTGGCCAGCCGCCGACATGTCCGACGACTATAGGGTCGTCCCCACGACCCGGGACTAGACTGGCCCGCCACCGACATGTCCGACGACTATAGAGTCGTCCCCACGACCCCGGGTCAATGTTGGCTCGCCGCCGACATGTCCGACGACTATAGGGTCGTCCCCACGACCCCCGGGCCAAAGTTGGACAGCCACCGACATTTCCGACGACTATAGGGTCGTCCCCACGACCACGGGCCAAAGTTGGCCAGCCGCCGACATGTCCGACGACTATAGGGTCGTCCCCACGACCCGGGACTAGACTGGCCCGCCACCGTCATGTCCGACGACTATAGGGTCGTCCCCACGACCCCCGGACTAGGTTGGCCGGCCGCCGACTTGTCCGACGACTATAGGGTCGTCCCCACGACCCCCCGACTAGGTGGGCTCGCCGCCGACTTGTCCGACGACTATAGGGTCGTCCCCACGACCCCGGGCCAAAGTTGGCCAGCCGCCGACATGTCCGACGACTATAGGGTCGTCCCCACGACCCCGGGACTAGAGTGGCCCGCCACCGTCATGTCCGAGGACTATACGGTCGTCCCCACGACCACGGGCCAATGTTGGCTAGCCGTTGACTTATCCGACGACTATAGGGTCGTCCCCACGACCGCGGGACTAGATTGGCTCGCCGCCGACTTGTCCGACGACTGTAGGGTCGTCCCCACGACCCCGGGACTAGATTGGCCCGCCACCGTCATTTCCGACGACTATAGGGTCGTCCCCACGACCACGGGCCAATGTTGGCTAGCCGCTGACTTGTCCGACGACTATAGGGTCGTCCCCACGACCGCGGGACTAGATTGGCTCGCCGCCGACTTGTCCGACGACTGTACGGTCGTCCCCACGACCCCGGGACTAGATTGGCCCGCCACCGTCATTTCCGACGACTATAGGGTCGTCCCCACGACCACGGGCCAATGTTGGCTAGCCGCTGACTTGTCCGACGACTATAGGGTCGTCCCCACGACCACGGGCCAAAGCTGGCTAGCCGCTGACTTGTCCGACGACTATAGGGTCGTCCCCACGACCGCGGTACTAGATTGGCTCGCCGCTGACTTGTCCGACGACTGTAGGGTCGTCCCCACGACCCCGGGACTAGATTGGCCCGCCACCGTCATTTCCGACGACTATAGGGTCGTCCCCACGACCACGGGCCAATGTTGGCTAGCCGCTGACTTGTCCGACGACTATAGGGTCGTCCCCACGACCGCGGGACTAGATTGGCTCGCCGCCGACTTGTCCGACGACTGTACGGTCGTCCCCACGACCCCGGGACTAGATTGGCCCGCCACCTTCATTTCCGACGACTATAGGGTCGTCCCCACGACCACGGGCCAAAGCTGGCTAGCCGCTGACTTGTCCGACGACTATAGGGTCGTCCCCACGACCGCGGGACTAGATTGGCTCGCCGCTGACTTGTCCGACGACTGTAGGGTCGTCCCCACGACCCCGGGACTAGATTGGCCCGCCACCGTCATTTCCGACGACTATAGGGTCGTCCCCACGACCACGGGCCAATGTTGGCTAGCCGCTGACTTGTCCGACGACTATAGGGTCGTCCCCACGACCGCGGGACTAGATTGGCTCGCCGCCGACTTGTCCGACGACTACAGGGTCGTCCCCACGACCCCCGGACTAGGTTGGTACGCCGCCGACTTGTCCGACGAGTATAGGGTCCTCCCCACGACCACGGGCCAAAGTTGGCCAGCCGCCGACATGTCCGACGACTATAGGGTCGTCCCCACGACCCCCGGACTAGGTTGGCTCGCCGCCGACATGTCCGACGACTATAGAGTCGTCCCCACGACCCCGGGTCAATGTTGGCTCGCCGCCGACATGTCCGACGACTATAGGGTCGTCCCCACGACCCCCGGGCCAAAGTTGGACAGCCACCGACATTTCCGACGACTATAGGGTCGTCCCCACGACCACGGGCCAAAGTTGGCCAGCCGCCGACATGTCCGACGACTATAGGGTCGTCCCCACGACCCGGGACTAGACTGGCCCGCCACCGTCATGTCCGACGACTATAGGGTCGTCCCCACGACCCCCGGACTAGGTTGGCCGGCCGCCGACTTGTCCGACGACTATAGGGTCGTCCCCACGACCCCCCGGCTAGGTGGGCTCGCCGCCGACTTGTCCGACGACTATAGGGTCGTCCCCACGACCCCGGGACTAGGTTGGCTCGCCACCGTCATGTCTGACGACTATAGGGTCGTCCCCACGACCACGGGCCCAAGTTGGCCAGCCGCCGACATGTCCGACGACTATAGGGTCGTCCCCACGACCCGGGACTAGACTGGCCCGCCACCGACATGTCCGACGACTATAGAGTCGTCCCCACGACCCCGGGTCAATGTTGGCCCGCCACCGTCATGTCCGACGACTATAGGGTCGTCCCCACGACCCCCGGACTAGGTTGGCCGGCCGCCGACTTGTCCGACGACTATAGGGTCGTCCCCACGACCCCCCGACTAGGTGGGCTCGCCGCCGACTTGTCCGACGACTATAGGGTCGTCCCCACGACCCCGGGACTAGGTTGGCTCGCCACCGTCATGTCTGACGACTATAGGGTCGTCCCCACGACCACGGGCCAAAGTTGGCCAGCCGCCGACAGGTCCGACGACTATAGGGTCGTCCCCACGACCCCCGGGCCAAAGTTGGACAGCCACCGACATTTCCGACGACTATAGGGTCGTCCCCACGACCACGGGCCAAAGTTGGCCAGCCGCCGACATGTCCGACGACTATAGGGTCGTCCCCACGACCCGGGACTAGACTGGCCCGCCACCGTCATGTCCGACGACTATAGGGTCGTCCCCACGACCCCCGGACTAGGTTGGCCGGCCGCCGACTTGTCCGACGACTATAGGGTCGTCCCCACGACCCCCCGACTAGGTGGGCTCGCCGCCGACTTGTCCGACGACTATAGGGTCGTCCCCACGACCCCCGGACTAGGTTGGTACGCCGCCGACTTGTCCGACGAGTATAGGGTCCTCCCCACGACCGCGGGCCAAAGTTGGCCAGCCGCCGACATGTCCGACGACTATAGGGTCGTCCCCACGACCCGGGACTAGACTGGCCCGCCACCGACATGTCCGACGACTATAGAGTCGTCCCCACGACCCCGGGTCAATGTTGGCTCGCCGCCGACATGTCCGACGACTATAGGGTCGTCCCCACGACCCCCGGGCCAAAGTTGGACAGCCACCGACATTTCCGACGACTATAGGGTCGTCCCCACGACCACGGGCCAAAGTTGGCCAGCCGCCGCCATGTCCGACGACTATAGGGTCGTCCCCACGACCCGGGACTAGACTGGCCCGCCACCGTCATGTCCGACGACTATAGGGTCGTCCCCACGACCCCCGGACTAGGTTGGCCGGCCGCCGACTTGTCCGACGACTATAGGGTCGTCCCCACGACCCCCCGACTAGGTGGGCTCGCCGCCGACTTGTCCGACGACTATAGGGTCGTCCCCACGACCCCGGGCCAAAGTTGGCCAGCCGCCGACATGTCCGACGACTATAGGGTCGTCCCCACGACCCCGGGACTAGAGTGGCCCGCCACCGTCATGTCCGAGGACTATACGGTCGTCCCCACGACCACGGGCCAATGTTGGCTAGCCGTTGACTTGTCCGACGACTATAGGGTCGTCCCCACGACCCCGAGACTAGATTGGTCCGCCATCGTCATGTCCGACGACTATAGAGTCGTCCCCACGACACCGGGCCAAAGTTGGCCCGCCGCCGACATGTCCGACGACTATAGGGTCGTCCCCACGACCCCGGGACTAGATTGGGCCGCCACCGTCATGTCCGACGACAATAGGGTCGTTCCCACGACCCCGGGGCAAGGTTGGCCAGCCGCCGACTTGTCCGACGACTATAGGGTCGTACCCACGACCCCGGGACTAGGCTGACAAGCCGCCAACATGTACGACGACTATAGGGTCGTGCCCACGACCCTGGGCCAAAGATGTCCAGCCGCCGTCTTGTCCGACGACTATAGGGTCGTCCCCACGACCCCGGGACTAGATTGGCCCGCCACCGTCATGTCCAACGACTATAGGGTCGTCCCCACAACCACGGGCCAAAGTTGGCCAGCCGCCGACATGTCCGACGACTATTGGATCGTCCCCACGACCACGGGCCAAAGTTGGCCAGCCGCCGACATGTCCAACGACTATAGGGTCGTACCCACGACCCCGGTACTAGATTGGTCCGCCACCGTCTTGTCCGACGACTATAGGGTCGTCCCCACGACCCCGGGCCAAAGTTGACCAGCCGCCGACATGTCCGACGACTATAGGGTCGTCCCCACGACCCCGAGACTAGATTGGCCCGCCACCGTCATGTCCGACGACAATAGGGTCGTCCCCACGACCCCGGGTCCAGGTTGGCCAGCCGCCGACATTTCCGACGACTATAGAGTCGTCCCCACGACACCGGGCCAAAGTTGGCCCGCCACCGTCAAGTCCGACGACTATAGGGTCGTCCCCAGGACCTCGGGACTAGATTGGCCCGCCACCGTCAAGTCCGACGACTATAGGGTCGTCCCCACGACCCCGGGCCAAAGTTGGCAAGCCGCCGAAATGTCCGACGACTGTAGGGTCGTCCCCACGACCCCGGGACTAGATTGGCCCGCCACCGTCATGTCCGACGACAATAGGGTCGTTCCCACGACCCCGGGTCTAGGTTGGCCAGCCGCCGACATGTCCGACGACTATAGAGTCGTCCCCACGACACCGGGCCAAAGTTGGACAGCCGCCGACATGTCCGACTACTATAGGGTCGTCCCCAGGACCTCGGGTCTAGATTGGCCCGCTACCGTCATGTCCGAAGACTATAGGGTCGTCCCCACGACCACGGGACTAGATTGGCCCGCCACCGTCATGTCCGACGACTATAGGGTCGTCCCCACGACCCCGGGACTAGATTGGCCCGCCACCGTCAAGTCCGACGACTATAGGGTCTTCCCCACGACCCCGGGCCAATGTGGGCAATCGCCGACATGTCCAACGACTATAGGGTCGTCCCTACGACCCCGGGACTAGATTAGACCGCCACCGTCATGTCCAACGACTATAAGGTCATCCCCACGACCACGGGCCAAAGTTGGCATGCCGCCGAAATGTCCGACGACTATAGGGTCGTCCCCACGACCCCGGGCCAAAGTTGGCAAGCCGCCGAAATGTCCGACGACTATAGGGTCGTCCCCACGACCCCGGGACTAGATTGGCCCGCCACCGTCATGTCCGACGACTATAGGGTCGTCCCCACGACCCCGGGCCAAAGTTGGCAAGCCGCCGAAATGTCCGACGACTGTAGGGTCGTCCCCACGACCCCGGGACTAGATTGGCCCGCCACCGTCAAGTCCGACGACTATAGGGTCGTCCCCAGGACCTTGGGACTAGATTGGCCCGCCACCGTCAAGTCCGACGACTATAGGTTCGTCCCCACGACCCCGGGCCAAAGTTGGCATGCCGCCGAAATGTCCGACGACTGTAGGGTCGTCCCCACGACCCCGGGACTAGATTGGTCCGCCACCGTCATGTCCGACGACTATAGGGTCGTCCCCACGACCCCGGGCCAAAGTTGGCCAGCCGCCGACATGTCCGACGACTATAGGGTCGTCCCCACGACCCCGAGACTAGATTGGTCCGCCACCGTCATGTCCGACGACTATAGAGTCGTCCCCACGACACCGGGCCAAAGTTGGCCCGCCGCCGACATGTCCGACGACTATAGGGTCGTCCCCACGACCCCGGGACTAGATTGGGCCGCCACCGTCATGTCCGACGACAATAGGGTCGTTCCCACGACCCCGGGGCAAGGTTGGCCAGCCGCCGACTTGTCCGACGACTATAGGGTCGTACCCACGACCCCGGGACTAGGCTGACAAGCCGCCAACATGTACGACGACTATAGGGTCGTGCCCACGACCCTGGGCCAAAGATGTCCAGCCGCCGTCTTGTCCGACGACTGTAGGGTCGTCCCCACGACCCCGGGACTAGATTAGACCGCCACCGTCATGTCCAACGACTATAAGGTCATCCCCACGACCACGGGCCAAAGTTGGCATGCCGCCGAAATGTCCGACGACTATAGGGTCGTCCCCACGACCCCGGGCCAAAGTTGGCAAGCCGCCGAAATGTCCGACGACTATAGGGTCGTCCCCACGACCCCGGGACTAGATTGGCCCGCCACCGTCAAGTCCGACGACTATAGGGTCTTCCCCACGACCCCGGGCCAATGTGGGCAGTCGCCGACATGTCCAACGACTATAGGGTCGTCCCTACGACCCCGGGACTAGATTAGACCGCCACCGTCATGTCCAACGACTATAAGGTCATCCCCACGACCACGGGCCAAAGTTGGCATGCCGCCGAAATGTCCGACGACTATAGGGTCGTCCCCACGACCCCGGGCCAAAGTTGGCAAGCCGCCGAAATGTCCGACGACTATAGGGTCGTCCCCACGACCCCGGGACTAGATTGGCCCGCCACCGTCATGTCCGACGACTATAGGGTCGTCCCCACGACCCCGGGCCAAAGTTGGCAAGCCGCCGAAATGTCCGACGACTGTAGGGTCGTCCCCACGACCCCGGGACTAGATTGGCCCGCCACCGTCAAGTCCGACGACTATAGGGTCGTCCCCAGGACCTCGGGACTAGATTGGCCCGCCACCGTCAAGTCCGACGACTATAGGGTCGTCCCCACGACCCCGGGCCAAAGTTGGCAAGCCGCCGAAATGTCCGACGACTGTAGGGTCGTCCCCACGACCCCGGGACTAGATTGGCCCGCCACCGTCATGTCCGACGACAATAGGGTCGTTCCCACGACCCCGGGTCTAGGTTGGCCAGCCGCCGACATGTCCGACGACTATAGAGTCGTCCCCACGACACCGGGCCAAAGTTGGACAGCCGCCGACATGTCCGACTACTATAGGGTCGTCCCCAGGACCTCGGGTCTAGATTGGCCCGCTACCGTCATGTCCGAAGACTATAGGGTCGTCCCCACGACCACGGGACTAGATTGGCCCGCCACCGCCATATCCGACGACAATAGGGTCGTCCCCACGACCCCGGGTCTAGGTTGGCCAGCCGCCGTCATGTCCGACGACTATAGGGTCTTCCCCACGACCCCGGGCCAATGTTGGCCAATCGCCGACATGTCCAACGACTATAGGGTCGTCCCTACGACCCCGGGACTAGATTAGACCGCCACCGTCATGTCCAACGACTATAAGGTCGTCCCCACGACCCCGGGACTAGATTGGCCCGCCACCGTTAAGTCCGACGACTATAGGGTCGTCCCCAGGACCTTGGGACTAGATTGGCCCGCCACCGTCAAGTCCGACGACTATAGGTTCGTCCCCACGACCCCGGGCCAAAGTTGGCATGCCGCCGAAATGTCCGACGACTGTAGGGTCGTCCCCACGACCCCGGGACTAGATTGGTCCGCCACCGTCATGTCCGACGACTATAGGGTCGTCCCCACGACCCCGGGCCAAAGTTGGCCAGCCGCCGACATGTCCGACGACTATAGGGTCGTCCCCACGACCCCGAGACTAGATTGGTCCGCCACCGTCATGTCCGACGACTATAGAGTCGTCCCCACGACACCGGGCCAAAGTTGGCCCGCCGCCGACATGTCCGACGACTATAGGGTCGTCCCCACGACCCCGGGACTAGATTGGGCCGCCACCGTCATGTCCGACGACAATAGGGTCGTTCCCACGACCCCGGGGCAAGGTTGGCCAGCCGCCGACTTGTCCGACGACTATAGGGTCGTACCCACGACCCCGGGACTAGGCTGACAAGCCGCCAACATGTACGACGACTATAGGGTCGTGCCCACGACCCTGGGCCAAAGATGTCCAGCCGCCGTCTTGTCCGACGACTGTAGGGTCGTCCCCACGACCCCGGGACTAGATTAGACCGCCACCGTCATGTCCAACGACTATAAGGTCATCCCCACGACCACGGGCCAAAGTTGGCATGCCGCCGAAATGTCCGACGACTATAGGGTCGTCCCCACGACCCCGGGCCAAAGTTGGCCAGCCGCCGACATGTCCAACGACTGTAGGGTCGTCCCCACGACCCCGGGACTAGATTGGCCCGCCACCGTCATGTCCGACGACAATAGGGTCGTTCCCACGACCCCGGGTCTAGGTTGGCCAGCCGCCGACATGTCCGACGACTATAGAGTCGTCCCCACGACACCGGGCCAAAGTTGGACAGCCGCCGACATGTCCGACTACTATAGGGTCGTCCCCAGGACCTCGGGTCTAGATTGGCCCGCTACCGTCATGTCCGAAGACTATAGGGTCGTCCCCACGACCACGGGACTAGATTGGCCCGCCACCGCCATATCCGACGACAATAGGGTCGTCCCCACGACCCCGGGTCTAGGTTGGCCAGCCGCCGACATGTCCGACGACTATAGGGTCTTCCCCACGACCCCGGGCCAATGTTGGCCAATCGCCGACATGTCCAACGACTATAGGGTCGTCCCTACGACCCCGGGACTAGATTAGACCGCCACCGTCATGTCCAACGACTATAAGGTCATCCCCACGACCACGGGCCAAAGTTGGCATGCCGCCGAAATGTCCGACGACTATAGGGTCGTCCCCACGACCCCGGGCCAAAGTTGGCAAGCCGCCGAAATGTCCGACGACTATAGGGTCGTCCCCACGACCCCGGGACTAGATTGGCCCGCCACCGTCATGTCCGACGACTATAGGGTCGTCCCCACGACCCCGGGCCAAAGTTGGCAAGCCGCCGAAATGTCCGACGACTGTAGGGTCGTCCCCACGACCCCGGGACTAGATTGGCCCGCCACCGTCAAGTCCGACGACTATAGGGTCGTCCCCAGGACCTTGGGACTAGATTGGCCCGCCACCGTCAAGTCCGACGACTATAGGTTCGTCCCCACGACCCCGGGCCAAAGTTGGCATGCCGCCGAAATGTCCGACGACTGTAGGGTCGTCCCCACGACCCCGGGACTAGATTGGTCCGCCACCGTCATGTCCGACGACTGTAGGGTCGTCCCCACGACCCCGGGACTAGATTGGCCCGCCACCGTCAAGTCCGACGACTATAGGGTCGTCCCCACGACCTCGGGACTAGGTTGGCCAGCCGCCGACATGTCCGACCACTATTGGGTCGTCCCCACGACCACGGGCCAAAGTTGGCCAGCCGCCGACATGTCCGACGACTATAGGGTCGTCCCCACGACCCCGGGACTAGGTTGGCCAGCCGCCGACATGTCCGACGACTATAGGGTCGTCCCGACGACCCCGGGCCAATGTTGGCCAATCGCCAACATGTCCGACGACTATAGGGTCGTCCCTACGACCCCGGGACTAGATTGGCCCGCCACCGTCATGTCCAACGATTATAGGGTCGTCCCCACGACCCCGGGACTAGATTGGCCCGCCACCGTCATTTCCGACGATTATAGGGTCGTCCCCACGACCCCGGGACAAGCTTGGCCCGCCGCCGACTTGTCCGACGACTATAGGGTCGTCCCCACGACCCCGGGACTAGATTGGCCCGCCACCGTCATGTCCGACGACAATAGGGTCGTTCCCACGACCCCGGGACTAGGTTGGCCAGCCGCCGACATGTCCGACGACTATAGGGTCGTCCCGACGACCCCGGGCCAATGTTGGCCAATCGCCAACATGTCCGACGACTATAGGGTCGTCCCTACGACCCCGGGACTAGATTGGCCCGCCACCGTCATGTCCAACGATTATAGGGTCGTCCCCACGACCCCGGGACAAGCTTGGCCCGCCGCCGACTTGTCCGACGACTATAGGGTCGTCCCCACGACCCCGGGACTAGATTGGCCCGCCACCGTCATGTCCGACGACAATAGGGTCGTTCCCACGACCCCGGGTCTAGGTTGGCCAGCCGCCGACATGTCCGACGACTATAGAGTCGTCCCCACGACACCGGGCCAAAGTTGGACAGCCGCCGACATGTCCGACTACTATAGGGTCGTCCCCAGGACCTCGGGTCTAGATTGGCCCGCTACCGTCATGTCCGAAGACTATAGGGTCGTCCCCACGACCACGGGACTAGATTGGCCCGCCACCGTCATATCCGACGACAATAGGGTCGTCCCCACGACCCCGGGTCTAGGTTGGCCAGCCGCCGACATGTCCGACGACAATCGGATCGTCCCCACGACCACGCGCCAAAGTTGGCCAGCCGCCGGCATGTCCGACGACTATTGGATCGTCCCCACGACCACGGGCCAAAGTTGGCCAGCCGCCGACATGTCCGACGACAATCGGATCGTCCCCACGACCACGCGCCAAATTTGGCCAGCCGCCGACATGTCCGACGACTATAGGGTCTTCCCCACGACCCCGGGCCAATGTTGGCCAATCGCCGACATGTCCAACGACTATAGGGTCGTCCCTACGACCCCGGGACTAGATTAGACCGCCACCGTCATGTCCAACGACTATAAGGTCATCCCCACGACCACGGGCCAAAGTTGGCATGCCGCCGAAATGTCCGACGACTATAGGGTCGTCCCCACGACCCCGGGCCAAAGTTGGCAAGCCGCCGAAATGTCCGACGACTATAGGGTCGTCCCCACGACCCCGGGACTAGATTGGCCCGCCACCGTCATGTCCGACGACTATAGGGTCGTCCCCACGACCCCGGGCCAAAGTTGGCAAGCCGCCGAAATGTCCGACGACTGTAGGGTCGTCCCCACGACCCCGGGACTAGATTGGCCCGCCACCGTCAAGTCCGACGACTATAGGGTCGTCCCCAGGACCTTGGGACTAGATTGGCCCGCCACCGTCAAGTCCGACGACTATAGGTTCGTCCCCACGACCCCGGGCCAAAGTTGGCAAGCCGCCGAAATGTCCGACGACTGTAGGGTCGTCCCCACGACCCCGGGACTAGATTGGCCCGCCACCGTCAAGTCCGACGACTATAGGGTCGTCCCCAGGACCTTGGGACTAGATTGGCCCGCCACCGTCAAGTCCGACGACTATAGGTTCGTCCCCACGACCCCGGGCCAAAGTTGGCATGCCGCCGAAATGTCCGACGACTGTAGGGTCGTCCCCACGACCCCGGGACTAGATTGGTCCGCCACCGTCATGTCTGACGACTATAGGGTCGTCCCCACGACCCCGGGCCAAAGTTGGCCAGCCGCCGACATGTCCGACGACTATAGGGTCGTCCCCACGACCCCGAGACTAGATTGGTCCGCCACCGTCATGTCCGACGACTATAGAGTCGTCCCCACGACACCGGGCCAAAGTTGGCCCGCCGCCGACATGTCCGACGACTATAGGGTCGTCCCCACGACCCCGGGACTAGATTGGGCCGCCACCGTCATGTCCGACGACAATAGGGTCGTTCCCACGACCCCGGGGCAAGGTTGGCCAGCCGCCGACTTGTCCGACGACTATAGGGTCGTACCCACGACCACGGGCCAAAGTTGGCCAGCCGCCGACATGTCCAACGACTATAGGGTCGTACCCACGACCCCGGTACTAGATTGGTCCGCCACCGTCTTGTCCGACGACTATAGGGTCGTCCCCACGACCCCGGGCCAAAGTTGACCAGCCGCCGACATGTCCGACGACTATAGGGTCGTCCCCACGACCCCGAGACTAGATTGGCCCGCCACCGTCATGTACGACGACAATAGGGTCGTCCCCACGACCCCGGGACTAGGCTGACAAGCCGCCAACATGTCCGACGACTATAGGGTCGCCCCCACGACCCCGGGCCATAGTTGGCCAGCCGCCGACATGTCCGACGACTTTAGGGTCGTCCCCACGACCCCGGGACTAGATTGGCCCGCCACCGTCAAGTCCGACGACTATAGGGTCGTCCCCACGACCTCGGGACTAGGTTGGCCAGCCGCCGACATGTCCGACGACTATAGGGTCGTCCCCGCGACCCCGGGCCAAAGTTGGCAAGCCGCTGAAATGTCCGACGACTTTAGGGTTGTCCCCACGACCCCGGGACTAGATTGGCCCGCCACCGTCAAGTCCGACGACTATAGGGCCGTCCCCAGGACCTCGGGACTAGATTGGCCCGCCACCGTCAAGTCCGACGACTATAGGGTCGTCCCCACGACCCCGGGCCAAAGTTGGCAAGCCGCCGAAATGTCCGACGACTGTAGGGTCGTCCCCACGACCCCGGGCCAATGTTGGCCAATCGCCGACATGTCCAACGACTATAGGGTCGTCCCTACGACCCCGGGACTAGATTAGACCGCCACCGTCATGTCCAACGACTATAAGGTCGTCCCCACGACCACGGGCCAAAGTTGGCATGCCGCCGAAATGTCCGACGACTATAGGGTCGTCCCCACGACCCCGGGCCAAAGTTGGCAAGCCGCCGAAATGTCCGACGACTATAGGGTCGTCCCCACGACCCCGGGACTAGATTGGCCCGCCACCGTCATGTCCGACGACGATAGGGTCGTCCCCACGACCACGGGCCAAAGTTGGCCAGCCTCCGACATGTCCGACGACTATAGGGTCGTCCCCACGACCACGGGCCAAAGTTGGCCAGCCGCCGACATGTCCAACGACTATAGGGTCGTCCCCACGACCCCGGTACTAGATTGGTCCGCCACCGTCTTGTCCGACGACTATAGGGTCGTCCCCACGACCCCGGGCCAAAGTTGACCAGCCGCCGACATGTCCGACGACTATAGGGTCGTCCCCACGACCCCGAGACTAAATTGGCCCGCCACCGTCATGTCCGACGACAATAGGGTCGTCCCCACGACTCCGGGCCAAAGTTGGCAAGCCGCCGAAATGTCCGACGACTGTAGGGTCGTCCCCACGACCCCGGGACTAGATTGGCCCGCCACCGTCAAGTCCGACGACTATAGGGTCGTCCCCACGACCTCGGGACTAGGTTGGCCAGCCGCCGACATGTCCGACGACTATTGGATCGTCCCCACGACCACGGGCCAAAGTTGGCCAGCCGCCGACATGTCCAACGACTATAGGGTCGCCCCCCCGACCACGGTACTAGATTGGTCCGCCACCGTCTTGTCCGACGACTATAGGGTCGTCCCCACGACCCCGGGCCAAAGTTGACAAGCCGCCGACATGTCCGACGACTATAGGGTCGTCCCCACGACCCCGAGACTAGATTGGCCCACCACCGTCATGTCCGACGACAATAGGGTCGTCCCCACGACCCCGGGTCCAGGTTGGCAAGCCGCCGACATTTCCGACGACTATAGGGTCGCCCCCACGACCTCGGGACTAGGTTGGCCAGCCGTCGACATGTCCGACGACTATAGTGTCGTCCCCACCACCCCGGGCCAAAGTTGGCAAGCCTCCGAAATGTCCGACGATTGTAGTGTCGTCCCCAAGACCCCGGGACTAGATTGGCCCGCCACCGTCAAGTCCGACGACTATAGGGTCGTCCCCACGACCCTGGGTCGAGGTTGGCCAGCCGCCGACTTGTCCGACGACGATAGGGTCGTCCCCACGACCACGGGCCAAAGTTGGCCAGCCTCCGACATGTCCGACGACTATAGGGTCGTCCCCACGACCACGGGCCAAAGTTGGCCAGCCTCCGACATGTCCGACGACTATAGGGTCGTCCCCACGACCCCGGGACTAGATTGGTCCGCCACCGTCATATCCGACGACTATAGGGTCGTTCCCACCGCCCCGGGCCAAAGTTGGCCAGCCGCCGACATGTCCGACGACTATAGGGTCGTCCCCACGACCCCGGGCCAAAGATGTCCAGCCGCCGTCTTGTCCGACGACTATAGGGTCGTCCCCACGACCCCGGGACTAGATTGGCCCGCCACCGTCAAGTCCGACGACCTCGGGACTAGGTTGGCCAGCCGCCGACATGTCCGACGACTATAGGGTCGCCCCCACGACCTCGGGACTAGGTTGGCCAGCCGCCGACATGTCCGACGACTATAGGGTCGTCCCCACCACCCCGGGCCAAAGTTGGCAAGCCGCCGAAATGTCCGACGACTGTAGGGTCGTCCCCAAGACCCCGGGACTAGATTGGCCCGCCACCGTCAAGTCCGACGACTATAAGGTCGTCCCCACGACCGCGGGCCAAAGTTGGCAAGCCGCCGAAATGTCCGACGACTGTAGGGTCGTCCCCACGACCCCGGGATTAGATTGGCCCGCCACCGTCAAGTCCGACGACTATAGGGTCGTCCCCACGACCCCGGGTCCAGGTTGGCCAAGCGCCGACATTTCCGACGACTATAGAGTCGTCCCCACGACACCGGGCCCAAATTGGCCAGCCGCCGACATGTCCGACGACTATAGGGTCGTCCCCACGACCCCCGGAGTAGGTTGGCTCGCCGCAGACTTGTCCGACGACTATAGGGTCGTCCCCACGACCCCGGGCCAAAGTTGGCAAGCCGCCGAAATGTCCGACGACTGTAGGGTCGTCCCCACGACCCCGGGACTAGATTGGCCCGCCACCGTCAAGTCCGACGACTATTGGGTCGTCCCCAGGACCTTGGGACTAGATTGGCCCGCCACCGTCAAGTCCGACGACTATAGGGTCGTCCCCACGACCCCGGGCCAAAGTTGGCATGCCGCCGAAATGTCCGACGACTGTAGGGTCGTCCCCACGACCCCGGGACTAGATTGGTCCGCCACCGTCATGTCCGACGACTATAGGGTCGTCCCCACGACCCCGGGCCAAAGTTGGCCAGCCGCCGACATGTCCGACGACTATAGGGTCGCCCCCACGACCCCGGTACAAGGTTCGCCCGCCGCCGACTTGCCCGGCGACTATAGGGTAGTCCCCACGACCCCGGGACTAGATTGGCCCGCCACCGTCATGTCCAACGACTATCGAATCGTCCCCACAACCCCGGGCCAATGTTGGCCAATCGCCGACATGTCCGACGACCATAGGGTCGTACATACGACCCCGGGACTAGATTGGCCCGCCACCGTCATGTCCGACGACAATAGGGTCTTCCCCACGACCCTGGGTCTAGGTTGGCCAGCCGCCGACATGTCCGACGACTATAGGGTCGCCCCCACGACCTCGGGACTAGGTTGGACAGCCGCCGACATGTCCGACGACTATAGGGTCGTCCCCACCACCCCGGGCCAAAGTTGGCAAGCCACCGAAATGTCCGACGACTGTAGGGTCGTCCCCAAGACCCCGGGACTAGATTGGCCCGCCACCGTCAAGTCCGACGACTATAGGGTCGTCCCCACGACCCCGGGCCAAAGTTGGCGAGCCGCCGAAATGTCCGACGACTGTAGGGTCGTCCCCACGACCCCGGGACTAGATTGGCCCGCCACCGTCAAGTCCGCCGACTATAGGGTCGTCCCCACGACACCGGGCCCAAATTGGCCAGCCGCCGACATGTCCGACGACTATAGGGTCGTCCCCACGACCATGGGCCAAAGTTGGTCAGCCGCCGACTTGTCCGACGACGATAGGGTCGTCCCCACGACCACGGGCCAAAGTTGGCCAGCCTCCGACATGTCCGACGACTATAGGGTCGTCCCCACGACCCCGGGACTAGATTGGTCCGCCACCGTCATGTCCGACGACTATAGGGTCGTCCCCACGACCCCGGGCCAAAGATGTCCAGCCGCCGTCTTGTCCGACGACTATAGGGTCGTCCCCACGACCCCGGGACTAGGTTGGCCAGCCGCCGACATGTCCGACGACTATAGGGTCGTCCCCACCACCCCGGGCCAAAGTTGGCAAGCCGCCGAAATGTCCGACGACTGTAGGGTCGTCCCCAAGACCCCGGGACTAGATTGGCCCGCCACCGTCAAGTCCGACGACTATAGGGTCGTCCCCAGGACCTCGGGACTAGATTGGCCCGCCACCGTCAAGTCCGACGACTATAGGGTCGTCCCCACGACTCCGGGCCAAAGTTGGCAAGCCGCCGAAATGTCCGACGACTGTAGGGTCGTCCCCACGACCCCGGGACTAGATTGGCCCGCCACCGTCAAGTCCGACGACTATAGGGTCGTCCCCACGACCTCGGGACTAGTTTGGCCAGCCGCCGACATGTCCGACGACTATTGGATCGTCCCCACGACCACGGGCCAAAGTTGGCCAGCCGCCGACATGTCCAACGACTATAGGGTCGCCCCCACGACCCCGGTACTAGATTGGTCCGCCACCGTCTTGTCCGACGACTATAGGGTCGTCCCCACGACCCCGGGCCAAAGTTGACCAGCCGCCGACATGTCCGACGACTATACGGTCGTCCCCACGACCCCGAGACTAGATTGGCCTACCACCGTCATGTCCGACGACAATAGGGTCGTCCCCACGACCCCGGGTCCAGGTTGGCCAGCCGCCGACATTTCCGACGACTATAGGGTCGCCCCCACGACCTCGGGACTAGGTTGGCCAGCCGCCGACATGTCCGACGACTATAGGGTCGTCCCCACCACCCCGGGCCAAAGTTGCCAAGCCTCCGAAATGTCCGACGACTGTAGGGTCGTCCCCAAGACCCCGGGACTAGATTGGCCCGCCACCGTCTAGTCCGACGACTATAGGGTCGTCCCCACGACCCCGGGTCGAGGTTGGCCAGCCGCCGACATGTCCGACGACTAAACAGTCGTCCCAACGAC
Source organism: Andrena praecox (assembly GCA_963932275.1). NCBI lineage: Eukaryota > Metazoa > Arthropoda > Insecta > Hymenoptera > Andrenidae > Andrena > Andrena praecox. Next base: position 298,454 of record CAWVQO010000346.1, on the reverse strand, counting down.
CACGGGCAAAAGTTGGCCAGCCGCCGACATGTCCGACGACTATAGGGTCGTCCCCACGACCCCGGGACTAGATTGGCCCGCCACCGTCATGTCCGACGACTATCGGATCGTCCCCACGACCACGGGCCAAAGTTGGCCAATCGCCGACATGTCCGACGACTATAGGGTCGCCCCCACGACCCCGGTACAAGGTTCGCCCGCCGCCGACTTGCCCGGCGACTATAGGGTAGTCCCCACGACCCCGGGACTAGATTGGCCCGCCACCGTCATGTCCAACGACTATCGAATCGTCCCCACAACCCCGGGCCAATGTTGGCCAATCGCCGACATGTCCGACGACCATAGGGTCGTACATACGACCCCGGGACTAGATTGGCCCGCCACCGTCATGTCCGACGACAATAGGGTCTTCCCCACGACCCTGGGTCTAGGTTGGCCAGCCGCCGACATGTCCGACGACTATAGGGTCGCCCCCACGACCTCGGGACTAGGTTGGACAGCCGCCGACATGTCCGACGACTATAGGGTCGTCCCCACCACCCCGGGCCAAAGTTGGCAAGCCACCGAAATGTCCGACGACTGTAGGGTCGTCCCCAAGACCCCGGGACTAGATTGGCCCGCCACCGTCAAGTCCGACGACTATAGGGTCGTCCCCACGACCCCGGGCCAAAGTTGGCGAGCCGCCGAAATGTCCGACGACTGTAGGGTCGTCCCCACGACCCCGGGACTAGATTGGCCCGCCACCGTCAAGTCCGCCGACTATAGGGTCGTCCCCACGACACCGGGCCCAAATTGGCCAGCCGCCGACATGTCCGACGACTATAGGGTCGTCCCCACGACCATGGGCCAAAGTTGGTCAGCCGCCGACTTGTCCGACGACGATAGGGTCGTCCCCACGACCACGGGCCAAAGTTGGCCAGCCTCCGACATGTCCGACGACTATAGGGTCGTCCCCACGACCCCGGGACTAGATTGGTCCGCCACCGTCATGTCCGACGACTATAGGGTCGTCCCCACGACCCCGGGCCAAAGATGTCCAGCCGCCGTCTTGTCCGACGACTATAGGGTCGTCCCCACGACCCCGGGACTAGGTTGGCCAGCCGCCGACATGTCCGACGACTATAGGGTCGTCCCCACCACCCCGGGCCAAAGTTGGCAAGCCGCCGAAATGTCCGACGACTGTAGGGTCGTCCCCAAGACCCCGGGACTAGATTGGCCCGCCACCGTCAAGTCCGACGACCTCGGGACTAGGTTGGCCAGCCGCCGACATGTCCGACGACTATAGGGTCGCCCCCACGACCTCGGGACTAGGTTGGCCAGCCGCCGACATGTCCGACGACTATAGGGTCGTCCCCACCACCCCGGGCCAAAGTTGGCAAGCCGCCGAAATGTCCGACGACTGTAGGGTCGTCCCCAAGACCCCGGGACTAGATTGGCCCGCCACCGTCAAGTCCGACGACTATAAGGTCGTCCCCACGACCCCGGGCCAATAATGGCCAATCGCCGACATGTCCGATGACTATAGGGTCGTCCCCACGACCACGGACCAAAGTTGGCCAGCCGCCGACATATCCGACGACTATAGGGTCGTCCCCATGACCTCGGGACTAGATTGGCCCGCCACCATCATGTCCGACGACTATAGGGTCGACCCCACGACCCCGGGAGTTGATTGCCCCGCCACCGTTATTTCTGACGACTATAGGGTCGTCCCCACGACCACGGACCAAAGTTGGACAGCCGCCGACATATCCGACGACTATCGGGTCGTCCCCATGACCCCGGGACTAGGTTGGCTCGCCGCCGACTTGTCCGACGACTATAGGGTCGTCCCCACGACCCCGGGACTAGATTGGCCCGCCACCGTCTTGTCCGACGACTATAGGGTCGTCCCCACGACAGCGGGCCTACGTTGGCCAGCCGCCGACATGTCCGACCACTATAGGTTCGTCCCCACGACCCCGGGACTAGGTTGGCTCGCCGCCGACATGTCCGACGACTATAGGGTCGTTCCCACGACACCGGGACTATGTTGGCCAGCCGCCGACATGTCCGACGACTATAGGGTCGTCCCCACGACCCCGCGACTAGGTTGGCTCGCCGCCGACATGTCCGACGACTATAGGGTCGTTCCCACGACACCGGGACTAGGTTGGCTCGCCGCCGATTTGTCCGACCACTATAGGGTCGTCCCCACGACCCCGGGACTATGTTGGCTCGCCGCCGACATGTCCGACGACTATAGGTTCGTCCCCACGACCCCCGGAGTAGGTTGGCTCGCCGCAGACTTGTCCGACGACTATAGGGTCGTCCCCACGACCCCGGGACTAGATTGGCCCGCCACCGTCTTGTCCGACGACTATAGGGTCGTCCCCACGACCCCGGGAATAGATTGGCCCGCCACCGTCATGTCCGGCGACTATCGGATCGTCCCCACGACTACGGGCCAAAGTTGGCCAGCCGCCGACATGTCCGACGGCTATTGGGTCGTCCCCACGACCACGGGCCTATGTTGGCCAGCCGCCGACATGTCCGAAGACTATAGGGTCGTCCCCACGACCCCGGGTCCAGGTTGGCCAAGCGCCGACATTTCCGACGACTATAGAGTCGTCCCCACGACACCGGGCCCAAATTGGCCAGCCGCCGACATGTCCGACGACTATAGGGTCGTCCCCACGACCCCGGGCCAATGTTGGCCAATCGCCGACATGTCCGACGACTATAGGGTCGTCCATACGACCCCGGGACTAAATTGGCCAGCCACCGTCATGTCCAACGACTATAGGGTCGTGTCCATGACCCCGGGACTAGGTTGACAAGCCGCCGACTTGTCCGACGACTATAGAGTCGTCCCCACGACTCCGGGTCCAGGTTGGCCAGCCGCCGACTTGTCCGACGACTATAGAGTCGTCCCCACGACACCGGGCCAAAGTTGGCCAGCCACCGACATGTCCGACGACTATTGGATCGTCCCCACGACCACGGGCCAAAGTTGGCCAGCCGCCGACATGTCCAACGACTATTGGGTCGTCCTCGCGACCACGGCCAAAGTTGGCCAGCCGCCGACATGTCCGACGACAACAGGGTCGCCCCCAAGACCTCGGGACTAGGTTGGCCACCCGCCGACATGTCCGACGATTATAGGGTCGTCCCCACGACCCCGGGCCAAAGTTGGCAAGCCGCCGAAATGTCCGACGACTGTAGGGTCGTCCCCACGGCCCCGGGACTAGATTGGCCCGCCACCGTCAAGTCCGACGACTATAGAGTCGTCCCCACGACCCCGGGCCCAAGTTGGCAAGCCGCCGAAATGTCCGACGACTGTAGGGTCGTCCCCAGGACCCCGGGACTAGATTGGCCCACCACCGTCAAGTCCGACGACTATAGGGTCGTCCCCACGACCCCGGGACAAGCTTGGCCCGCTGCCGACTTGTCCGACGACTATAGGGTCGTCCCCACGACCCCGGGCCAAAGCTGGCAAGCCGCCGAAATGTCCGACGACTGTAGGGTCGTCCCCACGACCCCGGGACTAGATTGGCCCGCCACCGTCAAGTCCGACGACTATCGGATCGTCCCCACGACCCCGGGCCAAAGTTGGCAAGCCGCCGAAATGTCCGACGACTGTAGGGTCGTCCCCACAACCACGGGCCAAAGTTGGCCAGCCGCCGACATGTCCGACGACTATTGGGTCGTCCCCACGACCACGGGCCAATGTTGGCCAGCCGCTGACATGTCCGAAGACTATAGGGTCGTCCCCACGACCCTGGGACTAGATTGGCCCGCCACCGTCAAGTCCGACGACTATAGGGTCGTCCCCAAGACCTCGGGACTAGGTTGGCCACCCGCCGACATGTCCGACGATTATAGGGTCTTCCCCACGACCCCGGGCCAAAGTTGGCAAGCCGCCGAAATGTCCGACGACTGTAGGGTCGTCCCCACGGCCCCGGGACTAGATTGGCCCGCCACCGTCAAGTCCGACGACTATAGAGTCGTCCTCACGACCCCGGGCCCAAGTTGGCAAGCCGCCGAAATGTCCGACGACTGTAGGGTCGTCCCCACGACCCCGGGACTAGATTGGCCCGCCACCGTCAACTCCGACGACTATAGGGTCGTCCTCACGACCTCGGGACTAGGTTGGCCAGCCGCCGACATGTCCGACCACTATTGGGTCGTCCCTACGACCAGGGGCCACAGTTGTCCAGCCGCCGACATGTCCGACGACTATAGGGTCGTCCCCACGACCCCGGGAATAGATTGGCCCGCCACCGTCATGTCCGGCGACTATCGGATCGTCCCCACGACTACGGGCCAAAGTTGGCCAGCCGCCGACATGTCCGACGGCTATTGGGTCGTCCCCACGACCACGGGCCTATGTTGGCCAGCCGCCGACATGTCCGAAGACTATAGGGTCGTCCCCACGACCCCGGGACTAGATGGGCCAGCCGCCGACATGTCCGACGACTATAGAGTCGTCACCACGACACCGGGGCAAAGTTGGCCAGCCGCTGACATGTCCAACGACTATTGGGTCGTCCCCACGACCACGGGCCAATGTTGGCCAACCGCCGACATGTCCGACGACTATAGGGTCGTCCCCACGACCCCGGGCCAATGTTGGCCAATCGCCGACATGTCCGTCGACTATAGGGTCGTCCCTACGACCCCGGGACTGGATTGGCCCGCCGCCGTCTTGTCCGACGATTATAGGGTCGTCCCCACGACCCCGGGACAAGCTTGGCCAGCCGCCGACATGCCCGACGACTATTGGGTCGTCCCCACGACCAGGGGCCACAGTTGGCCAGCCTCCGACATGTCCGACAACTATAGGGTCGTCCCCACGACCCCGGGCCAAAGATGTCCAGCCGCCGACATGTCCGACGACTATAGGGTCGTCCCGACGACCTCGGGACTAGATTGGCCCGCCACCGTCATGTCCAACGACTATCGGATCGTCCCCACGACCACGGGCCAATGTTGGCCAATCGCCGACATGTCCGACGACTATAGGGTCGTCCCTACGACCCCGGGCCAAAGATGTCCAGCCGCCGTCTTGTCCGACGACTATAGGGTCGTCCCCACGACCCCGGGACTAGATTGGCCCGCCACCGTCCTGTCCAACGACTATAGGGTCGTCCCCACAACCACGGGCCAAAGTTGGTCAGCCGCCGACATGTCCAACGACTATTGGGTCGTCCCCGCGACCACGGGCCAAAGTTGGCCAGCCGCCGACATGTCCGACGACTATAGGGTCACCCCCAAGACCGCAGGACTAGGTTGGCCACCCGCCGACATGTCCGACGATTATAGGGTCGTCCCCACGACCCCGGGACAAGCTTGGCCCGCTGCCGACTTGTCCGACGACTATAGGGTCGTCCCCACGACCCCGGGCCAAAGTTGGCACGCCGCCGAAATGTCCGACGACTGTAGGGTCGGCCCCACGGCCCCGGGACTAGATTGGCCCGCCACCGTCAAGTCCGACGACTATAGAGTCGTCCCCACGACCCCGGGCCCAAGTTGGCAAGCCGCCGAAATGTCCGACGACTGTAGGGTCGTCCCCAGGACCCCGGGACTAGATTGGCCCACCACCGTCAAGTCCGACGACTATAGGGTCGTCCCTACGACCTCGGGACTAGGTTGGCCAGCCGCCGACATGTCCGACGACTATTGGGTCGTCCCCACGACCACGGGCCAAAGTTGGCCAGCCGCCGACATGTCCGAAGACTATAGGGTCGTCCCCACGACCCTGGGACTAGATTGGCCCGCCACCGTCAAGTCCGACGACTATAGGGTCGTCCCCACGACCTCGGGACTAGGTTGGCCAGTCGCCGACATGTCTGACCACTATTGGGTCGTCCCCACGACCCCGGGACTAGATTGGCCCGCCACCGTCATGTCCGACGATTATAGGGTCGTCCCCACGACCCCGGGACAAGCTTGGCCCGCTGCCGACTTGTCCGACGACTATAGGGTCGTCCCCACGACCCCGGGCCAAAGCTGGCAAGCCGCCGAAATGTCCGACGACTGTAGGGTCGTCCCCACGACCCCGGGACTAGATTGGCCCGCCACCGTCAAGTCCGACGACTATCGGATCGTCCCCACGACCCCGGGCCAAAGTTGGCAAGCCGCCGAAATGTCCGACGACTGTAGGGTCGTCCCCACGGCCCCGGGACTAGATTGGCCCGCCACCGTCAAGTCCGACGACTATAGAGTCGTCCCCACGACGCCGGGCCCAAGTTGGCAAGCCGCCGAAATGTCCGACGACTGTAGGGTCGTCCCCAGGACCCCGGGACTAGATTGGCCCACCACCGTCAAGTCCGACGATTATAGGGTCGTCCCCACGACCTCGGGACTAGGTTGGCCAGCCCCCGACATGTCCGACCACTATTGGGTCGTCCCCACGACCAGGGGCCACAGTTGGCCAGCCGCCGACATGTCCGACGACTATAGAGTCGTCCCCACGACACCGGGCCAAAGTTGGCCAGCCGCCGACATGTCCGACGACTATAGGGTCGTCCCGACGACCCCGGGACTAGATTGGCCCGCCACCGTCATGTCCAACGACTATCGGATCGTCCCCACGACCACGGGCCAAAATTGGCCAGCCGCCGACATGTCCGACGACTATTGGGTCGTCCCCACGACCACGGGCCAAAGTTGGGCAGCCGCCGACATGCCCGACGACTATAGGGTCGTCCCGACGACCTCGGGACTAGATTGGCCAGTCGCCGACATGTCCGACGACTATTGGATCGTCCCCACGACCACGGGCCAAAGTTGGCCAGCCGCCGACATGTCCGACGACTATAGAGTCGTCCCCACGACACCGGGCCAAAGTTGGCTAGCCGCCGACATGTCCGACGACTATAGGGTCGTCCCGACGACCTCGGGACTAGATTGGCCCGCCACCGTCATGTCCGGCGACTATCGGATCGTCCCCACGACTACGGGCCAAAGTTGGCCAGCCGCCGACATGTCCGACGGGTATTGGGTCGTCCCCACGACCACGGGCCTATGTTGGCCAGCCGCCGACATGTCCGAAGACTATAGGGTCGTCCCCACGACCCCGGGACTAGATTGGCCAGCCGCCGACATGTCCGACGACTATAGAGTCGTCACCACGACACCGGGGCAAAGTTGGCCAGCCGCTGACATGTCCAACGACTATTGGGTCGTCCCCACGACCACGGGCCAATGTTGGCCAACCGCCGACATGTCCGACGACTATAGGGTCGTCCCCACGACCCCGGGCCAATGTTGGCCAATCGCCGACATGTCCGTCGACTATAGGGTCGTCCCTACGACCCCGGGACTGGATTGGCCCGCCGCCGTCTTGTCCGACGATTATAGGGTCGTCCCCACGACCCCGGGACAAGCTTGGCCAGCCGCCGACATGCCCGACGACTATTGGGTCGTCCCCACGACCAGGGGCCACAGTTGGCCAGCCTCCGACATGTCCGACAACTATAGGGTCGTCCCCACGACCCCGGGCCAAAGATGTCCAGCCGCCGACATGTCCGACGACTATAGGGTCGTCCCGACGACCTCGGGACTAGATTGGCCCGCCACCGTCATGTCCAACGACTATCGGATCGTCCCCACGACCACGGGCCAATGTTGGCCAATCGCCGACATGTCCGACGACTATAGGGTCGTCCCTACGACCCCGGGCCAAAGATGTCCAGCCGCCGGCTTGTCCGACGACTATAGGGTCGTCCCCACGACCCCGGGCCAAAGTTGGCAAGCCGCCGAAATGTCCGACGACTGTAGGGTCGGCCCCACGGCCCCGGGACTAGATTGGCCCGCCACCGTCAAGTCCGACGACTATAGAGTCGTCCCCACGACCCCGGGCCCAAGTTGGCAAGCCGCCGAAATGTCCGACGACTGTAGGGTCGTCCCCAGGACCCCGGGACTAGATTGGCCCACCACCGTCAAGTCCGACGACTATAGGGTCGTCCCTACGACCTCGGGACTAGGTTGGCCAGCCGCCGAAATGTCCGACGACTGTAGGGTCGTCCCCACGACCCCGGGACTAGATTGGCCCGCCACCGTCAAGTCCGACGACTATCGGATCGTCCCCACGACCCCGGGCCAAAGTTGGCAAGCCGCCGAAATGTCCGACGACTGTAGGGTCGTCCCCACAACCACGGGCCAAAGTTGGCCAGCCGCCGACATGTCCGACGACTACTGGGTCGTCCCCACGACCACGGGCCAAAGTTGGCCAGCCGCCGACATGTCCGAAGACTATAGGGTCGTCCCCACGACCCTGGGACTAGAATGGCCCGCCACCGTCAAGTCCGACGACTATAGGGTCGTCCCCAAGACCTCGGGACTAGGTTGGCCACCCGCCGACATGTCCGACGATTATAGGGTCGTCCCCACGACCCCGGGCCAAAGTTGGCAAGCCGCCGAAATGTCCGACGACTGTAGGGTCGTCCCCACGGCCCCGGGACTAGATTGGCCCGCCACCGTCAAGTCCGACGACTATAGAGTCGTCCCCACGACCCCGGGCCCAAGTTGGCAAGCCGCCGAAATGTCCGACGACTGTAGGGTCGTCCCCAGGACCCCGGGACTAGATTGGCCCACCACCGTCAAGTCCGACGACTATAGGGTCGTCCCCACGACCTCGGGACTAGGTTGGCCAGCCCCCGACATGTCCGACCACTATTGGGTCGTCCCCACGACCAGGGGCCACAGTTGGCCAGCCGCCGACATGTCCGACGACTATAGAGTCGTCCCCACGACACCGGGCCAAAGTTGGCCAGCCGCCGACATGTCCGACGACTATAGGGTCGTCCCGACGACCCCGGGACTAGATTGGCCCGCCACCGTCATGTCCAACGACTATCGGATCGTCCCCACGACCACGGGCCAAAGTTGGCCAGCCGCCGACATGTCCGACGACTATAGGGTCGTCCCCAAGACCTCGGGACTAGGTTGGCCACCCGCCGACATGTCCGACGATTATAGGGTCGTCCCCACGACCCCGGGCCAAAGTTGGCCAGCCGCCGACATTTCCGACGACTATTGGGTCGTTCCCACGACCACGGGCCAAAGTTGGGCAGCCGCCGACATGCCCGACGACTATAGGGTCGTCCCGACGACCTCGGGACTAGATTGGCCAGTCGCCGACATGTGCGACGACTATTGGATCGTCCCCACGACCACGGGCCAAAGTTGGCCAGCCGCCGACATGTCCGACGACTATAGAGTCGTCCCCACGACACCGGGCCAAAGTTGGCTAGCCGCCGACATGTCCGACGACTATAGGGTCGTCCCGACGACCTCGGGACTAGGTTGGCCAGCCGCCGACATGTCCGACGACTATAGGGTCGTCCCCACCACCCCGGGCCAAAGTTGGCAAGCCGCCGAAATGTCCGACGACTGTAGGGTCATCCCCAAGACCCCGGGACTAGATTGGCCCGCCACCGTCAAGTCCGACGACTATAAGGTCGTCCCCACGACCCCGGGCCAATAATGGCCAATCGCCGACATGTCCGATGACTATAGGGTCGTCCCCACGACCACGGACCAAAGTTGGCCAGCCGCCGACATATCCGACGGCTATAGGGTCGTCCCCATGACCTCGGGACTAGATTGGCCCGCCACCATCATGTCCGACGACTATAGGGTCGACCCCACGACCCCGGGAGTTGATTGCCCCGCCACCGTTATTTCTGACGACTACAGGGTCGTCCCCACGACCACGGACCAAAGTTGGACAGCCGCCGACATATCCGACGACTATAGGGTCGTCCCCATGACCCCGGGACTAGGTTGGCTCGCCGCCGACTTGTCCGACGACTATAGGGTCGTCCCCACGACCCCGGGACTAGATTGGCCCAACACCGTCTTGTCCGACGACTATAGGGTCGTCCCCACGACAGCGGGCCTACGTTGGCCAGCCGCCGACATGTCCGACCACTATAGGGTCGTCCCCACGACCCCGGGACTAGGTTGCCTCGCCGCCGACATGTCCGACGACTATAGGGTCGTTCCCACGACACCGGGACTATGTTGGCCAGCCGCCGACATGTCCGACGACTATAGGGTCGTCCCCACGACCCCGGGACTAGGTTGGCTCGCCGCCGACATGTCCGACGACTATAGGGTCGCCCCCACGACCTCGGGACTAGGTTGGACAGCCGCCGACATGTCCGACGACTATAGGGTCGTCCCCACCACCCCGGGCCAAAGTTGGCAAGCCACCGAAATGTCCGACGACTGTAGGGTCGTCCCCAAGACCCCGGGACTAGATTGGCCCGCCACCGTCAAGTCCGACGACTATAGGGTCGTCCCCACGACCCCGGGCCAAAGTTGGCGAGCCGCCGACATGTTCAACGACTATTGGGCCGTCCCCACGACCCCGGGCCAAAGTTGGACAGCCGCCGACATTTCCGACGACTATAGAGTCGTCCCCACGACACCGGGCCCAAATTGGCCAGCCGCCGACATGTCCGACGACTATAGGGTCGTCCCCACGACCATGGGCCAAAGTTGGTCAGCCGCCGACTTGTCCGACGACGATAGGGTCGTCCCCACGACCACGGGCCAAAGTTGGCCAGCCTCCGACATGTCCGACGACTATAGGGTCGTCCCCACGACCCCGGGACTAGATTGGTCCGCCGCAGACTTGTCCGACGACTATAGGGTCGTCCCCACGACCCCGGGACTAGATTGGCCCGCCACCGTCTTGTCCGACGACTATAGGGTCGTCCCCACGACCCCGGGACTAGATTGGCCCGCCACCGTCAAATCCGACCACCTCGGGACTAGGTTGGCCAGCCGCCGACATGTCCGACGACTATAGGGTCGCCCCCACGACCTCGGGACTAGGTTGGACAGCCGCCGACATGTCCGACGACTATAGGGTCGTCCCCACCACCCCGGGCCAAAGTTGGCAAGACACCGAAATGTCCGACGACTGTAGGGTCGTCCCCAAGACCCCGGGACTAGATTGGCCCGCCACCGTCAAGTCCGACGACTATAGGGTCGTCCACACGACCCCGGGCCAAAGTTGGCGAGCCGCCGAAATGTCCGACGACTGTAGGGTCGTCCCCACGACCCCGGGACTAGATTGGCCCGCCACCGTCAAGTCCGACGACTATAGGGTCGTCCCCACGACCCCGGGACTAGATTGGCCAGCCGCTGACATGTCCGACGACTATAGGGTCGTCCCCACGACCCCGGGCCAAAGATGTCCAGCCACCGTCTTGTCCGACGACTATAGGGTCGTCCCCACGACCCCGGGACTAGATTGGCCCGCCACCGTCAAGTCCGACGACCCCGGGATTAGATTGGCCCGCCACCGTCAAGTCCGACGACTATAGGGTCGTCCCCACGACCCCGGGTCCAGGTTGGCCAAGCGCCGACATTTCCGACAACTATAGAGTCGTCCCCACGACACCGGGCCCAAATTGGCCAGCCGCCGACATGTCCGACGACTATAGGGTCGTCCCCACGACCCCGGGCCAATGTTGGCCAATCGCCGACATGTCCGACGACTATAGGGTCGTCCATACGACCCCGGGACTAAATTGGCCCGCCACCGTCATGTCCAACGACTATAGGGTCGTCCCCATGACCCCGGGACTAGGTTGACAAGCCGCCGACTTGTCCGACGACTATAGAGTCGTCCCCACGACTCCGGGTCCAGGTTGGCCAGCCGCCGACTTGTCCGACGACTATAGAGTCGTCCCCACGACACCGGGCCAAAGTTGGCCAGCCACCGACATGTCCGACGACTATTGGATCGTCCCCACGACCACGGGCCAAAGTTGGAGAGCCGCCGACATGTCCGACGACTATAGGGTCGTCCCCACGACCCCGGGACTAGATTGGCCCGCCACCGTCCTGTCCAACGACTATAGGGTCGTCCCCACGACCCCGGGCCCAAGTTGGCAAGCCGCCGAAATGTCCGACGACTGTAGGGTCGTCCCCAGGACCCCGGGACTAGATTGGCCCGCCACCGTCAAGTCCGACGACTATAGGGTCGTCCCTACGACCTCGGGACTAGGTTGGCCAGCCGCCGAAATGTCCGACGACTGTAGGGTCGTCCCCACGACCCCGGGACTAGATTGGCCCGCCACCGTCAAGTCCGACGACTATTGGATCGTCCCCACGACCACGGGCCAAAGTTGGAGAGCCGCCGACATGTCCGACGACTATAGGGTCACCCCCAAGACCGCAGGACTAGGTTGGCCACCCGCCGACATGTCCGACGATTATAGGGTCGTCCCCACGACCCCGGGACAAGCTTGGCCCGCTGCCGACTTGTCCGACGACTATAGGGTCGTCCCCACGACCCCGGGCCAAAGTTGGCAAGCCGCCGATATGTCCGACGACTGTAGGGTCGGCCCCACGGCCCCGGGACTAGATTGGCCCGCCACCGTCAAGTCCGACGACTATAGAGTCGTCCCCACGACCCCGGGCCCAAGTTGGCAAGCCGCCGAAATGTCCGACGACTGTAGGGTCGTCCCCAGGACCCCGGGACTAGATTGGCCCACCACCGTCAAGTCCGACGACTATAGGGTCGTCCCTACGACCTCGGGACTAGGTTGGCCAGCCGCTGAAATGTCCGACGACTGTAGGGTCGTCCCCACGACCCCGGGACTAGATTGGCCCGCCACCGTCAAGTCCGACGACTATCGGATCGTCCCCACGACCCCGGGCCAAAGTTGGCAAGCCGCCGAAATGTCCGACGACTGTAGGGTCGTCCCCACAACCACGGGCCAAAGTTGGCCAGCCGCCGACATGTCCGACGACTATTGGGTCGTCCCCACGACCACGGGCCAAAGTTGGCCAGCCGCCGACATGTCCGAAGACTATAGGGTCGTCCCCACGACCCTGGGACTAGAATGGCCCGCCACCGTCAAGTCCGACGACTATAGGGTCGTCCCCAAGACCTCGGGACTAGGTTGGCCACCCGCCGACATGTCCGACGATTATAGGGTCGTCCCCACGACCCCGGGCCAAAGTTGGCAAGCCGCCGAAATGTCCGACGACTGTAGGGTCGTCCCCACGGCCCCGGGACTAGATTGGCCCGCCACCGTCAAGTCCGACGACTATAGAGTCGTCCCCACGACCCCGGGCCCAAGTTGGCAAGCCGCCGAAATGTCCGACGACTGTAGGGTCGTCCCCAGGACCCCGGGACTAGATTGGCCCACCACCGTCAAGTCCGACGACTATAGGGTCGTCCCCACGACCTCGGGACTAGGTTGGCCAGCCCCCGACATGTCCGACCACTATTGGGTCGTCCCCACGACCAGGGGCCACAGTTGGCCAGCCGCCGACATGTCCGACGACTATAGAGTCGTCCCCACGACACCGGGCCAAAGTTGGCCAGCCGCCGACATGTCCGACGACTATAGGGTCGTCCCGACGACCCCGGGACTAGATTGGCCCGCCACCGTCATGTCCAACGACTATCGGATCGTCCCCACGACCACGGGCCAAAGTTGGCCAGCCGCCGACATGTCCGACGACTATAGGGTCGTCCCCAGGACCCCGGGACTAGGTTGGCCACCCGCCGACATGTCCGACGATTATAGGGTCGTCCCCACGACCCCGGGCCAAAGTTGGCCAGCCGCCGACATGTCCGACGACTATTGGGTCGTTCCCACGACCACGGGCCAAAGTTGGGCAGCCGCCGACATGCCCGACGACTATAGGGTCGTCCCGACGACCTCGGGACTAGATTGGCCAGTCGCCGACATGTGCGACGACTATTGGATCGTCCCCACGACCACGGGCCAAAGTTGGCCAGCCGCCGACATGTCCGACGACTATAGAGTCGTCCCCACGACACCGGGCCAAAGTTGGCTAGCCGCCGACATGTCCGACGACTATAGGGTCGTCCCGACGACCTCGGGACTAGGTTGGCCAGCCGCCGACATGTCCGACGACTATAGGGTCGTCCCCACCACCCCGGGCCAAAGTTGGCAAGCCGCCGAAATGTCCGACGACTGTAGGGTCATCCCCAAGACCCCGGGACTAGATTGGCCCGCCACCGTCAAGTCCGACGACTATAAGGTCGTCCCCACGACCCCGGGCCAATAATGGCCAATCGCCGACATGTCCGATGACTATAGGGTCGTCCCCACGACCACGGACCAAAGTTGGCCAGCCGCCGACATATCCGACGACTATAGGGTCGTCCCCATGACCTCGGGACTAGATTGGCCCGCCACCATCATGTCCGACGACTATAGGGTCGACCCCACGACCCCGGGAGTTGATTGCCCCGCCACCGTTATTTCTGACGACTACAGGGTCGTCCCCACGACCACGGACCAAAGTTGGACAGCCGCCGACATATCCGACGACTATAGGGTCGTCCCCATGACCCCGGGACTAGGTTGGCTCGCCGCCGACTTGTCCGACGACTATAGGGTCGTCCCCACGACCCCGGGACTAGATTGGCCCAACACCGTCTTGTCCGACGACTATAGGGTCGTCCCCACGACAGCGGGCCTACGTTGGCCAGCCGCCGACATGTCCGACCACTATAGGGTCGTCCCCACGACCCCGGGCCTAGGTTGCCTCGCCGCCGACAGGTCCGACGACTATAGGGTCGTTCCCACGACACCGGGACTATGTTGGCCAGCCGCCGACATGTCCGACGACTATAGGGTCGTCCCCACGACCCCGGGACTAGGTTGGCTCGCCGCCGACATGTCCGACGACTATAGGGTCGCCCCCACGACCTCGGGACTAGGTTGGACAGCCGCCGACATGTCCGACGACTATAGGGTCGTCCCCACCACCCCGGGCCAAAGTTGGCAAGCCACCGAAATGTCCGACGACTGTAGGGTCGTCCCCAAGACCCCGGGACTAGATTGGCCCGCCACCGTCAAGTCCGACGACTATAGGGTCGTCCCCACGACCCCGGGCCAAAGTTGGCGAGCCGCCGACATGTTCAACGACTATTGGGCCGTCCCCACGACCCCGGGCCAAAGTTGGACAGCCGCCGACATTTCCGACGACTATAGAGTCGTCCCCACGACACCGGGCCCAAATTGGCCAGCCGCCGACATGTCCGACGACTATAGGGTCGTCCCCACGACCATGGGCCAAAGTTGGTCAGCCGCCGACTTGTCCGACGACGATAGGGTCGTCCCCACGACCACGGGCCAAAGTTGGCCAGCCTCCGACATGTCCGACGACTATAGGGTCGTCCCCACGACCCCGGGACTAGATTGGTCCGCCGCAGACTTGTCCGACGACTATAGGGTCGTCCCCACGACCCCGGGACTAGATTGGCCCGCCACCGTCTTGTCCGACGACTATAGGGTCGTCCCCACGACCCCGGGACTAGATTGGCCCGCCACCGTCAAATCCGACCACCTCGGGACTAGGTTGGCCAGCCGCCGACATGTCCGACGACTATAGGGTCGCCCCCACGACCTCGGGACTAGGTTGGACAGCCGCCGACATGTCCGACGACTATAGGGTCGTCCCCACCACCCCGGGCCAAAGTTGGCAAGCCACCGAAATGTCCGACGACTGTAGGGTCGTCCCCAAGACCCCGGGACTAGATTGGCCCGCCACCGTCAAGTCCGACGACTATAGGGTCGTCCCCACGACCCCGGGCCAAAGTTGGCGAGCCGCCGAAATGTCCGACGACTGTAGGGTCGTCCCCACGACCCCGGGACTAGATTGGCCCGCCACCGTCAAGTCCGACGACTATAGGGTCGTCCCCACGACCCCGGGACTAGATTGGCCAGCCGCTGACATGTCCGACGACTATAGGGTCGTCCCCACGACCCCGGGCCAAAGATGTCCAGCCACCGTCTTGTCCGACGACTATAGGGTCGTCCCCACAACCACGGGCCAAAGTTGGTCAGCCGCCGACATGTCCGACGACTATTGGGTCGTCCCCACGACCACGGGCCAAAGTTGGCCAGCCGCCGACATGTCCGACGACTATTGGATCGTCCCCACGACCACGGGCCAAAGTTGGCCGGCCGCCAAAATATCCGACGACTATAGGGTCGTTTCCATAACCCCGGGACAAGATTGGCCCGCCACCGTCATGTGCGACGACTACAGGGTCGTCCCCACGACCCCGGGACTAGATTGGCCCGCCACCGTCATGTCCAACGACTATAGGGTCGTCCCCACAACCACGGGCCAAAGTTGGTCAGCCGCCGACATGTCCGACGACTATTGGGTCGTCCCCACGACCACGGGCCAAAGTTGGCCAGCCGCCGACATGTCCGACGACTATTGGATCGTCCCCACGACCACGGGCCAAAGTTGGCCGGCCGCCGAAATATCCGACGACTATAGGGTCGTTCCCATAACCCCGGGACTAGATTGGCCCGCCACCGTCATGTCCGACGACTACAGGGTCGTCCCCACGACCCCGGGAATAGATTGCCCCGCCATCGTTATTTCCGACGACTATAGGGTCGTCCCCACGACCACGGGCCAAAGTTGGCCGGCCGCCGACATGTCCGAAGACTATAGGGTCGTTCCCACGACCCTGGGACTAGATTGGCCCGCCACCGTCATGTCCGACGACTATAGGGTCGTCCCCACGACCCCGGGCCAAAGATGTCCAGCCGCCGTCTTGTCCGACGACTATAGGGTCGTCCCCACGACCCCGGGACTAGATTGGCCCGCCACCGTCATGTCCAACGACTATAGGGTCGTCCCCACGACCACAGGCCAAAGTTGGCCAACCGCCGACATGTCCGACGACTATAGGGTCGTCCCCACGACCCCGGGCCAATGTTGGCCAATCGCGGACATGTCCGCCGACTATAGGGTCGTCCCTACGACCCCGGGACTGGATTGGCCCGCCGCCGTCTTGTCCGACGATTATAGGGTCGTCCCCACGACCCCGGGACAAGCTTGGCCAGCCGCCGACATGCCCGACCACTATTGGGTCGTCCCCACGACCAGGGGCCAAAGTTGGCCAGCCGCCGACATGTCCGACGACTATAGAGTCGTCCCCACGACACCGGGCCAAAGTTGGCCAGCCGCCGACATGTCCGACGACTATAGGGTCGTCCCCACGTCCCCGGGACTAGATTGGCCAGCCGCCGACATGTCCAACGACTATAGAGTCGTCCCCACGACCCCGGGCCAAAGTTGGCCAGCCGCCGACATGTCCGAAGACTATAGGGTCGTCCCCACGTCCCCGGGACTAGATTGGCCAGCCGCCGACATGTCCAACGACTATAGAGTCGTCCCCACGACACCGGGCCAAAGCTGGCCAGCCGCTGACATGTCCAACGACTATTGGGTCGTCCCCACGACCACGGGTCAATGTTGGCCAGCCGCCGACATGTCCGACGACTATAGAGTCGTCCCCACGACACCGGGCCAAAGTTGGCCAGCCGCCGACATGTCCGACGACTATAGGGTCGTCCCCACGACCCCGCGAATAGATTGGCCCGCCACCGTCATGTCCGGCGACTATCGGATCGTCCCCACGACAACGGGCCAAAGTTGGCGAGCCGCCGACATGTCCGAAGACTATAGGGTCGTCCCCACGACAACGGGCCAAAGTTGGCGAGCCGCCGACATGTCCGAAGACTATAGGGTCGTCCCCACGACCCTGGGACTAGATTGGCCCGCCACCGTCAAGTCCGACGACTATAGGGTCGTCCCCACGACCTCGGGACTAGGTTGGCCAGCCGCCGACATGTCCGACCACTATTGGGTCGTCCCCACGACCCCGGGACTAGATTGGCCCGCCACCGTCATGTCCGACGAGTATAGGGTCGTCCCCACGACCCCGGGACAAGCTTGGCCCGCTGCCGACATGTCCAACGACTATAGAGTCGTCCCCACGACACCGGGCCAAAGCTGGCCAGCCGCTGACATGTCCAACGACTATTGGGTCGTCCCCACGACCACGGGTCAATGTTGGCCAGCCGCCGACATGTCCGACGACTATAGAGTCGTCCCCACGACACCGGGTCAAAGTTGGCCAGCCGCCGACATGTCCGACGACTATAGGGTCGTCCCCACGACCCCGCGAATAGATTGGCCCGCCACCGTCATGTCCGGCGACTATCGGATCGTCCCCACGACAACGGGCCAAAGTTGGCGAGCCGCCGACATGTCCGAAGACTATAGGGTCGTCCCCACGACACCGGGCCAAAGCTGGCCAGCCGCTGACATGTCCGACCACTATTGGGTCGTCCCCACGACCCCGGGACTAGAGTGGCCCGCCACCGTCATGTCCGACGACAATAGGGTCATCCCCACGACCCCGGGCCAATGTTGGCAAGCCGCCGAAATGTTCGACGACTGTAGGGTCGTCCCCACGACCCCGGGACTAGATTGGCCCGCCACCGTCATGTCCAACGACTATCGGATCGTCCCCACGACCACGGGCCAAAGTTGGCCAGCCGCCGACATGTCCGACGACTATAGAGTCGTCCCCACGACACCGGGCGAAAGTTGGCCAGCCACCGACATGTCCGACGACTATAGGGTCGTCCCGACGACCCCGGGCCAAAGTTGGTGTTGTGTCTTTGTGTCACTTTATTAGGGTCCTATATTTAACATAGCCTCCCGCTACTTCACTTATAATTCTTTTAATACAATACTATGATACAGATTCCTTTGGAGCGCGTGTACATCTGCTCTCGCTGGCTGCCGTAGAGCGAATCCCTTTTTGGAGCGCTCGTGCTCACCGCGAGGCTCGCGACCGCTTCACGCGAGTAAACGCGCGGAATATAAACATATCTAACACCCCCCTTCCTTAGGAAGGTTGCACGCACAAAATGCGAAGTGAACCGAGGAGGAAAAAAAGAAGAAAAAATCTATATGTATAGTAATTGAACATGAAAATAAAATCGTGAAATCGAAATGAAATTATGTAAAAAAATAAGATTTAATGTACTCTATATTCCCCGTAACGTTCTGGTGGATTTCGAGTTCTTTGTGACGTCCTCCGTTCGCTTCCTCGATCCGCGGTTCGCTCAACACTCTCATCACTTGTATCGTGTGACTTGTGGAGTTCTGGTTGCTGCTGGGACATCGTTTCGTTCTCTTTTCGTTCAATCATACTTTCGAAATCCGCAGAGGACCACGTGTCCGCACTTCCGCTTTCGTTTTCGCATTTTTGACCCGGTGTATTTTCGCCTATTCGCCGCAATTGGTTTTGATGCCGTTTCCATACTCGACCATCGTCTAATCTTATTAAGTAATGCAGCTTACCGAGTTTTTTCATGATTATTCCGAATTTCCATTTCTCTTTCGAGTTGTAATTTCGGCCACTAACCCTGTCCCCCTCTCGCAAAAACGATTCGCCATTTGGCTTATTTGTATTGATTTGTTTACTACTTAACGGTAGCATTAGATCTAAACGACTTCTTATTTGTCTACCTAACATTAATACCGCGGGGGGTGTACCCGTTGTGGCATGTGGCATCTTTCGGTACTGTAGTAACATGCTTTGTAACGCTTTTTCCAGATCTTCCGTGTTTGTATTAATTTCTAGTAGGGATTTCTTTAAAGTTTGCACGAACCGCTCTGCTAGTCCGTTTGTTGCTGGGTGGTATGGCGCTGTTAATCTTTGTATAATGCCGTTTGCTTTCAAAAAACTTTTGAACTGGTGCGAAACAAAAGTTCTGCCGTTATCACTCACGATCATTTTAGGTATACCGAATCTCGCAAAAATTTCCCTGCATTTCTTTATTGTAGTTGTCGTTGTGATATCTTTCATTATATACACTTCCGGCCATTTTGTGTAGGCGTCCACCAGTATGAAAAAACAACGACCTTTGAATGGTCCCGCGAAATCCACGTGTATTCTTTCGAAAGGCTCTGCTATCGGTTCCCAAATATGGGTTGTTATTTTTGGTGGGTTATTTCTTGTACTATTGCAAATGGAACAGTTTCGTGTCAAATTCTCGATATCTGCATCTATCCCAGGCCACCAACAATAACCCCGTGCCAAACCTTTCATTTTAATTACCCCAAAATGGCCTTCATGTAATTCATTTAACACTCTTTTACGTAATGTCTTTGGTATGACTACTCTATGCGCACGAAATATGGTATCGCCATGTACACTGTATTCTTTTCTATCGATGTGGTGCTTATCTTTCCCTGTATTAATGTTTCCAGTCCGCAATTCATGTAAAAGAATGCTTAATTCAGGATCTACTTTTGTTTCCTTTGCTAATTCTTCTACTGTTATTGGTAGGCACTCGATTGTATCCATTTGGTAAGCGTCGACTACGTCGTGTTCGTATTGTTCTGTCTCCGTAACCGGTAACCTCGATAACCCGTCTGCGTTTGCATGTAGTTTTGTATTTCGGTATTTAATCGTGTATTTGAAACCGCGCAAAATTAAAGCATAGTGCTGCATCCTCATGGCACTATAAAGGGGTAACTCCTTCGCTGGTGAGAGAATTTGTACCAAGGGTCGATGATCGGTTAACAGCGTGAAAGTGTTCCCGTATAAGTATTGATGGAATTTTTTTATTCCGAAAATTATGCTATACGCTTCCTTATCAATCTGCGCGTACTTTTGTTGAGTAACTGATAATGTTCGTGATGCGTACTGGATTGGGCGTTCCGTGCCATCTGGGTAAACGTGAGACAAAACCGCGCCTATACCGTACGCACTTGCATCTGTAGCTAACACCAATGGTAGTTTTGGGTCAAAGTGTGCTAACAGCTCGTCCCTTCCAAATTCTACTTTTGCTGTTTGGAACGCTTTTTCGCATTCCGGAGTCCATGTAAAACGGTTTCTAACACTTAGTAGATTGTGTAATGGGTGTAATATCGAACTTAAATTTTTTATAAATCTACCGTAATAATTTATAAATCCAATAAATGCGCGAACCTGTGTGACGTTCTGTGGCCGCGGCATTTCTTTAATAGCCTGTATTTTATTTGGGTCTTTATGGATTCCGTGCCGATCTATTACATAACCGCAGTAATGAATTTTTTCTTTGAAGAATTCACATTTATCGCGATTAATTTTTATATGAAATTTATCTAATCGTGCAAAAACTTGTTCTAGCCGCTGTAAGTGCTCCTCGTCGGTAGAGCCCGTGACTTTTATATCATCCAGAAATACTGATACCCCCGGAATTTCGCGTAATATATTTTCCATTTCTCGCTGCCAGATTGCAGGTGCTGCAGCGACACCATACATTAACCGTGTGGGCTTGTACAACCCAAAAGGTGTATTTAACGTCAGTAAATCCCTATCTTGCGGCCTGACTTCTAATTGCAAATATGCCTGTTTTAAGTCAATTTTTGTGAATGTAGTACCTCCCGCCATTGAAGTAAAAAGTTCATCTATTGTGGGTAACGGATGCTCATCTATGATCAGATGTGGGTTCAGTGTCACGCTGTAATCCCCACAGAGCCTTATTCGATTTTGCCCTTTTAATACCGGAACTATCGGTGTGGACCAACTCGCCGTAGCTACTTTTTCCAAAACCCCGGCAGCAGTTAGATCCTGTATCTCTTTCTTTACTAAAGGTAGCAATTTAAACGGTACCTTGCACGGTTTTAGGAATACGGGATTGGCCCCGTCTTTTAGCGTTAATTTTGCTTGTATGCCTTTAATGCTCGCTAAATCTGGTTCTACTATATTTTTATATTTCCGTAGCATCGTACGAACCCTATCGTCCCTTTGTACCTGTATCCTCGACGAAACTGTTACCGCGGAAACATCTAGTGTGAATTTGCGCAAATCGCTTTCGGACAATAGCTGTCTTAGCCATTCTCTACCGAGTAAAGGTTCTCTGAAGATCCTTGTTAAGTAAATATTTAATCTGTACACGCGTTGTTCGTAGTTGACGCTTACCGTGATAAAACCATCACTTGGTAATGTGTTATTACAGTAAGTGATTAATTGTAAATCTGTTTGGTATATAGTTGCGGACTGGAAAAATTTTAACGCTTGATTCTTATTCATAATGGTAACGGCCGCTCCGCTATCTACCTCGAATCGTACATGTTTATTGTTTACCTCTAAGGTCGCGTAGAATTTCCGACGACAGTTCGGGTGTTCCGCCACTCGGATTGTATCGCGTAAATTTGATAATTTTTCCACATGGCTAATGGGTGCCTTATTGGACGTACCCTGTTCTTTATTCTTAAAACACACCACGCGCAGATGTCCCAGAACTCCGCAAGCCTTACATCGTATATTTCGATTTAACGTACATTCAGTTGCTAAGTGGCCCTTGCCACACCTGAAACACACAATGTTTTTATCACCGGGTCTAGAATTATTTCCATTCTGGTTGTACTTAGAACTGGAACGATATCCTGTATTCGTCTTCTTCCGTGCTGTTGACGGTTTTTTTGTTGTTGAACGCCTTTCGCCCAGCTGTTCGACCGGCGCTGGTGTGCTGCGTAGTTGAGTTGCGTCTCGCTCCGATGTTTCCATGATTGTTGCTATTTGGACGACCTTTTCGAAATCCATGTCCTTCCCCTCAAGGAGCCTGGACTGAATCCGTTTGCTTTGTAAGCCGAACACAAATTGATTTCGCAGTGCCGTCTTCAAATAGGAGCCAAAATTACAATGTACAGCCAATTTTTGTAATTCCGTAACGTATTGTTGTATGGTTTCTTGCTCCTGCTGCTTCCGTTGATAAAATCGATAATTCTCCGCAATCTCAAGAGGTTCCGGAGAGTAGAATTCTTTCAATTTAGCAATTAACGTATTATAAGGCAGTTTATACGGGTCGTCAGGTTCACAGCGATTGCAAAGGACCTCAAAAGCCCCGATCCCAACGTAATGTAACAGACATGGAACTTTGTCTGCGTCCGTGACCCTGAACAGTTTGAACGCCCCTTCGAGCCGTTGCAGCCAGCGTTTAATATTCGTAATTGTCGCATCGAAGGGTTCAATGCTTAAGGTAGCGTTCATTTGTACTGTAGTCATTTTATTGGTTTGTAGTATCTATGTAGGTAATGTAATCGTACCTTTGTACCACGATCGTATCGTTCTGCCACGTGGTGCGGGAGCCAGACTCTCCTTCGCCTTTTTGCTTAACGGTGTTAAATCCAGGCAAATCCCATCCTCGTCGCCATTCTGTTGTGTCTTTGTGTCACTTTGTTAGGGTCCTATATTTAACATAGCCTCCCGCTACTTCACTTATAATTCTTTTAATACAATACTATGATACAGATTCCTTTGGAGCGCGTGTACATCTGCTCTCGCTGGCTGCCGTAGAGCGAATCCCTTTTTGGAGCGCTCGTGCTCACCGCGAGGCTCGCGACCGCTTCACGCGAGTAAACGCGCGGAATATAAACATATCTAACAGTTGGCAAGCCGCCGAAATGTCCGACGACTGTAGGGTCGCCCCACGACCCCGGGAATAGATTGGCCCGCCACCGTCAAGTCCGACGATTATAGGGTCGTCCCGACGACCTCGGGACTAGATTGGCCCGCCACCGTCATGTCCAACGACTATCGGATCGTCCCCACGACCACGGGCCAAAGTTGGCCAGCCGCCGACATGTCCGACGACTATAGGGTCGTCCCGACGACCTCGGGACTAGATTGGCCCGCCACCGTCATGTCCAACGACTATCGGATCGTCCCCACGACCACGGGCCAAAGTTGGCCAGCCGCCGACATGTCCGACGACTATAGAGTCGTCCCCACGACACCGGGCGAAAGTTGGCCAGCCACCGACATGTCCGACGACTATAGGGTCGTCCCGACGACCCCGGGACTAGATTGGCCCGCCACCGTCATGTCCAACGACTATCGGATCGTCCCCACGACCACGGGCCAAAGTTGGCCAGCCGCCGACATGTCCGACGACTATTGGGTCGTCCCCACGACCACGGGCCAAAGTTGGCCAGCCGCCGACATGTCCGACGACTATTGGATCGTCCCCACGACCACGGGCCAAAGTTGGCCAGCCGCCGACATGTCCGACGACTATAGGGTCGTCCCCACGACCCCGGGCCAAAGATGTCCAGCCGCCGTCTTGTCCGACGACTATAGGGTCGTCCCCACGACCCCGGGACTAGATTGGCCCGCCACCGTCATGTCCAACGACTATAGGGTCGTTCCCACAACCACGGGCCAAAGTTGGCCAGCCGCCGACATGTCCAACGACTATTGGGTCGTCCCCGCGACCACGGGCCAAAGTTGGCCAGCCGCCGACATGTCCGACGACTATAGGGTCGCCCCCAAGACCGCGGGACTAGGTTGGCCACCCGCCGACATGTCCGACGATTATAGGGTCGTCCCCACGACCCCGGGCCAAAGTTGGCAAGCCGCCGAAATGTCCGACGACTGTAGGGTCGTCCCCACGGCCCCGGGGCTAGATTGGCCCGCCACCGTCAAGTCCGACGACTATAGAGTCGTCCCCACGACCCCGGGCCAAAGTTGGCAAGCCGCCGAAATGTCCGACGACTGTAGGGTCGTCCCCAGGACCCCGGGACTAGATTGGCCCACCACCGTCAAGTCCGACGACTATAGGGTCGTCCCCACGACCTCGGGACTAGGTTGGCCAGCCGCCGACATGTCCGACCACTATTGGGTCGTCCCCACGACCAGGGGCCAAAGTTGGCCAGCCGCCGACATGTCCGACGACTATAGAGTCGTCCTCACGACCCCGGGACTAGATTGGCCCGCCACCGTCATGTCCAACGACTATAGGGTCGTCCCCACAACCACGGGCCAAAGTTGGCCAGCCGCCGACATGTCCAACGACTATTGGGTCGTCCCCACGACCACGGGCCAAAGTTGGCCAGCCGCCGACATGTCCGACGACTATAGGGTCGTTCCCATAACCCCGGGACTAGATTGGCCCGCCACCGTCATGTCCGACGACTACAGGGTCGTCCCCACGACCCCGGGAATAGATTGCCCCGCCACCGTCATGTCCAACGACTATCGGATCGTCCCCACGACCACGGGCCAAAGTTGGCCAGCCGCCGACATGTCCGACGACTATTGGGTCGTCCCCACGACCACGGGCCAAAGTTGGCCAGCCGCCGACATGTCCGACGACTATTGGATCGTCCCCACGACCACGGGCCAAAGTTGGCCAGCCGCCGACATGTCCGACGACTATAGGGTCGTTCCCATAACCCCGGGACTAGATTGGCCCGCCACCGTCATGTCCGACGACTACAGGGTCGTCCCCACGACCCCGGGAATAGATTGCCCCGCCATCGTTATTTCCGACGACTATAGGGTCGTCCCCACGACCACGGGCCAAAGTTGGCCGGCCGCCGACATGTCCGAAGACTATAGGGTCGTTCCCACGACCCTGGGACTAGATTGGCCCGCCACCGTCATGTCCGACGACTATAGGGTCGTCCCCACGACCCCGGGCCAAAGATGTCCAGCCGCCGTCTTGTCCGACGACTATAGGGTCGTCCCCACGACCCCGGGACTAGATTGGCCCGCCACCGTCAAGTCCGA
Source organism: Andrena praecox (assembly GCA_963932275.1). Lineage (NCBI taxonomy): Eukaryota > Metazoa > Arthropoda > Insecta > Hymenoptera > Andrenidae > Andrena > Andrena praecox. Next base: position 273,079 of record CAWVQO010000346.1, on the reverse strand, counting down.
CGACTATAGAGTCGTCCCCACGACCCCGGGCCAAAGTTGGCAAGCCGCCGAAATGTCCGACGACTGTAGGGTCGTCCCCAGGACCCCGGGACTAGATTGGCCCACCACCGTCAAGTCCGACGACTATAGGGTCGTCCCCACGACCTCGGGACTAGGTTGGCCAGCCGCCGACATGTCCGACCACTATTGGGTCGTCCCCACGACCAGGGGCCAAAGTTGGCCAGCCGCCGACATGTCCGACGACTATAGAGTCGTCCCCACGACCCCGGGACTAGATTGGCCCGCCACCGTCATGTCCAACGACTATAGGGTCGTCCCCACAACCACGGGCCAAAGCTGGCCAGCCGCCGACATGTCCAACGACTATTGGGTCGTCCCCACGACCATGGGCCAAACTTGGCCAGCCACCGACATGTCCGACGACTATAGTGTCGTCCCCACGACCCCGGGACTAGATTGGCCCGCCGCCGACATGTCCGACGACTATAGAGTCGTCCCCACGACACCGGGCCAAAGTTGGCCAGCCGCCGACATGTCCGACGACTATAGGGTCGTCCCCACGACCCCGGGAATAGATTGGCCCGCCACCGTCATGTCCGGCGACTATCGTATCGTCCCCACGACTACGGGCCAAAGTTGGCCAGCCGCCGACATGTCCGACGACTATTGGGTCGTCCCCACGACCACGGGCCAATGTTGGCCAGCCGCCGACATGTCCGAAGACTATAGGGTCGTCCCCACGTCCCAGGGACTAGATTGGCCAGCCGCCGACATGTCCAACGACTATAGAGTCGTCCCCACGACACCGGGACAAAGTTGGCCAGCCGCTGACATGTCCAACGACTATTGGGTCGTCCCCACGACCACGGGTCAATGTTGGCCAGCCGCCGACATGTCCCACGACTATAGGGTCGTCCCCACGACCACGGGCCAAAGTTGGCCAGCCGCCGACATGTCCGACGACTATAGGGTCGTCCCCACGACCCCGGGCCAAAGATGTCCAGCCGCCGTCTTGTCCGACGACTATAGGGTCGTCCCCACGACCCCGGGACTAGATTGGCCCGCCACCGTCATGTCCGACGACTATAGAGTCGTCCCCACAACCCCAGGCCAAAGTTGGCCAGCCGCCGACATGTCCAACGACTATTGGGTCGTCCCCACGACCACGGGCCAAAGTTGGCCAGCCGCCGACATGTCCGACGACTATAGGGTCGTTCCCACGACCCCGGGAATAGATTGGCCCGCCACCGTCATGTCCGGCGACTATCGGATCGTCCCCACGACTACGGGCCAAAGTTGGCCAGCCGCCGACATGTCCGACGACTATAGGGTCGTCCCCACGACCCCGGGACTAGATTGGCCCGCCACCGTCATGTCCAACGACTATAGGGTCGTCCCCACGACCCCGGGACTAGATTGGCCCGCCACCGTCATGTCCGACGAATATACGGTCGTCCCCACGACCCCGGGCCAATAATGGCCAATCGCCGACATGTCCGATGACTATAGGGTCGTACCTACGACCCCGGGACTTGATTGGCCCGGCACCGTCATATCCATCGACTATCGGATCGTCCCCACGACCACGGGCCAAAGTTGGCCAGCCGCCGACATGTCCAACGACTATTGGGTCGTCCCCACGACCACGGGCCAAAGTTGGCCAGCCGCTGACATGTCCGACGACTATAGTGTCGTCCCCACGACCCCGGTACTAGATTGGCCCGCCGCCGACATGTCCGACGACTATTGGGTCGTCCCCACGACCACGGGCCAAAGTTGGCCAGCCGCCGACATGTCCGACGACTATAGGGTCGTTCCCACGACCCCGGGAATAGATTGGCCCGCCACCGTCATGTCCGGCGACTATCGGATCGTCCCCACGACTACGGGCCAAAGTTGGCCAGCCGCCGACATGTGCGACGACTATTGGATCGTCCCCACGACCACGGGCCAAAGTTGGCCAGCCGCCGACATGTCCGACGACTATAGGGTCGTCCCCACGACCCCGGGCCAAAGATGTCCAGCCGCCGTCATGTCCGACGACTATAGGGTCGTCCCCACGACCCCGGGACTAGATTGGCCCGCCACCGTCATGTCCAACGACTATAGGGTCGTTCCCACAACCACGGGCCAAAGTTGGCCAGCCGCCGACATGTCCAACGACTATTGGGTCGTCCCCGCGACCACGGGCCAAAGTTGGCCAGCCGCCGACATGTCCGACGACTATAGGGTCGCCCCCAAGACCGCGGGACTAGGTTGGCCACCCGCCGACATGTCCGACGATTATAGGGTCGTCCCCACGACCCCGGGCCAAAGTTGGCAAGCCGCCGAAATGTCCGACGACTGTAGGGTCGTCCCCACGGCCCCGGGGCTAGATTGGCCCGCCACCGTCATGTCCAACGACTATAGGGTCGTTCCCACAACCACGGGCCAAAGTTGGCCAGCCGCCGACATGTCCAACGACTATTGGGTCGTCCCCGCGACCACGGGCCAAAGTTGGCCAGCCGCCGACATGTCCAACGACTATAGGGTCGTCCCCACAACCACGGGCCAAAGTTGGCCAGCCGCCGACATGTCCAACGACTATTGGGTCGTCCCCACGACCACGGGCCAAAGTTGGCCAGCCGCCGACATGTCCGACGACTATAGGGTCGTTCCCACGACCCCGGGAATAGATTGGCCCGCCACCGTCATGTCCGGCGACTATCGGATCGTCCCCACGACTACGGGCCAAAGTTGGCCAGCCGCCGACATGTCCGACGACTATAGGGTCGTCCCCACGACCCCGGGACTAGATTGGCCCGCCACCGTCATGTCCAACGACTATAGGGTCGTCCCCACGACCCCGGGACTAGATTGGCCCGCCACCGTCATGTCCGACGAATATACGGTCGTCCCCACGACCCCGGGCCAATAATGGCCAATCGCCGACATGTCCGATGACTATAGGGTCGTACCTACGACCCCGGGACTTGATTGGCCCGGCACCGTCATATCCATCGACTATCGGATCGTCCCCACGACCACGGGCCAAAGTTGGCCAGCCGCCGACATGTCCAACGACTATAGAGTCGTCCCCACGACACCGGGCCAAAGTTGGCCAGCCACCGACATGTCCGAAGACTATAGGGTCGTCCCCACGACCCCGGTACTAGATTGGCCCGCCGCCGACATGTCCGACGACTATAGACTCGTCACCACGACACCGGGGCAAAGTTGGCCAGCCGCTGACATGTCCAACGACTATTGGGTCGTCTCCACGACCACGGGCCAATGTTGGCCAGCCGCCGACATGTCCGAAGACTATAGCGTCGTCCCCACGACCTCGGGACTAGATTGGCCCGCTACCGTCATGTCCGACGACTATACGGTCGTCCCCACGACCACGGGCCAAAGTTGGCCTGCCGCCGAAATGTCCGACGACTGTAAGGTCGTCCCCGCGACCACGGGACTAGATTGGCCCGCCACCGCCATGTCCGACGACAATAGGGTCGTCCCCACGACCGCGGGACTAGGTTGACCTGCCGCCAACATGTCCGACGACTATAGGGTCGTCCCCACGACCACGGGCCAAAGTTGGCCGGCCGCCGAAATATCCGACGACTATAGGGTCGTTCCCATGACCCCGGGACTAGATTGGCCCGCCACCGTCATGTCCGACGACTACAGGGTCGTGCCCACGACCCCGGGAATAGATTGCCCCGCCACCGTCATGTCCAACGACTATCGGATCGTCCCCACGACCACGGGCCAAAGTTGGCCAGCCGCCGACATGTCCGACGACTATTGGGTCGTCCCCACGACCACGGGCCAAAGTTGGCCAGCCGCCGACATGTCCGACGACTATAGGGTCGTCCCCACGACCCCGGGACTAGATTGGCCCGCCACCGTCATGTCCAACGACTATAGGGTCGTCCCCACGACCCCGGGACTAGATTGGCCCGCCACCGTCATGTCCGACGAATATACGGTCGTCCCCACGACCCCGGGCCAATAATGGCCAATCGCCGACATGTCCGATGACTATAGGGTCGTACCTACGACCCCGGGACTTGATTGGCCCGGCACCGTCATATCCATCGACTATCGGATCGTCCCCACGACCACGGGCCAAAGTTGGCCAGCCGCCGACATGTCCAACGACTATTGGGTCGTCCCCACGACCACGGGCCAAAGTTGGCCAGCCGCTGACATGTCCGACGACTATAGTGTCGTCCCCACGACCCCGGTACTAGATTGGCCCGCCGCCGACATGTCCGACGACTATAGAGTCGTCCCCACGACACCGGGCCAAAGTTGGCCAGCCACCGACATGTCCGACGACTATAGGGTCGTCCCCACGACTCCGGGAATAGATTGGCCCGCCACCGTCATGTCCGGTGACTATCGGATCGTCCCCACGACTACGGGCCAAAGTTGGCCAGCCGCCGACATGTCCGACGACTATAGGGTCGTCCCCACGATACCGGGAATAGATTGGCCCGCCACCGTCATGTCCGGCGACTATCGGATCGTCCCCACGACTACGGGCCAAAGTTGGCCAGCCGCCGACATGTCCAACGACTATTGGGTCGTCCCCACGACCACGGGCCAAAGTTGGCCAGCCGCCGACATGTCCGACGACTATAGTGTCGTCCCCACGACCCCGGTACTAGATTGGCCCGCCGCCGACATGTCCGACGACTATAGAGTCGTCCCCACGACACCGGGCCAAAGTTGGCCAGCCACCGACATGTCCGACGACTATAGGGTCGTCCCCACGACTCCGGGAATAGATTGGCCCGCCACCGTCATGTCCAGTGACTATCGGATCGTCCCCACGACTACGGGCCAAAGTTGGCCAGCCGCCGACATGTCCGACGACTATAGGGTCGTCCCCACGTCCCCGGGACTAGATTGGCCAGCCGCCGACATGTCCAACGACTATAGAGTCGTCCCCACGACACCGGGCCAAAGTTGGCCAGCCGCCGACATGTCCGACGACTATAGGGTCGTCCCCACGACCCCGGGAATAGATTGGTCCGCCACCGTCATGTCCGGCGACTATCGGATCGTCCCCACGACTACGGGCCAAAGTTGGCCAGCCGCCGACATGTCCGACGACTATTGGGTCGTCCCCACGACCAGGGGCCAAAGTTGGCCAGCCGCCGACATGTCCGAAGACTATAGCGTCGTCCCCACGTCCCCGGGACTAGATTGGCCAGCCGCCGACATGTCCAACGACTATAGAGTCGTCCCCACGACACCGGGCCAAAGTTGGCCAGCCGCTGACATGTCCAACGACTATTGGGTCGTCCCGACGACCTCGGGACTAGATTGGCCAGCCGCTGACATGTCCGACGACTATAGGGTCGTCCCCACGACCACGGGCCAAAGTTGGCCAGCCGCCGACATGTCCGACGACTATAGGGTCGTCCCCACGACCCCGGGCCAAAGATGTCCAGCCGCCGTCTTGTCCGACGACTATAGGGTCGTCCCCACGACCCCGGGACTAGATTGGCCCGCCACCGTCATGTCCAACGACTATAGGGTCGTCCCCACAACCCCAGGCCAAAGTTGGCCAGCCGCCGACATGTCCAACGACTATTGGGTCGTCCCCACGACCACGGACCAAAGTTGGCCAGCCGCCGACATGTCCGACGACTATAGGGTCGTCCCCACGACCCCGGGATTAGATTGGCCCGCCACCGTCATGTCCGGCGACTATCGGATCGTCCCCACGACTACGGGCCAAAGTTGGCCAGCCGCCGACATGTCCGACGACTATAGGGTCGTCCCCACGACCCCGGGACTAGATTGGCCAGCCACCGTCATGTCCAACGATTATAGGGTCGTCCCCACGACCCCGGGACTAGATTGGCCCGCCACCGTCATGTCCGACGAATATACGGTCGTCCCCACGACCCCGGGCCAATAATGGCCAATCGCCGACATGTCCGATGACTATAGGGTCGTACCTACGACCCCAGGACTTGATTGGCCCGGCACCGTCATATCCATCGACTATCGGATCGTCCCCACGACCACGGGCCAAAGTTGGCCAGCCGCCGACATGTCCAACGACTATTGGGTCGTCCCCACGACCACGGGCCAAAGTTGGCCAGCCGCCGACATGTCCGACGACTATAGTGTCGTCCCCACGACCCCGGTACTAGATTGGCCCGCCGCCGACATGTCCGACGACTATAGAGTCGTCCCCACGACACCGGGCCAAAGTTGGCCAGCCACCGACATGTCCGACGACTATAGGGTCGTCCCCACGACTCCGGGAATAGATTGGCCCGCCACCGTCATGTCCGGTGACTATCGGATCGTCCCCACGACTACGGGCCAAAGTTGGCCAGCCGCCGACATGTCCGACGACTATAGGGTCGTCCCCACGACACCGGGAATAGATTGGCCCGCCACCGTCATGTCCGGCGACTATCGGATCGACCCCACGACTACGGGCCAAAGTTGGCCATCCGCCGACATGTCCGACGACTATTGGGTCGTCCCCACGACCACGGGCCAAAGTTGGCCAGCCGCCGACATGTCCGAAGACTATAGGGTCGTCCCCACGACCCCGGTACTAGATTGGCCCGCCGCCGACATGTCCGACGACTATAGAGTCGTCACCACGACACCGGGGCAAAGTTGGCCAGCCGCTGACATGTCCATCGACTATCGGATCGTCCCCACGACCACGGGCCAAAGTTGGCCAGCCGCCGACATGTCCGACGACTATTGGGTCGTCCCCACGACCACGGGCCAAAGTTGGCCAGCCGCTGACATGTCCGACGACTATAGTGTCGTCCCCACGACCCCGGTACTAGATTGGCCCGCCGCCGACATGTCCGACGACTATAGAGTCGTCCCCACGACACCGGGCCAAAGTTGGCCAGCCACCGACATGTCCGACGACTATAGGGTCGTCCCCACGACTCCGGGAATAGATTGGCCCGCCACCGTCATGTCCGGTGACTATCGGATCGTCCCCACGACTACGGGCCAAAGTTGGCCAGCCGCCGACATGTCCGACGACTATAGGGTCGTCCCCACGATACCGGGAATAGATTGGCCCGCCACCGTCATGTCCGGCGACTATCGGATCGTCCCCACGACTACGGGCCAAAGTTGGCCAGCCGCCGACATGTCCAACGACTATTGGGTCGTCCCCACGACCACGGGCCAAAGTTGGCCAGCCGCCGACATGTCCGACGACTATAGTGTCGTCCCCACGACCCCGGTACTAGATTGGCCCGCCGCCGACATGTCCGACGACTATAGAGTCGTCCCCACGACACCGGGCCAAAGTTGGCCAGCCACCGACATGTCCGACGACTATAGGGTCGTCCCCACGACTCCGGGAATAGATTGGCCCGCCACCGTCATGTCCAGTGACTATCGGATCGTCCCCACGACTACGGGCCAAAGTTGGCCAGCCGCCGACATGTCCGACGACTATAGGGTCGTCCCCACGTCCCCGGGACTAGATTGGCCAGCCGCCGACATGTCCAACGACTATAGAGTCGTCCCCACGACACCGGGCCAAAGTTGGCCAGCCGCCGACATGTCCGACGACTATAGGGTCGTCCCCACGACCCCGGGAATAGATTGGTCCGCCACCGTCATGTCCGGCGACTATCGGATCGTCCCCACGACTACGGGCCAAAGTTGGCCAGCCGCCGACATGTCCGACGACTATTGGGTCGTCCCCACGACCAGGGGCCAAAGTTGGCCAGCCGCCGACATGTCCGAAGACTATAGCGTCGTCCCCACGTCCCCGGGACTAGATTGGCCAGCCGCCGACATGTCCAACGACTATAGAGTCGTCCCCACGACACCGGGCCAAAGTTGGCCAGCCGCTGACATGTCCAACGACTATTGGGTCGTCCCGACGACCTCGGGACTAGATTGGCCAGCCGCTGACATGTCCGACGACTATAGGGTCGTCCCCACGACCACGGGCCAAAGTTGGCCAGCCGCCGACATGTCCGACGACTATAGGGTCGTCCCCACGACCCCGGGCCAAAGATGTCCAGCCGCCGTCTTGTCCGACGACTATAGGGTCGTCCCCACGACCCCGGGACTAGATTGGCCCGCCACCGTCATGTCCAACGACTATAGGGTCGTCCCCACAACCCCAGGCCAAAGTTGGCCAGCCGCCGACATGTCCAACGACTATTGGGTCGTCCCCACGACCACGGACCAAAGTTGGCCAGCGGCCGACATGTCCGACGACTATAGGGTCGTCCCCACGACCCCGGGATTAGATTGGCCCGCCACCGTCATGTCCGGCGACTATCGGATCGTCCCCACGACTACGGGCCAAAGTTGGCCAGCCGCCGACATGTCCGACGACTATAGGGTCGTCCCCACGACCCCGGGACTAGATTGGCCAGCCACCGTCATGTCCAACGATTATAGGGTCGTCCCCACGACCCCGGGACTAGATTGGCCCGCCACCGTCATGTCCGACGAATATACGGTCGTCCCCACGACCCCGGGCCAATAATGGCCAATCGCCGACATGTCCGATGACTATAGGGTCGTACCTACGACCCCAGGACTTGATTGGCCCGGCACCGTCATATCCATCGACTATCGGATCGTCCCCACGACCACGGGCCAAAGTTGGCCAGCCGCCGACATGTCCAACGACTATTGGGTCGTCCCCACGACCACGGGCCAAAGTTGGCCAGCCGCCGACATGTCCGACGACTATAGTGTCGTCCCCACGACCCCGGTACTAGATTGGCCCGCCGCCGACATGTCCGACGACTATAGAGTCGTCCCCACGACACCGGGCCAAAGTTGGCCAGCCACCGACATGTCCGACGACTATAGGGTCGTCCCCACGACTCCGGGAATAGATTGGCCCGCCACCGTCATGTCCGGTGACTATCGGATCGTCCCCACGACTACGGGCCAAAGTTGGCCAGCCGCCGACATGTCCGACGACTATAGGGTCGTCCCCACGACACCGGGAATAGATTGGCCCGCCACCGTCATGTCCGGCGACTATCGGATCGTCCCCACGACTACGGGCCAAAGTTGGCCATCCGCCGACATGTCCGACGACTATTGGGTCGTCCCCACGACCACGGGCCAAAGTTGGCCAGCCGCCGACATGTCCGAAGACTATAGGGTCGTCCCCACGACCCCGGTACTAGATTGGCCCGCCGCCGACATGTCCGACGACTATAGAGTCGTCACCACGACACCGGGGCAAAGTTGGCCAGCCGCTGACATGTCCAACGACTATTGGGTCGTCTCCACGACCACGGGCCAATGTTGGCCAGCCGCCGACATGTCCGACGACTATAGGGTCGTCCCCACGACCACGGGCCAAAGTTGGCCAGCCGCCGAAATGTCCGACGACTATAGGGTCGTCCCCACGACCTCGGGACTAGATTGGCCCGCTACCGTCATGTCCGACGACTATAGGGTCGTCCCCACGACCACGGGCCAAAGTTGGCCTGCCGCCGAAATGTCCGACGACTGTAGGGTCGTCCCCGCGACCACGGGACTAGATTGGCCCGCCACCGCCATGTCCGACGACAATAGGGTCGTCCCCACGACCGCGGGCCAAAGATGTCCAGCCGCCGTCTTGTCCGACGACTATAGGGTCGTCCCCACGACCCCGGGACTAGATTGGCCCGCCACCGTCATGTCCGACGATTATAGGGTCGTCCCCACGACCGCGAGACTAGATTGGCCCGCCACCGTCATGTCCGACGATTATAGCGTCGTCCCCACGACCCCGGGACAAGCTTGGCCCGCCGCCGACTTGTCCGACGACTATAGGGTCGTCCCCACGACCCCGGGACTAGATTGGCCCGCCACCGTCATGTCCGACGACAATAGGGTCGTCCCCACGACCCCGGGTCTAGGTTGGCCAGCCGCCGACATGTCCGACGACTATAGAATCGTCCCCACGACACCGGGCTAAAGTTGGACAGCCGCCGACATGTCCGACGACTATAGGATCGTCCCCACGACCCCGGGACTAGATTGGCCCGCCACCGTCATGTCCGACGACAATAGGGTCGTCCCCACGACCCCGGGTCTAGGTTGGCCAGCCGCCGACTTGTCCGACGACTATAGGGTCGTACCCACGACCCCGGGACTAGGCTGACAAGCCGCCAACATGTCCGACGACTACAGGGTCGTCCCCACGACACCGGGCCAAAGATGTCCAGCCGCCGTCTTGTCCGACGACTATAGGGTCGTCCCCACGACCCCGAGTCCAGGTGGGCCAGCCGCCGACATTCCGACGACTATAGAGTCGTCCCCACGACCCCGGGCCAAAGTTGGCCAGCCGCCGACATGTCCGACGACTATAGGGTCGTCCCCACGACCCCGGGACTAGATTGGTCCGCCACCGTCATGTCCGACGACTATAGGGTCGTCCCCACGACCCCGGGCCAAAGTTGGCTAGCCGCCGACATGTCCGACGACTATAGGGTCGTCCCCACGACCCCGAGACTAGCTTGGCCCGCCACCGTCATGTCCGACGACAATAGGGTCGTCCCCACGACCCCGGGTCCAGGTTGGCCAGCCGCCGACATTTCCGACGACTATAGAGTCGTCCCCACGACACCGGGCCAAAGTTGGCCAGCCGCCGACATGTCCGACGACTATAGGGTCGTCCCCACGACCCCGGGACTAGATTGGCCCGCCACCGTCATGTCCGACGATTATAGGGTCGTCCCCACGACCGCGAGACTAGATTGGCCCGCCACCGTCATGTCCGACGACAATAGGGTCGTCCCCACGACCCCGGGACTAGATTGGCCCGCCACCGTCATGTCCAACGACTATAGGGTCGTTCCCACAACCACGGGCCAAAGTTGGCCAACCGCCGACATGTCCGACGACTATTGGATCGTCCCCACGACCACGGGCCAAAGTTGGCCAGCCGCCGACATGTCCGACGACTATAGGGTCGTCCCCACGACCCCGGGCCAAAGTTGGCAAGCCGCCGAAATGTCCGACGACTATAGGGTCGTCCCCACGACCCCGGGACTAGGTTGGCCAGCCGCCGACATGTCCGACGACTATAGGGTCGTCCCGACGACCCCGGGCCAATGTTGGCCAATCGCCAACATGTCCGACGACTATAGGGTCGTCCCTACGACCCCGGGACTAGCTTGGCCCGCCACCGTCATGTCCAACGATTATAGGGTCGTCCCCACGACCCCGGGACTAGATTGGCCCGCCACCGTCAAGTCCGACGACTATAGGGTCGTCCCCACGACCACGGGCCAAAGTTGGCATGCCGCCGAAATGTCCGACGATTATAGGGTCGTCCCCACGACCCCGGGCCAAAGTTGGCAAGCCGCCGAAATGTCCGAAGACTGTAGGGTCGTCCCCACGACCCCGGGACAAGCTTGGCCCGCCGCCGACTTGTCCGACGAATATAGGGTCGTCCCCACGAACTCGGGACTAGATTGGCCCGCTACCGTCAAGTCCGACGACTATAGGGTCGTCCCACGACCCCGGGCCAAAGTTGGCATGCCGCCGAAATGTCCGACGATTATAGGGTCGTCCCCACGACCCCGGGCCAAAGTTGGCAAGCCGCCGAAATGTCCGAAGACTGTAGGGTCGTCCCCACGACCCCGGGACAAGTTTGGCCCGCCGCCGACTTGTCCGACGAATATAGGGTCGTCCCCACGACCTCGGGACTAGATTGGCCCGCTACCGTCCAGTCCGACGACTACAGGGTCGTCCCACGACCCCGGGCCAAAGTTGGCAAGCCGCCCAAATGTCCGACGACTGTAGGGTCGTCTCCACGACCCCGGGACTAGATTGGCCCGCCACCGTCATGTCCAACGACTATAGGGTCGTTCCCACAACCACGGGCCAAAGTTGGCCAACCGCCGACATGTCCGACGACTATTGGATCGTCCCCACGACCACGGGCCAAAGTTGGCCAGCCGCCGACATGTCCGACGACTATAGGGTCGTCCCCACGACCCCGGGCCAAAGTTGGCAAGCCGCCGAAATGTCCGACGACTATAGGGTCGTCCCCACGACCCCGGGACTAGGTTGGCCAGCCGCCGACATGTCCGACGACTATAGGGTCGTCCCGACGACCCCGGGCCAATGTTGGCCAATCGCCAACATGTCCGACGACTATAGGGTCGTCCCTACGACCCCGGGACTAGCTTGGCCCGCCACCGTCATGTCCAACGATTATAGGGTCGTCCCCACGACCCCGGGACTAGATTGGCCCGCCACCGTCATGTCCGACGACAATAGGGTCGTCCCCACGACCCCGGGTCCAGGTTGGCCAGCCGCCGACATTTCCGACGACTATAGAGTCGTCCCCACGACACCGGGCCAAAGTTGGCCAGCCGCCGACATGTCCGACGACTATAGGGTCGTCCCCACGACCCCGGGACTAGATTGGCCCGCCGCCGTCATGTCCGACGATTATAGGGTCGTCCCCACGACCGCGAGACTAGATTGGCCCGCCACCGACATGTCCGACGACTATAGGGTCGTCCCCACGACCCCGGGACTAGATTGGCCCGCCACCGTCATGTCCGACGATTATAGGGTCGTCCCCACGACCGCGAGACTAGATTGGCCCGCCACCGTCATGTCCGACGACAATAGGGTCGTCCCCACGACCCCGGGACTAGATTGGCCCGCCACCGTCATGTCCAACGACTATAGGGTCGTTCCCACAACCACGGGCCAAAGTTGGCCAACCGCCGACATGTCCGACGACTATTGGATCGTCCCCACGACCACGGGCCCAAGTTGGCCAGCCGCCGACATGTCCGACGACTATAGGGTCGTCCCCACGACCCCGGGCCAAAGTTGGCAAGCCGCCGAAATGTCCGACGACTATAGGGTCGTCCCCACGACCCCGGGACTAGGTTGGCCAGCCGCCGACATGTCCGACGACTATAGGGTCGTCCCGACGACCCCGGGCCAATGTTGGCCAATCGCCAACATGTCCGACGACTATAGGGTCGTCCCTACGACCCCGGGACTAGCTTGGCCCGCCACCGTCATGTCCAACGATTATAGGGTCGTCCCCACGACCCCGGGACTAGATTGGCCCGCCACCGTCAAGTCCGACGACTATAGGGTCGTCCCCACGACCACGGGCCAAAGTTGGCATGCCGCCGAAATGTCCGACGATTATAGGGTCGTCCCCACGACCCCGGGCCAAAGTTGGCAAGCCGCCGAAATGTCCGAAGACTGTAGGGTCGTCCCCACGACCCCGGGACAAGCTTGGCCCGCCGCCGACTTGTCCGACGAATATAGGGTCGTCCCCACGAACTCGGGACTAGATTGGCCCGCTACCGTCAAGTCCGACGACTATAGGGTCGTCCCACGACCCCGGGCCAAAGTTGGCATGCCGCCGAAATGTCCGACGATTATAGGGTCGTCCCCACGACCCCGGGCCAAAGTTGGCAAGCCGCCGAAATGTCCGAAGACTGTAGGGTCGTCCCCACGACCCCGGGACAAGCTTGGCCCGCCGCCGACTTGTCCGACGAATATAGGGTCGTCCCCACGACCTCGGGACTAGATTGGCCCGCTACCGTCCAGTCCGACGACTACAGGGTCGTCCCACGACCCCGGGCCAAAGTTGGCAAGCCGCCCAAATGTCCGACGACTGTAGGGTCGTCTCCACGACCCCGGGAATAGATTGGCCCGCCACCGTCAAGTCCGACGACTATAGGGTCGTCCCCACGACCTCGGGACTAGGTTGGCCAGCCGCCGACATGTCCGACCACTATTGGGTCGTCCCCACGACCACGGGCCAAAGTTGGCCCGCCGCCGACATATCCGACGACTATAGGGTCGTCCCCACGACCCCGTGACTAGATTGGCCCGTCACCATCATGTCCAACGACTATAGGGTCGTCCCCACCACCACGGGCCAAAGTTGGCCAGCCGCCGACATGTCCGACGATTATCGGATCGTCCCCACGACTACGGGCCAAAGTTGGCCAGCCGCCGACATGTCCGACGACTATAGGGTCGTCCCCACGACCCCGGGACTAGGTTGGCCAGCCGCCGACATGTCCGACCACTATTGGGTCGTCCCCACGACCACGGGCCAAAGTTGGCCCGCCGCCGTCTTGTCCGACGACTATAGGGTCGTCCCCACGACCCCGAGTCCAGGTTGGCCAGCCGCCGACATTCCGACGACTATAGAGTCGTCCCCACGACCCCGGGCCAAAGTTGGCCAGCCGCCGACATGTCCGACGACTATAGGGTCGTCCCCACGACCCCGGGTATAGATTGGTCCGCCACCGTCATGTCCGACGACTATAGGGTCGTCCCCACGACCCCGGGCCAAAGTTGGTCAGCCGCCGAAATGTCCGACGACTATAGGGTCGTCCCCACGACCCCGGGCCAAAGTTGGCAAGCCGCTGAAATGTCCGACGACTTTAGGGTTGTCCCCACGACCCCGGGACTACATTGGCCCGCCACCGTCAAGTCCGACGACTATAGGGTCGTCCCCAGGACCTCGGGACTAGATTCGCCCGCCACCGTCAAGTCCGACGACTATAGGGTCGTCCCCACTACCCCGGGCCAAAGTTGGCAACCCGCCGAAATGTCCGACGACTGTAGGGTCGTCCCCACGACCCCGGGACTAGATTGGCCCGCCACCGTCAAGTCCGACGACTATAGGGTCGCCCCCACGACCTCGGGACTAGGTTGGCCAGCTGCCGACATGTCCGACCACTATTGGGTCGTCCCCACGACACCGGGCCAAAGTTGGCCAGCCGCCGACATGTCCGACGACAATAGGGTCGTCCCCACGACCCCGGGACAAGGTTGGCCCGCCGCCGACTTGTCCGACGACTATAGGGTCGTACCCACGACCCCGGGACTAGGCTGACAAGCCGCCAACATGTCCGACGACTATAGGGTCGTCCCCACGACCCCGGGCCAATGATGTCCAGCCGCCGTCCTGTCCGACGACTATTGGGTCGTCCCCACGACCCCGGGACAAGGTTGGCCCGCCGCCGACTTGTCCGACGACTATAGGGTCGTTCCCACGACCCTGGGACTAGGCTGACAAGCCGCCAACATGTCCGACGACTATAGGGTCGTCCCCACGACCCCGGGCCAAAGATGTCCAGCCGCCGTCTTGTCCGACGACTATAGGGTCGTCCCCACGACCCCGAGTCCAGGTTGGCCAGCCGCCGACATTTCCGACGACTATAGAGTCGTCCCCACGACCCCGGGCCAAAGTTGGCCAGCCGCCGACATGTCCGACGACTATAGGGTCGTCCCCACGACCCCGGGACAAGGTTGGCCCGCCGCCGACTTGTCCGACGACTATAGGGTCGTACCCACGACCCCGGGACTAGGCTGACAAACCGCCAACATGTCCGACGACTATAGGGTCGTCCCCACGACCCCGGGCCAATGATGTCCAGCCGCCGTCTTGTCCGACGACTATAGGGTCGTCCCCACGACCCCGGGACTAGATTGGCCCGCCACCGTCATGTCCAACGATTATAGGGTCGTCCCCACAACCACGGGCCAAAGTTGGCCAGCCGCCGACATGTCCGACGACTATAGGGTCGTCCCCACGACCCCGGGCCAAAGTTGGCCAGCCGCCAACATGTCCGACGACTATAGGGTCGTCCCCACGACCCCGAAACTAGATTGGCCCGTCACCGTCATGTCCGACGACAATAGGGTCGTCCCCACGACCCCGGGCCAGGTTGGCCAGCGGCCGACATTTCCGACGACTATAGAGTCGTCCCCACGACACCGGGCCAAAGTTGGACAGCCGCCGACATGTCCGACGACTATAGGGTCGTCCCCACGACCCCGGGCCAATGTTGGCCAATCGCCGACATGTCCGACGACTATAGGGTCGTCCCAACGACCCCGGGACTAGATTGGCCCGCCAGCGTCATGTCCAACGACTATAGGGTCGTCCCCACGACCACGGGCCAAAGTTGGCATGCCGCCGAAATGTCCGACGATTATAGGGTCGTCCCCACGACCCCGGGCCAAAGTTGGCAAGCCGCCGAAATGTCCGAAGACTGTAGGGTCGTCCCCACGACCCCGGGACTAGATTGGCCCCCCACCGTCATGTCCAACGACTATAGGGTCGTCCCCACGACCCCGGGCCAAAGTTGGCCAGCCGCCGACATGTCCGACGACTATAGGGTCGCCCCCACGACCCCGAGACTCGATTGGCCCGTCACCGTCATGTCCGACGACAATAGGGTCGTCCCCACGACCCCGGGCCAGGTTGGCCAGCGGCCGACATTTCCGACGACTATAGAGTCGTCCCCACGACACCGGGCCAAAGTTGGACAGCCGCCGACATGTGCGACGACTATAGGGTCGTCCCCACGACCCCGGGCCAATGTTGGCCAATCGCCGACATGTCCGACGACTATAGGGTCGTCCCTACGACCCCGGGACTAGATTGGCCCGCCAGCGTCATGTCCAACGACTATAGGGTCGTCGCCACGACCACGGGCCAAAGCTGGCATGCCGCCGAAATGTCCGACGATTATAGGGTCGTCCCCACGACCCCGGGCCAAAGTTGGCAAGCCGCCGAAATGTCCGAAGACTGTAGGGTCGTCCCCACGACCCCGGGACTAGATTGGCCCCCCACCGTTATGTCCAACGACTATAGGGTCGTTCCCACGACCACGGGCCAAAGTTGGCCAGCCGCCGACATGTCCGACGACTATAGGGTCGTCCCCACGACCCCGGGACTAGATTGGTCCGCCACCGTCTTGTCCGACGACTATAGGGTCGTCCCCACGACCCCGGGCCAAAGTTGACCCGCCGCCGACATGTCCGACGACTATAGGGTCGTCCCCACGACCCCGGGCCAATGTTGGCCAATCGCCGACATGTCCAACGACTATAGGGTCGTCCCTACGACCCAGGGACTAGATTAGCCCGCCACCTTCATGTCCAACGACTATAGGGTCGTCCCCACGACCCCGGGACTAGATTGGCCCGCCACCGTCAAGTCCGACGACTATAGGGTCGTCCCCACGAACTCGGGACTAGGTTGGCCAGCCGCCGACATGTCCGACCACTATTGGGTCGTCCCCACGACCACGGCCCAAAGTTGGCCAGCCGCCGACATATCCGACGACTATAGGGTCGTCCCCACGACCCCGGGACTAGCTTGGCCCGACACCGTCATGTCCGACGACTATAGGGTCGTACCCACGACCCCGGGCCAAAGTTGACCAGCCGCCGACATGTCCGACGACTATAGGGTCGTCCCCACGACCCCGGGACTAGATTGGCCCGCCACCGTCATGTCCGACGATTATAGGGTCGTCCCCACGACCGCGAGACTAGATTGGCCCGCCACCGTCATGTCCGACGACAATAGGGTCGTCCCCACGACCCCGGGTCCAGGTTGGCCAGCCGCCGACATTTCCGACGACTATAGAGTCGTCCCCACGACACCGGGCCAAAGTTGGCCAGCCGCCGACATGTCCGACGACTATAGGGTCGTCCCCACGACCCCGGGACAAGGTTGGCCCGCCGCCGACTTGTCCGACGACTATAGGGTCGTACCCACGACCCCGGGACTAGGCTGACAAGCCGCCAACATGTCCGACGACTATAGGGTCGTCCCCACGACCCCGGGCCAATGATGTCCAGCCGCCGTCTTGTCCGACGACTATAGGGTCGTCCCCACGACCCCGGGACTAGATTGGCCCGCCACCGTCATGTCCAACGATTATAGGGTCGTCCCCACAACCACGGGCCAAAGTTGGCCAGCCGCCGACATGTCCGACGACTATAGGGTCGTCCCCACGACCCCGGGCCAATGTTGGCCAATCGCCGACATGTCCAACGACTATAGGGTCGTCCCTACGACCCAGGGACTAGATTAGCCCGCCACCGTCATGTCCAACGACTATAGGGTCGTCCCCACGACCCCGGCACTAGATTGGCCCGCCACCGTCATGTCCGACGACTATAGGGTCGTCCCCACGACCCCGGGCCAAAGTTAGCAAGCCGCCAACATGTCCGACGACTATAGGGTCGTCCCTACGACCCCGAGCCAAAGATGTCCAGCCGCCGTCTTGTCCGACGACTATAGGGTCGTCCCCACGACCCCGAGTCCAGGTTGGCCAGCCGCCGACATTTCCGACGACTATAGAGTCGTCCCCACGACCCCGGGCCAAAGTTGGCCAGCCGCCGACATGTCCGACGACTATAGAGTCGTCCCCACGACACCGGGCCAAAGTTGGCCAGCCGCCGACATGTCCGACGACTATAGGGTCGTCCCCACGACCCCGGGACTAGATTGGCCCGCCACCGTCATGTCCGACGATTATAGGGTCGTCCCCACGACCCCGGGACAAGCTTGGCCCGCCGCCGAATTGTTCGACGACTATAGGGTCGTCCCCACGACCCCGGGACTAGATTGGCCCGACACCGTCATGTCCGACGACTATAGGGTCGTACCCACGACCCCGGGCCAAAGTTGACCAGCCGCCGACATGTCCGACGACTATAGGGTCGTCCCCACGACCCCGGGACTAGATTGGCCCGCCACCGTCATGTCCAACGACTATAGGGTCGTCCCCACAACCACGGGCCAATGTTGGCCAGCCGCCGACATTTCCGACGACTATAGAGTCGTCCCCACGACACCGGGCCAAAGTTGGCCAGCCGCCGACATGTCCGACGACTATAGGGTCGTCCCCACGACCCCGGGACAAGGTTGGCCCGCCGCCGAAATGTCCGACGACTATAGGGTCGTCCCCACGACCCCGGGCCAATGATGTCCAGCCGCCGTCCTGTCCGACGACTATAGGGTCGTCCCCACGACCCCGGGACAAGGTTGGCCCGCCGCCGACTTGTCCGACGACTATAGGGTCGTTCCCACGACCCTGGGACTAGGCTGACAAGCCGCCAACATGTCCGACGACTATAGGGTCGTCCCCACGACCCCGGGCCAAAGATGTCCAGCCGCCGTCTTGTCCGACGACTATAGGGTCGTCCCCACGACCCCGAGTCCAGGTTGGCCAGCCGCCGACATTTCCGACGACTATAGAGTCGTCCCCACGACCCCGGGCCAAAGTTGGCCAGCCGCCGACATGTCCGACGACTATAGGGTCGTCCCCACGACCCCGGGACAAGGTTGGCCCGCCGCCGACTTGTCCGACGACTATAGGGTCGTACCCACGACCCCGGGACTAGGCTGACAAACCGCCAACATGTCCGACGACTATAGGGTCGTCCCCACGACCCCGGGCCAATGATGTCCAGCCGCCGTCTTGTCCGACGACTATAGGGTCGTCCCCACGACCCCGGGACTAGATTGGCCCGCCACCGTCATGTCCAACGATTATAGGGTCGTCCCCACAACCACGGGCCAAAGTTGGCCAGCCGCCGACATGTCCGACGACTATAGGGTCGTCCCCACGACCCCGGGCCAAAGTTGGCCAGCCGCCAACATGTCCGACGACTATAGGGTCGTCCCCACGACCCCGAAACTAGATTGGCCCGTCACCGTCATGTCCGACGACAATAGGGTCGTCCCCACGACCCCGGGCCAGGTTGGCCAGCGGCCGACATTTCCGACGACTATAGAGTCGTCCCCACGACACCGGGCCAAAGTTGGACAGCCGCCGATATGTCCGACGACTATAGGGTCGTCCCCACGACCCCGGGCCAATGTTGGCCAATCGCCGACATGTCCGACGACTATAGGGTCGTCCCAACGACCCCGGGACTAGATTGGCCCGCCAGCGTCATGTCCAACGACTATAGGGTCGTCCCCACGACCACGGGCCAAAGTTGGCATGCCGCCGAAATGTCCGACGATTATAGGGTCGTCCCCACGGCCCCGGGCCAAAGTTGGCAAGCCGCCGAAATGTCCGAAGACTGTAGGGTCGTCCCCACGACCCCGGGACTAGATTGGCCCCCCACCGTCATGTCCAACGACTATAGGGTCGTCCCCACGACCCCGGGCCAAAGTTGGCCAGCCGCCGACATGTCCGACGACTATAGGGTCGCCCCCACGACCCCGAGACTAGATTGGCCCGTCACCGTCATGTCCGACGACAATAGGGTCGTCCCCACGACCCCGGGCCAGGTTGGCCAGCGGCCGACATTTCCGACGACTATAGAGTCGTCCCCACGACACCGGGCCAAAGTTGGACAGCCGCCGACATGTCCGACGACTATAGGGTCGTCCCCACGACCCCGGGCCAAAGTTGGCCAGCCGCCGACATGTTCGAAGACTATAGGGTCGTCCCCACGACCCCGTGCCAAAGATGTCCAGCCGCCGTCTTGTCCGACGACTATAGGGTCGTCCCCACGACCCCGGGACTAGATTGGCCCGCCACCGTCATGTCCAACGACTATAGGGTCGTCCCCACAACCACGGGCCAATGTTGGCCAGCCGCCGACATTTCCGACGACTATAGAGTCGTCCCCACGACACCGGGCCAAAGTTGGCCAGCCGCCGACATGTCCGACGACTATAGGGTCATCCCCACGACCCCGGGACAAGGTTGGCCCGCCGCCGAAATGTCCGACGACTGTAGGGTCGTACCCACGACCCCGGGCCAAAGATGTCCAGCCGCCGTCTTGTCCGACGACTATAGGGTCGTCCCCACGACCCCGGGACTAGATTGGCCCGCCACCGTCATGTCCAACGACCTTAGGGTCGTCCCCACGACCTCGGGTTCAGGTTGGCCAGCCGCCGACATTTCCGACGACTATAGAGTCGTCCCCACGACACCGGTCCAAAGTTGGCCAGCCGCCGACATGTCCGACGACTATAGGGTCGTCCCCACGACCCCGGGACTAGATTGGCCCGCCACCGTCATGTCCAACGACTATAGGGTCGTCCCCACAACCACGGGCCAAAGTTGGCCAGCCGCCGACATGTCCGACGACTATAGGGTCGTCCCCACGACCCCGGGCCAAAGTTGGCAAGCTCCCGACTTGTCCGACGATTATAGGGTCGTACCCACGACACCGGCACTAGGTTGGCCCGCCGCCGACTTGTCCGACGACGATAGGGTCTTCCCCACGACCACGGGCCAAAGTTGGCCAGCCGCCGGCTTGCCCGACGACTATAGGGTCGTCCCCACGTCCCCGGGCCAAAGTTGGCAAGCTGCCGAAATGTCCGACGATTGTAGGGTCGTCCCCGCGACCACGGGACTAGATTGGCCCGCCACCGCCATGTCCGACGACAATAGGGTCGTCCCCACGACCGCGGGACTAGGTTGACCTGCCGCCAACATGTCCGACGACTATTGGGTCGTCCCCACGACCATGGGCCAAACTTGGCCAGCCGCCGACATGTCCGACGACTATAGTGTCGTCCCCACGACCCCGGTACTAGATTGGCCCGCCGCCGACATGTCCGACGACTATAGAGTCGTCCCCACGACACCGGGCCAAAGTTGGCCAGCCGCCGACATGTCCGACGACTATAGGGTCGTCCCCACGACCCCGGGAATAGATTGGCCCGCCACCGTCATGTCCGGCGACTATCGGATCGTCCCCACGACTACGGGCCAAAGTTGGCCAGCCGCCGACATGTCCGACGAATATAGGGTCGTCCCCACGACCCCGGGAATAGATTGGCCCGCCACCGTCATGTCCGGCGACTATCGTATCGTCCCCACGACTACGGGCCAAAGTTGGCCAGCCGCCGACATGTCCGACGACTATTGGGTCGTCCCCACGACCACGGGCCAAAGTTGGCCAGCCGCCGACATGTCCGAAGACTGTAGGGTCGTCCCCAGGACCCCGGGACTAGATTGGCCCACCACCGTCAAGTCCGACGACTATAGGGTCGTCCCCACGACCTCGGGACTAGGTTGGCCAGCCGCCGACATGTCCGACCACTATTGGGTCGTCCCCACGACCAGGGGCCAAAGATGGCCAGCCGCCGACATGTCCGACGACTATAGAGTCGTCCTCACGACCCCGGGACTAGATTGGCCCGCCACCGTCATGTCCAACGACTATAGGGTCGTCCCCACAACCACGGGCCAAAGCTGGCCAGCCGCCGACATGTCCAACGACTATTGGGTCGTCCCCACGACCATGGGCCAAACTTGGCCAGCCGCCGACATGTCCGACGACTATAGTGTCGTCCCCACGACCCCGGTACTAGATTGGCCCGCCGCCGACATGTCCGACGACTATAGAGTCGTCCCCACGACACCGGGCCAAAGTTGGCCAGCCGCCGACATGTCCGACGACTATAGGGTCGTCCCCACGACCCCGGGAATAGATTGGCCCGCCACCGTCATGTCCGGCGACTATCGGATCGTCCCCACGACTACGGGCCAAAGTTGGCCAGCCGCCGACATGTCCGACGAATATAGGGTCGTCCCCACGACCCCGGGAATAGATTGGCCCGCCACCGTCATGTCCGGCGACTATCGTATCGTCCCCACGACTACGGGCCAAAGTTGGCCAGCCGCCGACATGTCCGACGACTATTGGGTCGTCCCCACGACCACGGGCCAAAGTTGGCCAGCCGCCGACATGTCCGAAGACTATAGGGTCGTCCCCACGTCCCCGGGACTAGATTGGCCAGCCGCCGACATGTCCAACGACTATAGAGTCGTCCCCACGACACCGGGCCAAAGTTGGCCAGCCGCTGACATGTCCAACGACTATTGGGTCGTCCCCACGACCACGGGTCAATGTTGGCCAGCCGCCGACATGTCCGACGACTATAGGGTCGTCCCCACGACCACGGGCCAAAGTTGGCCAGCCGCCGACATGTCCGACGACTATAGGGTCGTCCCCACGACCCCGGGCCAAAGATGTCCAGCCGCCGTCTTGTCCGACGACTATAGGGTCGTCCCCACGACCCCGGGACTAGATTGGCCCGCCACCGTCATGTCCAACGACTATAGGGTCGTCCCCACAACCCCAGGCCAAAGTTGGCCAGCCGCCGACATGTCCAACGACTATTGGGTCGTCCCCACGACCACGGGCCAAAGTTGGCCAGCCGCCGACATGTCCGACGACTATAGGGTCGTTCCCACGACCCCGGGAATAGATTGGCCCGCCACCGTCATGTCCGGCGACTATCGTATCGTCCCCACGACTACGGGCCAAAGTTGGCCAGCCGCCGACATGTCCGACGACTATTGGGTCGTCCCCACGACCACGGGCCAAAGTTGGCCAGCCGCCGACATGTCCGAAGACTATAGGGTCGTCCCCACGTCCCCGGGACTAGATTGGCCAGCCGCCGACATGTCCAACGACTATAGAGTCGTCCCCACGACACCGGGCCAAAGTTGGCCAGCCGGTGACATGTCCAACGACTATTGGGTCGTCCCCACGACCACGGGTCAATGTTGGCCAGCCGCCGACATGTCCGACGACTATAGGGTCGTCCCCACGACCACGGGCCAAAGTTGGCCAGCCGCCGACATGTCCGACGACTATAGGGTCGTCCCCACGACCCCGGGCCAAAGATGTCCAGCCGCCGTCTTGTCCGACGA
This sequence comes from Andrena praecox, assembly GCA_963932275.1. Taxonomy (NCBI): domain Eukaryota; kingdom Metazoa; phylum Arthropoda; class Insecta; order Hymenoptera; family Andrenidae; genus Andrena; species Andrena praecox. Next base: position 249,626 of record CAWVQO010000346.1, on the reverse strand, counting down.
CTATAGGGTCGTCCCCACGACCCCGGGACTAGATTGGCCCGCCACCGTCATGTCCAACGACTATAGGGTCGTCCCCACAACCCCAGGCCAAAGTTGGCCAGCCGCCGACATGTCCAACGACTATTGGGTCGTCCCCACGACCACGGGCCAAAGTTGGCCAGCCGCCGACATGTCCGACGACTATAGGGTCGTTCCCACGACCCCGGGAATAGATTGGCCCGCCACCGTCATGTCCGGCGACTATCGGATCGTCCCCACGACTACGGGCCAAAGTTGGCCAGCCGCCGACATGTCCGACGACTATAGGGTCGTCCCCACGACCCCGGGACTAGATTGGCCCGCCACCGTCATGTCCAACGACTATAGGGTCGTCCCCACGACCCCGGGACTAGATTGGCCCGCCACCGTCATGTCCGACGAATATACGGTCGTCCCCACGACCCCGGGCCAATAATGGCCAATCGCCGACATGTCCGATGACTATAGGGTCGTACCTACGACCCCGGGACTTGATTGGCCCGGCACCGTCATATCCATCGACTATCGGATCGTCCCCACGACCACGGGCCAAAGTTGGCCAGCCGCCGACATGTCCAACGACTATAGAGTCGTCCCCACGACACCGGGCCAAAGTTGGCCAGCCACCGACATGTCCGACGACTATAGGGTCGTCCCCACGACTCCGGGAATAGATTGGCCCGCCACCGTCATGTCCGGTGACTATCGGATCGTCCCCACGACTACGGGCCAAAGTTGGCCAGCCGCCGACATGTCCGACGACTATAGGGTCGTCCCCACGACACCGGGAATAGATTGGCCCGCCACCGTCATGTCCGGCGACTATCGGATCGTCCCCACGACTACGGGCCAAAGTTTGCCAGCCGCCGACATGTCCGACGACTATTGGGTCGTCCCCACGACCACGGGCCAAAGTTGGCCAGCCGCCGACATGTCCGAAGACTATAGGGTCGTCCCCACGACCCCGGTACTAGATTGGCCCGCCGCCGACATGTCCGACGACTATAGACTCGTCACCACGACACCGGGGCAAAGTTGGCCAGCCGCTGACATGTCCAACGACTATTGGGTCGTCTCCACAACCACGGGCCAATGTTGGCCAGCCGTCGACATGTCCGACGACTATAGGGTCGTCCCCACGACCACGGGCCAAAGTTGGCCAGCCGCCGAAATGTCCGACGACTATAGGGTCGTCCCCACGACCTCGGGACTAGATTGGCCCGCTACCGTCATGTCCGACGACTATACGGTCGTCCCCACGACCACGGGCCAAAGTTGGCCTGCCGCCGAAATGTCCGACGACTGTAAGGTCGTCCCCGCGACCACGGGACTAGATTGGCCCGCCACCGCCATGTCCGACGACAATAGGGTCGTCCCCACGACCGCGGGACTAGGTTGACCTGCCGCCAACATGTCCGACGACTATAGGGTCGTCCCCACGACCACGGGCCAAAGTTGGCCGGCCGCCGAAATATCCGACGACTATAGGGTCGTTCCCATGACCCCGGGACTAGATTGGCCCGCCACCGTCATGTCCGACGACTACAGGGTCGTGCCCACGACCCCGGGAATAGATTGCCCCGCCACCGTCATGTCCAACGACTATCGGATCGTCCCCACGACCACGGGCCAAAGTTGGCCAGCCGCCGACATGTCCGACGACTATTGGGTCGTCCCCACGACCACGGGCCAAAGTTGGCCAGCCGCCGACATGTCCGACGACTATTGGATCGTCCCCACGACCACGGGCCAAAGTTGGCCAGCCGCCGACATGTCCGACGACTATAGGGTCGTTCCCATAACCCCGGGACTAGATTGGCCCGCCACCGTCATGTCCGACGACTACAGGGTCGTCCCCACGACCCCGGGAATAGATTGCCCCGCCATCGTTATTTCCGACGACTATAGGGTCGTCCCCACGACCACGGGCCAAAGTTGGCCGGCCGCCGACATGTCCGAAGACTATAGGGTCGTTCCCACGACCCTGGGACTAGATTGGCCCGCCACCGTCATGTCCGACGACTATAGGGTCGTCCCCACGACCCCGGGCCAAAGATGTCCAGCCGCCGTCTTGTCCGACGACTATAGGGTCGTCCCCACGACCCCGGGACTAGATTGGCCCGCCACCGTCAAGTCCGACGACTATAGAGTCGTCCCCACGACCCCGGGCCAAAGTTGGCAAGCCGCCGAAATGTCCGACGACTGTAGGGTCGTCCCCAGGACCCCGGGACTAGATTGGCCCACCACCGTCAAGTCCGACGACTATAGGGTCGTCCCCACGACCTCGGGACTAGGCTGGCCAGCCGCCGACATGTCCGACCACTATTGGGTCGTCCCCACGACCAGGGGCCAAAGTTGGCCAGCCGCCGACATGTCCGACGACTGTAGAGTCGTCCCCACGACCCCGGGACTAGATTGGCCCGCCACCGTCATGTCCAACGACTATAGGGTCGTCCCCACAACCACGGGCCAAAGCTGGCCAGCCGCCGACATGTCCAACGACTATTGGGTCGTCCCCACGACCATGGGCCAAACTTGGCCAGCCGCCGACATGTCCGACGACTATAGTGTCGTCCCCACGACCCCGGTACTAGATTGGCCCGCCGCCGACATGTCCGACGACTATAGAGTCGTCCCCACGACACCGGGCCAAAGTTGGCCAGCCGCCGACATGTCCGACGACTATAGGGTCGTCCCCACGACCCCGGGAATAGATTGGCCCGCCACCGTCATGTCCGGCGACTATCGTATCGTCCCCACGACTACGGGCCAAAGTTGGCCAGCCGCCGACATGTCCGACGACTATTGGGTCGTCCCCACGACCACGGGCCAATGTTGGCCAGCCGCCGACATGTCCGAAGACTATAGGGTCGTCCCCACGTCCCAGGGACTAGATTGGCCAGCCGCCGACATGTCCAACGACTATAGAGTCGTCCCCACGACACCGGGACAAAGTTGGCCAGCCGCTGACATGTCCAACGACTATTGGGTCGTCCCCACGACCACGGGTCAATGTTGGCCAGCCGCCGACATGTCCGACGACTATAGGGTCGTCCCCACGACCACGGGCCAAAGTTGGCCAGCCGCCGACATGTCCGACGACTATAGGGTCGTCCCCACGACCCCGGGCCAAAGATGTCCAGCCGCCGTCTTGTCCGACGACTATAGGGTCGTCCCCACGACCCCGGGACTAGATTGGCCCGCCACCGTCATGTCCAACGACTATAGGGTCGTCCCCACAACCCCAGGCCAAAGTTGGCCAGCCGCCGACATGTCCAACGACTATTGGGTCGTCCCCACGACCACGGGCCAAAGTTGGCCAGCCGCCGACATGTCCGACGACTATAGGGTCGTTCCCACGACCCCGGGAATAGATTGGCCCGCCACCGTCATGTCCGGCGACTATCGGATCGTCCCCACGACTACGGGCCAAAGTTGGCCAGCCGCCGACATGTCCGACGACTATAGGGTCGTCCCCACGACCCCGGGACTAGATTGGCCCGCCACCGTCATGTCCAACGACTATAGAGTCGTCCCCACGACACCGGGCCAAAGTTGGCCAGCCGCCGACATGTCCGACGACTATAGGGTCGTCCCCACGACCCCGGGAATAGATTGGTCCGCCACCGTCATGTCCGGCGACTATCGGATCGTCCCCACGACTACGGGCCAAAGTTGGCCAGCCGCCGACATGTCCGACGACTATTGGGTCGTCCCCACGACCACGGGCCAAAGTTGGCCAGCCGCCGACATGTCCGAAGACTATAGGGTCGTCCCCACGTCCCCGGGACTAGATTGGCCAGCCGCCGACATGTCCAACGACTATAGAGTCGTCCCCACGACACCGGGCCAAAGTTGGCCAGCCGCCGACATGTCCGACGACTATAGGGTCGTCCCCACGACCCCGGGAATAGATTGGTCCGCCACCGTCATGTCCGGCGACTATCGGATCGTCCCCACGACTACGGGCCAAAGTTGGCCAGCCGCCGACATGTCCGACGACTATTGGGTCGTCCCCACGACCACGGGCCAAAGTTGGCCAGCCGCCGACATGTCCGAAGACTATATGGTCGTCCCCACGTCCCCGGGACTAGATTGGCCAGCCGCCGACATGTCCAACGACTATAGAGTCGTCCCCACGACACCGGGCCAAAGTTGGCCAGCCGCTGACATGTCCAACGACTATTGGGTCGTCCCGACGACCTCGGGACTAGATTGGCCAGCCGCCGACATGTCCGACGACTATAGGGTCGTCCCCACGACCACGGGCCAAAGTTGGCCAGCCGCCGACATGTCCGACGACTATAGGGTCGTCCCCACGACCCCGGGCCAAAGATGTCCAGCCGCCGTCTTGTCCGACGACTATAGGGTCGTCCCCACGACCCCGGGACTAGATTGGCCCGCCACCGTCATGTCCAACGACTATAGGGTCGTCCCCACAACCCCAGGCCAAAGTTGGCCAGCCGCCGACATGTCCAACGACTATTGGGTCGTCCCCACGACCACGGACCAAAGTTGGCCAGCCGCCGACATGTCCGACGACTATAGGGTCGTCCCCACGACCCCGGGAATAGATTGGCCCGCCACCGTCATGTCCGGCGACTATCGGATCGTCCCCACGACTACGGGCCAAAGTTGGCCAGCCGCCGACATGTCCGACGACTATAGGGTCGTCCCCACGACCCCGGGACTAGATTGGCCAGCCACCGTCATGTCCAACGATTATAGGGTCGTCCCCACGACCCCGGGACTAGATTGGCCCGCCACCGTCATGTCCGACGAATATACGGTCGTCCCCACGACCCCGGGCCAATAATGGCCAATCGCCGACATGTCCGATGACTATAGGGTCGTACCTACGACCCCAGGACTTGATTGGCCCGGCACCGTCATATCCATCGACTATCGAATCGTCCCCACGACCACGGGCCAAAGTTGGCCAGCCGCCGACATGTCCAACGACTATTGGGTCGTCACCACGACACCGGGGCAAAGTTGGCCAGCCGCTGACATGTCCAACGACTATTGGGTCGTCTCCACGACCACGGGCCAATGTTGGCCAGCCGCCGACATGTCCGACGACTATAGGGTCGTCCCCACGACCACGGGCCAAAGTTGGCCAGCCGCCGAAATGTCCGACGACTATAGGGTCGTCCCCACGACCTCGGGACTAGATTGGCCCGCTACCGTCATGTCCGACGACTATAGGGTCGTCCCCACGACCACGGGCCAAAGTTGGCCTGCCGCCGAAATGTCCGACGACTATAGGGTCGTCCCGACGACCCCGGGCCAATGTTGGCCAATCGCCAACATGTCCGACGACTATAGGGTCGTCCCTACGACCCCGGGACTAGCTTGGCCCGCCACCGTCATGTCCAACGATTATAGGGTCGTCCCCACGACCCCGGGACTAGATTGGCCCGCCACCGTCAAGTCCGACGACTATAGGGTCGTCCCCACGACCACGGGCCAAAGTTGGCATGCCGCCGAAATGTCCGACGATTATAGGGTCGTCCCCACGACCCCGGGACAAGCTTGGCCCGCCGCCGACTTGTCCGACGACTATAGGGTCGTCCCCACGACCCCGGGACTAGATTGGCCCGCCACCGTCATGTCCGACGACAATAGGGTCGTCCCCACAACCCCGGGTCTAGGTTGGCCAGCCGCCGACATGTCCGACGACTATAGAATCGTCCCCACGACACCGGGCTAAATTTGGACAGCCGCCGACATGTCCGACGACTATAGGATCGTCCCCACGACCCCGGGACTAGATTGGCCCGCCACCGTCATGTCCGACGACAATAGGGTCGTCCCCACGACCCCGGGTCTAGGTTGGCCAGCCGCCGACTTGTCCGACGACTATAGGGTCGTACCCACGACCCCGGGACTAGGCTGACAAGCCGCCAACATGTCCGACGACTACAGGGTCGTCCCCACGACACCGGGCCAAAGATGTCCAGCCGCCGTCTTGTCCGACGACTATAGGGTCGTCCCCACGACCCCGAGTCCAGGTTGGCCAGCCGCCGACATTCCGACGACTATAGAGTCGTCCCCACGACCCCGGGCCAAAGTTGGCCAGCCGCCGACATGTCCGACGACTATAGGGTCGTCCCCACGACCCCGGGACTAGATTGGTCCGCCACCGTCATGTCCGACGACTATAGGGTCGTCCCCACGACCCCGGGCCAAAGTTGGCTAGCCGCCGACATGTCCGACGACTATAGGGTCGTCCCCACGACCCCGAGACTAGATTGGCCCGCCACCGTCATGTCCGACGACAATAGGGTCGTCCCCACGACCCCGGGTCCAGGTTGGCCAGCCGCCGACATTTCCGACGACTATAGAGTCGTCCCCACGACACCGGGCCAAAGTTGGCCAGCCGCCGACGTGTCCGACGACTATAGGGTCGTCCCCACGACCCCGGGACTAGATTGGCCCGCCACCGTCATGTCCGATGATTATAGGGTCGTCCCCACGACCGCGAGACTAGATTGGCCCGCCACCGTCATGTCCGACGACAATAGGGTCGTCCCCACGACCCCGGGACTAGATTGGCCCGCCACCGTCATGTCCAACGACTATAGGGTCGTTCCCACAACCACGGGCCAAAGTTGGCCAACCGCCGACATGTCCGACGACTATTGGATCGTCCCCACGACCACGGGCCAAAGTTGGCCAGCCGCCGACATGTCCGACGACTATAGGGTCGTCCCCACGACCCCGGGCCAAAGTTGGCAAGCCGCCGAAATGTCCGACGACTATAGGGTCGTCCCCACGACCCCGGGACTAGGTTGGCCAGCCGCCGACATGTCCGACGACTATAGGGTCGTCCCGACGACCCCGGGCCAATGTTGGCCAATCGCCAACATGTCCGACGACTATAGGGTCGTCCCTACGACCCCGGGACTAGCTTGGCCCGCCACCGTCATGTCCAACGATTATAGGGTCGTCCCCACGACCCCGGGACTAGATTGGCCCGCCACCGTCAAGTCCGACGACTATAGGGTCGTCCCCACGACCACGGGCCAAAGTTGGCATGCCGCCGAAATGTCCGACGATTATAGGGTCGTCCCCACGACCCCGGGCCAAAGTTGGCAAGCCGCCGAAATGTCCGAAGACTGTAGGGTCGTCCCCACGACCCCGGGACAAGCTTGGCCCGCCGCCGACTTGTCCGACGAATATAGGGTCGTCCCCACGACCTCGGGACTAGATTGGCCCGCTACCGTCAAGTCCGACGACTATAGGGTCGTCCCACGACCCCGGGCCAAAGTTGGCATGCCGCCGAAATGTCCGACGATTATAGGGTCGTCCCCACGACCCCGGGCCAAAGTTGGCAAGCCGCCGAAATGTCCGAAGACTGTAGGGTCGTCCCCACGACCCCGGGACAAGCTTGGCCCGCCGCCGACTTGTCCGACGAATATAGGGTCGTCCCCACGACCTCGGGACTAGATTGGCCCGCTACCGTCCAGTCCGACGACTACAGGGTCGTCCCACGACCCCGGGCCAAAGTTGGCAAGCCGCCCAAATGTCCGACGACTGTAGGGTCGTCTCCACGACCCCGGGACTAGATTGGCCCGCCACCGTCAAGTCCGACGACTATAGGGTCGTCCCCACGACCTCGGGACTAGGTTGGCCAGCCGCCGACATGTCCGACCACTATTGGGTCGTCCCCACGACCACGGGCCAAAGTTGGCCCGCCGCCGACATATCCGACGACTATAGGGTCGTCCCCACGACCCCGTGACTAGATTGGCCCGTCACCATCATGTCCAACGACTATAGGGTCGTCCCCACCACCACGGGCCAAAGTTGGCCAGCCGCCGACATGTCCGACGATTATCGGATCGTCCCCACGACTACGGGCCAAAGTTGGCCAGCCGCCGACATGTCCGACGACTATAGGGTCGTCCCCACGACCCCGGGACTAGGTTGGCCAGCCGCCGACATGTCCGACCACTATTGGGTCGTCCCCACGACCACGGGCCAAAGTTGGCCCGCCGCCGTCTTGTCCGACGACTATAGGGTCGTCCCCACGACCCCGAGTCCAGGTTGGCCAGCCGCCGACATTCCGACGACTATAGAGTCGTCCCCACGACCCCGGGCCAAAGTTGGCAAGCCGCTGAAATGTCCGACGACTTTAGGGTTGTCCCCACGACCCCGGGACTACATTGGCCCGCCACCGTCAAGTCCGACGACTATAGGGTCGTCCCCAGGACCTCGGGACTAGATTCGCCCGCCACCGTCAAGTCCGACGACTATAGGGTCGTCCCCACGACCCCGGGCCAAAGTTGGCAAGCCGCCGAAATGTCCGACGACTGTAGGGTCGTCCCCACGACCCCGGGACTAGATTGGCCCGCCACCGTCAAGTCCGACGACTATAGGGTCGCCCCCACGACCTCGGGACTAGGTTGGCCAGCTGCCGACATGTCCGACCACTATTGGGTCGTCCCCACGACACCGGGCCAAAGTTGGCCAGCCGCCGACATGTCCGACGACAATAGGGTCGTCCCCACGACCCCGGGACAAGGTTGGCCCGCCGCCGACTTGTCCGACGACTATAGGGTCGTACCCACGACCCCGGGACTAGGCTGACAAGCCGCCAACATGTCCGACGACTATAGGGTCGTCCCCACGACCCCGGGCCAATGATGTCCAGCCGCCGTCCTGTCCGACGACTATAGGGTCGTCCCCACGACCCCGGGACAAGGTTGGCCCGCCGCCGACTTGTCCGACGACTATAGGGTCGTTCCCACGACCCTGGGACTAGGCTGACAAGCCGCCAACATGTCCGACGACTATAGGGTCGTCCCCACGACCCCGGGCCAAAGATGTCCAGCCGCCGTCTTGTCCGACGACTATAGGGTCGTCCCCACGACCCCGAGTCCAGGTTGGCCAGCCGCCGACACTTCCGACGACTATAGAGTCGTCCCCACGACCCCGGGCCAAAGTTGGCCAGCCGCCGACATGTCCGACGACTATAGGGTCGTCCCCACGACCCCGGGACAAGGTTGGCCCGCCGCCGACTTGTCCGACGACTATAGGGTCGTACCCACGACCCCGGGACTAGGCTGACAAGCCGCCAACATGTCCGACGACTATAGGGTCGTCCCCACGACCCCGGGCCAATGATGTCCAGCCGCCGTCTTGTCCGACGACTATAGGGTCGTCCCCACGACCCCGGGACTAGATTGGCCCGCCACCGTCATGTCCAACGATTATAGGGTCGTCCCCACAACCACGGGCCAAAGTTGGCCAGCCGCCGACATGTCCGACGACTATAGGGTCGTCCCCACGACCCCGGGCCAATGTTGGCCAATCGCCGACATGTCCAACGACTATAGGGTCGTCCCTACGACCCAGGGACTAGATTAGCCCGCCACCGTCATGTCCAACGACTATAGGGTCGTCCCCACGACCCCGGCACTAGATTGGCCCGCCACCGTCATGTCCGACGACTATAGGGTCGTCCCCACGACCCCGGGCCAAAGTTGGCAAGCCGCCAACATGTCCGACGACTATAGGGTCGTCCCTACGACCCCGAGCCAAAGATGTCCAGCCGCCGTCTTGTCCGACGACTATAGGGTCGTCCCCACGACCCCGGGACTAGATTGGCCCGCCACCGTCATGTCCGACGATTATAGGGTCGTCCCCACGACCCCGGGACAAGCTTGGCCCGCCGCCGAATTGTTCGACGACTATAGGGTCGTCCCCACGACCCCGGGACTAGATTGGCCCGACACCGTCATGTCCGACGACTATAGGGTCGTACCCACGACCCCGGGCCAAAGTTGACCAGCCGCCGACATGTCCGACGACTATAGGGTCGTCCCCACGACCCCGGGACTAGATTGGCCCGCCACCGTCATGTCCGACGATTATAGGGTCGTCCCCACGACCCCGGGCGAATGTTGGCCAATCGCCGACATGTCCGACGACTACAGGGTCGTCCCTACGACCCCGGGACTAGATAGGCCAGCCGCCGACATGTCCGACGACTATTGGATCGTCCCCACGACCCCGGGCCAAAGTTGGCCAGCCGCCGACATGTCCGAAGACTATAGGGTCGTCCCCACGACCCCGTGCCAAAGATGTCCAGCCGCCGTCTTGTCCGACGACTATAGGGTCGTCCCCACGACCCCGGGACTAGATTGGCCCGCCACCGTCATGTCCAACGACTATAGGGTCGTCCCCACAACCACGGGCCAATGTTGGCCAGCCGCCGACATTTCCGACGACTATAGAGTCGTCCCCACGACACCGGGCCAAAGTTGGCCAGCCGCCGACATGTCCGACGACTATAGGGTCGTCCCCACGACCCCGGGACAAGGTTGGCCCGCCGCCGAAATGTCCGACGACTATAGGGTCGTCCCCACGACCCCGGGCCAATGATGTCCAGCCGCCGTCCTGTCCGACGACTATAGGGTCGTCCCCACGACCCCGGGACAAGGTTGGCCCGCCGCCGACTTGTCCGACGACTATAGGGTCGTTCCCACGACCCTGGGACTAGGCTGACAAGCCGCCAACATGTCCGACGACTATAGGGTCGTCCCCACGACCCCGGGCCAAAGATGTCCAGCCGCCGTCTTGTCCGACGACTATAGGGTCGTCCCCACGACCCCGAGTCCAGGATGGCCAGCCGCCGACATTTCCGACGACTATAGAGTCGTCCCCACGACCCCGGGCCAAAGTTGGCCAGCCGCCGACATGTCCGACGACTATAGGGTCGTCCCCACGACCCCGGGACAAGGTTGGCCCGCCGCCGACTTGTCCGACGACTATAGGGTCGTACCCACGACCCCGGGACTAGGCTGACAAACCGCCAACATGTCCGACGACTATAGGGTCGTCCCCACGACCCCGGGCCAATGATGTCCAGCCGCCGTCTTGTCCGACGACTATAGGGTCGTCCCCACGACCCCGGGACTAGATTGGCCCGCCACCGTCATGTCCAACGATTATAGGGTCGTCCCCACAACCACGGGCCAAAGTTGGCCAGCCGCCGACATGTCCGACGACTATAGGGTCGTCCCCACGACCCCGGGCCAAAGTTGGCCAGCCGCCAACATGTCCGACGACTATAGGGTCGTCCCCACGACCCCGAAACTAGATTGGCCCGTCACCGTCATGTCCGACGACAATAGGGTCGTCCCCACGACCCCGGGCCAGGTTGGCCAGCGGCCGACATTTCCGACGACTATAGAGTCGTCCCCACGACACCGGGCCAAAGTTGGACAGCCGCCGACATGTCCGACGACTATAGGGTCGTCCCCACGACCCCGGGCCAATGTTGGCCAATCGCCGACATGTCCGACGACTATAGGGTCGTCCCAACGACCCCGGGACTAGATTGGCCCGCCAGCGTCATGTCCAACGACTATAGGGTCGTCCCCACGACCACGGGCCAAAGTTGGCATGCCGCCGAAATGTCCGACGATTATAGGGTCGTCCCCACGACCCCGGGCCAAAGTTGGCAAGCCGCCGAAATGTCCGAAGACTGTAGGGTCGTCCCCACGACCCCGGGACTAGATTGGCCCCCCACCGTCATGTCCAACGACTATAGGGTCGTCCCCACGACCCCGGGCCAAAGTTGGCCAGCCGCCGACATGTCCGACGACTATAGGGTCGCCCCCACGACCCCGAGACTAGATTGGCCCGTCACCGTCATGTCCGACGACAATAGGGTCGTCCCCACGACCCCGGGCCAGGTTGGCCAGCGGCCGACATTTCCGACGACTATAGAGACGTCCCCACGACACCGGGCCAAAGTTGGACAGCCGCCGACATGTCCGACGACTATAGGGTCGTCCCCACGACCCCGGGCCAATGTTGGCCAATCGCCGACATGTCCGACGACTATAGGGTCGTCCCTACGACCCCGGGACTAGATTGGCCCGCCAGCGTCATGTCCAACGACTATAGGGTCGTCCCCACGACCACGGGCCAAAGCTGGCATGCCGCCGAAATGTCCGACGATTATAGGGTCGTCCCCACGACCCCGGGCCAAAGTTGGCAAGCCGCCGAAATGTCCGAAGACTGTAGGGTCGTCCCCACGACCCCGGGACTAGATTGGCCCCCCACCGTCATGTCCAACGACTATAGGGTCGTTCCCACGACCACGGGCCAAAGTTGGCCAGCCGCCGACATGTCCGACGACTATAGGGTCGTCCCCACGACCCCGGGACTAGATTGGTCCGCCACCGTCTTGTCCGACGACTATAGGGTCGTCCCCACGACCCCGGGCCAAAGTTGACCAGCCGCCGACATGTCCGACGACTATAGGGCCGTCCCCACGACCCCGGGCCAATGTTGGCCAATCGCCGACATGTCCAACGACTATAGGGTCGTCCCTACGACCCAGGGACTAGATTAGCCCGCCACCTTCATGTCCAACGACTATAGGGTCGTCCCCACGACCCCGGGACTAGATTGGCCCGCCACCGTCAAGTCCGACGACTATAGGGTCGTCCCCACGACCTCGGGACTAGGTTGGCCAGCCGCCGACATGTCCGACCACTATTGGGTCGTCCCCACGACCACGGCCCAAAGTTGGCCAGCCGCCGACATATCCGACGACTATAGGGTCGTCCCCACGACCCCGGGACTAGATTGGCCCGACACCGTCATGTCCGACGACTATAGGGTCGTACCCACGACCCCGGGCCAAAGTTGACCAGCCGCCGACATGTCCGACGACTATAGGGTCGTCCCCACGACCCCGGGACTAGATTGGCCCGCCACCGTCATGTCCGACGATTATAGGGTCGTCCCCACGACCGCGAGACTAGATTGGCCCGCCACCGTCATGTCCAACGATTATAGGGTCGTCCCCACAACCACGGGCCAAAGTTGGCCAGCCGCCGACATGTCCGACGACTATAGGGTCGTCCCCACGACCCCGGGCCAATGTTGGCCAATCGCCGACATGTCCAACGACTATAGGGTCGTCCCTACGACCCAGGGACTAGATTAGCCCGCCACCGTCATGTCCAACGACTATAGGGTCGTCCCCACGACCCCGGCACTAGATTGGCCCGCCACCGTCATGTCCGACGACTATAGGGTCGTCCCCACGACCCCGGGCCAAAGTTGGCAAGCCGCCAACATGTCCGACGACTATAGGATCGTCCCTACGACCCCGAGCCAAAGATGTCCAGCCGCCGTCTTGTCCGACGACTATAGGGTCGTCCCCACGACCCCGAGTCCAGGTTGGCCAGCCGCCGACATTTCCGACGACTATAGAGTCGTCCCCACGACCCCGGGCCAAAGTTGGCCAGCCGCCGACATGTCCGACGACTATAGAGTCGTCCCCACGACACCGGGCCAAAGTTGGCCAGCCGCCGACATGTCCGACGACTATAGGGTCGTCCCCACGACCCCGGGACTAGATTGGCCCGCCACCGTCATGTCCGACGATTATAGGGTCGTCCCCACGACCCCGGGACAAGCTTGGCCCGCCGCCGAATTGTTCGACGACTATAGGGTCGTCCCCACGACCCCGGGACTAGATTGGCCCGACACCGTCATGTCCGACGACTATAGGGTCGTACCCACGACCCCGGGCCAAAGTTGACCAGCCGCCGACATGTCCGACGACTATAGGGTCGTCCCCACGACCCCGGGACTAGATTGGCCCGCCACCGTCATGTCCGACGATTATAGGGTCGTCCCCACGACCCCGGGCGAATGTTGGCCAATCGCCGACATGTCCGACGACTACAGGGTCGTCCCTACGACCCCGGGACTAGATAGGCCAGCCGCCGACATGTCCGACGACTATTGGATCGTCCCCACGACCCCGGGCCAAAGTTGGCCAGCCGCCGACATGTCCGAAGACTATAGGGTCGTCCCCACGACCCCGTGCCAAAGATGTCCAGCCGCCGTCTTGTCCGACGACTATAGGGTCGTCCCCACGACCCCGAGCCAAAGATGTCCAGCCGCCGTCTTGTCCGACGACTATAGGGTCGTCCCCACGACCCCGAGTCCAGGTTGGCCAGCCGCCGACATTTCCGACGACTATAGAGTCGTCCCCACGACCCCGGGCCAAAGTTGGCCAGCCGCCGACATGTCCGACGACTATAGAGTCGTCCCCACGACACCGGGCCAAAGTTGGCCAGCCGCCGACATGTCCGACGACTATAGGGTCGTCCCCACGACCCCGGGACTAGATTGGCCCGCCACCGTCATGTCCGACGATTATAGGGTCGTCCCCACGACCCCGGGACAAGGTTGGCCCGCCGCCGAAATGTCCGACGACTGTAGGGTCGTACCCACGACCCCGGGCCAAAGATGTCCAGCCGCCGTCTTGTCCGACGACTATAGGGTCGTCCCCACGACCCCGGGACTAGATTGGCCCGCCACCGACATGTCCAATGACCTTAGGGTCGTCCCCACGACCTCGGGTTCAGGTTGGCCAGCCGCCGACATTTCCGACGACTATAGAGTCGTCCCCACGACACCGGTCCAAAGTTGGCCAGCCGCCGACATGTCCGACGACTATAGGGTCGTCCCCACGACCCCGGGACTAGATTGGCCCGCCACCGTCATGTCCAACGACTATAGGGTCGTCCCCACAACCACGGGCCAAAGTTGGCCAGCCGCCGACATGTCCGACGACTATAGGGTCGTCCCCACGACCCCGGGCCAAAGTTGGCAAGCTGCCGACTTGTCCGACGATTATAGGGTCGTACCCACGACACCGGCACTAGGTTGGCCCGCCGCCGACTTGTCCGACGACGATAGGGTCTTCCCCACGACCACGGGCCAAAGTTGGCCAGCCGCCGGCTTGCCCGACGACTATAGGGTCGTCCCCACGTCCCCGGGCCAAAGTTGGCAAGCTGCCGACTTGTCCGACGATTATAGGGTCGTCCCCAAGACACCGGGACTAGGTTGGCCCGCCGCCGACTTGTCCGACGACGATAGGGTCGTCCCCACGACCCCGGGCCAGAGTTGGCCAGCCGCTGATATGTCCGACGACTATGGGGTCGACCCCACGACCCTGGGACTAGACTGGCCTGCCACCGTCATTTCCGACGACTATACGGTCGTTCCCACGACCCCGGGACTAGGTTGGCCAGCCGCCGACTTGTCCGACCTCTATAGGGTCGTCCCCACGACCGCGGGACTAGGTTGGCTCGCCGCCGACTTGTCCGACGACTACAGGGTCGTCCCCACGACCCCGGGCCAAAGTTGGCAAGCTGCCGACTTCTCCGACGACTATAGGGTCGTCCCCACGACCCCGGGACTAGGTAGACCCGCCGCTGACTTGTCCGACGACTATAGGTTCGTCCCCACGACCACGGGCCAAAGTTGGCCAGCCGCCGACATTTCCGACGACTATAGGGTCGTCCCCACGACCATGGGCCAAAGTTGGTCAGCCGCCGACTTGTCCGACGACGATAGGGTCGTCCCCACGACCACGGGCCAAAGTTGGCCAGCCTCCGACATGTCCCACGACTATAGGGTCGTCCCCACGACCCCGGGACTAGATTGGTCCGCCACCGTCATGTCCGACGACTATAGGGTCGTCCCCACCACCCCGGGCCAAAGTTGGCCAGCCGCCGACATGTCCGACGACTATAGGGTCGTCCCCACGACCCCGGGCCAAAGATGTCCAGCCGCCGTCTTGTCCGACGACTATAGGGTCGTCCCCAGGAACCCGGGACTAGATTGGCCCGCCACCGTCAAGTCCGACGACCTCGGGACTAGGTTGGCCAGCCGCCGACATGTCCGACGACTATAGGGTCGCCCCCACGACCTCGGGACTAGGTTGGCCAGCCGCCGACATGTCCGACGACTATAGGGTCGTCCCCACCACACCGGGCCAAAGTTGGCAAGCCGCCGAAATGTCCGACGACTGTAGGGTCGTCCCCAAGACCCCGGGACTAGATTGGCCCGCCACCGTCAAGTCCGACGACTATAAGGTCGTCCCCACGACCCCGGGCCAAAGTTGGCAAGCCGCCGAAATGTCCGACGACTATAGGGTCGTCCCCACGACCCCGGGCCAAAGATGTCCAGCCGCCGTCTTGTCCGACGACTATAGGGTCGTCCCCAGGACCCCGGGACTAGATTGGCCCGCCACCGTCAAGTCCGACGACCTCGGGACTAGGTTGGCCAGCCGCCGACATGTCCGACGACTATAGGGTCGCCCCCAAGACCCCGGGACTAGATTGGCCCGCCACCGTCAAGTCCGACGACTATAAGGTCGTCCCCACGACCCCGGGCCAAAGTTGGCAAGCCGCCGAAATGTCCGACGACTGTAGGGTCGTCCCCACGACCCCGGGATTAGATTGGCCCGCCACCGTCAAGTCCGACGACTATAGGGTCGTCCCCACGACCCCGGGTCCAGGTTGGCCAAGCGCCGACATTTCCGACGACTATAGAGTCGTCCCCACGACACCGGGCCAAAGTTGGCCAGCCGCCGACATGTCCGACGACTATAGGGTCGTCCCCACGACCCCGGGCCAATGTTGGCCAATCGCCGACATGTCCGACGACTATAGGGTCGTCCATACGACCCCGGGACTAAATTGGCCCGCCACCGTCATGTCCAACGACTATAGGGTCGTCCCCACGACCCCGGGACTAGGTTGACAAGCCGCCAAAATGTTCGACGAATATAGGGTCGTCCCCACGACCCCGGGCTAAAGATGGCATGCCGCCGAAATGTCCGACGGCTATTGGGTCGTCCCCACGACCGCGGGACTAGGCTGACAAGCCGCCAACATGTCCGACGACTATAGGGTCGTCCCCACGACCCCGGGCCAAAGTTGGTCAGCCGCCGACATGTCCGACGACTATAGGGTCGTCCCCACGACACCGGGCCAAAGTTGGCCAGCCGCCGACATGTCCGACGACTATAGGGTCGTCCCCACGACACCGGGTCCAGGTTGGCCAGCCGCCGACATTTCCGACGACTATAGAGTCGTCCCCACGACCACGGGCCACAGTTGACCAGCCGCCGACATGTCCGACGACTATTGGATCGTCCCCACGACCCCAGGACTAGATTGGTCCGCCACCGTCATGTCCGACGACTATAGGGTCGTCCCCACGACCCCGGGCCAAAGTTGGCAAGCCGCCGAAATGTCCGACGACTGTAGGGTCGTCCCCACGACCCCGGGACTAGATTGGCCCGCCACCGTCAAGTCCGACGACCTCGGGACTAGGTTGGCCAGCCGCCGACATGTCCGACGACTATAGGGTCGCCCCCACGACCTCGGGCCAATTTTGGCCAGCCGCCGACATGTCCGACGACTATAGGGTCGTCCCCACGACCCCGGGCCAAAGTTGGCAAGCCGCCGAAATGTCCGACGACTGTAGGGTCGTCCCCACGACCCCGGGAATAGATTGGCCGGCCACCGTCAAGTCCGACGACTATAGGGTCGTCCCCACGCCCACGGGCCAAAGTTGACCAGCCGCCGACATGTCCGACGACTATTGGATCGTCCCCACGACCCCGGGCCAAAGTTGGCAAGCCGCCGAAATGTCCGACGACTGTAGGGTCGTCCCCACGACCCCCGGACTAGATTGGCCCGCCACCGTCAAGTCCGACGACTATAGGGTCGTCCCCACGACCTCGGGACTAGGTTGGCCAGCCGCCGACATGTCCGACGACTATAATATCGTCCCCACGACCCCGGGCCAATGTTGGCAAATCGCCGACATGTCCGACGACTATAGGGTCGTCCCTACGACCCCGGGCCAAAGCTGGCCAGCCGCCGACATGTCCGACGACTATTGGATCGTCCCCACGACCACGGGCCAAAGTTGGCCAGCCGCTGACATGTCCAACGACTATAGGGTCGTCCCCACGACCACGGGCCAAAGTTGACCAGCCGCCGACTTGTCCGACGACTATTGGATCGTCCCCACGACCCCGGGCCAAAGTTGGCCAGCCGCCGACATGTCCGAAGACTATAGGGTCGTCCCCACGACCCCGGGACTAGATTGGCCAGCCGCCGACATGTCCGACGACTATAGAGTCGTCCCCACGACACCGGGTCAAAGTTGGCCAGCCGCTGACATTTCCAACGACTATTGGGTCGTCCCCACGACCACGGGCCAATGTTGGCTAGCCGCCGACATGTCCGACGACTATAGGGTCGTCCCCACGACCCCGGGCCAAAGTTGGCAAGCCGCCGAAATGTCCGACGACTGTATGGTCGTCCCCACGATCCCGTGCCAAAGATGTCCAGCCGCCGTCTTGTCCGACGACTATAGGGTCGTCCCCACGACCCCGGGACTAGATTGGCCCGCCACCGTCATGTCCAACGACTATAGGGTCGTCCCCACAACCACGGGCCAAAGTTGGCCAGCCGCCGACATGTCCGACGATTATTGGATCGTCCCCACGACCACGGGCCAAAGTTGGCCAGCCGGCGACATGTCCGACGACTATAGGGTCGTCCCCACGACCCGGGACTAGACAGGCCCGCCACCGTCATGTCCGACGACTATAGGGTCATCCCCACGACCCCGGGACTAGGTTGGCCCGCCGCCGACTTGTCCGACGACTATAGGGTCGTCCCCACGACCCCGGGACTAGTTTGGCCCGCCACCGTCATTTCCGACGACTATAGGGTCGTCCCCACGACTACGGGCCAAAGTTGGCCAGCCGCCGACATATCCGACGACTGTAGGGTCGTCCCCACGACCCCGGGCCAAAGTTGGCCAGCCGCCGACATGTCCGACGACTATAGGGTCGTCCCCACGACCCCGGGACTAGATTGGCCCGCCACCGTCATGTCCGACGATTATAGGGTCGTCCCCACGACCCCGGGACAAGCTTGGCCCGCCGCCGAATTGTTCGACGACTATAGGGTCGTCCCCACGACCCCGGGACTAGATTGGCCCGACACCGTCATGTCCGACGACTATAGGGTCGTCCCCACGACCCCGGGCCAAAGTTGGCCAGCCGCCGACATGTCCGACGACTATAGGGTCGCCCCCACGACCCCGAGACTAGATTGGCCCGTCACCGTCATGTCCGACGACAATAGGGTCGTCCCCACGACCCCGGGCCAGGTTGGCCAGCGGCCGACATTTCCGACGACTATAGAGTCGTCCCCACGACACCGGGCCAAAGTTGGCCCGCCACCGTCATGTCCAACGACTATAGGGTCGTCCCCACGACCCCGGGACTAGGTTGACAAGCCGCCAAAATGTTCGACGAATATAGGGTCGTCCCCACGACCCCGGGCTAAAGATGGCATGCCGCCGAAATGTCCGACGGCTATTGGGTCGTCCCCACGACCGCGGGACTAGGCTGACAAGCCGCCAACATGTCCGACGACTATAGGGTCGTCCCCACGACCCCGGGCCAAAGTTGGTCAGCCGCCGACATGTCCGACGACTATAGGGTCGTCCCCACGACACCGGGCCAAAGTTGGCCAGCCGCCGACATGTCCGACGACTATAGGGTCGTCCCCACGACACCGGGTCCAGGTTGGCCAGCCGCCGACATTTCCGACGACTATAGAGTCGTCCCCACGACCACGGGCCACAGTTGACCAGCCGCCGACATGTCCGACGACTATTGGATCGTCCCCACGACCCCAGGACTAGATTGGTCCGCCACCGTCATGTCCGACGACTATAGGGTCGTCCCCACGACCCCGGGCCAAAGTTGGCAAGCCGCCGAAATGTCCGACGACTGTAGGGTCGTCCCCACGACCCCGGGACTAGATTGGCCCGCCACCGTCAAGTCCGACGACCCCGGGCCAATGTTGGCCAATCGCCGACATGTCCGACGACTATAGGGTCGTCCCAACGACCCCGGGACTAGATTGGCCCGCCAGCGTCATGTCCAACGACTATAGGGTCGTCCCCACGACCACGGGCCAAAGTTGGCATGCCGCCGAAATGTCCGACGATTATAGGGTCGTCCCCACGACCCCGGGCCAAAGTTGGCAAGCCGCCGAAATGTCCGAAGACTGTAGGGTCGTCCCCACGACCCCGGGACTAGATTGGCCCCCCACCGTCATGTCCAACGACTATAGGGTCGTCCCCACGACCCCGGGCCAAAGTTGGCCAGCCGCCGACATGTCCGACGACTATAGGGTCGCCCCCACGACCCCGAGACTAGATTGGCCCGTCACCGTCATGTCCGACGACAATAGGGTCGTCCCCACGACCCCGGGCCAGGTTGGCCAGCGGCCGACATTTCCGACGACTATAGGGTCGTCCATACGACCCCGGGACTAAATTGGCCCGCCACCGTCATGTCCAACGACTATAGGGTCGTCCCCACGACCCCGGGACTAGGTTGACAAGCCGCCAAAATGTTCGACGAATATAGGGTCGTCCCCACGACCCCGGGCTAAAGATGGCATGCCGCCGAAATGTCCGACGGCTATTGGGTCGTCCCCACGACCGCGGGACTAGGCTGACAAGCCGCCAACATGTCCGACGACTATAGGGTCGTCCCCACGACCCCGGGCCAAAGTTGGTCAGCCGCCGACATGTCCGACGACTATAGGGTCGTCCCCACGACACCGGGCCAAAGTTGGCCAGCCGCCGACATGTCCGACGACTATAGGGTCGTCCCCACGACACCGGGTCCAGGTTGGCCAGCCGCCGACATTTCCGACGACTATAGAGTCGTCCCCACGACCACGGGCCACAGTTGACCAGCCGCCGACATGTCCGACGACTATTGGATCGTCCCCACGACCCCAGGACTAGATTGGTCCGCCACCGTCATGTCCGACGACTATAGGGTCGTCCCCACGACCCCGGGCCAAAGTTGGCAAGCCGCCGAAATGTCCGACGACTGTAGGGTCGTCCCCACGACCCCGGGACTAGATTGGCCCGCCACCGTCAAGTCCGACGACCTCGGGACTAGGTTGGCCAGCCGCCGACATGTCCGACGACTATAGGGTCGCCCCCACGACCTCGGGCCAATTTTGGCCAGCCGCCGACATGTCCGACGACTATAGGGTCGTCCCCACGACCCCGGGCCAAAGTTGGCAAGCCGCCGAAATGTCCGACGACTGTAGGGTCGTCCCCACGACCCCGGGAATAGATTGGCCGGCCACCGTCATGTCCAACGACTATCGGATCGTCCCCACGACCACGGGCCAAAGTTGGCCTGCCGCCGACATGTCCGACGACTATTGGGTCGTCCCCACGACACCGGGCCAAAGTTGGCCAGCCGCTGACATGTCCAACGACTATAGGGTCGTCCCCACGCCCACGGGCCAAAGTTGACCAGCCGCCGACATGTCCGACGACTATTGGATCGTCCCCACGACCCCGGGCCAAAGTTGGCAAGCCGCCGAAATGTCCGACGACTGTAGGGTCGTCCCCACGACCCCCGGACTAGATTGGCCCGCCACCGTCAAGTCCGACGACTATAGGGTCGTCCCCACGACCTCGGGACTAGGTTGGCCAGCCGCCGACATGTCCGACGACTATAATATCGTCCCCACGACCCCGGGCCAATGTTGGCAAATCGCCGACATGTCCGACGACTATAGGGTCGTCCCTACGACCCCGGGCCAAAGCTGGCCAGCCGCCGACATGTCCGACGACTATTGGATCGTCCCCACGACCACGGGCCAAAGTTGGCCAGCCGCTGACATGTCCAACGACTATAGGGTCGTCCCCACGACCACGGGCCAAAGTTGACCAGCCGCCGACTTGTCCGACGACTATTGGATCGTCCCCACGACCCCGGGCCAAAGTTGGCCAGCCGCCGACATGTCCGAAGACTATAGGGTCGTCCCCACGACCCCGGGACTAGATTGGCCAGCCGCCGACATGTCCGACGACTATAGAGTCGTCCCCACGACACCGGGTCAAAGTTGGCCAGCCGCTGACATTTCCAACGACTATTGGGTCGTCCCCACGACCACGGGCCAATGTTGGCTAGCCGCCGACATGTCCGACGACTATAGGGTCGTCCCCACGACCCCGGGCCAAAGTTGGCAAGCCGCCGAAATGTCCGACGACTGTATGGTCGTCCCCACGATCCCGTGCCAAAGATGTCCAGCCGCCGTCTTGTCCGACGACTATAGGGTCGTCCCCACGACCCCGGGACTAGATTGGCCCGCCACCGTCATGTCCAACGACTATAGGGTCGTCCCCACAACCACGGGCCAAAGTTGGCCAGCCGCCGACATGTCCGACGATTATTGGATCGTCCCCACGACCACGGGCCAAAGTTGGCCAGCCGGCGACATGTCCGACGACTATAGGGTCGTCCCCACGACCCGGGACTAGACAGGCCCGCCACCGTCATGTCCGACGACTATAGGGTCATCCCCACGACCCCGGGACTAGGTTGGCCCGCCGCCGACTTGTCCGACGACTATAGGGTCGTCCCCACGACCCCGGGACTAGTTTGGCCCGCCACCGTCATTTCCGACGACTATAGGGTCGTCCCCACGACTACGGGCCAAAGTTGGCCAGCCGCCGACATATCCGACGACTGTAGGGTCGTCCCCACGACCCCGGGCCAAAGTTGGCCAGCCGCCGACATGTCCGACGACTATAGGGTCGTCCCCACGACCCCGGGACTAGATTGGCCCGCCACCGTCATGTCCGACGATTATAGGGTCGTCCCCACGACCCCGGGACAAGCTTGGCCCGCCGCCGAATTGTTCGACGACTATAGGGTCGTCCCCACGACCCCGGGACTAGATTGGCCCGACACCGTCATGTCCGACGACTATAGGGTCGTACCCACGACCCCGGGCCAAAGTTGACCAGCCGCCGACATGTCCGACGACTATAGGGTCGTCCCCACGACCCCGGGACTAGATTGGCCCGCCACCGTCATGTCCAACGACTATAGGGTCGTCCCCACAACCACGGGCCAATGTTGGCCAGCCGCCGACATTTCCGACGACTATAGAGTCGTCCCCACGACACCGGGCCAAAGTTGGCCAGCCGCCGACATGTCCGACGACTATAGGGTCGTCCCCACGACCCCGGGACAAGGTTGGCCCGCCGCCGAAATGTCCGACGACTATAGGGTCGTCCCCACGACCCCGGGCCAATGATGTCCAGCCGCCGTCCTGTCCGACGACTATAGGGTCGTCCCCACGACCCCGGGACAAGGTTGGCCCGCCGCCGACTTGTCCGACGACTATAGGGTCGTTCCCACGACCCTGGGACTAGGCTGACAAGCCGCCAACATGTCCGACGACTATAGGGTCGTCCCCACGACCCCGGGCCAAAGATGTCCAGCCGCCGTCTTGTCCGACGACTATAGGGTCGTCCCCACGACCCCGAGTCCAGGTTGGCCAGCCGCCGACATTTCCGACGACTATAGAGTCGTCCCCACGACCCCGGGCCAAAGTTGGCCAGCCGCCGACATGTCCGACGACTATAGGGTCGTCCCCACGACCCCGGGACAAGGTTGGCCCGCCGCCGACTTGTCCGACGACTATAGGGTCGTACCCACGACCCCGGGACTAGGCTGACAAACCGCCAACATGTCCGACGACTATAGGGTCGTCCCCACGACCCCGGGCCAATGATGTCCAGCCGCCGTCTTGTCCGACGACTATAGGGTCGTCCCCACGACCCCGGGACTAGATTGGCCCGCCACCGTCATGTCCAACGATTATAGGGTCGTCCCCACAACCACGGGCCAAAGTTGGCCAGCCGCCGACATGTCCGACGACTATAGGGTCGTCCCCACGACCCCGGGCCAAAGTTGGCCAGCCGCCAACATGTCCGACGACTATAGGGTCGTCCCCACGACCCCGAAACTAGATTGGCCCGTCACCGTCATGTCCGACGACAATAGGGTCGTCCCCACGACCCCGGGCCAGGTTGGCCAGCGGCCGACATTTCCGACGACTATAGAGTCGTCCCCACGACACCGGGCCAAAGTTGGACAGCCGCCGATATGTCCGACGACTATAGGGTCGTCCCCACGACCCCGGGCCAATGTTGGCCAATCGCCGACATGTCCGACGACTATAGGGTCGTCCCAACGACCCCGGGACTAGATTGGCCCGCCAGCGTCATGTCCAACGACTATAGGGTCGTCCCCACGACCACGGGCCAAAGTTGGCATGCCGCCGAAATGTCCGACGATTATAGGGTCGTCCCCACGACCCCGGGCCAAAGTTGGCAAGCCGCCGAAATGTCCGAAGACTGTAGGGTCGTCCCCACGACCCCGGGACTAGATTGGCCCCCCACCGTCATGTCCAACGACTATAGGGTCGTCCCCACGACCCCGGGCCAAAGTTGGCCAGCCGCCGACATGTCCGACGACTATAGGGTCGCCCCCACGACCCCGAGACTAGATTGGCCCGTCACCGTCATGTCCGACGACAATAGGGTCGTCCCCACGACCCCGGGCCAGGTTGGCCAGCGGCCGACATTTCCGACGACTATAGAGTCGTCCCCACGACACCGGGCCAAAGTTGGACAGCCGCCGACATGTCCGACGACTATAGGGTCGTCCCCACGACCCCGGGCCAATGTTGGCCAATCGCCGACATGTCCGACGACTATAGGGTCGTCCCTACGACCCCGGGACTAGATTGGCCCGCCAGCGTCATGTCCAACGACTATAGGGTCGTCCCCACGACCACGGGCCAAAGCTGGCATGCCGCCGAAATGTCCGACGATTATAGGGTCGTCCCCACGACCCCGGGCCAAAGTTGGCAAGCCGCCGAAATGTCCGAAGACTGTAGGGTCGTCCCCACGACCCCGGGACTAGATTGGCCCCCCACCGTCATGTCCAACGACTATAGGGTCGTTCCCACGACCACGGGCCAAAGTTGGCCAGCCGCCGACATGTCCGACGACTATAGGGTCGTCCCCACGACCCCGGGACTAGATTGGTCCGCCACCGTCTTGTCCGACGACTATAGGGTCGTCCCCACGACCCCGGGCCAAAGTTGACCAGCCGCCGACATGTCCGACGACTATAGGGTCGTCCCCACGACCCCGGGCCAATGTTGGCCAATCGCCGACATGTCCAACGACTATAGGGTCGTCCCTACGACCCAGGGACTAGATTAGCCCGCCACCTTCATGTCCAACGACTATAGGGTCGTCCCCACGACCCCGGAACTAGATTGGCCCGCCACCGTCAAGTCCGACGACTATAGGGTCGTCCCCACGACCTCGGGACTAGGTTGGCCAGCCGCCGACATGTCCGACCACTATTGGGTCGTCCCCACGACCACGGCCCAAAGTTGGCCAGCCGCCGACATATCCGACGACTATAGGGTCGTCCCCACGACCCCGGGACTAGATTGGCCCGACACCGTCATGTCCGACGACTATAGGGTCGTACCCACGACCCCGGGCCAAAGTTGACCAGCCGCCGACATGTCCGACGACTATAGGGTCGTCCCCACGACCCCGGGACTAGATTGGCCCGCCACCGTCATGTCCGACGATTATAGGGTCGTCCCCACGACCGCGAGACTAGATTGGCCCGCCACCGTCATGTCCGACGACAATAGGGTCGTCCCCACGACCCCGGGTCCAGGTTGGCCAGCCGCCGACATTTCCGACGACTATAGAGTCGTCCCCACGACACCGGGCCAAAGTTGGCCAGCCGCCGACATGTCTGACGACTATAGGGTCGTCCCCACGACCCCGGGACTAGATTGGCCCGCCACCGTCATGTCCAACGATTATAGGGTCGTCCCCACAACCACGGGCCAAAGTTGGCCAGCCGCCGACATGTCCGACGACTATAGGGTCGTCCCCACGACCCCGGGCCAATGTTGGCCAATCGCCGACATGTCCAACGACTATAGGGTCGTCCCTACGACCCAGGGACTAGATTAGCCCGCCACCGTCATGTCCAACGACTATAGGGTCGTCCCCACGACCCCGGCACTAGATTGGCCCGCCACCGTCATGTCCGACGACTATAGGGTCGTCCCCACGACCCCGGGCCAAAGTTGGCAAGCCGCCAACATGTCCGACGACTATAGGATCGTCCCTACGACCCCGAGCCAAAGATGTCCAGCCGCCGTCTTGTCCGACGACTATAGGGTCGTCCCCACGACCCCGAGTCCAGGTTGGCCAGCCGCCGACATTTCCGACGACTATAGAGTCGTCCCCACGACCCCGGGCCAAAGTTGGCCAGCCGCCGACATGTCCGACGACTATAGAGTCGTCCCCACGACACCGGGCCAAAGTTGGCCAGCCGCCGACATGTCCGACGACTATAGGGTCGTCCCCACGACCCCGGGACTAGATTGGCCCGCCACCGTCATGTCCGACGATTATAGGGTCGTCCCCACGACCCCGGGACAAGCTTGGCCCGCCGCCGAATTGTTCGACGACTATAGGGTCGTCCCCACGACCCCGGGACTAGATTGGCCCGACACCGTCATGTCCGACGACTATAGGGTCGTACCCACGACCCCGGGCCAAAGTTGACCAGCCGCCGACATGTCCGACGACTATAGGGTCGTCCCCACGACCCCGGGACTAGATTGGCCCGCCACCGTCATGTCCGACGATTATAGGGTCGTCCCCACGACCCCGGGCGAATGTTGGCCAATCGCCGACATGTCCGACGACTACAGGTTCGTCCCTACGACCCCGGGACTAGATAGGCCAGCCGCCGACATGTCCGACGACTATTGGATCGTCCCCACGACCCCGGGCCAAAGTTGGCCAGCCGCCGACATGTCCGAAGACTATAGGGTCGTCCCCACGACCCCGTGCCAAAGATGTCCAGCCGCCGTCTTGTCCGACGACTATAGGGTCGTCCCCACGACCCCGGGACTAGATTGGCCCGCCACCGTCATGTCCGACGACTGTAGGGTCGTACCCACGACCCCGGGCCAAAGATGTCCAGCCGCCGTCTTGTCCGACGACTATAGGGTCGTCCCCACGACCCCGGGACTAGATTGGCCCGCCACCGTCATGTCCAACGACCTTAGGGTCGTCCCCACGACCTCGGGTTCAGGTTGGCCAGCCGCCGACATTTCCGACGACTATAGAGTCGTCCCCACGACACCGGTCCAAAGTTGGCCAGCCGCCGACATGTCCGACGACTATAGGGTCGTCCCCACGACCCCGGGACTAGATTGGCCCACCACCGTCATGTCCAACGACTATAGGGTCGTCCCCACAACCACGGGCCAAAGTTGGCCAGCCGCCGACATGTCCGACGACTATAGGGTCGTCCCCACGACCCCGGGCCAAAGTTGGCAAGCTCCCGACTTGTCCGACGATTATAGGGTCGTACCCACGACACCGGCACTAGGTTGGCCCGCCGCCGACTTGTCCGACGACGATAGGGTCTTCCCCACGACCACGGGCCAAAGTTGGCCAGCCGCCGGCTTGCCCGACGACTATAGGGTCGTCCCCACGTCCCCGGGCCAAAGTTGGCAAGCTGCCGAAATGTCCGACGATTGTAGGGTCGTCCCCGCGACCACGGGACTAGATTGGCCCGCCACCGCCATGTCCGACGACAATAGGGTCGTCCCCACGACCGCGGGACTAGGTTGACCTGCCGCCAACATGTCCGACGACTATTGGGTCGTCCCCACGACCACGGGCCAAAGTTGGCCGGCCGCCGAAATATCCGACGACTATAGGGTCGTTCCCATGACCCCGGGACTAGATTGGCCCGCCACCGTCATGTCCGACGACTACAGGGTCGTGCCCACGACCCCGGGAATAGATTGCCCCGCCACCGTCATGTCCAACGACTATCGGATCGTCCCCACGACCACGGGCCAAAGTTGGCCAGCCGCCGACATGTCCGACGACTATTGGGTCGTCCCCACGACCACGGGCCAAAGTTGGCCAGCCGCCGACATGTCCGACGACTATTGGATCGTCACCACGACCACGGGCCAAAGTTGGCCAGCCGCCGACATGTCCGACGACTATAAGGTCGTTCCCATAACCCCGGGACTAGATTGGCCCGCCACCGTCATGTCCGACGACTACAGGGTCGTCCCCACGACCCCGGGAATAGATTGCCCCGCCATCGTTATTTCCGACGACTATAGGGTCGTCCCCACGACCACGGGCCAAAGTTGGCCGGCCGCCGACATGTCCGAAGACTATAGGGTCGTTCCCACGACCCTGGGACTAGATTGGCCCGCCACCGTCATGTCCAACGACTATAGGGTCGTCCCCACGACCACAGGCCAAAGTTGGCCAACCGCCGACATGTCCGACGACTATAGGGTCGTCCCCACGACCCCGGGCCAATGTTGGCCAATCGCCGACATGTCCGTCGTCTATAGGGTCGTCCCTACGACCCCGGGACTGGATTGGCCCGCCGCCGTCTTGTCCGACGATTATAGGGTCGTCCCCACGACCCCGGGACAAGCTTGGCCAGCCACCGACATGCCCGACCACTATTGGGTCGTCCCCACGACCAGGGGCCAAAGTTGGCCAGCCGCCGACATGTCCGACGACTATAGAGTCGTCCCCACGACACCGGGCCAAAGTTGGCCAGCCGCCGACATGTCCGACGACTATAGGGTCGTCCCCACGTCCCCGGGACTAGATTGGCCAGCCGCCGACATGTCCAACGACTATAGAGTCGTCCCCACGACCCCGGGCCAAAGTTGGCCAGCCGCCGACATGTCCGAAGGCTATAGGGTCGTCCCCACGTCCCCGGGACTAGATTGGCCAGCCGCCGACATGTCCAACGACTATAGAGTCGTCCCCACGACACCGGGCCAAAGCTGGCCAGCCGCTGACATGTCCAACGACTATTGGGTCGTCCCCACGACCACGGGTCAATGTTGGCCAGCCGTCGACATGTCCGACGACTATAGAGTCGTCCCCACGACACCGGGCCAAAGTTGGCCAGCCGCCGACATGTCCGACGACTATAGGGTCGTCCCCACGACCCCGGGAATAGATTGGCCCGCCACCGTCATGTCCGGCGACTATCGGATCGTCCCCACGACTACGGGCCAAAGTTGGCCAGCCGCCGACATGTCCGAAGACTATAGGGTCGTCCCCACGACCCTGGGACTAGATTGGCCCGCCACCGTCAAGTCCGACGACTATAGGGTCGTCCCCACGACCTCGGGACTAGGTTGGAAAGCCGCCGACATGTCCGACCACTATTGGGTCGTCCCCACGACCCCGGGACTAGATTGGCCCGCCACCGTCATGTCCGACGAGTATAGGGTCGTCCCCACGACCCCGGGACAAGCTTGGCCCGCTGCCGACTTGTCCGACGACTATAGGGTCGTCCCCACGACCACGGGCCAAAGTTGGCAAGCCGCCGAAATGTCCGACGACTATAGAGTCGTCCTCACGACCCCGGGACTAGATTGGCCCGCCACCGTCATGTCCAACGACTATAGGGTCGTCCCCACAACCACGGGCCAAAGCTGGCCAGCCGCCGACATGTCCAACGACTATTGGGTCGTCCCCACGACCATGGGCCAAACTTGGCCAGCCGCCGACATGTCCGACGACTATAGTGTCGTCCCCACGACCCCGGTACTAGATTGGCCCGCCGCCGACATGTCCGACGACTATAGAGTCGTCCCCACGACACCGGGCCAAAGTTGGCCAGCCGCCGACATGTCCGACGACTATAGGGTCGTCCCCACGACCCCGGGAATAGATTGGCCCGCCACCGTCATGTCCGGCGACTATCGGATCGTCCCCACGACTACGGGCCAAAGTTGGCCAGCCGCCGACATGTCCGACGAATATAGGGTCGTCCCCACGACCCCGGGAATAGATTGGCCCGCCACCGTCATGTCCGGCGACTATCGTATCGTCCCCACGACTACGGGCCAAAGTTGGCCAGCCGCCGACATGTCCGACGACTATTGGGTCGTCCCCACGACCACGGGCCAAAGTTGGCCAGCCGCCGACATGTCCGAAGACTGTAGGGTCGTCCCCAGGACCCCGGGACTAGATTGGCCCACCACCGTCAAGTCCGACGACTATAGGGTCGTCCCCACGACCTCGGGACTAGGTTGGCCAGCCGCCGACATGTCCGACCACTATTGGGTCGTCCCCACGACCAGGGGCCAAAGATGGCCAGCCGCCGACATGTCCGACGACTATAGAGTCGTCCTCACGACCCCGGGACTAGATTGGCCCGCCACCGTCATGTCCAACGACTATAGGGTCGTCCCCACAACCACGGGCCAAAGCTGGCCAGCCGCCGACATGTCCAACGACTATTGGGTCGTCCCCACGACCATGGGCCAAACTTGGCCAGCCGCCGACATGTCCGACGACTATAGTGTCGTCCCCACGACCCCGGTACTAGATTGGCCCGCCGCCGACATGTCCGACGACTATAGAGTCGTCCCCACGACACCGGGCCAAAGTTGGCCAGCCGCTGACATGTCCAACGACTATTGGGTCGTCCCCACGACCACGGGTCAATGTTGGCCAGCCGCCGACATGTCCGACGACTATAGGGTCGTCCCCACGACCACGGGCCAAAGTTGGCCAGCCGCCGACATGTCCGAAGACTATAGGGTCGTCCCCACGTCCCCGGGACTAGATTGGCCAGCCGCCGACATGTCCAACGACTATAGAGTCGTCCCCACGACACCGGGCCAAAGTTGGCCAGCCGCTGACATGTCCAACGACTATTGGGTCGTCCCCACGACCACGGGTCAATGTTGGCCAGCCGCCGACATGTCCGACGACTATAGGGTCGTCCCCACGACCCCGGGAATAGATTGGCCCGCCACCGTCATGTCCGGCGACTATCGGATCGTCCCCACGACTACGGGCCAAAGTTGGCCAGCCGCCGACATGTCCGACGAATATAGGGTCGTCCCCACGACCCCGGGAATAGATTGGCCCGCCACCGTCATGTCCGGCGACTATCGTATCGTCCCCACGACTACGGGCCAAAGTTGGCCAGCCGCCGACATGTCCGACGACTATTGGGTCGTCCCCACGACCACGGGCCAAAGTTGGCCAGCCGCCGACATGTCCGAAGACTATAGGGTCGTCCCCACGTCCCCGGGACTAGATTGGCCAGCCGCCGACATGTCCAACGACTATAGAGTCGTCCCCACGACACCGGGCCAAAGTTGGCCAGCCGCTGACATGTCCAACGACTATTGGGTCGTCCCCACGACCACGGGTCAATGTTGGCCAGCCGCCGACATGTCCGACGACTATAGGGTCGTCCCCACGACCACGGGCCAAAGTTGGCCAGCCGCCGACATGTCCGACGACTATAGGGTCGTCCCCACGACCCCGGGCCAAAGATGTCCAGCCGCCGTCTTGTCCGACGACTATAGGGTCGTCCCCACGACCCCGGGACTAGATTGGCCCGCCACCGTCATGTCCAACGACTATAGGGTCGTCCCCACAACCCCAGGCCAAAGTTGGCCAGCCGCCGACATGTCCAACGACTATTGGGTCGTCCCCACGACCACGGGCCAAAGTTGGCCAGCCGCCGACATGTCCGACGACTATAGGGTCGTTCCCACGACCCCGGGAATAGATTGGCCCGCCACCGTCATGTCCGGCGACTATCGTATCGTCCCCACGACTACGGGCCAAAGTTGGCCAGCCGCCGACATGTCCGACGACTATTGGGTCGTCCCCACGACCACGGGCCAAAGTTGGCCAGCCGCCGACATGTCCGAAGACTATAGGGTCGTCCCCACGTCCCCGGGACTAGATTGGCCAGCCGCCGACATGTCCAACGACTATAGAGTCGTCCCCACGACACCGGGCCAAAGTTGGCCAGCCGCTGACATGTCCAACGACTATTGGGTCGTCCCCACGACCACGGGTCAATGTTGGCCAGCCGCCGACATGTCCGACGACTATAGGGTCGTCCCCACGACCACGGGCCAAAGTTGGCCAGCCGCCGACATGTCCGACGACTATAGGGTCGTCCCCACGACCCCGGGCCAAAGATGTCCAGCCGCCGTCTTGTCCGACGACTATAGGGTCGTCCCCACGACCCCGGGAC
This sequence comes from Andrena praecox, assembly GCA_963932275.1. Classification (NCBI taxonomy): domain Eukaryota; kingdom Metazoa; phylum Arthropoda; class Insecta; order Hymenoptera; family Andrenidae; genus Andrena; species Andrena praecox. Next base: position 217,729 of record CAWVQO010000346.1, on the reverse strand, counting down.
TAGATTGGCCCGCCACCGTCATGTCCAACGACTATAGGGTCGTCCCCACAACCCCAGGCCAAAGTTGGCCAGCCGCCGACATGTCCAACGACTATTGGGTCGTCCCCACGACCACGGGCCAAAGTTGGCCAGCCGCCGACATGTCCGACGACTATAGGGTCGTTCCCACGACCCCGGGAATAGATTGGCCCGCCACCGTCATGTCCGGCGACTATCGGATCGTCCCCACGACTACGGGCCAAAGTTGGCCAGCCGCCGACATGTCCGACGACTATAGGGTCGTCCCCACGACCCCGGGACTAGATTGGCCCGCCACCGTCATGTCCAACGACTATAGGGTCGTCCCCACGACCCCGGGACTAGATTGGCCCGCCACCGTCATGTCCGACGAATATACGGTCGTCCCCACGACCCCGGGCCAATAATGGCCAATCGCCGACATGTCCGATGACTATAGGGTCGTACCTACGACCCCGGGACTTGATTGGCCCGGCACCGTCATATCCATCGACTATCGGATCGTCCCCACGACCACGGGCCAAAGTTGGCCAGCCGCCGACATGTCCAACGACTATAGAGTCGTCCCCACGACACCGGGCCAAAGTTGGCCAGCCACCGACATGTCCGACGACTATAGGGTCGTCCCCACGACTCCGGGAATAGATTGGCCCGCCACCGTCATGTCCGGTGACTATCGGATCGTCCCCACGACTACGGGCCAAAGTTGGCCAGCCGCCGACATGTCCGACGACTATAGGGTCGTCCCCACGACACCGGGAATAGATTGGCCCGCCACCGTCATGTCCGACGACTATAGGGTCGTCCCCACGACCACGGGCCAAAGTTGGCCAGCCGCCGAAATGTCCGACGACTATAGGGTCGTCCCCACGACCTCGGGACTAGATTGGCCCGCTACCGTCATGTCCGACGACTATACGGTCGTCCCCACGACCACGGGCCAAAGTTGGCCTGCCGCCGAAATGTCCGACGACTGTAAGGTCGTCCCCGCGACCACGGGACTAGATTGGCCCGCCACCGCCATGTCCGACGACAATAGGGTCGTCCCCACGACCGCGGGACTAGGTTGACCTGCCGCCAACATGTCCGACGACTATAGGGTCGTCCCCACGACCACGGGCCAAAGTTGGCCGGCCGCCGAAATATCCGACGACTATAGGGTCGTTCCCATGACCCCGGGACTAGATTGGCCCGCCACCGTCATGTCCGACGACTACAGGGTCGTGCCCACGACCCCGGGAATAGATTGCCCCGCCACCGTCATGTCCAACGACTATCGGATCGTCCCCACGACCACGGGCCAAAGTTGGCCAGCCGCCGACATGTCCGACGACTATTGGGTCGTCCCCACGACCACGGGCCAAAGTTGGCCAGCCGCCGACATGTCCGACGACTATTGGATCGTCCCCACGACCACGGGCCAAAGTTGGCCAGCCGCCGACATGTCCGACGACTATAGGGTCGTTCCCATAACCCCGGGACTAGATTGGCCCGCCACCGTCATGTCCGACGACTACAGGGTCGTCCCCACGACCCCGGGAATAGATTGCCCCGCCATCGTTATTTCCGACGACTATAGGGTCGTCCCCACGACCACGCGCCAAAGTTGGCCGGCCGCCGACATGTCCGAAGACTATAGGGTCGTTCCCACGACCCTGGGACTAGATTGGCCCGCCACCGTCATGTCCGACGACTATAGGGTCGTCCCCACGACCCCGGGCCAAAGATGTCCAGCCGCCGTCTTGTCCGACGACTATAGGGTCGTCCCCACGACCCCGGGACTAGATTGGCCCGCCACCGTCAAGTCCGACGACTATAGAGTCGTCCCCACGACCCCGGGCCAAAGTTGGCAAGCCGCCGAAATGTCCGACGACTGTAGGGTCGTCCCCAGGACCCCGGGACTAGATTGGCCCACCACCGTCAAGTCCGACGACTATAGGGTCGTCCCCACGACCTCGGGACTAGGTTGGCCAGCCGCCGACATGTCCGACCACTATTGGGTCGTCCCCACGACCAGGGGCCAAAGTTGGCCAGCCGCCGACATGTCCGACGACTGTAGAGTCGTCCCCACGACCCCGGGACTAGATTGGCCCGCCACCGTCATGTCCAACGACTATAGGGTCGTCCCCACAACCACGGGCCAAAGCTGGCCAGCCGCCGACATGTCCAACGACTATTGGGTCGTCCCCACGACCACGGGCCAATGTTGGCTAGCCGCCGACATGTCCGACGACTGTAGGGTCGTCCCCACGACCACGGGCCAAAGCTGGCCAGCCGCCGACATGTCCGACGACTATTGGATCGTCCCCACGACCACGGGCCAAAGTTGGCAAGCCGCCGAAATGTCCGACGTCTGTAGGGTCGTCCCCACGACCCCCGGACTAGATTGGCCCGCCACCGTCATGTCCAACGACTATCGGATCGTCCCCACGACCACGGGCCAAAGTTGGCCTGCCGCCGACATGTCCGACGACTATTGGGTCGTCCCCACGACACCGGGCCAAAGTTGGCAAGCCGCCGAAATGTCCGACGACTGTAGGGTCGTCCCCACGACCCCCGGACTAGATTGGCCCGCCACCGTCAAGTCCGACGACTATAGGGTCGTCCCCACGACCTCGGGACTAGATTGGCCCGCCACCGTCAAGTCCGACGACTATAGGGTCGTCCCCACGACCCCGGGCCAAAGTTGGCAAGCCGCCGAAATGTCCGACGTCTGTAGGGTCGTCCCCACGACCCCCGGACTAGATTGGCCCGCCACCGTCATGTCCAACGACTATCGGATCGTCCCCACGACCACGGGCCAAAGTTGGCCTGCCGCCGACATGTCCGACGACTATTGGGTCGTCCCCACGACACCGGGCCAAAGTTGGCAAGCCGCCGAAATGTCCGACGACTGTAGGGTCGTCCCCACGACCCCCGGACTAGATTGGCCCGCCACCGTCAAGTCCGACGACTATAGGGTCGTCCCCACGACCTCGGGACTAGGTTGGCCAGCCGCCGACATGTCCGACGACTATAATATCGTCCCCACGACCCCGGGCCAATGTTGGCAAATCGCCGACATGTCCGACGACTATAGGGTCGTCCCTACGACCCCGGGCCAAAGCTGGCCAGCCGCCGACATGTCCGACGACTATTGGATCGTCCCCACGACCACGGGCCAAAGTTGGCCAGCCGCTGACATGTCCAACGACTATAGGGTCGTCCCCACGACCACGGGCCAAAGTTGACCAGCCGCCGACTTGTCCGACGACTATTGGATCGTCCCCACGACCCCGGGCCAAAGTTGGCCAGCCGCCGACATGTCCGAAGACTATAGGGTCGTCCCCACGACCCCGGGACTAGATTGGCCAGCCGCCGACATGTCCGACGACTATAGAGTCGTCCCCACGACACCGGGTCAAAGTTGGCCAGCCGCTGACATTTCCAACGACTATTGGGTCGTCCCCACGACCACGGGCCAATGTTGGCTAGCCGCCGACATGTCCGACGACTATAGGGTCGTCCCCACGACCCCGGGCCAAAGTTGGCAAGCCGCCGAAATGTCCGACGACTGTATGGTCGTCCCCACGATCCCGTGCCAAAGATGTCCAGCCGCCGTCTTGTCCGACGACTATAGGGTCGTCCCCACGACCCCGGGACTAGATTGGCCCGCCACCGTCATGTCCAACGACTATAGGGTCGTCCCCACAACCACGGGCCAAAGTTGGCCAGCCGCCGACATGTCCGACGATTATTGGATCGTCCCCACGACCACGGGCCAAAGTTGGCCAGCCGGCGACATGTCCGACGACTATAGGGTCGTCCCCACGACCCGGGACTAGACTGGCCCGCCACCGTCATGTCCGACGACTATAGGGTCATCCCCACGACCCCGGGACTAGGTTGGCCCGCCGCCGACTTGTCCGACGACTATAGGGTCGTCCCCACGACCCCGGGACTAGTTTGGCCCGCCACCGTCATTTCCGACGACTATAGGGTCGTCCCCACGACTACGGGCCAAAGTTGGCAAGCCGCCGAAATGTCCGGCGACTGTAGGGTCGTCCCCACAACCCCGGGACTAGATTGGCCCGCCACCGTCAAGTCCGACGACTATAGGGTCGTCCCCACGACCCCGGGCCATAGTTGGCAAGCCGCCGAAATGTCCGACGTCTGTAGGGTCGTCCCCACGACTCCCGGACTAGATTGGCCCGCCACCGTCATGTCCAACGACTATCGGATCGTCCCCACGACCACGGGCCAAAGTTGGCCTGCCGCCGACATGTCCGACGACTATTGGGTCGTCCCCACGACACCGGGCCAAAGTTGGCCAGCCGCTGACATGTCCAACGACTATAGGGTCGTCCCCACGCCCACGGGCCAAAGTTGACCAGCCGCCGACATGTCCGACGACTATTGGATCGTCCCCACGACCCCGGGCCAAAGTTGGCAAGCCGCCGAAATGTCCGACGACTGTAGGGTCGTCCCCACGACCCCCGGACTAGATTGGCCCGCCACCGTCAAGTCCGACGACTATAGGGTCGTCCCCACGACCTCGGGACTAGGTTGGCCAGCCGCCGACATGTCCGACGACTATAATATCGTCCCCACGACCCCGGGCCAATGTTGGCAAATCGCCGACATGTCCGACGACTATAGGGTCGTCCCTACGACCCCGGGCCAAAGCTGGCCAGCCGCCGACATGTCCGACGACTATTGGATCGTCCCCACGACCACGGGCCAAAGTTGGCCAGCCGCTGACATGTCCAACGACTATAGGGTCGTCCCCACGACCACGGGCCAAAGTTGACCAGCCGCCGACTTGTCCGACGACTATTGGATCGTCCCCACGACCCCGGGCCAAAGTTGGCCAGCCGCCGACATGTCCGAAGACTATAGGGTCGTCCCCACGACCCCGGGACTAGATTGGCCAGCCGCCGACATGTCCGACGACTATAGAGTCGTCCCCACGACACCGGGTCAAAGTTGGCCAGCCGCTGACATTTCCAACGACTATTGGGTCGTCCCCACGACCACGGGCCAATGTTGGCTAGCCGCCGACATGTCTGACGACTGTAGGGTCGTCCCCACGACCACGGGCCAAAGCTGGCCAGCCGCCGACATGTCCGACGACTATTGGATCGTCCCCACGACCACGGGCCAAAGTTGGCCAGCCGCCGACATGTCCGACGACTATAGGGTCGTCCCCACGACCCCGGGACTAGATTGGTCCGCCACCGTCATGTCCGACGACTATAGGGTCGTCCACACGACCCCGAGCCAAAGTTGGCAAGCCGCCGAAATGTCCGACGACTGTGGGGTCGTCCCCACGACCCCGGGACTAGATTTGCCCGCCACCGTCAAGTCCGACGACCCCGGGCCAATGTTGGCTAGCCGCCGACATGTCCGACGACTATAGGGTCGTCCCCACGACCCCGGGCCAAAGTTGGCAAGCCGCCGAAATGTCCGACGACTGTATGGTCGTCCCCACGATCCCGTGCCAAAGATGTCCAGCCGCCGTCTTGTCCGACGACTATAGGGTCGTCCCCACGACCCCGGGACTAGATTGGCCCGCCACCGTCATGTCCAACGACTATAGGGTCGCCCCACAACCACGGGCCAAAGTTGGCCAGCCGCCGACATGTCCGACGATTATTGGATCGTCCCCACGACCACGGGCCAAAGTTGGCCAGCCGGCGACATGTCCGACGACTATAGGGTCGTCCCCACGACCCGGGACTAGACTGGCCCGCCACCGTCATGTCCGACGACTATAGGGTCATCCCCACGACCCCGGGACTAGGTTGGCCCGCCGCCGACTTGTCCGACGACTATAGGGTCGTCCCCACGACCCCGGGACTAGTTTGGCCCGCCACCGTCATTTCCGACGACTATAGGGTCGTCCCCACGACTACGGGCCAAAGTTGGCCAGCCGCCGACATATCCGACGACTGTAGGGTCGTCCCCACGACCCCGGGCCAAAGTTGGCCAGCCGCTGATATGTCCGAAGACTATAGGGTCGTCCCCACGACCCCGGGAATAGATTGGCCCGCCACCGTCATTTCCGACGACTATAGGGTCGTCCCCACGACCACGGGCCAAAGCTGGCCAGCCGCCGACATATCCGACGACTATAGGGTCGTCCCCACGACCCCGGGCCAAAGTTGGCCAGCCGCCGACATGTCCGACGACTATAGGGTCGTCCCCACGACCCGGGACTAGAGTGGCCCGCCACCGTCATGTCCGACGACTATATGGTCGTCCCCACGACCACGGGCCAATGTTGGCCAGCCGCTGACTTGTCCGACGACTATAGGGTCGTCCCCACGACCGCGGGACTAGATTGGCTCGCCGCCGACTTGTCCGACGACTGTAGGGTCGTCCCCATGACCTCGGGACTAGATTGGCCCGCCACCGGCATTTCCGACGACTATAGGGTCGTCCCCACGACCACGGGCCAAAGTTGGCCAGCCGTCGACATATCCGACGACTATAGTGTCGTCCCCACGACCACGGGCCAATGTTGGCCAGCCGCTAACTTGTCCGACGACTATAGGGTCGTCCCCACGACCACGGGCCAAAGCTGGCCAGCCGCCGACATGTCCGACGACTATTGGATCGTCCCCACGACCACGGGCCAAAGTTGGCCAGCCGCCGACATGTCCGACGACTATAGGGTCGTCCCCACGACCCCGGGACTAGATTGGTCCGCCACCATCATGTCCGACGACTATAGGGTCGTCCCTACGACCCCGGGCCAAAGCTGGCCAGCCGCCGACATGTCCGACGACTATTGGATCGTCCCCACGACCACGGGCCAAAGATGTCCAGCCGCCGTCTTGTCCGACGACTATAGGGTCGTCCCCACGACCCCGGGACTACATTGGCCCGCCACCGTCATGTCCAACGACTATAGGGTCGTCCCCACAACCACGGGCCAAAGTTGGCCAGCCGCCGACATGTCCGACGACTATAGGGTCGTCCCCACCACCCCGGGCCAAAGTTGGCAAGCCGCCGAAATGTCCGACGACTGTAGGGTCGTCCCCACGACCCCGGGACTAGATTGGTCCGCCACCGTCATGTCCGACGACTATAGGGTCGTCCCCACGACCCCGGGCCAAAGTTGGCCAATCGCCGACATGTCCGACGACTATAGGGTCATCCCTACGACCCCGGGACTAGATTGGCCCGCCACCGTCATGTCCAACGACTATAGGGTCGTCCCCACGACCCCGGGACTATGTTGACAAGCCGCCAACATGTCCGACGACTATAGGGCCGTCCCCACGACCCCGGGCCAATGTTGGCCAGCCGCCGACATGTCCGACGACTATAGGGTCGTCCCCACGACCGCGGGACTAGGCTGACAAGCCCCCAACATGTCCAACGACTATAGGGTCTAGGTTGACAAGACGCCAAAATGTTCGACGAATATAGGGTCGTCCCCAAGACCCCGGGCTAAAGATGGCATGCCGCCGAAATGTCCGACGACAATCGGATCGTCCCCACGACCACGGGCCAAAGTTGGCCAGCCGCCGACATGTCCGACGACTATTGGGTCGTCCCCACGACCCCGGGCCAAAGTTGGCCAGCCGCCGACTTGTCCGACGACTATGGGGTCGTCCATACGACCCCGGGACTAAATTGGCCCGCCACCGTCATGTCCAACGACTATAGGGTCGTCCCCACGACCCCGGGACTAGGTTGACAAGCCGCCAAAATGTTCGACGAATATAGGGTCGTCCCCACGACCCCGGGCTAAAGATGGTATGCCGCCGAAATGTCCGACGGCTATTGGGTCGTCCCCACGACCGCGGGACTAGGCTGACAAGCCCCCAACATGTCCGACGACTATAGGGTCGTCCCCACGACACCGGGCCAAAGTTGGCCAGCCGCCGACATGTCCGACGACTATAGGGTCGTCCCCACTACCCCGGGACAAGGTTGGCCGGCCGCCGACTTGTCCGACGACTATAGTGTCGTCCCCACGACCACGGGCCAATGTTGGCCAGCCGCTAACTTGTCCGACGACTATAGGGTCGTCCCCACGACCACGGGCCAAAGCTGGCCAGCCGCCGACATGTCCGACGATTATTGGATCGTCCCCACGACCACGGGCCAAAGTTGGCCAGCCGCCGACATGTCCGACGACTATAGGGTCGTCCCCACGACCCCGGGACTAGATTGGTCCGCCACCATCATGTCCGACGACTATAGGGTCGTCCACACGACCCCGGGCCAAAGTTGGCAAGCCGCCGAAATGTCCGACGACTGTGGGGTCGTCCCCACGACCCCGGGACTAGATTGGCCCGCCACCGTCAAGTCCGACGACCCCGGGCCAATGTTGGCTAGCCGCCGACATGTCCGACGACTATAGGGTCGTCCCCACGACCCCGGGCCAAAGTTGGCAAGCCGCCGAAATGCCCGACGACTGTAGGGTCGTCCCCACGACCCCGTGCCAAAGATGTCCAGCCGCCGTCTTGTCCGACGACTATAGGGTCGTCCCCACGACCCCGGGACTAGATTGGCCCGCCACCGTCATGTCCAACGACTATAGGGTCGTCCCCACAACCACGGGCCAAAGTTGGCCAGCCGCCGACATGTCCGACGATTATTGGATCGTCCCCACGACCACGGGCCAAAGTTGGCCAGCCGCCGACATGTGCGACGACTATAGGGTCGTCCCCACGACCCCGGGCCAAAGATGTCCAGCCGCCGTCTTGTCCGACGACTATAGGGTCTTACCCACGACCCCGGGACTAGATTGGCCCGCCACCGTCATGTCCAACGACTATAGGGTCGTCCCCACAACCACGGGCCAATGTTGGCCAGCCGCCGACATTTCCGACGACTATAGAGTCGTCCCCACGACACCGGGCCAAAGTTGGCCAGCCGCCGACATGTCCGACGACTATAGGGTCGTCCCCACGACCCCGGGACAAGGTTGGCCCGCCGCCGAAATGTCCGACGACTGTAGGGTCGTACCCACGACCCCGGGACTAGGCTGACAAGCCGCCAACATGTCCGACGACTATAGGGTCGTCCCCACGACCCCGGGACTAGATTGGTCCGCCACCGCCATGTCCGACGACTATAGGGTCGTCCCCACGACCCCGGGCCAAAGTTGGCAAGACGCCGAAATGTCCGACGACTGTAGGGTCGTCCCCACGACCCCGGGACTAGATTGGCCCGCCACCGTCAAGTCCGACGACTATAGGGTCGTCCCCACGACCTCGGGACTAGGTTGGCCAGCCGCCGACATGTCCGACGACTATAATGTCGTCCCCACGACCCCGGGCCAAAGTTGGCCAATCGCCGACATGTCCGACGACTATAGGGTCGTCCCTACGACCCCGGGACTAGATTGGCCCGCCACCGTCATGTCCAACGACTATAGGGTCGTCCCCACGACCCCGGGACTATGTTGACAAGCCGCCAACATGTCCGACGACTATAGGGCCGTCCCCACGACCCCGGGCCAATGTTGGCCAGCCGCCGACATGTCCGACGACTATAGGGTCGTCCATACGACCCCGGGACTAAATTTGCCGGCCACCGTCATGTCCAACGACTATAGGGTCTAGGTTGACAAGACGCCAAAATGTTCGACGAATATAGGGTCGTCCCCAAGACCCCGGGCTAAAGATGGCATGCCGCCGAAATGTCCGACGACAATCGGATCGTCCCCACGACCACGGGCCAAAGTTGGCCAGCCGCCGACATGTCCGACGACTATTGGGTCGTCCCCACGACCCCGGGCCAAAGTTGGCCAGCCGCCGACTTGTCCGACGACTATGGGGTCGTCCATACGACCCCGGGACTAAATTGGCCCGCCACCGTCATGTCCAACGACTATAGGGTCGTCCCCACGACCCCGGGACTAGGTTGACAAGCCGCCAAAATGTTCGACGAATATAGGGTCGTCCCCACGACCCCGGGCTAAAGATGGCATGCCGCCGAAATGTCCGACGGCTATTGGGTCGTCCCCACGACCGCGGGACTAGGCTGACAAGCCCCCAACATGTCCGACGACTATAGGGTCGTCCCCACGACCCCGGGCCAAAGTTGGCCAGCCGCCGACATGTCCGACGACTATAGGGTCGTCCCCACGACACCGGGCCAAAGTTGGCCAGCCGCCGACATGTCCGACGACTATAGGGTCGTCCCCACTACCCCGGGACAAAGTTGGCCGGCCGCCGACTTGTCCGACGACTATAGTGTCGTCCCCACGACCACGGGCCAATGTTGGCCAGCCGCTAACTTGTCCGACGACTATAGGGTCGTCCCCACGACCACGGGCCAAAGCTGGCCAGCCGCCGACATGTCCGACGACTATTGGATCGTCCCCACGACCACGGGCCAAAGTTGGCCAGCCGCCGACATGTCCGACGACTATAGGGTCGTCCCCACGACCCCGGGACTAGATTGGTCCGCCACCATCATGTCCGACGACTATAGGGTCGTCCACACGACCCCGGGCCAAAGCTGGCCAGCCGCCGACATGTCCGACGACTATTGGATCGTCCCCACGACCACGGGCCAAAGTTGGCCAGCCGCCGACATGTCCGAAGACTATAGGGTCGTCCCCACGACCCCGGGACTAGATTGGCCAGCCACCGACATGTCCGACGACTATAGGGTCGTCCCCACGACCACGGGCCAAAGCTGGCCAGCCGCCGACATGTCCGACGACTATTGGATCGTCCCCACGACCACGGGCCAAAGTTGGCCAGCCGCCGACATGTCCGACGACTATAGGGTCGTCCCCACGACCCCAGGACTAGATTGGTCCGCCACCGTCATGTCCGACGACTATAGGGTCGTCCCCACGACCACGGGCCAAAGTTGGCCAGCCGCCGACATGTCCGACGACTATTGGGTCGTCCCCACGACACCGGGCCAAAGTTGGCCAGCCGCTGACATGTCCAACGACTATAGGGTCGTCCCCACGCCCACGGGCCAAAGTTGACCAGCCGCCGACATGTCCGACGACTATTGGATCGTCCCCACGACCCCGGGCCAAAGTTGGCAAGCCGCCGAAATGTCCGACGACTGTAGGGTCGTCCCCACGACCCCCGGACTAGATTGGCCCGCCACCGTCAAGTCCGACGACTATAGGGTCGTCCCCACGACCTCGGGACTAGGTTGGCCAGCCGCCGACATGTCCGACGACTATAATGTCGTCCCCACGACCCCGGGCCAATGTTGGCAAATCGCCGACATGTCCGACGACTATAGGGTCGTCCCTACGACCCCGGGCCAAAGCTGGCCAGCCGCCGACATGTCCGACGACTATTGGATCGTCCCCACGACCACGGGCCAAAGTTGGCCAGCCGCTGACATGTCCAACGACTATAGGGTCGTCCCCACGACCACGGGCCAAAGTTGACCAGCCGCCGACATGTCCGACGACTATTGGATCGTCCCCACGACCCCGGGACTAGATTGGCCCGCCACCGTCATGTCCAACGATTATAGGGTCGTCCCCACGACCCCGGGACTAGATTGGCCCGCCACCGTCATGTCCGACGATTATAGGGTCGTCCCCACGACCCCGGGACAAGCTTGGCCCGCCGTCGACTTGTCCGACGACTATAGGGTCGTCCCCACGACCCCGGGACTAGATTGGCCCGCCACCGTCATGTCCGACGACAATAGGGTCGTCCCCACGACCCCGGGTCTAGGTTGGCCAGCCGCCGACATGTCCGACGACTATAGAGTCGTCCCCACGACACCGGGCCAAAGTTGGACAGCCGCCGACATGTCCGACTACTATAGGGTCGTCCCCAGGACCTCGGGTCTAGATTGGCCCGCTACCGTCATGTCCGAAGACTATAGGGTCGTCCCCACGACCACGGGACTAGATTGGCCGCCACCGCCATGTCCGACGACAATAGGGTCGTCCCCACGACCCCGGGTCTAGGTTGGCCAGCCGCCGACATGTCCGACGACAATCGGTTCGTCCCCACGACCACGCGCCAAAGTTGGCCAGCCGCCGACATGTCCGACGACTATTGGATCGTCCCCACGACCACGGGCCAAAGTTGGCCAGCCGCCGACATGTCCGACGATAATCGGATCGTCCCCACGACCACGCGCCAAAGTTGGCCAGCTGCCGACATGTCCGACGACTATAGGGTCGTCTCCACGACCCCGGGCCAATGTTGGCCAATCGCCGACATGTCCAACGACTATAGGGTCGTCCCTACGACCCCGGGACTAGATTAGCCCGCCACCGTCATGTCCAACAACTATAGGGTCGTCCCCACGACCACGGGCCAAAGTTGGCATGCCGCGGAAATGTCCGACGACTATAGGGTCGTCCCCACGACACCGGGCCAAAGTTGGCCAGCCGCCGACATGTCCGACGACTATAGGGTCGTCCCCACGACCCCGGGACTAGATTGGCCCGCCACCGTCATGTCCGACGATTATAGGGTCGTCCCCACGACCGCGAGGCTAGATTGGCCCGCCACCGTCATGTCCGACGACAATAGGGTCGTCCCCACGACCCCGGGTCTAGGTTGGCCAGCCGCCGACATGTCCGACTACTATAGGGTCGTCCCCACGACCCCGGGACTAGATTGGCCCGCCACCGTCATGTCCGACGATTATAGGGTCGTCCCCACGACCGCGAGACTAGATTGGCCCATCACCGTCATGTCCGACGACAATAGGGTCGTCCCCACGACCCCGGGTCCAGGTTGGCCAGCCGCCGACATTTCCGACGACTATAGAGTCGTCCCCACGACACCGGGCCAAAGTTGGCCAGCCGCCGACATGTCCGACGATTATAGGGTCGTCCCCGCGACCCCGGGACAAGGTTGGCCCGCCGCCGAATTGTCCGACGACTATAGGGTCGTACCCACGACCCTGGGACTAGGCTGACAAGCCGCCAACATGTCCGCCGACTATAGGGTCGTCCCCACGACCCCGGGCCAAAGATGTCCAGCCGCCGTCTTGTCCGACGACTATAGGGTCGTCCCCACGACCCGGGACTAGATTGGCCCGCCACCGTCATGTCCATCGACTATAGGGTCGTCCCCACAACCACGGGCCAAAGTTGGCCATCCGCCAACATGTCCGACGACTATAGGGTCGTCCCCACGACCCCGGGCCAAAGTTGGCCAGCTGCCGACATGTCCGACGACTATAGGGTTGTCCCCACGACCCCGGGACAAGGTTGGCCCGCCGCCGACTTGTCCGACGACTATAGGGTCGTACCCACCACCCCGGGACTAGGCTGACAAGCCGCCAACATGTCCGACGACTATAGGGTCGTCCCCACGACCCCGGAACTAGATTGGCCCGCCACCGTCATGTCCATCGACTATAGGGTCGTCCCCACAACCACGGGCCAAAGTTGGCCATCCGCCGACATGTCCGACGACTATAGGGTCGTCCCCACGACCCCGGGCCAAAGTTGGCCAGCTGCCGACATGTCCGACGACTATAGGGTCGTCCCCACGACCCCGGGACAAGGTTGGCCCGCCGCCGACTTGTCCGACGACTATAGGGTCGTACCCACCACCCCGGGACTAGGCTGACAAGCCGCCAACATGTCCGACGACTATAGGGTCGTCCCCACGACCCCGGGCCAAAGATGTGCAGCCGCCATCTTGTCCGACGACTATAGGGTCGTCCCCACGACCCCGAGTCCAGGTTGGCCAGCCGCCGACATTTCCGACGACTATAGAGTCGTCCCCACGACCCCGGGCCAAAGTTGGCAAGCCGCCGAAATGTCCGAAGACTGTAGGGTCGTCCCCACGACCCCGGGACTAGATTGGCCCGCCACCGTCATGTCCAACGACTATAGGGTCGTCCCCACAACCACGGGCCAAAGTTGGCCAGCCGCCGACATGTCCGACGACTATAGGGTCGTCCCCACGACCCCGGGACTAGATTGGCCCGCCACCGTCATGTCCAACGACTATAGGGTCGTCCCCACAACCACGGGCCAAAGTTGGCCAGCCGCCGACATGTCCGACGACTATAGGGTCGTCCCCACGACCCCGGGCCAATGTTGGCCAATCGCCGACATGTCCGACGACTATAGGGTCGTCCCCACGACCCCGGGCCAAAGATGTCCAGCCGCCGTCTTGTCCGACGACTATAGGGTCGTCCCCACGACCCCGAGTCCAGGTTGGCCAGCCGCCGACATTTCCGACGACTATAGAGTCGTCCCCACGACCCCGGGCCAAAGTTGGCCAGCCGCCGACATGTCCGACGACTATAGGGTCGTCCCCACGACCCCGGGACTAGATTGGCCCGCCACCGTCATGTCCGACGATTATAGGGTCGTCCCCACGACCGCGAGACTAGATTGGCCCGCCACCGTCATGTCCGACGACAATAGGGTCGTCCCCACGACCCCGGGTCCAGGTTGGCCAGCCGCCGACATTTCCGACGACTATAGGGTCGTCCCCACGACCCCGGGCCAAAGTTGGCCAGCCGCCGACATGTCCGACGACTATAGGGTCGTCCCCACGACCTCGGGTCTAGAATGGCCCGCTACCGTCATGTCCGAAGACTATAGGGTCGTCCCCACGACCTCGGGACTAGATTGGCCCGCTACCGACAAGTCCGACGACTATAGGGTCGTCCCACGACCCCGGGCCAAAGTTGGCAAGCCGCCGAAATGTCCGACGACTGTAGGGTCGTCCCCACGACCCCGGGACTAGATTGGCCCGCCACCGTCAAGTCCGACGACTATAGGGTCGTCCCCACGACCCCGGGTCCAGGTTGGCCAGCCGCCGACATTTCCGACGACTATAGAGTCGTCCCCACGACACCGGGCCAAAGTTGGCCAGCCGCCGACATGTCCGACGACTATAGGGTCGTCCCCACGACCCCGGGACTAGATTGACCCGCCACCGTCATGTCCGACGGTTATAGGGTCGTCCACACGACCCCGGGTCCAGGTTGGCCAGCCGCCGACATGTCCGACGACTATAGGGTCGTCCCCACGACCCCGCGAATAGATTGGCCCGCCACCGTCATGACCGACGACTATAGGGTCGTCCCCACGACCCCGGGCCAAAGTTGGCCAGCCGCCGACATGTCCGACGACTATAGGGTCGTCCCCACGACCCCGAGACTAGATTGGCCCGCCACCTTCATGTCCGACGACAATAGGGTCGTCCCCACGACCCCGGGTCTAGGTTGTGCAGCTGCCGACATGTCCGACGACTATAGAGTCGTCCCCACGACACCGCGCCAAAGTTGGACAGCCGCCGACATGTCCGACTACTATAGGGTCGTCCCCACGACCTCGGGTCTAGAATGGCCCGCTACCGTCATGTCCGAAGACTATAGGGTCGTGCCCACGACCTCGGGATTAGATTGGCCCGCTACCGTCAAGTCCGACGACTATAGGGTCGTCCCACGACCCCGGGCCAAAGTTGGCAGGCCGCCGAAATGTCCGACGACTGTAGGGTCGTCCCCACGACCCCGGGACTAGATTGGCCCGCCACCGTCAAGTCCGACGACTATAGGGTCGTCCCCACGACCCCGGGTCCAGGTTGGCCAGCCGCCGACATTTCCGACGACTATAGAGTCGTCCCCACGACACCGGGCCAAAGTTGGCCAGCCGCCGACATGTCCGACGACTATAGGGTCGTCCCCACGACCCCGGGACTAGATTGACCCGCCACCGTCATGTCCGACGGTTATAGGGTCGTCCCCACGACCGCGAGACTAGATTGGCCCGCCACCGTCATGTCCAACGACAATAGGGTCGTGCCCACAACCACGGGCCAAAGTTGGCCAGCCGCCGACATGTCCGACGACTATAGGGTCGTCCCCACGACCCCGGGCCAAAGATGTCCAGCCGCCGTCTTGTCCGACGACGATAGGGTCGTCCCCACGACCCCGAGTCCAGGTTGGCCAGCCGCCGACATTTCCGACGACTATAGATTCGTCCCCACGACCCCGGGCCAAAGTTGGCCAGCCGCCGACATGTCCGACGACTATAGGGTCGTCCCCACGACCCCGGGACTAGGTTGGCCAGCCGCCGACATGTCCGACGACTATAGGGGCGTCCCGACGACCCCGGGCCAATGTTGGCCAATCGCCAACATGTCCGACGACTATAGGGTCGTCCCTACGACCCCGGGACTAGATTGGCCCGCCACCGTCATGTCCGACGATTATAGGGTCGTCCCCACGACCCCGGGACTAGATTGGCCCGCCACCGTCATGTCCAACGACTATAGGGTCGTTCCCACAACCACGGGCCAAAGTTGGCCAGCCGCCGACATGTCCGACGACTATTGGATCGTCCCCACGACCACGGGCCAAAGTTGGCCAGCCGCCGACATGTCCGACGACTATAGGGTCGTCCCCACGACCCCGGGACTAGATTGGTCCGCCACCGTCATGTCCGACGACTATAGGGTCGTCCCCACGACCCCGGGCCAAAGATGTCCAGCCGCCGTCTTGTCCGACGACTATAGGGTCGTCCCCACGACCCCGAGTCCAGGTTGGCCAGCCGCCGACATTTCCGACGACTATAGAGTCGTCCCCACGACACCGGTCCAAAGTTGGCCAGCCGCCGACATGTCCGACGACTATAGGGTCGTCCCCACGAACCCGGGACTAGATTGGCCCGCCACCGTCATGTCCGACGACAATAGGGTCGTCCCCACGACCCCGGGTCTAGGTTAGCCAGCCGCCGACATGTCCGACGACTATAGAGTCGTCCCCACGACACCGGGCCAAAGCTGGACAGCCGCCGACATGTCCGACTACTATAGGGTCGTCCCCAGGACCTCGGGTCTAGATTGGCCCGCTACCGTCATGTCCGAAGACTATAGGGTCGTCCCCACGACCACGGGACTAGATTGGCCCGCCACCGCCATGTCCGACGACAATAGGGTCGTCCCCACGACCCCGGGTCTAGGTTGGCCAGCCGCCGACATGTCCCACGACAATCGGATCGTCCCCACGACCACGGGCCAAAGTTGGCCAGCCGCCGACATGTCCGACGACAATCGGATCGTCCCCACGACCACGCGCCAAAGTTGGCCAGCCGCCGACATGTCCGACGACTATAGGGTCGTCCCCACGACCCCGAGACTAGATTGGCCCGCCACCGTCATGTCCGACGACAATAGGGTCGTCCCCACGACCCCGGGTCCAGGTTGGCCACCCGCCGACATTTCCGACGACTATAGAGTCGTCCCCACGACACCGGGCCAAAGGTGTCCAGCCGCCGACATGTCCGACGACTATAGGGTCGTCCCCACGACCCCGGGACTAGATTGGCCCGCCACCGTCATTTCCGACGATTATAGGGTCGTCCCCACGACCGCGAGACTAGATTGGCCCGCCACCGTCATGTCCGACGACAATAGGGTCGTCCCCACGACCCCGGGTCCAGGTTGGCCAGCCGCCGACATTTCCGACGACTATAGAGTCGTCCCCACGACACCGGGCCAAAGTTGGCCAGCCGCCGACATGTCCGACGATTATAGGGTCGTCCCCACGACCCCGGGCCAAAGATGTCCAGCCGCCGTCTTGTCCGACGACTATAGGGTCGTCCCCACGACCCCGGGACTAGATTGGCCCGCCACCGTCATGTCCAACGACTATAGGGTCGTCCCCACAACCACGGGCCAAAGTTGACCAGCCGCCGACATGTCCGACGACTATTGGATCGTCCCCACGACCACGGGCCAAAGTTGGCCAGCCGCCGAAATGTCCGACGACTGTAGGGTCGTCCCCACGACCCCGGGACTAGATCGGCCCGCCACCGTCAAGTCCGACGACTATAGGGTCGTCCCCACGACCCCGGGTCCAGGTTGGCCAGCCGCCGACATTTCCGACGACTATAGAGTCGTCCCCACGACACCGGGCCAAAGTTGGCCAGCCGCCGACATGTCCGACGACTATAGGGTCGTCCCCACGACCCCGGGACTAGATTGACCCGCCACCGTCTTGTCCGACGGTTATAGGGTCGTCCCCACGACCGCGAGACTAGATTGGCCCGCCACCGTCATGTCCGACGACAATAGGGTCGTCCCCACGACCCCGGGTCCAGGTTGGCCAGCCGCCGACATTTCCGACGACTATAGAGTCGTCCCCACGACACCGGGCCAAAGTTGGCCAGCCGCCGACATGTCCGACGACTATAGGGTCGTCCCCACGACCCCGGGACAAGGTTGGCCCGCCGCCGACTTGTCCGACGACTATAGGGTCGTACCCACGACCCTGGGACTAGGCTGACAAGCCGCCAACATGTCCGACGACTATAGGGTCGTCCCCACGACCCCGGGACTAGATTGGCCCGCCACCGTCATGTCCAACGACTATAGGGTCGTGCCCACAACCACGGGCCAAAGTTGGCCAGCCGCCGACATGTCCGACGACAATAGGGTCGTCCCCACGACCCCGGGCCAAAGTTGGCCAGCTGCCGACATGTCCGACGACTATAGGGTCGTTCCAACGACCCCGGGACAAGGTTGGCCCGCCGCCGACTTGTCCGACGACTATAGGGTCGTACCCACCACCCCGGGACTAGATTGGTCCGCCACCGTCATGTCCGACGACTATAGGGTCGTCCCCACGACCCCGGGCCAAAGATGTCCAGCCGCCGTCTTGTCCGACGACTATAGGGTCGTCCCCACGACCCCGAGTCCAGGTTGGCCAGCCGCCGACATTTCCGACGACTATAGAGTCGTCCCCACGACACCGGTCCAAAGTTGGCCAGCCGCCGACATGTCCGACGACTATAGGGTCGTCCCCACGAACCCGGGACTAGATTGGCCCGCCACCGTCATGTCCGACGACAATAGGGTCGTCCCCACGACCCCGGGTCTAGGTTAGCCAGCCGCCGACATGTCCGACGACTATAGAGTCGTCCCCACGACACCGGGCCAAAGCTGGACAGCCGCCGACATGTCCGACTACTATAGGGTCGTCCCCAGGACCTCGGGTCTAGATTGGCCCGCTACCGTCATGTCCGAAGACTATAGGGTCGTCCCCACGACCACGGGACTAGATTGGCCCGCCACCGCCATGTCCGACGACAATAGGGTCGTCCCCACGACCCCGGGTCTAGGTTGGCCAGCCGCCGACATGTCCCACGACAATCGGATCGTCCCCACGACCACGGGCCAAAGTTGGCCAGCCGCCGACATGTCCGACGACAATCGGATCGTCCCCACGACCACGCGCCAAAGTTGGCCAGCCGCCGACATGTCCGACGACTATAGGGTCGTCCCCACGACCCCGAGACTAGATTGGCCCGCCACCGTCATGTCCGACGACAATAGGGTCGTCCCCACGACCCCGGGTCCAGGTTGGCCACCCGCCGACATTTCCGACGACTATAGAGTCGTCCCCACGACACCGGGCCAAAGGTGGCCAGCCGCCGACATGTCCGACGACTATAGGGTCGTCCCCACGACCCCGGGACTAGATTGGCCCGCCACCGTCATTTCCGACGATTATAGGGTCGTCCCCACGACCGCGAGACTAGATTGGCCCGCCACCGTCATGTCCGACGACAATAGGGTCGTCCCCACGACCCCGGGTCCAGATTGGCCAGCCGCCGACATTTCCGACGACTATAGAGTCGTCCCCACGACACCGGGCCAAAGTTGGCCAGCCGCCGACATGTCCGACGATTATAGGGTCGTCCCCACGACCCCGGGCCAAAGATGTCCAGCCGCCGTCTTGTCCGACGACTATAGGGTCGTCCCCACGACCCCGGGACTAGATTGGCCCGCCACCGTCATGTCCAACGACTATAGGGTCGTCCCCACAACCACGGGCCAAAGTTGACCAGCCGCCGACATGTCCGACGACTATTGGATCGTCCCCACGACCACGGGCCAAATTTGGCCAGCCGCCGAAATGTCCGACGACTGTAGGGTCGTCCCCACGACCCCGGGACTAGATCGGCCCGCCACCGTCAAGTCCGACGACTATAGGGTCGTCCCCACGACCCCGGGTCCAGGTTGGCCAGCCGCCGACATTTCCGACGACTATAGAGTCGTCCCCACGACACCGGGCCAAAGTTGGCCAGCCGCCGACATGTCCGACGACTATAGGGTCGTCCCCACGACCCCGGGACTAGATTGACCCGCCACCGTCTTGTCCGACGGTTATAGGGTCGTCCCCACGACCGCGAGACTAGATTGGCCCGCCACCGTCATGTCCGACGACAATAGGGTCGTCCCCACGACCCCGGGTCCAGGTTGGCCAGCCGCCGACATTTCCGACGACTATAGAGTCGTCCCCACGACACCGGGCCAAAGTTGGCCAGCCGCCGACATGTCCGACGACTATAGGGTCGTCCCCACGACCCCGGGACAAGGTTGGCCCGCCGCCGACTTGTCCGACGACTATAGGGTCGTACCCACGACCCTGGGACTAGGCTGACAAGCCGCCAACATGTCCGACGACTATAGGGTCGTCCCCACGACCCCGGGACTAGATTGGCCCGCCACCGTCATGTCCGACGACTATAGGGTCGTCCCCACGACCCCGAGTCCAGGTTGGCCAGCCGCCGACATTTCCGACGACTATAGAGTCGTCCCCACGACCGCGGGCCAAAGTTGGCCAGACGCCGACATGTCCGACGACTATAGGGTCGTCCCCACGACCCCGAGACTAGATTGGCCCGCCACCGTCATGTCCGACGACAATAGGGTCGTCCCCACGACCCCGGGTCCAGGTTGGCCAGCCGCCGACATTTCCGACGACTATAGAGTCGTCCCCACGACACCGGGCCAAAGTTGGCCAGCCGCCGACATGTCCGACGACTATAGGGTCGTCCCCACGACCCCGCGAATAGATTGGCCCGCCACCGTCATGACCGACGACTATAGGGTCGTCCCCACGACCCCGGGCCAAAGTTGGCCAGCCGCCGACATGTCCGACGACTATAGGGTCGTCCCCACGACCCCGAGACTAGATTGGCCCGCCACCTTCATGTCCGACGACAATAGGGTCGTCCCCACGACCCCGGGTCTAGGTTGTGCAGCTGCCGACATGTCCGACGACTATAGAGTCGTCCCCACGACACCGCGCCAAAGTTGGACAGCCGCCGACATGTCCGACTACTATAGGGTCGTCCCCACGACCTCGGGTCTAGAATGGCCCGCTACCGTCATGTCCGAAGACTATAGGGTCGTGCCCACGACCTCGGGACTAGATTGGCCCGCTACCGTCAAGTCCGACGACTATAGGGTCGTCCCACGACCCCGGGCCAAAGTTGGCAGGCCGCCGAAATGTCCGACGACTGTAGGGTCGTCCCCACGACCCCGGGACTAGATTGGCCCGCCACCGTCAAGTCCGACGACTATAGGGTCGTCCCCACGACCCCGGGTCCAGGTTGGCCAGCCGCCGACATTTCCGACGACTATAGAGTCGTCCCCACGACACCGGGCCAAAGTTGGCCAGCCGCCGACATGTCCGACGATTATAGGGTCGTCCCCACGACCCCGGGCCAAAGATGTCCAGCCGCCGTCTTGTCCGACGACTATAGGGTCGTCCCCACGACCCCGGGACTAGATTGGCCCGCCACCGTCATGTCCAACGACTATAGGGTCGTCCCCACAACCACGGGCCAAAGTTGACCAGCCGCCGACATGTCCGACGACTATTGGATCGTCCCCACGACCACGGGCCAAAGTTGGCCAGCCGCCGAAATGTCCGACGACTGTAGGGTCGTCCCCACGACCCCGGGACTAGATCGGCCCGCCACCGTCAAGTCCGACGACTATAGGGTCGTCCCCACGACCCCGGGTCCAGGTTGGCCAGCCGCCGACATTTCCGACGACTATAGAGTCGTCCCCACGACACCGGGCCAAAGTTGGCCAGCCGCCGACATGTCCGACGACTATAGGGTCGTCCCCACGACCCCGGGACTAGATTGACCCGCCACCGTCTTGTCCGACGGTTATAGGGTCGTCCCCACGACCGCGAGACTAGATTGGCCCGCCACCGTCATGTCCGACGACAATAGGGTCGTCCCCACGACCCCGGGTCCAGGTTGGCCAGCCGCCGACATTTCCGACGACTATAGAGTCGTCCCCACGACACCGGGCCAAAGTTGGCCAGCCGCCGACATGTCCGACGACTATAGGGTCGTCCCCACGACCCCGGGACAAGGTTGGCCCGCCGCCGACTTGTCCGACGACTATAGGGTCGTACCCACGACCCTGGGACTAGGCTGACAAGCCGCCAACATGTCCGACGACTATAGGGTCGTCCCCACGACCCCGGGACTAGATTGGCCCGCCACCGTCATGTCCAACGACTATAGGGTCGTGCCCACAACCACGGGCCAAAGTTGGCCAGCCGCCGACATGTCCGACGACAATAGGGTCGTCCCCACGACCCCGGGCCAAAGTTGGCCAGCTGCCGACATGTCCGACGACTATAGGGTCGTTCCAACGACCCCGGGACAAGGTTGGCCCGCCGCCGACTTGTCCGACGACTATAGGGTCGTACCCACCACCCCGGGACTAGATTGGTCCGCCACCGTCATGTCCGACGACTATAGGGTCGTCCCCACGACCCCGGGCCAAAGATGTCCAGCCGCCGTCTTGTCCGACGACTATAGGGTCGTCCCCACGACCCCGAGTCCAGGTTGGCCAGCCGCCGACATTTCCGACGACTATAGAGTCGTCCCCACGACACCGGTCCAAAGTTGGCCAGCCGCCGACATGTCCGACGACTATAGGGTCGTCCCCACGAACCCGGGACTAGATTGGCCCGCCACCGTCATGTCCGACGACAATAGGGTCGTCCCCACGACCCCGGGTCTAGGTTAGCCAGCCGCCGACATGTCCGACGACTATAGAGTCGTCCCCACGACACCGGGCCAAAGCTGGACAGCCGCCGACATGTCCGACTACTATAGGGTCGTCCCCAGGACCTCGGGTCTAGATTGGCCCGCTACCGTCATGTCCGAAGACTATAGGGTCGTCCCCACGACCACGGGACTAGATTGGCCCGCCACCGCCATGTCCGACGACAATAGGGTCGTCCCCACGACCCCGGGTCTAGGTTGGCCAGCCGCCGACATGTCCCACGACAATCGGATCGTCCCCACGACCACGGGCCAAAGTTGGCCAGCCGCCGACATGTCCGACGACAATCGGATCGTCCCCACGACCACGCGCCAAAGTTGGCCAGCCGCCGACATGTCCGACGACTATAGGGTCGTCCCCACGACCCCGAGACTAGATTGGCCCGCCACCGTCATGTCCGACGACAATAGGGTCGTCCCCACGACCCCGGGTCCAGGTTGGCCACCCGCCGACATTTCCGACGACTATAGAGTCGTCCCCACGACACCGGGCCAAAGGTGGCCAGCCGCCGACATGTCCGACGACTATAGGGTCGTCCCCACGACCCCGGGACTAGATTGGCCCGCCACCGTCATTTCCGACGATTATAGGGTCGTCCCCACGACCGCGAGACTAGATTGGCCCGCCACCGTCATGTCCGACGACAATAGGGTCGTCCCCACGACCCCGGGTCCAGATTGGCCAGCCGCCGACATTTCCGACGACTATAGAGTCGTCCCCACGACACCGGGCCAAAGTTGGCCAGCCGCCGACATGTCCGACGATTATAGGGTCGTCCCCACGACCCCGGGCCAAAGATGTCCAGCCGCCGTCTTGTCCGACGACTATAGGGTCGTCCCCACGACCCCGGGACTAGATTGGCCCGCCACCGTCATGTCCAACGACTATAGGGTCGTCCCCACAACCACGGGCCAAAGTTGACCAGCCGCCGACATGTCCGACGACTATTGGATCGTCCCCACGACCACGGGCCAAATTTGGCCAGCCGCCGAAATGTCCGACGACTGTAGGGTCGTCCCCACGACCCCGGGACTAGATCGGCCCGCCACCGTCAAGTCCGACGACTATAGGGTCGTCCCCACGACCCCGGGTCCAGGTTGGCCAGCCGCCGACATTTCCGACGACTATAGAGTCGTCCCCACGACACCGGGCCAAAGTTGGCCAGCCGCCGACATGTCCGACGACTATAGGGTCGTCCCCACGACCCCGGGACTAGATTGACCCGCCACCGTCTTGTCCGACGGTTATAGGGTCGTCCCCACGACCGCGAGACTAGATTGGCCCGCCACCGTCATGTCCGACGACAATAGGGTCGTCCCCACGACCCCGGGTCCAGGTTGGCCAGCCGCCGACATTTCCGACGACTATAGAGTCGTCCCCACGACACCGGGCCAAAGTTGGCCAGCCGCCGACATGTCCGACGACTATAGGGTCGTCCCCACGACCCCGGGACAAGGTTGGCCCGCCGCCGACTTGTCCGACGACTATAGGGTCGTACCCACGACCCTGGGACTAGGCTGACAAGCCGCCAACATGTCCGACGACTATAGGGTCGTCCCCACGACCCCGGGACTAGATTGGCCCGCCACCGTCATGTCCGACGACTATAGGGTCGTCCCCACGACCCCGAGTCCAGGTTGGCCAGCCGCCGACATTTCCGACGACTATAGAGTCGTCCCCACGACCGCGGGCCAAAGTTGGCCAGACGCCGACATGTCCGACGACTATAGGGTCGTCCCCACGACCCCGAGACTAGATTGGCCCGCCACCGTCATGTCCGACGACAATAGGGTCGTCCCCACGACCCCGGGTCCAGGTTGGCCAGCCGCCGACATTTCCGACGACTATAGAGTCGTCCCCACGACACCGGGCCAAAGTTGGCCAGCCGCCGACATGTCCGACGACTATAGGGTCGTCCCCACGACCCCGCGAATAGATTGGCCCGCCACCGTCATGACCGACGACTATAGGGTCGTCCCCACGACCCCGGGCCAAAGTTGGCCAGCCGCCGACATGTCCGACGACTATAGGGTCGTCCCCACGACCCCGAGACTAGATTGGCCCGCCACCTTCATGTCCGACGACAATAGGGTCGTCCCCACGACCCCGGGTCTAGGTTGTGCAGCTGCCGACATGTCCGACGACTATAGAGTCGTCCCCACGACACCGCGCCAAAGTTGGACAGCCGCCGACATGTCCGACTACTATAGGGTCGTCCCCACGACCTCGGGTCTAGAATGGCCCGCTACCGTCATGTCCGAAGACTATAGGGTCGTGCCCACGACCTCGGGACTAGATTGGCCCGCTACCGTCAAGTCCGACGACTATAGGGTCGTCCCACGACCCCGGGCCAAAGTTGGCAGGCCGCCGAAATGTCCGACGACTGTAGGGTCGTCCCCACGACCCCGGGACTAGATTGGCCCGCCACCGTCAAGTCCGACGACTATAGGGTCGTCCCCACGACCCCGGGTCCAGGTTGGCCAGCCGCCGACATTTCCGACGACTATAGAGTCGTCCCCACGACACCGGGCCAAAGTTGGCCCGCCACCGTCAAGTCCGACGACTATAGGGTCGTCCCCAGGACCTCGGGACTAGATTGGCCCGCCACCGTCAAGTCCGACGACTATAGGGTCGTCCCCACGACCCCGGGCCAAAGTTGGCAAGCCGCCGAAATGTCCGACGACTGTAGGGCCGTCCCCACGACTCCGGGACTAGATTGGCCCGCCACCGTCAAGTCCGACGACTATAGGGTCGTCCCCACGACCTCGGGACTAGATTGGCCCGCTACCGTCAAGTCCGACGACTATAGGGTCGTCCCACGACCCCGGGACAAGGTTGGCCCGCCTCCGACATGTCCGACGACTATAGGGCCGTACCCACGACCCCGGGACTAGGCTGACAAGCCGCCAACATGTCCGACGACTATAGGGTCGCCCCCACGACCCCGGGCCATAGTTGGCCAGCCGCCGACATGTCCGACGACTTTAGGGTCGTCCCCACGACCCCGGGACTAGATTGGCCCGCCACCGTCAAGTCCGACGACTATAGGGTCGTCCCCAGGACCTCGGGATTAGATTGGCCCGCCACCGTCAAGTCCGACGACTATAGGGTCGTCCCCACGACCCCGGGCCAAAGTTGGCAAGCCGCCGAAATGTCCGACGACTATCGGGTCGTCCCCACGACCCCGGGACTAGATTGGCCCGCCACCGTCATGTCCGACGACTATAGGGTCGTCCCCACGACCCCGGGCCAAAGTTGGCAAGCCGCCGAAATGTCCGACGACTGTAGGGTCGTCCCCACGACCCCGGGACTAGATTGGCCCGCCACCGTCAAGTCCGACGACTATAGGGTCGTCCCCAGGACCTTGGGACTAGATTGGCCCGCCACCGTCAAGTCCGACGACTATAGGGTCGTCCCCACGACCCCGGGCCAAAGTTGGCATGCCGCCGAAATGTCCGACGACTGTAGGGTCGTCCCCACGACCCCGGGACTAGATTGGTCCGCCACCGTCATGTCCGACGACTATAGGGTCGTCCCCACGACCCCGGGCCAAAGTTGGCCAGCCGCCGACATGTCCGGCGACTATAGGGTCGTCCCCACGACCCCGAGACTAGATTGGTCCGCCACCGTCATATCCGACGACAATAGAGTCGTCCCCACGACCCCGGGTCCAGGTTGGCCAGCCGCCGACATTTCGGACGACTATAGAGTCGTCCCCACGACACCGGGCCAAAGTTGGCCCGCCGCCGACATGTCCGACGACTATAGGGTCGTCCCCACGACCCCGGGACTAGATTGGCCCGCCACCGTCATGTCCGACGACAATAAGGTCGTTCCCACGACCCCGGGATTAGATTGGCCCGCCACCGTCAAGTCCGACGACTATAGGGTCGTCCCCACGACCCCGGGTCCAGGTTGGCCAAGCGCCGACATTTCCGACGACTATAGAGTCGTCCCCACGACACCGGGCCCAAATTGGCCAGCCGCCGACATGTCCGACGACTATAGGGTCGTCCCCGCGACCCCGGGCCAATGTTGGCCAATCGCCGACATGTCCGACGACTATAGGGTCGTCCATACGACCCCGGGACTAAATTGGCCCGCCACCGTCATGTCCAACGACTATAGGGTCGTCCCCATGACCCCGGGACTAGGTTGACAAGCCGCCGACTTGTCCGACGACTATAGAGTCGTCCCCACGACTCCGGGTCCAGGTTGGCCAGCCGCCGACTTGTCCGACCACTATAGGGTCGTCCCCAGGACCTCGGGTCTAGATTGGCCCGCTACCGTCATGTCCGAAGACTATAGGGTCGTCCCCACGACCACGGGACTAGATTGGCCCGCCACCGTCATATCCGACGACAATAGGGTCGTCCCCACGACCCCGGGTCTAGGTTGGCCAGCCGCCGACATGTCCGACGACAATCGGATCGTCCCCACGACCACGCGCCAAAGTTGGCCAGCCGCCGGCATGTCCGACGACTATTGGATCGTCCCCACGACCACGGGCCAAAGTTGGCCAGCCGCCGACATGTCCGACGACAATCGGATCGTCCCCACGACCACGCGCCAAATTTGGCCAGCCGCCGACATGTCCGACGACTATAGGGTCTTCCCCACGACCCCGGGCCAATGTTGGCCAATCGCCGACATGTCCAACGACTATAGGGTCGTCCCTACGACCCCGGGACTAGATTAGACCGCCACCGTCATGTCCAACGACTATAAGGTCGTCCCCACGACCACGGGCCAAAGTTGGCATGCCGCCGAAATGTCCGACGACTATAGGGTCGTCCCCACGACCCCGGGCCAAAGTTGGCAAGCCGCCGAAATGTCCGACAACTATAGGGTCGTCCCCACGACCCCGGGACTAGATTGGCCCGCCACCGTCATGTCCGACGACTATAGGGTCGTCCCCACGACCCCGGGCCAAAGTTGGCAAACCGCCGAAATGTCCGACGACTGTAGGGTCGTCCCCACGACCCCGGGACTAGATTGGCCCGCCACCGTCAAGTCCGACGACTATAGGGTCGTCCCCAGGACCTTGGGACTAGATTGGCCCGCCACCGTCAAGTCCGACGACTATAGGGTCGTCCCCACGACCCCGGGCCAAAGTTGGCATGCCGCCGAAATGTCCGACGACTGTAGGGTCGTCCCCACGACCCCGGGACTAGATTGGTCCGCCACCGTCATGTCCGACGACTATAGGGTCGTCCCCACGACCCCGGGTCCAGGTTGGCCAAGCGCCGACATTTCCGACGACTATAGAGTCGTCCCCACGACACCGGGCCCAAATTGGCCAGCCGCCGACATGTCCGACGACTATAGGGTCGTCCCCGCGACCCCGGGCCAATGTTGGCCAATCGCCGACATGTCCGACGACTATAGGGTCGTCCATACGACCCCGGGACTAAATTGGCCCGCCACCGTCATGTCCAACGACTATAGGGTCGTCCCCATGACCCCGGGACTAGGTTGACAAGCCGCCGACTTGTCCGACGACTATAGAGTCGTCCCCACGACTCCGGGTCCAGGTTGGCCAGCCGCCGACTTGTCCGACCACTATAGGGTCGTCCCCAGGACCTCGGGTCTAGATTGGCCCGCTACCGTCATGTCCGAAGACTATAGGGTCGTCCCCACGACCACGGGACTAGATTGGCCCGCCACCGTCATATCCGACGACAATAGGGTCGTCCCCACGACCCCGGGTCTAGGTTGGCCAGCCGCCGACATGTCCGACGACAATCGGATCGTCCCCACGACCACGCGCCAAAGTTGGCCAGCCGCCGGCATGTCCGACGACTATTGGATCGTCCCCACGACCACGGGCCAAAGTTGGCCAGCCGCCGACATGTCCGACGACAATCGGATCGTCCCCACGACCACGCGCCAAATTTGGCCAGCCGCCGACATGTCCGACGACTATAGGGTCTTCCCCACGACCCCGGGCCAATGTTGGCCAATCGCCGACATGTCCAACGACTATAGGGTCGTCCCTACGACCCCGGGACTAGATTAGACCGCCACCGTCATGTCCAACGACTATAAGGTCGTCCCCACGACCACGGGCCAAAGTTGGCATGCCGCCGAAATGTCCGACGACTATAGGGTCGTCCCCACGACCCCGGGCCAAAGTTGGCAAGCCGCCGAAATGTCCGACAACTATAGGGTCGTCCCCACGACCCCGGGACTAGATTGGCCCGCCACCGTCATGTCCGACGACTATAGGGTCGTCCCCACGACCCCGGGCCAAAGTTGGCAAACCGCCGAAATGTCCGACGACTGTAGGGTCGTCCCCACGACCCCGGGACTAGATTGGCCCGCCACCGTCAAGTCCGACGACTATAGGGTCGTCCCCAGGACCTTGGGACTAGATTGGCCCGCCACCGTCAAGTCCGACGACTATAGGGTCGTCCCC
This sequence comes from Andrena praecox, assembly GCA_963932275.1. Lineage (NCBI taxonomy): Eukaryota > Metazoa > Arthropoda > Insecta > Hymenoptera > Andrenidae > Andrena > Andrena praecox. The sequence goes on along the minus strand of CAWVQO010000346.1, from coordinate 188,491 downwards.
ACGACCCCGGGCCAAAGTTGGCATGCCGCCGAAATGTCCGACGACTGTAGGGTCGTCCCCACGACCCCGGGACTAGATTGGTCCGCCACCGTCATGTCCGACGACTATAGGGTCGTCCCCACGACCCCGGGCCAAAGTTGGCCAGCCGCCGACATGTCCGACGACTATAGGGTCGTCCCCACGACCCCGAGACTAGATTGGTCCGCCACCGTCATGTCCGACGACAATAGAGTCGTCCCCACGACCCCGGGTCCAGGTTGGCCAGCCGCCGACATTTCCGACGACTATAGAGTCGTACCCACGACACCGGGCCAAAGTTGGCCCGCCGCCGACATGTCCGACGACTATAGGGTCGTCCCCACGACCCCGGGACTATATTGGCCCGCCACCGTCATGTCCGACGACAATAGGGTCGTTCCCACGACCCCGGGGCAAGGTTGGCCAGCCGCCGACTTGTCCGACGACTATAGGGTCGTACCCACGACCCCGGGACTAGGCTGACAAGCCGCCAACATGTACGACGACTATAGGGTCGTGCCCACGACCCTGGGCCAAAGATGTCCAGCCGCCGTCTTGTCCGACGACTATAGGGTCGTCCCCACGACCCCGGGACTAGATTGGCCCGCCACCGTCATGTCCAACGACTATAGGGTCGTCCCCACAACCACGGGCCAAAGTTGGCCAGCCGCCGACATGTCCGACGACTATAGGATCGTCCCCACGACCACGGGCCAAAGTTGGCCAGCCGCCGACATGTCCAACGACTATAGGGTCGTCCCCACGACCCCGGGCACATTTGTCAAGCCGCCGACATGTCCCCACAACCCCGGGACTAGATTGGCCCGCCACCGTCATGTCCGACGACTATAGGGTCGTCCCCACGACCCCGGGCCAAAGTTGGCAAGCCGCCGACATGTCCGACGACTATAGGGTCGTCCCCACGACGACGGGCCAAAGTAGGCCAGCCGCCGACATATCCGACGACTATAGGGTCGTCCCCACGACCCCGGGACTAGATTGGCCCGCCACCGTCATGTCCGACGAATATACGGTCGTCCCCACGACCCCGGGCCAATAATGGCCAATCGCCGACATGTCCGATGACTATAGGGTCGTCCCCACGACCACGGACCAAAGTTGGCCAGCCGCCGACATATCCGACGACTATAGGGTCGTCCCCATGACCTCGGGACTAGATTGGCCCGCCACCATCATGTCCGACGACTATAGGGTCGACCCCACGACCCCGGGAGTTGATTGCCCCGCCACCGTTATTTCTGACGACTATAGGGTCGTCCCCACGACCACGGACCAAAGTTGGACAGCCGCCGACATATCCGACGACTATAGGGTCGTCCCCATGACCCCGGGACTAGGTTGGCTCGCCGCCGACTTGTCCGACGACTATAGGGTCGTCCCCACGACCCCGGGACTAGATTGGCCCGCCACCGTCTTGTCCGACGACTATAGGGTCGTCCCCACGACAGCGGGCCTACGTTGGCCAGCCGCCGACATGTCCGACCACTATAGGGTCGTCCCCACGACCCCGGGACTAGGTTGGCTCGCCGCCGACATGTCCGACGACTATAGGGTCGTTCCCACGACACCGGGACTATGTTGGCCAGCCGCCGACATGTCCGACGACTATAGGGTCGTCCCCACGACCCCGGGACTAGGTTGGCTCGCCGCCGACATGTCCGACGACTATAGGGTCGTTCCCACGACACCGGGACTAGGTTGGCTCGCCGCCGATTTGTCCGACCACTATAGGGTCGTCCCCACGACCCCGGGACTATGCTGGCTCGCCGCCGACATGTCCGACGACTATAGGTTCGTCCCCACGACCCCCGGAGTAGGATGGCTCGCCGCAGACTTGTCCGACGACTATAGGGTCGTCCCCACGACCCCGGGCCAAAGATGTCCAGCCGCCGACATGTCCGACCACTATAGGGTCGTCCCCACGACCCAGGGACTAGGTTGGCTCGCCGCCGACATGTCCGACGACTATAGGGTCGTCCCTACGACCCCGGGACTTGATTAGACCGCCACCGTCATGTCCAACGACTATAACGTCGTCCCCACGACCACGGGCCAAAGTTGGCATGCCGCCGAAATGTCTGACGACTATAGGGTCGTCCCCACGACCCCGGGCCAAAGTTGGCAAGCCGCCGAAATGTCCGACGACTGTAGGGTCGTCCCCACGACCCCGGGACTAGATTGGCCCGCCACCGTCAAGTCCGACGACTATAGGGTCGTCCCCAGGACCTTGGGACTAGATTGGCCCGCCACCGTCAAGTCCGACGACTATAGGGTCGTCCCCACGACCCCGGGCCAAAGTTGGCATGCCGCCGAAATGTCCGACGACTGTAGGGTCGTCCCCACGACCCCGGGACTAGATTGGTCCGCCACCGTCATGTCCGACGACTATAGGGTCGTCCCCACGACCCCGGGCCAAAGTTGGCCAGCCGCCGACATGTCCGACGACTATAGGGTCGTCCCCACGACCCCGGGACTAGGTTGGCTCGCCGCCGACATGTCCGACGACTTTAGGGTCGTCCCCACCACCCCGGGCCAAAGTTGGCAAGCCGCCGAAATGTCCGACGACTGTAGGGTCGTCCCCAAGACCCCGGGACTAGATTGGCCCGCCACCGTCATGTCCGACGACAATAGGGTCGTTCCCACGACCCCGGGGCAAGGTTGGCCAGCCGCCGACTTGTCCGACGACTATAGGGTCGTACCCACGACCCCGGGACTAGGCTGACAAGCCGCCAACATGTACGACGACTATAGGGTCGTGCCCACGACCCTGGGCCAAAGATGTCCAGCCGCCGTCTTGTCCGACGACTATAGGGTCGTCCCCACGACCGCGGGACTAGATTGGCCCGCCACCGTCATGTCCAACGACTATAGGGTCGTCCCCACAACCACGGGCCAAAGTTGGCCAGCCGCCGACATGTCCGACGACTATTGGATCGTCCCCACGACCACGGGCCAAAGTTGGCCAGCCGCCGACATGTCCAACGACTATAGGGTCGTCCCCACGACCCCGGGACTAGATTGGCCCGCCACCGTCATGTCCGACGAATATACGGTCGTCCCCACGACCCCGGGCCAATAATGGCCAATCGCCGACATGTCCGATGACTATAGGGTCGTCCCCTCGACCACGGACCAAAGTTGGCCAGCCGCCGACATATCCGACGACTATAGGGTCGTCCCCATGACCTCGGGACTAGATTGGCCCGCCACCATCATGTCCGACGACTATAGGGTCGACCCCACGACCCCGGGAGTTGATTGCCCCGCCACCGTTATTTCTGACGACTATAGGGTCGTCCCCACGACCCCGGGACTAGGTTGGCTCGCCGCCGACATGTCCGACGACTATAGGGTCGTTCCCACGACACCGGGACTATGTTGGCCAGCCGCCGACATGTCCGACGACTATAGGGTCGTCCCCACGACCCCGAGACTAGATTGGTCCGCCACGGTCATGTCCGACGACAATAGAGTCGTCCCCACGACCCCGGGTCCAGGTTGGCCAGCCGCCGACATTTCCGACGACTATAGAGTCGTCCCCACGACCCCGGTACTAGATTGGTCCGCCACCGTCTTGTCCGACGACTATAGGGTCGTCCCCACGACCCCGGGCCAAAGTTGACCAGCCGCCGACATGTCCAACGACTATAGGGTCGTCCCCACGACCCCGGGACTAGATTGGCCCGCCACCGTCATGTCCGACGAATATACGGTCGTCCCCACGACCCCGGGCCCATAATGGCCAATCGCCGACATGTCCGATGACTATAGGGTCGTCCCCTCGACCACGGACCAAAGTTGGCCAGCCGCCGACATATCCGACGACTATAGGGTCGTCCGCACGACCCCGGGACTAGATTGGCCCGCCACCGTCATGTCCGACGACAATAGGGTCGTTCCCACGACCCCGGGGCAAGGTTGGCCAGCCGCCGACTTGTCCGACGACTATAGGGTCGTCCCCACGACCCCGGGACTAGATTGGCCCGCCACCGTCATGTCCAACGACTATAGGGTCGTCCCCACAACCACGGGCCAAAGTTGGCCAGCCGCCGACATGTCCGACGACTATTGGATCGTCCCCACGACCACGGGCCAAAGTTGGCCAGCCGCCGACATGTCCAACGACTATAGGGTCGTCCCCACGACCCCGGGACTAGATTGGCCCGCCACCGTCATGTCCGACGAATATACGGTCGTCCCCACGACCCCGGGCCAATAATGGCCAATCGCCGACATGTCCGATGACTATAGGGTCGTCCCCTCGACCACGGACCAAAGTTGGCCAGCCGCCGACATATCCGACGACTATAGGGTCGTCCCCATGACCTCGGGACTAGATTGGCCCGCCACCATCATGTCCGACGACTATAGGGTCGACCCCACGACCCCGGGAGTTGATTGCCCCGCCACCGTTATTTCTGACGACTATAGGGTCGTCCCCACGACCCCGGGACTAGATTGGGCCGCCACCGTCATGTCCGACGACAATAGGGTCGTTCCCACGACCCCGGGGCAAGGTTGGCCAGCCGCCGACTTGTCCGACGACTATAGGGTCGTCCCCACGACCCCGGGACTAGATTGGTCCGCCACCGTCTTGTCCGACGACTATAGGGTCGTCCCCACGACCCCGGGCCAATGTTGACCAGCCGCCGACATGTCCGACGACTATAGGGTCGTCCCCACGATCCCGAGACTAGATTGGCCCGCCACCGTCATGTCCGACGACAATAGGGTCGTCCCCACGACCCCGGGTCCAGGTTGGCCAGCCGCCGACATTTCCGACGAGTATAGAGTCGTCCCCACGACACCGGGCCCAAGTTGGCCCGCCACCGTCAAGTCCGACGACTATAGGGTCGTCCCCAGGACCTCGGGACTAGATTGGCCCGCCACCGTCAAGTCCGACGACTATAGGGTCGTCCCCACGACCCCGGGCCAAAGTTGGCAAGCCGCCGAAATGTCCGACGACTGTAGGGCCGTCCCCACGACCCCGGGACTAGATTGGCCCGCCACCGTCAAGTCCGACGACTATAGGGTCGTCCCCACGACCTCGGGACTAGATTGGCCCGCTACCGTCAAGTCCGACGACTATAGGGTCGTCCCACGACCCCGGGACAAGGTTGGCCCGCCGCCGACATGTCCGACGACTATAGGGCCGTACCCACGACCCCGGGACTAGGCTGACAAGCCGCCAACATGTCCGACGACTATAGGGTCGCCCCCACGACCCCGGGCCATAGTTGGCCAGCCGCCGACATGTCCGACGACTTTAGGGTCGTCCCCACGACCCCGGGACTAGATTGGCCCGCCACCGTCAAGTCCGACGACTATAGGGTCGTCCCCAGGACCTCGGGATTAGATTGGCCCGCCACCGTCAAGTCCGACGACTATAGGGTCGTCCCCACGACCCCGGGCCAAAGTTGGCAAGCCGCCGAAATGTCCGACGACTGTAGGGTCGTCCCCACGACCCCGGGACTAGATTGGCCCGCCACCGTCAAGTCCGACGACTATAGGGTCGTCCCCACGACCTCGGGACTAGGTTGGCCAGCCGCCGACATGTCCGACCACTATTGGGTCGTCCCCACGACCACGGGCCAAAGTTGGCCAGCCGCCGACATGTCCGACGACTATAGGGTCGTCCCCACGACCCCGGGACTAGGTTGGCCAGCCGCCGACATGTCCGACGACTATAGGGTCGTCCCGACGACCCCGGGCCAATGTTGGCCAATCGCCAACATGTCCGACGACTATAGGGTCGTCCCTACGACCCCGGGACTAGATTGGCCCGCCACCGTCATGTCCAACGATTATAGGGTCGTCCCCACGACCCCGGGACTAGATTGGCCCGCCACCGTCATTTCCGACGATTATAGGGTCGTCCCCACGACCCCGGGACAAGCTTGGCCCGCCGCCGACTTGTCCGACGACTATAGGGTCGTCCCCACGACCCCGGGACTAGATTGGCCAGCCGCCGACATGTCCGACGACTATAGAGTCGTCCCCACGACACCGGGCCAAAGTTGGACAGCCGCCGACATGTCCGACTACTATAGGGTCGTCCCCAGGACCTCGGGTCTAGATTGGCCCGCTACCGTCATGTCCGAAGACTATAGGGTCGTCCCCACGACCACGGGACTAGACTGGCCCGCCACCGTCATATCCGACGACAATAGGGTCGTCCCCACGACCCCGGGTCTAGGTTGGCCAGCCGCCGACATGTCCGACGACAATCGGATCGTCCCCACGACCACGCGCCAAAGTTGGCCAGCCGCCGGCATGTCCGACGACTATTGGATCGTCCCCACGACCACGGGCCAAAGTTGGCCAGCCGCCGACATGTCCGACGACAATCGGATCGTCCCCACGACCCCGGGCCTAGATTGGCCCGCCACCGTCATGTCCAACGACTATAGGGTCGTCCCTACGACCCCGGGACTAGATTAGACCGCCACCGTCATGTCCAACGACTATAAGGTCGTCCCCACGACCACGGGCCAAAGTTGGCATGCCGCCGAAATGTCCGACGACTATAGGGTCGTACCCACGACCCCGGGACTAGGCTGACAAGCCGCCAACATGTACGACGACTATAGGGTCGTGCCCACGACCCTGGGCCAAAGATGTCCAGCCGCCGTCTTGTCCGACGACTATAGGGTCGTCCCCACGACAGCGGGCCTACGATGGCCAGCCGCCGACATGTCCGACCACTATAGGGTCGTCCCCACGACCCCGGGACTAGATTGGCCCGCCACCGTGAAGTCCGACGACTATAGGGTCGTCCCCACGACCCCGGGACTAGGTTGACAAGCCGCCAACATATCCGACGACTATACGGTCGTCCCCACGACCTCGGGACTAGGTCGGCCAGCCGCCGTCATGTCCGACGACTATAGGGTCGTCCCGACGACCCCGGGCCAATGTTGGCCAATCGCCAACATGTCCGACGACTATAGGGTCGTCCCTACGACCCCGGCACTAGAGTGGCCCGCCACCGTCATGTCCGACGACTATAGGGTCGTCCCCATGACCTCGGGACTAGATTGGCCCGCCACCATCATGTCCGACGACTATAGGGTCGACCCCACGACCCCGGGAGTTGATTGCCCCGCCACCGTTATTTCTGACGACTATAGGGTCGTCCCCACGACCCCGGGACTAGATTGGGCCGCCACCGTCATGTCCGACGACAATAGGGTCGTTCCCACGACCCCGGGGCAAGGTTGGCCAGCCGCCGACTTGTCCGACGACTATAGGGTCGTCCCCACGACCCCGGGACTAGATTGGCCCGCCACCGTCTTGTCCGACGACTATTGGATCGTCCCCACGACCACGGGCCAAAGTTGGCCAGCCGCCGACATGACCAACGACTATAGGGTCGTACCCACGACCCCGGTACTAGATTGGTCCGCCACCGTCTTGTCCGACGACTATAGGGTCGTCCCCACGACCCCGGGCCAAAGTTGACCAGCCGCCGACATGTCCGACGACTATAGGGTCGTCCCCACGACCCCGAGACTAGATTGGCCCGCCACCGTCATGTCCGACGACAATAGGGTCGTCCCCACGACCCCGGGTCCAGGTTGGCCAGCCGCCGACATTTCCGACGAGTATAGAGTCGTCCCCACGACACCGGGCCCAAGTTGGCCCGCCACCGTCAAGTCCGACGACTATAGGGTCGTCCCCAGGACCTCGGGACTAGATTGGCCCGCCACCGTCAAGTCCGACGACTATAGGGTCGTCCCCACGACCCCGGGCCAAAGTTGGCAAGCCGCCGAAATGTCCGACGACTGTAGGGCCGTCCCCACGACCCCGGGACTAGATTGGCCCGCCACCGTCAAGTCCGACGACTATAGGGTCGTCCCCACGACCTCGGGACTAGATTGGCCCGCTACCGTCAAGTCCGACGACTATAGGGTCGTCCCACGACCCCGGGACAAGGTTGGCCCGCCGCCGACATGTCCGACGACTATAGGGCCGTACCCACGACCCCGGGACTAGGCTGACAAGCCGCCAACATGTCCGACGACTATAGGGTCGCCCCCACGACCCCGGGCCATAGTTGGCCAGCCGCCGACATGTCCGACGACTTTAGGGTCGTCCCCACGACCCCGGGACTAGATTGGCCCGCCACCGTCAAGTCCGACGACTATAGGGTCGTCCCCAGGACCTCGGGATTAGATTGGCCCGCCACCGTCAAGTCCGACGACTATAGGGTCGTCCCCACGACCCCGGGCCAAAGTTGGCAAGCCGCCGAAATGTCCGACGACTGTAGGGTCGTCCCCACGACCCCGGGACTAGATTGGCCCGCCACCGTCAAGTCCGACGACTATAGGGTCGTCCCCACGACCTCGGGACTAGGTTGGCCAGCCGCCGACATGTCCGACCACTATTGGGTCGTCCCCACGACCACGGGCCAAAGTTGGCCAGCCGCCGACATGTCCGACGACTATAGGGTCGTCCCCACGACCCCGGGACTAGGTTGGCCAGCCGCCGACATGTCCGACGACTATAGGGTCGTCCCGACGACCCCGGGCCAATGTTGGCCAATCGCCAACATGTCCGACGACTATAGGGTCGTCCCTACGACCCCGGGACTAGATTGGCCCGCCACCGTCATGTCCAACGATTATAGGGTCGTCCCCACGACCCCGGGACTAGATTGGCCCGCCACCGTCATTTCCGACGATTATAGGGTCGTCCCCACGACCCCGGGACAAGCTTGGCCCGCCGCCGACTTGTCCGACGACTATAGGGTCGTCCCCACGACCCCGGGACTAGATTGGCCAGCCGCCGACATGTCCGACGACTATAGAGTCGTCCCCACGACACCGGGCCAAAGTTGGACAGCCGCCGACATGTCCGACTACTATAGGGTCGTCCCCAGGACCTCGGGTCTAGATTGGCCCGCTACCGTCATGTCCGAAGACTATAGGGTCGTCCCCACGACCACGGGACTAGACTGGCCCGCCACCGTCATATCCGACGACAATAGGGTCGTCCCCACGACCCCGGGTCTAGGTTGGCCAGCCGCCGACATGTCCGACGACAATCGGATCGTCCCCACGACCACGCGCCAAAGTTGGCCAGCCGCCGGCATGTCCGACGACTATTGGATCGTCCCCACGACCACGGGCCAAAGTTGGCCAGCCGCCGACATGTCCGACGACAATCGGATCGTCCCCACGACCCCGGGCCTAGATTGGCCCGCCACCGTCATGTCCAACGACTATAGGGTCGTCCCTACGACCCCGGGACTAGATTAGACCGCCACCGTCATGTCCAACGACTATAAGGTCGTCCCCACGACCACGGGCCAAAGTTGGCATGCCGCCGAAATGTCCGACGACTATAGGGTCGTACCCACGACCCCGGGACTAGGCTGACAAGCCGCCAACATGTACGACGACTATAGGGTCGTGCCCACGACCCTGGGCCAAAGATGTCCAGCCGCCGTCTTGTCCGACGACTATAGGGTCGTCCCCACGACAGCGGGCCTACGATGGCCAGCCGCCGACATGTCCGACCACTATAGGGTCGTCCCCACGACCCCGGGACTAGATTGGCCCGCCACCGTGAAGTCCGACGACTATAGGGTCGTCCCCACGACCCCGGGACTAGGTTGACAAGCCGCCAACATATCCGACGACTATACGGTCGTCCCCACGACCTCGGGACTAGGTCGGCCAGCCGCCGTCATGTCCGACGACTATAGGGTCGTCCCGACGACCCCGGGCCAATGTTGGCCAATCGCCAACATGTCCGACGACTATAGGGTCGTCCCTACGACCCCGGCACTAGAGTGGCCCGCCACCGTCATGTCCGACGACTATAGGGTCGTCCCCACGACCCCGGGACTAGATTGGCCCGCCACCGTCATGTCCGACGATTATAGGGTCGTCCCCACGACCGCGAGACTAGATTGGCCCGCCACCGTCATGTCCGACGACAATAGGGTCGTCCCCACGACCCCGGGTCCAGGTTGGCCAGCCGCCGACATTTCCGACGACTATAGAGTCGTCCCCAAGACACCGGGCCAAAGTTGGCCAGCCGCCGACATGTCCGATGACTATAGGGTCGTCCCCACGACCACGGGCCAAAATTGGCATGCCGCCGAAATGTCCGACGACTATAGGGTCGTCCCCACGGCCCCGGGACTAGATTGGCCCGCCACCGTCATGTCCGACGACTATAGGGTCGTCCCCACGACCCCGGGACTAGATTGGCCCGCCACCGTCATGTCCGACGATTATAGGGTCGTCCCCACGACCGCGAGGCTAGATTGGCCCGCCACCGTCATGTCCGACGACAATAGGGTCGTCCCCACGACCCCGGGTCCAGGTTGGCCAGCCGCCGACATTTCCGACGACTATAGAGTCGTCCCCAAGACACCGGGCCAAAGTTGGCCAGCCGCCGACATGTCCGATGACTATAGGGTCGTCCCCACGACCACGGGCCAAAATTGGCATGCCGCCGAAATGTCCGACGACTATAGGGTCGTCCCCACGACCCCGGGACTAGATTGGCCCGCCACCGTCATGTCCGACGATTATAGGGTCGTCCCCACGACCGCGAGACTAGATTGGCCCGCCACCGTCATGTCCGACGACAATAGGGTCGTCCCCACGACACCGGTTCTAGGTTGGCCAGCCGCCGACTTGTCCGACGACTATAGGGTCGTACCCAAGACCCCGGGACTAGGCTGACAAGCCGCCAACACGTCCGACGACTATAGGGTCGTCCCCACGACCCCGGGCCAAAGATGTCCAGCCGCCGTCTTGTCCGAAGACTATAGGGTCGTCCCCACGACCCCGAGTCCAGGTTGGCCAGCCGCCGACATTCCGACGACTATAGAGTCGTCTCCACGACCCCGGGCCAAAGTTGGCCAGCCGCCGACATGTCCGACGACTATAGGGTCGTCCCCACGACCCCGAGACTAGATTGGCCCGCCACCGTCATGTCCGACGACAATAGGGTCGTCCCCACGACTCCGGGTCCAGGTTGGCCAGCCGCCGACATTTCCGACGACTGTAGGGTCGTCCCCACGACCCCGGGACTAGATTGGCCCGCCACCGTCATGTGCGACGACTATAGTGTCGTCCCCACGACCCCCGGACTTGGTTGGCTCGCCGCCGACTTGTCCGACGACTATAGGGTCGTCCCCACGACCCCGGGCCAATATTGGCCAGCTGCCGGCTTGACCGACGACTATAGGGTCGACCCCACGACCCCGGGACTAGATTGGCCCGCCACCGTCATGTCCGACGACTATAAGGTCGTCCCCACGACCCCGGGCCAAAGTTGGCCAGCCGCCGACATGTCCGATGATTATAGTGTCGTCCAAACGACACCGGGAATAGATTGGCCCACCACCGACAAGTCCGACGACTATAGGGTCGTCCCCACGACCTCGGGACTAGGTTGGCCAGCCGCCGACATGTCCGACGACTATAGGGTCGTCGCCACGACCCCGGGCCAATGTTGGCCAATCGCCGACATGTCCGACGACTATAGGGTCGTCCCTACGACCCCGGACTAGGTTGGCCAGCCGCCGACATGTCCGACGACTATAGGGTCGACCCCACGACCCCGGGACTAGATTGGCCCGCCACCGTCATGTCCGACGACTATAAGGTCGTCCCCACGACCCCGGGCCAAAGTTGGCCAGCCGCCGACATGTCCGATGATTATAGTGTCGTCCAAACGACCCAGGGAATAGATTGGCCCGCCACCGACAAGTCCGATGACTATAGGGTCGTCCCCACGACCTCGGGACTAGGTTGGCCAGCCGCCGACATGTCCGACGACTATAGGGTCGTCGCCACGACCCCGGGCCAATGTTGGCCAATCGCCGACATGTCCGACGACTATAGGGTCGTCCCTACGACCCCGGACTAGGTTGGCCAGCCGCCGACATGTCCGACGACTATAGGGTCGTCCCCACGACCACGGGCCAAAGTTGGCAAGCCGCCGACATGTCCGATGACTGTAGGGTCGTCCCCACGACCCCGGGACTAGGTTGGCCCACCGCCGACTTGTCCGACGACAATAGGGTCGTCCCCACGACCCCGGGTCTAGGTTGGCCAGCTGCCGACATGTCCGACGATTATAGGGTCGTCCCCAAGACCAGGGGCCAAAGTTGGCCTGCCGCCGAAATGTCCGACAACTATACAGTCGTCCCCACGACACCAGGCCAAAGTTGGCCAGCCGCCAACATGTCCGACGACTATAGGGTCGTCCCTACGACCCCGGGACTAGATTGGCCCGCCGCCGACTTGTCCGACGACTATAGGGTCGTCCCCACGACCCCCGGACTAGCTTGGCTCGCCGCCGACTTGTCCGACGACTATAGGGTCGTCCCCACGATCACGGGCCAAAGTTTGCCAGCCGCCGACATGTCCGACGACTATAGGGTCGTCCCATGGACCCCGGGACGAGATTGGCCCGCCACCGTCATGTCCGACGACTATAAGGTCGTCCCCACGACCCCCGGACTAGGTTGGCTCGCCGCCGACTTGTCCGACGACTATAGGGTCGTCCCCACGACCCCGGGCCAAAGTTGGCAAGCCGCCGACATGTCCGATGACTATAGGGTCGTCCCCACGACCCCGGGACTAGGTTGGCCCACCGCCGACTTGTCCGACGACAATAGGGTCGTCCCCACGACCCCGGGTCTAGGTTGGCCAGCTGCCGACATGTCCGACGATTATAGGGTCGTCCCCAAGACCAGGGGCCAAAGTTGGCCTGCCGCCGAAATGTCCGACAACTATACAGTCGTCCCCACGACACCAGGCCAAAGTTGGCCAGCCGCCAACATGTCCGACGACTATAGGGTCGTCCCTACGACCCCGGGACTAGATTGGCCCGCCGCCGACTTGTCCGACGATTATAGGGTCGTCCCTACGACCCCGGGACTATATTGGCTAGCCACCGTCATGTCCGACGACTATCGGATCGTCCCCACGACCACGAGCCAAAGTTGGCCAGCCGCCGACATGTCCAACGACTATTGGGTCGCCCCACGACCACGGGCCAAAGTTGGCCAGCCGCCGACATATCCGATGACTATAGGGTCGTCCCCACGACCCCGGGCCAATAATGGCCAATCGCCGACATGTCCGACGACTATAGGGTCGTACCTACGACCCCGGGACTTGATTGGCCCGGCACCGTCATGTCCAACGACTATCGGATCGTCCCTACGACCACGGGCCAAAGTTGGCCAGCCGCCGACAGGTCCGACGACTATTTGGTCGTCCCCACGACCCTGGGACTAGATTGGCTAGCCACCGTCACGTCCGACGACTATCGGATCGTCCCCACGACCACGAGCCAAAGTTGGCCAGCCGCCGACATGTCCAACGACTATTGGGTCGCCCCACGACCACGGGCCAAAGTTGGCCAGCCGCCGACATGTCCGATGACTATAGGGTCGTCCCCACGACCCCGGGCCAAAGTTGGCAAGCCGCCGACATGTCCGACGATTATAGGGTCGTCCCCAAGACCAGGGGCCAAAGTTGGCCTGCCGCCGAAATGTCCGACGACTATAGGGTCGTCCCATGGACCCCGGGACGAGATTGGCCCGCCACCGTCATGTCCGACGACTATAAGGTCGTCCCCACGACCCCCGGACTAGGTTGGCTCGCCGCCGACTTGTCCGACGACTATAGGGTCGTCCCCACGACCCCGGGCCAAAGTTGGCAAGCCGCCGAAATGTCCGACGACTATAGGGTCGTCCCCACGACCCCGGGACTAGGTTGGCCAGCCGCCGACATGTCCGACGACTATAGTGTCGTCCCCACGACCACGCGCCAAAGTTGGCCAATCGCCAACATGTCCGACGACTATAGGGTCGTCCCTACGACCCCGGGACTAGATTAGCCCGCCACCGTCATGTCCAACGACTATAGGGTCGCCCCCACAACCACGGGCCAAAGTTGGCCAGCCGCCGACATGTCCGACGACTATAGGGTCGTCCCCACGACCACGGGCCAAAGTTGGCATGCCGCCGAAATGTCCGACGACTATAGAGTCGTCCCCACGACCACGCGCCAAAGTTGGCCAGCCGCCGACATGTCCGACGACAATAGGGTCGTCCCCACGACTCCGGGTCCAGGTTGGCCAGCCGCCGACATTTCCGACGACTGTAGGGTCGTCCCCACGACCCCGGGACTAGATTGGCCCGCCACCGTCATGTCCAACGACTATAGGGTCGTCCCCACAACCACGGGCCAAAGTTGGACAGCCGCCGACATGTCCGACTACTATAGGGTCGTCCCCACGACCTCGGGTCTAGATTGGCCCGCCACCGTCATGTCCGACGATTATAGGGTCGTCCCCACGACCGCGAGACTAGATTGGCCCGCCACCGTCATGTCCGACGACAATAGGGTCGTCCCCACGACCCCGGGTCCAGGTTGGCCAGCCGCCGACATTTCCGACGACTATAGAGTCGTCCCCACGACCACGCGCCAAAGTTGGCCAGCCGCCGACATGTCCGACGACTATAGGGTCGTCCCCACGACCCCGGGCCAATGTTGGCCAATCGCCGACATGTCCAACGACTATAGGGTCGTCCCTACGACCCCGGGACTAGAATAGCCCGCCACCGTCATGTCCAACAACTATAGGGTCGTCCCCACGACCACGGGCCAAAGTTGGCCAGCCGCCGACATGTCCGACGACTATAGAGTCGTCCCCACGACCCCGGGCCAAAGTTGGCCAGCCGCCGACATGTCCGACGACTATAGGGTCGTCCCCACGACCCCGAGACTAGATTGGCCCACCACCGTCATGTCCGACGACAATAGGGTCGTCCCCACGACTCCGGGTCCAGGTTGGCCAGCCGCCGACATTTCCGACGACTGTAGGGTCGTCCCCACGACCCCGGGACTAGATTGGCCCGCCACCGTCATGTGCGACGACTATAGTGTCGTCCCCACGACCCCCGGACTTGGTTGGCTCGCCGCCGACTTGTCCGACGACTATAGGGTCGTCCCCACGACCCCGGGCCAATATTGGCCAGCTGCCGGCTTGACCGACGACTATAGGGTCGACCCCACGACCCCGGGACTAGATTGGCCCGCCACCGTCATGTCCGACGACTATAAGGTCGTCCCCACGACCCCGGGCCAAAGTTGGCCAGCCGCCGACATGTCCGTTGATTATAGTGTCGTCCAAACGACACCGGGAATAGATTGGCCCACCACCGACAAGTCCGACGACTATAGGGTCGCCCGCCCGACCTCGGGACTAGGTTGGCCAGCCGCCGACATGTCCGACGACTATAGGGTCGTCGCCACGACCCCGGGCCAATGTTGGCCAATCGCCGACATGTCCGACGACTATAGGGTCGTCCCTACGACCCCGGACTAGGTTGGCCAGCCGCCGACAAGTCCGATGACTATAGGGTCGTCCCCACGACCTCGGGACTAGGTTGGCCAGCCGCCGACATGTCCGACGACTATAGGGTCGTCGCCACGACCCCGGGCCAATGTTGGCCAATCGCCGACATGTCCGACGACTATAGGGTCGTCCCTACGACCCCGGACTAGGTTGGCCAGCCGCCGACATGTCCGACGACTATAGGGTCGTCCCCACGACCACGGGCCAAAGTTGGCAAGCCGCCGACATGTCCGATGACTGTAGGGTCGTCCCCACGACCCCGGGACTAGGTTGGCCCACCGCCGACTTGTCCGACGACAATAGGGTCGTCCCCACGACCCCGGGTCTAGGTTGGCCAGCTGCCGACATGTCCGACGATTATAGGGTCGTCCCCAAGACCAGGGGCCAAAGTTGGCCTGCCGCCGAAATGTCCGACAACTATACAGTCGTCCCCACGACACCAGGCCAAAGTTGGCCAGCCGCCAACATGTCCGACGACTATAGGGTCGTCCCTACGACCCCGGGACTAGATTGGCCCGCCGCCGACTTGTCCGACGACTATAGGGTCGTCCCCACGACCCCCGGACTAGCTTGGCTCGCCGCCGACTTGTCCGACGACTATAGGGTCGTCCCCACGATCACGGGCCAAAGTTTGCCAGCCGCCGACATGTCCGACGACTATAGGGTCGTCCCATGGACCCCGGGACGAGATTGGCCCGCCACCGTCATGTCCGACGACTATAAGGTCGTCCCCACGACCCCCGGACTAGGTTGGCTCGCCGCCGACTTGTCCGACGACTATAGGGTCGTCCCCACGACCCCGGGCCAAAGTTGGCAAGCCGCCGACATGTCCGATGACTATAGGGTCGTCCCCACGACCCCGGGACTAGGTTGGCCCACCGCCGACTTGTCCGACGACAATAGGGTCGTCCCCACGACCCCGGGTCTAGGTTGGCCAGCTGCCGACATGTCCGACGATTATAGGGTCGTCCCCAAGACCAGGGGCCAAAGTTGGCCTGCCGCCGAAATGTCCGACAACTATACAGTCGTCCCCACGACACCAGGCCAAAGTTGGCCAGCCGCCAACATGTCCGACGACTATAGGGTCGTCCCTACGACCCCGGGACTAGATTGGCCCGCCGCCGACTTGTCCGACGATTATAGGGTCGTCCCTACGACCCCGGGACTATATTGGCTAGCCACCGTCATGTCCGACGACTATCGGATCGTCCCCACGACAACGAGCCAAAGTTGGCCAGCCGCCGACATGTCCAACGACTATTGGGTCGCCCCACGACCACGGGCCAAAGTTGGCCAGCCGCCGACATATCCGATGACTATAGGGTCGTCCCCACGACCCCGGGCCAATAATGGCCAATCGCCGACATGTCCGACGACTATAGGGTCGTACCTACGACCCCGGGACTTGATTGGCCCGGCACCGTCATGTCCAACGACTATCGGATCGTCCCTACGACCACGGGCCAAAGTTGGCCAGCCGCCGACAGGTCCGACGACTATTTGGTCGTCCCCACGACCCTGGGACTAGATTGGCTAGCCACCGTCACGTCCGACGACTATCGGATCGTCCCCACGACCACGAGCCAAAGTTGGCCAGCCGCCGACATGTCCAACGACTATTGGGTCGCCCCACGACCACGGGCCAAAGTTGGCCAGCCGCCGACATGTCCGATGACTATATGGTCGTCCCCACGACCCCGGGTCTAGGTTGGCCAGCCGCCGACATGTTCGACGACTATAGAGGCGTCCCCACGACACCGGTCAGCCGCTGACATGCCCAACGACTATAGGGTCGTCCCCACGACCCCGGAACTAGGTTGGCCAGCCGCCGACATGTCCGACGACCCCGGGCCAATGTTGGCCAATCGCCAACATGTCCGACGACTATAGGGTCGTCCCTACGACCCCGGGACTATATTGGCCCGCCACCGTCATGTCCAACGATTATAGGGTCGTCCCTACGACCCCGGGACTATATTGGCTAGCCACCGTCATGTCCGACGACTATCGGATCGTCCCCACGACCACGAGCCAAAGTTGGCCAGCCGCCGTCATGTCCAACGACTATTGGGTCGCCCCACGACCACGGGCCAAAGTTGGCCAGCCGCCGACATATCCGATGACTATATGGTCGTACCCACGACCCCGGGTCTAGGTTGGCCAGCCGCCGACATGTTCGACGACTATAGAGGCGTCCCCACGACACCGGTCAGCCGCTGACATGCCCAACGACTATAGGGTCGTCCCCACGACCCCGGAACTAGGTTGGCCAGCCGCCGACATGTCCGACGACTATAGAGTCGTCCCCACGACCCCGGGACAAGCTTGGCCCGCCGCCGACTTGTCCGACGACTATAGGGTCGTCCCCACGACCCCGGGCCAATAATGGCCAATCGCCGACATGTCCGACGACTATAGGGTCGTACCTACGACCCCGGGACTTGATTGGCCCGGCACCGTCATGTCCTACGACTATCGGATCGTCCCTACGACCACGGGCCAAAGTTGGCCAGCCGCCGACAGGTCCGACGACTATTTGGTCGTCCCCACGACCCTGGGAGTAGATTGGCTAGCCACCGTCACGTCCGACGACTATCGGATCGTCCCCACGACCACGGGCCAAAGTTGGCCAGCCGCCGACATGTCCAACGACTATTGGGTCGCCCCACGACCACGGGCCAAAGTTGGCCAGCCGCCGACATGTCCGATGACTATATGGTCGTCCCCACGACCCCGGGTCTAGGTTGGCCAGCCGCCGACATGTTCGACGACTATAGAGGCGTCCCCACGACACCGGGCCAAAGTTGGTCAGCCGCTGACATACCCAACGACTATAGGGTCGTCCCCACGACCACGGGCCAAAGTTGGCCAGCCGCCGACATGTCCGACGACAATAGGGTCGTCCCCACGACCCCGGGTCTAGGTTGGCCAGCCGCCGACATGTCCGACGACTATAGAGTCGTCCCCACGACACCGGGCCAAAGTTGGCCAGCCGCTGACATGTCCAACGACTATAGGGTCGTCACCACGACCACGGGCCAAAGTTGGCCAGCCGCCGACATGTCCGACGACTATTGGATCGTCCCCACGACCACGGGCCAAAGTTGGCCAGCCGCCGACATGTCCGACGATTATAGTGTCGTCCCCACGACCCCGGAACTAGGTTGGCCAGCCGCCGACATGTCCGACGACTATAGGGTCGTCCCGACGACCCCGGGCCAATGTTGGCCAATCGCCAACATGTCCGACGACTATAGGGTCGTCCCTACGACCCCGGGACTATATTGGCCCGCCACCGTCATGTCCAACGATTATAGGGTCGTCCCCACGACCCCGGGACTAGATTGGCCCGCCACCGTCATGTCCGACGATTATAGGGTCGTCCCCACGACCCCGGGACAAGCTTGGCCCACCGCCGACTTGTCCGACGACTATAGGGTCGTCCCCACGACCCCGGGACTAGATTGGCCCGCCACCGTCAAGTCCGACGACTATAGGGTCGTCCCAACGACCCCGGGACTAGATTGGTCCGCCACCGTCATGTCCGACGACTATAGGGTCGTCCCCACGACCCCGGGCCAAAGTTGGCAAGACGCCGAAATGTCCGACGACTGTAGGGTCGTCCCCACGACCCCGGGACTAGATTGGCCCGCCACCGTCAAGTCCGACGACTATAGGGTCGTCCCCACGACCCCGGGACTAGATTGGCCCGCCACCGTCAAGTCCGACGACCTCGGGACTAGGTTGGCCAGCCGCCGACATGTCCGACGACTATTGGGTCGTCCCCACGACACCGGGCCAAAGTTGGCCAGCCGCCGACATGTCCGAAGACTATAGGGTCGTCCCCACGACCCCGGGACTAGATTGGCCAGCCGCCGACATGTCCGACGACTATAGAGTCGTCCCCACGACACCGGGTCAAAGTTGGCCAGCCGCTGACATTTCCAACGACTATTGGGTCGTCCCCACGACCACGGGCCAATGTTGGCTAGCCGCCGACATGTCCGACGACTATAGGGCCGTCCCCACGACCACGGGCCAAAGTTGGCCAGCCGCCGACATGTCCGACGACAATCGGATCGTCCCCACGACCACGCGCCAAAGTTGGCCAGCCGCCGACATGTCCGACGACTTTTGGATCGTCCCCACGACCCCGGGCCAATAATAGCCAATCGCCGACATGTCCGACGACTATAGGGTCGTACCTACGACCCCGGGACTTGATTGGCCCGGCACCGTCATGTCCAACGACTATCGGATCGTCCCCACGACCACGAGCCAAAATTGGCCAGCCGCCGACATGTCCAACGACTATTGGGTCGCCCCACGACCACGGGCCAAAGTTGGCCAGCCGCCGACATATCCGATGACTATATGGTCGTACCCACGACCCCGGGTCTAGGTTGGCCAGCCGCCGACATGTTCGACGACTATAGAGGCGTCCCCACGACACCGGTCAGCCGCTGACATGCCCAACGACTATAGGGTCGTCCCCACGACCCCGGAACTAGGTTGGCCAGCCGCCGACATGTCCGACGACTATAGAGTCGTCCCCACGACCCCGGGACAAGCTTGGCCCGCCGCCGACTTGTCCGACGACTATAGGGTCGTCCCCACGACCCCGGGCCAATAATGGCCAATCGCCGACATGTCCGACGACTATAGGGTCGTACCTACGACCCCGGGACTTGATTGGCCCGGCACCGTCATGTCCTACGACTATCGGATCGTCCCTACGACCACGGGCCAAAGTTGGCCAGCCGCCGACAGGTCCGACGACTATTTGGTCGTCCCCACGACCCTGGGAGTAGATTGGCTAGCCACCGTCACGTCCGACGACTATCGGATCGTCCCCACGACCACGGGCCAAAGTTGGCCAGCCGCCGACATGTCCAACGACTATTGGGTCGCCCCACGACCACGGGCCAAAGTTGGCCAGCCGCCGACATGTCCGATGACTATATGGTCGTCCCCACGACCCCGGGTCTAGGTTGGCCAGCCGCCGACATGTTCGACGACTATAGAGGCGTCCCCACGACACCGGGCCAAAGTTGGTCAGCCGCTGACATACCCAACGACTATAGGGTCGTCCCACGACCACGGGCCAAAGTTGGCCAGCCGCCGACATGTCCGACGACAATAGGGTCGTCCCCACGACCCCGGGTCTAGGTTGGCCAGCCGCCGACATGTCCGACGACTATAGAGTCGTCCCCACGACACCGGGCCAAAGTTGGCCAGCCGCTGACATGTCCAACGACTATAGGGTCGTCACCACGACCACGGGCCAAAGTTGGCCAGCCGCCGACATGTCCGACGACTATTGGATCGTCCCCACGACCACGGGCCAAAGTTGGCCAGCCGCCGACATGTCCGACGATTATAGTGTCGTCCCCACGACCCCGGAACTAGGTTGGCCTGCCGCCGACATGTCCGACGACTATAGGGTCGTCCCGACGACCCCGGGCCAATGTTGGCCAATCGCCAACATGTCCGACGACTATAGGGTCGTCCCTACGACCCCGGGACTATATTGGCCCGCCACCGTCATGTCCAACGATTATAGGGTCGTCCCTACGACCCCGGGACTATATTGGCTAGCCACCGTCATGTCCAACGACTATCGGATCGTCCCCACGACCACGAGCCAAAGTTGGCCAGCCGCCGACATGTCCGACGACTATAGGGTCGTCCCGACGACCCCGGGCCAATGTTGGCCAATCGCCAACATGTCCGACGACTATAGGGTCGTCCCTACGACCCCGGGACTATATTGGCCCGCCACCGTCATGTCCAACGATTATAGGGTCGTCCCCACGACCCCGGGACTAGATTGGCCCGCCACCGTCATGTCCGACGATTATAGGGTCGTCCCCACGACCCCGGGACAAGCTTGGCCCACCGCCGACTTGTCCGACGACTATAGGGTCGTCCCCACGACCCCGGGACTAGATTGGCCCGCCACCGTCAAGTCCGACGACTATAGGGTCGTCCCAACGACCCCGGGACTAGATTGGTCCGCCACCGTCATGTCCGACGACTATAGGGTCGTCCCCACGACCCCGGGCCAAAGTTGGCAAGACGCCGAAATGTCCGACGACTGTAGGGTCGTCCCCACGACCCCGGGACTAGATTGGCCCGCCACCGTCAAGTCCGACGACTATAGGGTCGTCCCCACGACCCCGGGACTAGATTGGCCCGCCACCGTCAAGTCCGACGACCTCGGGACTAGGTTGGCCAGCCGCCGACATGTCCGACGACTATTGGGTCGTCCCCACGACACCGGGCCAAAGTTGGCCAGCCGCCGACATGTCCGAAGACTATAGGGTCGTCCCCACGACCCCGGGACTAGATTGGCCAGCCGCCGACATGTCCGACGACTATAGAGTCGTCCCCACGACACCGGGTCAAAGTTGGCCAGCCGCTGACATTTCCAACGACTATTGGGTCGTCCCCACGACCACGGGCCAATGTTGGCTAGCCGCCGACATGTCCGACGACTATAGGGCCGTCCCCACGACCACGGGCCAAAGTTGGCCAGCCGCCGACATGTCCGACGACAATCGGATCGTCCCCACGACCACGCGCCAAAGTTGGCGAGCCGCCGACATGTCCGACGACTTTTGGATCGTCTCCACGACCACGGGCCAAAGTTGGCCAGCCGCCGACATGTCCGACGACTATAGGGTCGTCCCCACGACCCCGGGACTAGATTGGTCCGCCACCGTCATGTCCGACGACTATAAGGTCGTCCCCACGACCCCGGGCCAAATTTGGCAAGCCGCCGAAATGTCCGACGACTGTAGGGTCGTCCCCACGACCCCCGGACTAGATTGGCCCGCCACCGTCATGTCCAACGACTATCGGATCGTCCCCACGACCACGGGCCAAAGTTGGCCAGCCGCCGACATGTCCGACGACTATAGGGTCGTCCCCACGACCCCGGGACTAGATTGGCCCGCTACCGTCATGTCCGAAGACTATAGGGTCGTCCCCACGACCACGGGACTAGGTTGGCCACCCGCCGACATGTCCGACGACTATAGGGTCGTCCCCACGACCCCGGGTCTAGGTTGGCCAGCCGCCGACATGTCCGACGACTATTGGATCGTCCCCACGACCACGGGCCAATGTTGGCCAATCGCCGACATGTCCAACGATTATAGGGTCGTCCCTACGACCCCGGGACTATATTGGCTAGCCACCGTCATGTCCGACGACTATCGGATCGTCCCCACGACCACGAGCCAAAGTTGGCCAGCCGCCGACATGTCCAACGACTATTGGGTCGCCCCACGACCACGGGCCAAAGTTGGCCAGCCGCCGACATATCCGATGACTATATGGTCGTACCCACGACCCCGGGTCTAGGTTGGCCAGCCGCCGACATGTTCGACGACTATAGAGGGGTCCCCACGACACCGGTCAGCCGCTGACATGCCCAACGACTATAGGGTCGTCCCCACGACCCCGGAACTAGGTTGGCCAGCCGCCGACATGTCCGACGACTATAGAGTCGTCCCCACGACCCCGGGACAAGCTTGGCCCGCCGCCGACTTGTCCGACGACTATAGGGTCGTCCCCACGACCCCGGGCCAATAATGGCCAATCGCCGACATGTCCGACGACTATAGGGTCGTACCTACGACCCCGGGACTTGATTGGCCCGGCACCGTCATGTCCTACGACTATCGGATCGTCCCTACGACCACGGGCCAAAGTTGGCCAGCCGCCGACATGTCCGACGACAATCGGATCGTCCCCACGACCACGCGCCAAAGTTGGCCAGCCGCCGACATGTCCGACGACTTTTGGATCGTCTCCACGACCACGGGCCAAAGTTGGCCAGCCGCCGAAATGTCCGACGACTGTAGGGTCGTCCCCACGACCCCCGGACTAGATTGGCCCGCCACCGTCATGTCCAACGACTATCGGATCGTCCCCACGACCACGGGCCAAAGTTGGCCTGCCGCCGACATGTCCGACGACTATTGGGTCGTCCCCACGACACCGGGCCAAAGTTGGCCAGCCGCTGACATGTCCAACGACTATAGGGTCGTCCCCACGACCACGGGCCAAAGTTGACCAGCCGCCGACATGTCCGACGACTATTGGATCGTCCCCACGACCCCGGGCCAAAGTTGGCAAGCCGCCGAAATGTCCGACGACTGTAGGGTCGTCCCCACGACCCCCGGACTAGATTGGCCCGCCACCGACAAGTCCGACGACTATAGGGTCGTCCCCACGACCCCGGGACTAGATTGGCCCGCCGCCGTCATGTCCAACGACTATCGGATCGTCCCCACGACCACGGGCCAAAGTTGGCAAGCCGCCGACATGTCCGACGACTATAGGGTCGTCCCCACGACCTCGGGACTAGGTTGGCCACCCGCCGACATGTCCGACGACTATAGGGTCGTCCCCACGACCCCGGGTCTAGGTTGGCCAGCCGCCGACATGTCCGACGACTATTGGAACGTCCCCACGACCCCGGGCCAAAGTTGGCAAGCCGTCGAAATGTCCGACGACTGTAGGGTCGTCCCCACAACCCCGGGACTAGATTGGCCCGCCACCGTCATGTCCAACGACTATAGGGTCGTCCCCACAACAACGGGCCAAAGTTGGCCAGCCGCCGACATGTCCGACGACTATAGGGTCGTCCCCACGACCCCGGGACTAGATTGGCCCGCCACCGTCATGTCCGACGACTATTGGGTCGTCCCCACGACACCGGGCCAAAGTTGGCCAGCCGCTGACATGTCCAACGACTATAGGGTCGTCCCCACGACCACGGGCCAAAGTTGACCAGCCGCCGACATGCCCGACGACTATAAGGTCGTCCCCACGACCACGGGCCAAAGTTGACCAGCCGCCGACATGTCCGACGACTATAGGGTCGTCCCCACGACCTCGGGACTAGGTTGGCCACCCGCCGACATGTCCGACGACTATAGGGTCGTCCCCACTACCCCGGGTCTAGGTTGGCCAGCCGCCGACATGTCCGACGACTATTGGATCGTCCCCACGACCACGGGCCAATGTTGGCCAATCGCCGACATGTCCAACGACTATAGGGTCGTCCCTACGACCCCGGGACTAGATTGGCATGCCACCGTCATGTCCTACGACTATCGGATCGTCCCTACGACCACGGGCCAAAGTTGGCCAGCCGCCGACATGTCCGACGACAATCGGATCGTCCCCACGACCACGCGCCAAAGTTGGCCAGCCGCCGACATGTCCGACGACTTTTGGATCGTCTCCACGACCACGGGCCAAAGTTGGCCAGCCGCCGAAATGTCCGACGACTGTAGGGTCGTCCCCACGACCCCCGGACTAGATTGGCCCGCCACCGTCATGTCCAACGACTATCGGATCGTCCCCACGACCACGGGCCAAAGTTGGCCTGCCGCCGACATGTCCGACGACTATTGGGTCGTCCCCACGACACCGGGCCAAAGTTGGCCAGCCGCTGACATGTCCAACGACTATAGGGTCGTCCCCACGACCACGGGCCAAAGTTGACCAGCCGCCGACATGTCCGACGACTATTGGATCGTCCCCACGACCCCGGGCCAAAGTTGGCAAGCCGCCGAAATGTCCGACGACTGTAGGGTCGTCCCCACGACCCCCGGACTAGATTGGCCCGCCACCGACAAGTCCGACGACTATAGGGTCGTCCCCACGACCCCGGGACTAGATTGGCCCGCCGCCGTCATGTCCAACGACTATCGGATCGTCCCCACGACCACGGGCCAAAGTTGGCAAGCCGCCGACATGTCCGACGACTATAGGGTCGTCCCCACGACCTCGGGACTAGGTTGGCCACCCGCCGACATGTCCGACGACTATAGGGTCGTCCCCACGACCCCGGGTCTAGGTTGGCCAGCCGCCGACATGTCCGACGACTATTGGAACGTCCCCACGACCCCGGGCCAAAGTTGGCAAGCCGTCGAAATGTCCGACGACTGTAGGGTCGTCCCCACAACCCCGGGACTAGATTGGCCCGCCACCGTCATGTCCAACGACTATAGGGTCGTCCCCACAACAACGGGCCAAAGTTGGCCAGCCGCCGACATGTCCGACGACTATAGGGTCGTCCCCACGACCCCGGGACTAGATTGGCCCGCCACCGTCATGTCCGACGACTATTGGGTCGTCCCCACGACACCGGGCCAAAGTTGGCCAGCCGCTGACATGTCCAACGACTATAGGGTCGTCCCCACGACCACGGGCCAAAGTTGACCAGCCGCCGACATGCCCGACGACTATAGGGTCGTCCCCACGACCACGGGCCAAAGTTGACCAGCCGCCGACATGTCCGACGACTATAGGGTCGTCCCCACGACCTCGGGACTAGGTTGGCCACCCGCCGACATGTCCGACGACTATAGGGTCGTCCCCACTACCCCGGGTCTAGGTTGGCCAGCCGCCGACATGTCCGACGACTATTGGATCGTCCCCACGACCACGGGCCAATGTTGGCCAATCGCCGACATGTCCAACGACTATAGGGTCGTCCCTACGACCCCGGGACTAGATTGGCATGCCACCGTCATGTCCAACGATTATAGGGTCGTCCCCACGACCCCGGGTCTAGATTGGCCCGCTACCGTCATGTCCGAAGACTATAGGGTCGTCCCCACGACCACGGGACTAGATTGGCCCGCCACCGCCATGTCCGACGACAATAGGGTCGTCCCCACGACCCCGGGTCTAGGTTGGCCAGCCGCCGACATGTCCGACGACTATTGGATCGTCCCCACGACCACGGGCCAAAGTTGGCCAGCCGCCGACATGTCCGACGACTATAGGGTCGTCCCCACGACCCCGGGACTAGATTGGCCCGCCACCGTCATGTCCAACGACTATCGGATCGTCCCCACGACCACGGGCCAAAGTTGGCCAGCCGCCGACATGTCCGACGACTATAGGGTCGTCCCCACGACCCCGGGACTAGATTGGCCCGCTACCGTCATGTCCGAAGACTATAGGGTCGTCCCCACGACCACGGGACTAGGTTGGCCACCCGCCGACATGTCCGACGACTATAGGGTCGTCCCCACGACCCCGGGTCTAGGTTGGCCAGCCGCCGACATGTCCGACGACTATTGGATCGTCCCCACGACCACGGGCCAATGTTGGCCAATCGCCGACATGTCCAACGATTATAGGGTCGTCCCTACGACCCCGGGACTATATTGGCTAGCCACCGTCATGTCCGACGACTATCGGATCGTCCCCACGACCACGAGCCAAAGTTGGCCAGCCGCCGACATGTCCAACGACTATTGGGTCGCCCCACGACCACGGGCCAAAGTTGGCCAGCCGCCGACATATCCGATGACTATATGGTCGTACCCACGACCCCGGGTCTAGGTTGGCCAGCCGCCGACATGTTCGACGACTATAGAGGGGTCCCCACGACACCGGTCAGCCGCTGACATGCCCAACGACTATAGGGTCGTCCCCACGACCCCGGAACTAGGTTGGCCAGCCGCCGACATGTCCGACGACTATAGAGTCGTCCCCACGACCCCGGGACAAGCTTGGCCCGCCGCCGACTTGTCCGACGACTATAGGGTCGTCCCCACGACCCCGGGCCAATAATGGCCAATCGCCGACATGTCCGACGACTATAGGGTCGTACCTACGACCCCGGGACTTGATTGGCCCGGCACCGTCATGTCCTAC
The DNA here is from genome assembly GCA_963932275.1 of Andrena praecox. NCBI lineage: Eukaryota > Metazoa > Arthropoda > Insecta > Hymenoptera > Andrenidae > Andrena > Andrena praecox. Next base: position 161,362 of record CAWVQO010000346.1, on the reverse strand, counting down.
GACTATCGGATCGTCCCTACGACCACGGGCCAAAGTTGGCCAGCCGCCGACATGTCCGACGACAATCGGATCGTCCCCACGACCACGCGCCAAAGTTGGCCAGCCGCCGACATGTCCGACGACTTTTGGATCGTCTCCACGACCACGGGCCAAAGTTGGCCAGCCGCCGAAATGTCCGACGACTGTAGGGTCGTCCCCACGACCCCCGGACTAGATTGGCCCGCCACCGTCATGTCCAACGACTATCGGATCGTCCCCACGACCACGGGCCAAAGTTGGCCTGCCGCCGACATGTCCGACGACTATTGGGTCGTCCCCACGACACCGGGCCAAAGTTGGCCAGCCGCTGACATGTCCAACGACTATAGGGTCGTCCCCACGACCACGGGCCAAAGTTGACCAGCCGCCGACATGTCCGACGACTATTGGATCGTCCCCACGACCCCGGGCCAAAGTTGGCAAGCCGCCGAAATGTCCGACGACTGTAGGGTCGTCCCCACGACCCCCGGACTAGATTGGCCCGCCACCGACAAGTCCGACGACTATAGGGTCGTCCCCACGACCCCGGGACTAGATTGGCCCGCCGCCGTCATGTCCAACGACTATCGGATCGTCCCCACGACCACGGGCCAAAGTTGGCAAGCCGCCGACATGTCCGACGACTATAGGGTCGTCCCCACGACCTCGGGACTAGGTTGGCCACCCGCCGACATGTCCGACGACTATAGGGTCGTCCCCACGACCCCGGGTCTAGGTTGGCCAGCCGCCGACATGTCCGACGACTATTGGATCGTCCCCACGACCCCGGGCCAAAGTTGGCAAGCCGTCGAAATGTCCGACGACTGTAGGGTCGTCCCCACAACCCCGGGACTAGATTGGCCCGCCACCGTCATGTCCAACGACTATAGGGTCGTCCCCACAACAACGGGCCAAAGTTGGCCAGCCGCCGACATGTCCGACGACTATAGGGTCGTCCCCACGACCCCGGGACTAGATTGGCCCGCCACCGTCATGTCCGACGACTATTGGGTCGTCCCCACGACACCGGGCCAAAGTTGGCCAGCCGCTGACATGTCCAACGACTATAGGGTCGTCCCCACGACCACGGGCCAAAGTTGACCAGCCGCCGACATGCCCGACGACTATAGGGTCGTCCCCACGACCACGGGCCAAAGTTGACCAGCCGCCGACATGTCCGACGACTATAGGGTCGTCCCCACGACCTCGGGACTAGGTTGGCCACCCGCCGACATGTCCGACGACTATAGGGTCGTCCCCACGACCCCGGGTCTAGGTTGGCCAGCCGCCGACATGTCCGACGACTATTGGATCGTCCCCACGACCACGGGCCAATGTTGGCCAATCGCCGACATGTCCAACGACTATAGGGTCGTCCCTACGACCCCGGGACTAGATTGGCATGCCACCGTCATGTCCAACGATTATAGGGTCGTCCCCACGACCCCGGGTCTAGATTGGCCCGCTACCGTCATGTCCGAAGACTATAGGGTCGTCCCCACGACCACGGGACTAGATTGGCCCGCCACCGCCATGTCCGACGACAATAGGGTCGTCCCCACGACCCCGGGTCTAGGTTGGCCAGCCGCCGACATGTCCGACGACTATTGGATCGTCCCCACGACCACGGGCCAAAGTTGGCCAGCCGCCGACATGTCCGACGACTATAGGGTCGTCCCCACGACCCCGGGACTAGATTGGCCCGCCACCGTCATGTCCAACGACTATAGGGTCGTCCCCACGACCACGGGCCAAAGTTGACCAGCCGCCGACATGTCCGACGACTATAGGGTCGTCCCCACGACCCCGGGCCAAAGTTGGCAAGCCGTCGAAATGTCCGACGACTATAGGGTCGTCCCTACGACCCCGGGACTAGATTGGCATGCCACCGTCATGTCCAACGATTATAGGGTCGTCCCCACGACCCCGGGACTAGATTGGCCCGCCACCGTCATGTCCGACGATTATAGGGTCGTCCCCATGACCCCGGGACAAGCTTGGCCCGCCGCCGACTTGTCCGACGACTATAGGGTCGTCCCCACGACCCCGGGACTAGATTGGCCCGCCACCGTCATGTCCGACGATTATAGGGTCGTCCCCACGACCGCGAGACTATATTGGCCCGCCACCGTCATGTCCGACGACAATAGGGTCGTCCCCACGACCCCGGGTCCAGGCTGGCCAGCCGCCGACATTTCCGACGACTATAGGGTCGTCCCCACGACCCCGGGACTAGATTGGCCCGCCACCGTCATGTCCAACGACTATAGGGTCGTCCCCACAACCACGGGCCAAAGTTGGCCAGCCGCCGACATGTCCGACGACTATAGGGTCGTCCCAACGACCCCGGGCCAAAGTTGGACAGCCGCCGACATGTCCGACTACTATAGGGTCGTCCCCACGACCCCGGGACTAGATTGGCCCGCCACCGTCATGTCCAACGACTATAGGGTCGTCCCCACAACCACGGGCCAAAGTTGGCCAGCCGCCGACATGTCCGACGACTATAGGGTCGTCCCAACGACCCCGGGCCAAAGTTAGCAAGCCGCCGAAATGTCCGAAGACTGTAGGGTCGTCCCCACGACCCCGGGACTAGATTGGCCCGCCACCGTCATGTCCAACGACTATAGGGTCGTTCCCACAACCACGGGCCAAAGTTGGCCAGCCGCCGACATGTCCGACGACTATTGGATCGTCCCCACGACCACGGGCCAAAGTTGGCCAGCCGCCGAATTGTTCGACGACTATAGGGTCGTCCCCACGACCCCGGGACTAGATTGGCCCGCCACCGTCATGTCCGACGACAATAGGGTCGTCCCCACGACCCCGGGTCTAGGTTGGCCAGCCGCCGACTTGTCCGACGACTATAGGGTCGTCCCCAGGACCTCGGGACTAGATTGGCCCGCCACCGTCATGTCCAACGACTATAGGGTCGTCCCCACGACCACGGGCCAAAGTTGGCATGCCGCCGAAATGTCCGACGATTATAGGGTCGTCCCCACGACCCCGGGCCAAAGTTGGCAAGCCGCCGAAATGTCCGAAGACTGTAGGGTCGTCCCCACGACCCCGGGACTAGATTGGCCCGCCACCGTCATGTCCAACGACTATAGGGTCGTTCCCACAACCACGGGCCAAAGTTGGCCAGCCGCCGACATGTCCGACGACTATTGGATCGTCCCCACGACCACGGGCCAAAGTTGGCCAGCCGCCGACATGTCCGACGACTATAGGGTCGTCCCCACGACCCCGGGCCAAAGATGTCCAGCCGCCGTCTTGTCCGACGACTATAGGGTCGTCCCCACGACCCCGAGTCCAGGTTGGCCAGCCGCCGACATTTCCGACGACTATAGAGTCGTCCCCACGACCCCGGGCCAAAGTTGGCCAGACGCCGACATGTCCGACGACTATAGGGTCGTCCCCACGACCCCGAGACTAGATTGGCCCGCCACCGTCATGTCCGACGACAATAGGGTCGTCCCCACGACCCCGGGTCCAGGTTGGGCAGCCGCCGACATTTCCAACGACTATAGAGTCGTCCCCACGACACCGGGCCAAAGTTGGCCAGCCGCCGTCTTGTCCGACGACTATAGGGTCGTCCCCACGACCCCGGGACTAGATTGGCCCGCCGCCGACATGTCCGACGACTATAGGGTCGTCCCCACGACCCCGGGACTAGATTGGCCCGCCACCGTCATGTCCGACGACAATAGGGTCGTCCCCACGACCCCGGGCCAAAGTTGGCCAGCCGTCGACATGTCCGACGACTATAGGGTCGTCCCCACGACCCCGGGCCAAAGTTGGCCAGCCGCCGACATGTCCGACGACTATAGGGTCGTCCCCACGACCCCGAGACTAGATTGGCCCGCCACCGTCATGTCCGACGACAATAGGGTCGGCCCCACGACTCCGGGTCCAGGTTGGCCAGCCGCCGACATTTCCGACGACTATAGAGTCGTCCCCACGACACCGGTCCAAAGTTGGCCAGCCGCCGACATGTCCGACGACTATAGGGTCGTCCCCACGACCCCGGGACTAGATTGCCCGCCACCGTCATGTCCAACGACTATAGGGTCGTCCCCACAACCACGGGCCAAAGTTGGCCAGCCGCCGACATGTCCGACGACTATAGGGTCGTCTCCACGACCCCGGGACTAGATTGGCCCGCTACCGTCAAGTCCGACGACTATAGGGTCGTCCCACGACCCCGGGCCAAAGATGTCCAGCCGCCGTCTTGTCCGACGACAATAGGGTCGTCCCCACGACCCCGGGTCTAGGTTGGCCAGCTGCCGACATGTCCGACGACTATAGAGTCGTCCCCACGACACCGCGCCAAAGTTGGACAGCCGCCGACATGTCCGACTACTATAGGGTCGTCCCCACGACCTCGGGTCTAGATTGGCCCGCTACCGTCATGTCCGAAGACTATAGGGTCGTCCCCACGACCTCGGGACTAGATTGGCCCGCTGCCGTCAAGTCCGACGACTATAGAGTCGTCCCACGACTCCGGGCCAAAGTTGGCAAGCCGCCGAAATATCCGACGACTATAGGGTCGTCTCCACGACCCCTGGACTAGATTGGCCCGCTACCGTCAAGTCCGACGACTATAGGGTCGTCCCACGACCCCGGGCCAAAGTTGGCAAGCCGCCGAAATGTCCGACGACTGTAGGGTCGTCTCCACGACCCCGGGACTAGATTGGCCTGCCACCGTCAAGTCCGACGACTATAGGGTCGTCCCCACGACCCCTGGACTAGGTTGGCTCACCGCCGACTTGTCCGACGACAATAGCGTCGTCCCCACGACCCCGGGCCAAAGTTGGACAGCCGCCGACATTTCCGACGACTACAGGGTCGTCCCCACGACCCCGGTCCAAAGTTGGCAAGCCGCCGACATGTCCGACGACTATAGGGTGGTCCCCACGACCCCTGGACTAGGTTGGCTCACCGCCGACTTGTCCGACGACAATAGCGTCGTCCCCACGACCCCGGGCCAAAGTTGGCCAGCCGCCGATTTGTCCGACGACTATAGGGTCGTCCCCACGACCACGGGGCCAAAGTTGGCCAGCCGCCGACATGTCCGACGACTATAGGGTCGTCCCCACAACCCGGGAGTAGACTGACCCGCCACCGTCATGTCCGACGACTATAGGGTCGTCCCCACAACCCCGGGACTAGATTGGCCCGCCACCGTCAAGTCCGACGACTATAGGGTCGTCCCCCCCGACCCCGGGACTAGATTGGCCCGCCACCGTCAAGTCCGACGACTATAGGGTCGTCCCCACGACCCCGGGACTAGATTGGCCCGCCACCGTCAAGTCCGACGACTATAGGGTCGTCCCCACGACCCCGGGCCAAAGCTGGACAGCCGCCGACTTGTCCGACGACTATAGGGTCGTCCCCACGACCCGGGACTAGACTGGCCCGCCACCGTCATGTCCAACGACTATGGGGTCGTCCCCACGACCCCGGGACTAGATTGGCCCGCCACCGTCATGTCCGACGACTATGGGGTCGTCCCCACGACCCCAGGACTAGATTGGCCCGCCACCGTCATGTCCGACGACTATAGGGTCGTCCCCACGACCACGGGCCAAAGTTGGCCAGCCGCCGACTTGTCCGACGACTATAGGGTCGTCCCCACGACCTCGGGTCTAGATTGGCCCGCTACCGTCATGTCCGAAGACTATAGGGTCGTCCCCACGACCTCGGGACTAGATTGGCCCGCTGCCGTCAAGTCCGACGACTATAGAGTCGTCCCACGACTCCGGGCCAAAGTTGGCAAGCCGCCGAAATATCCGACGACTATAGGGTCGTCTCCACGACCCCTGGACTAGATTGGCCCGCTACCGTCAAGTCCGACGACTATAGGGTCGTCCCACGACCCCGGGCCAAAGTTGGCAAGCCGCCGAAATGTCCGACGACTGTAGGGTCGTCTCCACGACCCCGGGACTAGATTGGCCTGCCACCGTCAAGTCCGACGACTATAGGGTCGTCCCCACGACCCCGGGACTAGATTGGCCCGCCACCGTCATGTCCGACGACAATAGGGTCGTCCCCACGACCCCGGGTCTAGGTTGGCCAGCTGCCGACATGTCCGACGACTATAGGGTCGTCCCCACGACCCCGAAACTAGATTGGCCCGCTACCGTCATGTCCGACGACAATAGGGTCGTCCCCACGACCCCGGGTCCAGGTTGGCCAGCCGCCGACATTTCCGACGACTATAGAGTCGTCCCCACGACACCGGGCCAAAGTTGGCCAGCCGCCGACATGTCCGACGACTATAGGGTCGTCCCCACGACCCCGGGACAAGGTTGGCCCGCCGCCGACTTGTCCGACGACTATAGGGTCGTAGCCACGACCCTGGGACTAGGCTGACAAGCCGCCAACATGTCCGACGACTATAGGGTCGTCCCCACGACCCCGGTCCAAAGTTGGCCAGCCGCCGACATGTCCGACGACTATAGGGTCGTCCCCACGACCCCGAGACTAGATTGGCCCGCCACCGTCATGTCCGACGACAATAGGGTCGGCCCCACGACTCCGGGTCCAGGTTGGCCAGCCGCCGACATTTCCGACGACTATAGAGTCGTCCCCACGACACCGGTCCAAAGTTGGCCAGCCGCCGACATGTCCGACGACTATAGGGTCGTCCCCACGACCCCGGGACTAGATTGGCCCGCCACCGTCATGTCCAACGACTATAGGGTCGTCCCCACAACCACGGGCCAAAGTTGGCCAGCCGCCGACATGTCCCACGACTATAGGGTCGTCTCCACGACCCCGGGACTAGATTGGCCCGCTACCGTCAAGTCCGACGACTATAGGGTCGTCCCACGACCCCGGGCCAAAGTTGGCAAGCCGCCGAAATGTCCGACGACTGTAGGGTCGTCTCCACGACCCCGGGACTAGATTGGCCCGCCACCGTCAAGTCCGACGACTATAGGGTCGTCCCCACGACCCCGGGACTAGATTGGCCCGCCACCGTCATGTCCGACGACAATAGGGTCGTCCCCACGACCCCGGGTCTAGGTTGGCCAGCTGCCGACATGTCCGACGACTATAGAGTCGTCCCCACGACACCGCGCCAAAGTTGGACAGCCGCCGACATGTCCGACTACTATAGGGTCGTCCCCACGACCTCGGGTCTAGATTGGCCCGCTACCGTCATGTCCGAAGACTATAGGGTCGTCCCCACGACCTCGGGACTAGATTGGCCCGCTACCGTCAAGTCCGACGACTATAGGGTCGTCCCACGACCCCGGGCCAAAGATGTCCAGCCGCCGTCTTCTCCGACGACTATAGGGTCGTCCCCACGACCCCGGGCCAATGTTGGCCAATCGCCGACATGTCCGACGACTATAGGGTCGTCCCCACGGCCCCGGGCCAAAGTTGGCAAGCCGCCGAAATGTCCGACGACTGTAGGGTCGCCCCCACGACCCCGGGGCTAGGTTGGCCAGCCGCCGACATGTCCGACGACTATACGGTCGTCCCCACGACCTCGGGACTAGGTTGGCCAGCCGCCGACATGTCCGACGACTATAGGGTCGTCCCCACGACCCCGGGCCAAAGGTGGCATGCCCCCGAAATGTCCGACGACTATAGGGTCGTCCCCACGACCCCGGGCCAAAGATGTCCAGCCGCCGTCTTCTCCGACGACTATAGGGTCGTCCCCACGACCCCGGGCCAATGTTGGCCAATCGCCGACATGTCCGACGACTATAGGGTCGTCCCCACGACCCGGGACTAGACTGGCCCGCCACCGATATGTCCGACGACTATAGAGTCGTCCCCACGACCCCGGGTCAATGTTGGCTCGCCGCCGACATGTCCGACGACTATAGGGTCGTCCCCACGACCCCCGGGCCAAAGTTGGACAGCCACCGACATTTCCGACGACTATAGGGTCGTCCCCACGACCACGGGCCAATGTAGGCCAGCCTCTGACTTGTCCGACGACTATAGGGTCGTCCCCACGACCCCGGGACTAGGTAGGCCCGCCGCCGACTTGTCTGACGACTATAGGGTCGTCCCCACGACCCCGGGACTAGATTGGCCCGCCACCGTTATGTCCGACGACTATAGGGTCGTCCCCACGACCACGGGCCAAAGTTGGCCAGCCGCCGACATGTCCGACGACTATAGGGTCGTCCCCACGACCCCCGGACTAGGTTGGCCGGCCGCCGACTTGTCCGACGACTATAGGGTCGTCTCCACGACCCCCCGACTAGGTGGGCTCGCCGCCGACTTGTCCGACAACTATAGGGTCGTCCCCGCGACCCCGGGACTAGGTTGGCTCGCCACCGTCATGTCTGACGACTATAGGGTCGTCCCCACGACCCCGGGACTAGATTGGCCCGCCACCGTCAATTCCGACGACTACAGGGTCGTCCCCACGACCCCGGGCCAAAGTTGGACAGCCGCCGACTTGTCCGACGACTATAGGGTCGTCCCCACGACCACGGGCCAAAGTTGGCCAGCCGCCGGCTTGTCCGGCGACTGTAGGGTCGTCCCCACGACCCCGGGACTAGATTGGCCCGCCACCGTCATTTCCGACGACTATAGGGTCGTCCCCACGACCACGGGCCAAAGTTGGCCAGCCGCCGACATGTCCGACGACTATAGGGTCGTCCCCACGACCCGGGACTAGACTGGCCCGCCACCGACATGTCCAACGACTATAGAGTCGTCCCCACGACCCCGGGTCAATGTTGGCTCGCCGCCGACATGTCCGACGACTATAGGGTCGTCCCCACGACCCCCGGGCCAAAGTTGGACAGCCACCGACATTTCCGACGACTATAGGGTCGTCCCCACGACCCGGGACTAGACTGGCCCGCCACCGTCATGTCCGACGACTATAGGGTCGTCCCCACGACCCCGGGTCAATGTTGGCTCGCCGCCGACATGTCCGACGACTATAGGATCGTCCCCACGACCCCCGGGCCAAAGTTGGACAGCCACCGACATTTCCGACGACTATAGGGTCGTCCCCACGACCCCCCGACTAGGTGGGCTCGCCGCCGACTTGTCCGACGACTATAGGGTCGTCCCCACGACCCCGGGACTAGGTTGGCTCGCCACCGTCATGTCTGACGACTATAGGGTCGTTCCCACCACCACGTGCCAAAGTTGGCCAGCCGCCGACATGTCCGACGAATATAGGGTCGTCCCCACGACCACAGGCCAAAGTTGGCCAGCCGCCGACATGTCCGACGACTATAGGGTCGTCCCCACGACCCGGGACTAGACTGGCCCGCCACCGTCATGTCCGACGACTATAGGGTCGTCCCCACGACCCCCGGACTAGGTTGGCCGGCCGCCGACTTGTCCGACGACTATAGGGTCGTCCCCACGACCCCCCGACTAGGTGGGCTCGCCGCCGACTTGTCCGACGACTATAGGGTCATCCCCACGACCCCGGGACTAGGTTGGCCCGCCGCCGACTTGTCCGACGACTATAGGGTCGTCCCCACGACCCCGGGACTAGGTTGGCTCGCCACCGACATGTCTGACGACTATAGGGTCGTCCCCACGACCCCGGGCCAAAGATGGCCAGCCGCCGACATGTCCGACGATTATAGGGTCGTCCCCACGACCCCGGGACTAGATTGGCCCGCCACCGTCATTTCCGACGACTATAGGGTCGTCCCCACGACCACGGGCCAAAGCTGGCCAGCCGCCGGCTTGTCCGACGACAATAGGGTCGTCCCCACGACCCCGGGACTAGGTAGGCCCGCCGCCGACTTGTCTGACGACTATAGGGTCGTCCCCACGACCCCGGGACTAGATTGGCCCGCCACCGTTATGTCCGACGACTATAGGGTCGTCCCCACGACCACGGGCCAAAGTTGGCCAGCCGCCGGCTTGTCCGACGACAATAGGGTCGTCCCCACGACCCCGGGACTAGGTAGGCCCGCCGCCGACTTGTCTGACGACTATAGGGTCGTCCCCACGACCCCGGGACTAGATTGGCCCGCCACCGTTATGTCCGACGACTATAGGGTCGTCCCCACGACCCCGGGCCAAAGGTGGCATGCCCCCGAAATGTCCGACGACTATAGGGTCGTCCCCACGACCCCGGGCCAAAGATGTCCAGCCGCCGTCTTCTCCGACGACTATAGGGTCGTCCCCACGACCCCGGGCCAATGTTGGCCAATCGCCGACATGTCCGACGACAATAGGGTCGTCCCCAAGACCCGGGACTAGACTGGCCCGCCACCGATATGTCCGACGACTATAGAGTCGTCCCCACGACCCCGGGTCAATGTTGGCTCGCCGCCGACATGTCCGCCGACTATAGGGTCGTCCCCACGACCCCCGGGCCAAAGTTGGACAGCCACCGACATTTCCGACGACTATAGGGTCGTCCCCACGACCACGGGCCAAAGTTGGTCAGCCGCCGACTTGTCCGACGACTATAGGGTCGTCCCCATGACCCGGGACTAGACTGGCCCGCCACCGTCATGTCCGACGACTATATGGTCGTCCCCACGACCACGGGCCAATGTAGGCCAGCCTCTGACTTGTCCGACGACTATAGGGTCGTCCCCACGACCCCGGGACTAGGTAGGCCCGCCGCCGACTTGTCTGACGACTATAGGGTCGTCCCCACGACCCCGGGACTAGATTGGCCCGCCACCGTTATGTCCGACGACTATAGGGTCGTCCCCACGACCACGGGCCAAAGTTGGCCAGCCGCCGACATGTCCGACGACTATCGGGTCGTCCCCACGACCCCCGGACTAGGTTGGCCGGCCGCCGACTTGTCCGACGACTATAGGGTCGTCCCCACGACCCCCCGACTAGGTGGGCTCGCCGCCGACTTGTCCGACAACTATAGGGTCGTCCCCGCGACCCCGGGACTAGGTTGGCTCGCCACCGTCGTGTCTGACGACTATAGGGTCGTCCCCACGACCACGGGCCAAAGTTGGCCAGCCGCCGACATGTCCGACGACTATAGGGTCGTCCCCACGACCACGGGCCAAAGTTGGCCAGCCGCCGACATGTCCGACGACTATAGGGTCGTCCCCACGACCCCGGGACTAGGTTGGCTCGCCACCGACATGTCTGACGACTATAGGGTCGTCCCCACGACCCCGGGACTAGATTGGCCCGCCACCGTCAATTCCGACGACTACAGGGTCGTCCCCACGACCCCGGGCCAAAGTTGGACAGCCGCCGACTTGTCCGACGACTATAGGGTCGTCCCCACGACCACGGGCCAAAGTTGGCCAGCCGCCGGCTTGTCCGACGACTGTAGGGTCGTCCCCACGACCCCGGGACTAGATTGGCCCGCCACCGTCATTTCCGACGACTATAGGGTCGTCCCCACGACCACGGGCCAAAGTTGGCCAGCCGCCGACATGTCCGACGACTATAGGGTCGTCCCCACGACCCGGGACTAGACTGGCCCGCCACCGACATGTCCAACGACTATAGAGTCGTCCCCACGACCCCGGGTCAATGTTGGCTCGCCGCCGACATGTCCGACGACTATAGGGTCGTCCCCACGACCCCCGGGCCAAATTTGGACAGCCACCGACATTTCCGACGACTATAGGGTCGTCCCCACGACCCGGGACTAGACTGGCCCGCCACCGTCATGTCCGACGACTATAGGGTCGTCCCCACGACCCCGGGTCAATGTTGGCTCGCCGCCGACATGTCCGACGACTATAGGGTCGTCCCCACGACCCCCGGGCCAAAGTTGGACAGCCACCGACATTTCCGACGACTATAGGGTCGTCCCCACGACCCCCCGACTAGGTGGGCTCGCCGCCGACTTGTCCGACGACTATAGGGTCGTCCCCACGACCCCGGGACTAGGTTGGCTCGCCACCGTCATGTCTGACGACTATAGGGTCGTTCCCACCACCACGTGCCAAAGTTGGCCAGCCGCCGACATGTCCGACGACTATAGGGTCGTCCCCACGACCACAGGCCAAAGTTGGCCAGCCGCCGACATGTCCGACGACTATAGGGTCGTCCCCACGACCCGGGACTAGACTGGCCCGCCACCGTTATGTCCGACGACTATAGGGTCGTCCCCACGACCCCCGGACTAGGTTGGCCGGCCGCCGACTTGTCCGACGACTATAGGGTCGTCCCCACGACCCCCCGACTAGGTGGGCTCGCCGCCGACTTGTCCGACGACTATAGGGTCATCCCCACGACCCCGGGACTAGGTTGGCCCGCCGCCGACTTGTCCGACGACTATAGGGTCGTCCCCACGACCCCGGGACTAGGTTGGCTCGCCACCGACATGTCTGACGACTATAGGGTCGTCCCCACGACCCCGGGCCAAAGATGGCCAGCCGCCGACATGTCCGACGATTATAGGGTCGTCCCCACGACCCCGGGACTAGATTGGCCCGCCACCGTCATTTCCGACGACTATAGGGTCGTCCCCACGACCACGGGCCAAAGCTGGCCAGCCGCCGGCTTGTCCGACGACAATAGGGTCGTCCCCACGACCCCGGGTCTAGGTTGGCCAGCCGCCGACTTGTCCGACGACTATAGGGTCGTCCCCAGGACCTCGGGACTAGATTGGCCCGCCACCGTCATGTCCAACGACTATAGGGTCGTCCCCACGACCACGGGCCAAAGTTGGCATGCCGCCGAAATGTCCGACGATTATAGGGTCGTCCACACGACCCCGGGCCAAAGTTGGCAAGCCGCCGAAGTGTCCGAAGACTGTAGGGTCGTCCCCACGACCCCGGGACTAGATTGGCCCGCCACCGTCATGTCCAACGACTATAGGGTCGTTCCCACAACCACGGGCCAAAGTTGGCCAGCCGCCGACTTGTCCGACGACTATAGGGTCGTCCCCACGACCCCCCGACTAGGTGGGCTCGCCGCCGACTTGTCCGACGACTATAGGGTCGTCCCCACGACCCGGGACTAGACTGGCCCGCCACCGTCATGTCCGACGACAATAGGGTCGTCCCCACGACCCCGGGTCCAGGTTGGGCAGCCGCCGACATTTCCGACGACTATAGGGTCGTCCCCAGGACCTCGGGACTAGATTGGCCCGCCACCGTCATGTCCAACGACTATAGGGTCGTCCCCACGACCCCGGGACTAGATTGGCCCGCCGCCGACATGTCCGACGACTATAGGGTCGTCCCCACGACCCCGGGACTAGATTGGCCCGCCACCGTCATGTCCGACGACAATAGGGTCGTCCCCACGACCCCGGGCCAAAGTTGGCCAGCCGTCGACATGTCCGACGACTATAGGGTCGTCCCCACGACCACGGGCCAATGTTGGCCAGCCGCTGACTTGTCCGACGACTATAGGGTCGTCCCCATGACCCGGGACTAGACTGGCCCGCCACCGTCATGTCCGACGACTATAGGGTCGTCCCCACGAACCCCGGACTAGGTTGGTACGCCGCCGACTTGTCCGACGAGTATAGGGTCCTCCCCACGACCACGGGCCAAAGTTGGCCAGCCGCCGACATGTCCGACGACTATAGGGTCGTCCCCATGACCGCGGGACTAGATTGGCTCGCCGCCGACTTGTCCGACGACTGTAGGCTCGTCCCCACGACCCCGGGACTAGATTGGCCCGCCACCGTCATTTCCGACGACTATAGGGTCGTCCCCACGACCACGGGCCAAAGTTGGCCAGCCGCCGACTTGTCCGACGACTATAGGGTCGTCCCCATGACCCGGGACTAGACTGGCCCGCCACCGTCATGTCCGACGACTATAGGGTCGTCCCCACGAACCCCGGACTAGGTTGGTACGCCGCCGACTTGTCCGACGAGTATAGGGTCCTCCCCACGACCACGGGCCAAAGTTGGCCAGCCGCCGACATGTCCGACGACTATAGGGTCGTCCCCACGACCCGGGACTAGACTGGCCCGCCACCGACATGTCCGACGACTATAGAGTCGTCCCCACGACCCCGGGTCAATGTTGGCTCGCCGCCGACATGTCCGACGACTATAGGGTCGTTCCCACGACCCCCGGGCCAAAGTTGGACAGCCACCGACATTTCCGACGACTATAGGTTCGTCCCCACGACCCCCGGACTAGGTTGGCCGGCCGCCGACTGGTCCGACGACTATAGGGTCGTCCCCACGACCCCCCGACTAGGTGGGCTCGCCGCCGACTTGTCCGACGACTATAGGGTCGTCCCCACGACCCCGGGACTAGGTTGGCTCGCCACCGTCATGTCTGACGACTATAGGGTCGTCCCCACGAACCCCGGACTAGGTTGGTACGCCGCCGACTTGTCCGACGAGTATAGGGTCCTCCCCACGACCACGGGCCAAAGTTGGCCAGCCGCCGACATGTCCGACGACTATAGTGTCGTCCCCACGACCACAGGCCAAAGTTGGCCAGCCGCCGACATGTCCGACGACTATAGGGTCGCCCCCACGACCCGGGACTAGACTGGCCCGCCACCGTCATGTCCGACGACTATAGGGTCGTCCCCACGACCCCCGGACTAGGTTGGCCGGCCGCCGACTTGTCCGACGACTATAGGGTCGTCCCCACGACCCCCCGACTAGGTGGGCCCGCCGCCGACTTGTCCGACGACTATAGGGTCATCCCCACGACCCCGGGAATAGGTTGGCCCGCCGCCGACATGTCCGACGACTATTGGGTCGTCCCCACGACCCCGGGACTAGGTTGGCTCGCCACCGACATGTCTGACGACTATAGGGTCGTCCCCACGACCCCGGGACTAGATTGGCCCGCCACCGTCAAGTCCGACGACTATAGGGTCGTCCCCACGACCCCGGGCCAAAGTTGGACAGCCGCCGACTTGTCCGACGGCTATAGGGTCGTCCCCACGACCCCGGGACTAGATTGGCCCGCCACCGTCATGTCCGACGATTATAGGGTCGTCCCCACGACCGCGAGACTAGATTGGCCCGCCACCGTCATGTCCAACGACTATAGGGTCGTCCCCACAACCACGGGCCAAAGTTGGCCAGCCGGCGACATGTCCGACGACTATAGGGTCGTCCCCACGACCCCGGGCCAAAGTTGGCAAGCCGCCGAAATGTCCGACGACTATAGGGTCGTCCCCACGACCCCGGGCCAAAGATGTCCAGCCGCCGTCTTGTCCGACGACTATAGGGTCGTCCCCACGACCCCGGGACTAGATTGGCCCGCCACCGTCATGTCCAACGACTATAGGGTCGTCCCCACAACCACGGGCCAAAGTTGGCCAGCCGCCGACATGTCCGACGACTATAGGGTCGTCCCCACGACCTCGGGACTAGGTTGGCCAGCCGCCGACATGTCCGACGACTATAGGGTCGTCCCCACGACCCCGGGCCAATGTTGGCCAATCGCCGATATGTCCGACGACTATAGGGTCGTCCCCACGACCCCGGGACTAGATTGGCCCGCCACCGTCATGTCCGACGATTATAGGGTCGTCCCCACGACCACGGGCCAAAGTTGGCATGCCGCCGACATGTCCGACGACTATAGGGTCGTCCCCACGACCCCGGGACTAGATTGGCCCGCCACCGTCATGTCCGACGATTATAGGGTCGTCCCCACGACCCCGGGACAAGCTTGGCCCGCCGCCGAATTGTTCGACGACTATAGGGTCGTCCCCACGACCCCGGGACTAGATTGGCCCGCCACCGTCATGTCCGACGACAATAGGGTCGTCCCCACGACCCCGGGCCAAAGATGTCCAGCCGCCGTCTTGTCCGACGACTATAGGGTCGTCCCCACGACCCCGGGACTAGATTGGCCCGCCACCGTCATGTCCAACGACTATAGGGTCGTCCCCACAACCACGGGCCAAAGTTGGCCAGCCGCCGACATGTCCGACGACTATAGGGTCGTCCCCACGACCACGGGCCAAAGTTGGCATGCCGCCGACATGTCCGACGACTATAGGGTCGTCCCCACGACCCCGGGACTAGATTGGCCCGCCACCGTCATGTCCGACGATTATAGGGTCGTCCCCACGACCCCGGGACAAGCTTGGCCCGCCGCCGAATTGTTCGACGACTATAGGGTCGTCCCCACGACCCCGGGACTAGATTGGCCCGCCACCGTCATGTCCAACGACTATAGGGTCGTTCCCACAACCACGGGCCAAAGTTGGCCAGCCGCCGACATGTCCGAGGACTATTGGATCGTCCCCACGACCACGGGCCAAAGTTGGCCAGCCGCCGAATTGTTCGACGATTATAGGGTCGTCCCCACGACCCCGGGACTAGATTGGCCCGCCACCGTCATGTCCGACGACAATAGGGTCGTCCCCACGACCCCGGGTCTAGGTTGGCCAGCCGCCGACTTGTCCGACGACTATAGGGTCGTCCCCAGGACCTCGGGACTAGATTGGCCCCGCCACCGTCATGTCCAACGACTATAGGGTCGTCCCCACGACCACGGGCCAAAGTTGGCATGCCGCCGAAATGTCCGACGATTATAGGGTCGTCCCCACGACCCCGGGCCAAAGTTGGCAAGCCGCCGAAATGTCCGAAGACTGTAGGGTCGTCCCCACGACCCCGGGACTAGATTGGCCCGCCACCGTCATGTCCAACGACTATAGGGTCGTTCCCACAACCACGGGCCAAAGTTGGCCAGCCGCCGACATGTCCGACGACTATAGGGTCGTCCCCACGACCCCCGGACTAGGTTGGCCGGCCGCCGACTTGTCCGACGACTATAGGGTCGTCCCCACGACCCCCCGACTAGGTGGGCTCGCCGCCGACTTGTCCGACAACTATAGGGTCGTCCCCGCGACCCCGGGACTAGGTTGGCTCGCCACCGTCATGTCTGACGACTATAGGGTCGTCCCCACGACCACGGGCCAAAGTTGGCCAGCCGCCGACATGTCCGACGACTATAGGGTCGTCCCCACGACCACGGGCCAAAGTTGGCCAGCCGCCGACATGTCCGACGACTATAGGGTCGTCCCCACGACCCCGGGACTAGGTTGGCTCGCCACCGACATGTCTGACGACTATAGGGTCGTCCCCACGACCCCGGGACTAGATTGGCCCGCCACCGTCAATTCCGACGACTACAGGGTCGTCCCCACGACCCCGGGCCAAAGTTGGACAGCCGCCGACTTGTTCGACGACTATAGGGTCGTCCCCACGACCACGGGCCAAAGTTGGCCAGCCGCCGGCTTGTCCGACGACTGTAGGGTCGTCCCCACGACCCCGGGACTAGATTGGCCCGCCACCGTCATTTCCGACGACTATAGGGTCGTCCCCACGACCACGGGCCAAAGTTGGCCAGCCGCCGACATGTCCGAGGACTATTGGATCGTCCCCACGACCACGGGCCAAAGTTGGCCAGCCGCCGAATTGTTCGACGATTATAGGGTCGTCCCCACGACCCCGGGACTAGATTGGCCCGCCACCGTCATGTCCGACGACAATAGGGTCGTCCCCACGACCCCGGGTCTAGGTTGGCCAGCCGCCGACTTGTCCGGCGACTATAGGGTCGTCCCCAGGACCTCGGGACTAGATTGGCCCGCCACCGTCATGTCCAACGACTATAGGGTCGTCCCCACGACCACGGGCCAAAGTTGGCATGCCGCCGAAATGTCCGACGATTATAGGGTCGTCCCCACGACCCCGGGCCAAAGTTGGCAAGCCGCCGAAATGTCCGAAGACTGTAGGGTCGTCCCCACGACCCCGGGACTAGATTGGCCCGCCACCGTCATGTCCAACGACTATAGGGTCGTTCCCACAACCACGGGCCAAAGTTGGCCAGCCGCCGACATGTCCGAGGACTATTGGATCGTCCCCACGACCACGGGCCAAAGTTGGCCAGCCGCCGAATTGTTCGACGATTATAGGGTCGTCCCCACGACCCCGGGACTAGATTGGCCCGCCACCGTCATGTCCGACGACAATAGGGTCGTCCCCACGACCCCGGGTCTAGGTTGGCCAGCCGCCGACTTGTCCGACGACTATAGGGTCGTCCCCAGGACCTCGGGACTAGATTGGCCCGCCACCGTCATGTCCAACGACTATAGGGTCGTCCCCACGACCACGGGCCAAAGTTGGCATGCCGCCGAAATGTCCGACGATTATAGGGTCGTCCCCACGACCCCGGGCCAAAGTTGGCAAGCCGCCGAAATGTCCGAAGACTGTAGGGTCGTCCCCACGACCCCGGGACTAGATTGGCCCGCCACCGTCATGTCCAACGACTATAGGGTCGTTCCCACAACCACGGGCCAAAGTTGGCCAGCCGCCGACATGTCCGACGACTATAGGGTCGTCCCCACGACCCCCGGACTAGGTTGGCCGGCCGCCGACTTGTCCGACGACTATAGGGTCGTCCCCACGACCCCCCGACTAGGTGGGCTCGCCGCCGACTTGTCCGACAACTATAGGGTCGTCCCCGCGACCCCGGGACTAGGTTGGCTCGCCACCGTCATGTCTGACGACTATAGGGTCGTCCCCACGACCACGGGCCAAAGTTGGCCAGCCGCCGACATGTCCGACGACTATAGGGTCGTCCCCACGACCACGGGCCAAAGTTGGCCAGCCGCCGACATGTCCGACGACTATAGGGTCGTCCCCACGACCCCGGGACTAGGTTGGCTCGCCACCGACATGTCTGACGACTATAGGGTCGTCCCCACGACCCCGGGACTAGATTGGCCCGCCACCGTCAATTCCGACGACTACAGGGTCGTCCCCACGACCCCGGGCCAAAGTTGGACAGCCGCCGACTTGTTCGACGACTATAGGGTCGTCCCCACGACCACGGGCCAAAGTTGGCCAGCCGCCGGCTTGTCCGACGACTGTAGGGTCGTCCCCACGACCCCGGGACTAGATTGGCCCGCCACCGTCATTTCCGACGACTATAGGGTCGTCCCCACGACCACGGGCCAAAGTTGGCCAGCCGCCGACATGTCCGACGACTATAGGGTCGTCCCCACGACCACGGGCCAAAGTTGGCCAGCCGCCGACATGTCCGACGACTATAGGGTCGTCCCCACGACCCGGGACTAGACTGGCCCGCCACCGACATGTCCAACGACTATAGAGTCGTCCCCACGACCCCGGGTCAATGTTGGCTCGCCGCCGACATGTCCGACGACTATAGGGTCGTCCCCACGACCCCCGGGCCAAAGTTGGACAGCCACCGACATTTCCGACGACTATAGGGTCGTCCCCACGACCCGGGACTAGACTGGCCCGCCACCGTCATGTCCGACGACTATAGGGTCGTCCCCACGACCCCCGGACTAGGTTGGCCGGCCGCCGACTTGTCCGACGACTATAGGGTCGTCCCCACGACCCCCCGACTAGGTGGGCCCGCCGCCGACTTGTCCGACGACTATAGGGTCATCCCCACGACCCCGGGACTAGGTTGGCCCGCCGCCGACTTGTCCGACGACTATAGGGTCGTCTCCACGACCCCGGGACTAGGTTGGCTCGCCACCGACATGTCTGACGACTATAGGGTCGTCCCCACGACCCCGGGACTAGATTGGCCCGCCACCGTCAAGTCCGACGACTATAGGGTCGTCCCCACGACCCCGGGCCAAAGTTGGACAGCCGCCGACTTGTCCGACGATTATAGGGTCGTCCCCACGACCCCGGGACTAGGTTGGCCCGCCGCCGACTTGTCCGACGACTATAGGGTCGTCCCCACGACCCCGGGCCAAAGTTGGCCAGCCGCTGATATGTCCGACGACTATACGGTCGTCCCCACGACCCCGGGAATAGATTGGGCCGCCACCGTCATTTCCGACGACTATAGGGTCGTCCCCACGAACCCCGGACTAGGTTGGTACGCCGCCGACTTGTCCGACGAGTATAGGGTCCTCCCCACGACCACGGGCCAAAGTTGGCCAGCCGCCGACATGTCCGACGACTATAGGGTCGTCCCCATGACCGCGGGACTAGATTGGCTCGCCGCCGACTTGTCCGACGACTGTAGGCTCGTCCCCACGACCCCGGGACTAGATTGGCCCGCCACCGTCATTTCCGACGACTATAGGGTCGTCCCCACGACCACGGGCCAAAGTTGGCCAGCCGCCGACTTGTCCGACGACTATAGGGTCGTCCCCATGACCCGGGACTAGACTGGCCCGCCACCGTCATGTCCGACGACTATAGGGTCGTCCCCACGAACCCCGGACTAGGTTGGTACGCCGCCGACTTGTCGGACGAGTATAGGGTCCTCCCCACGACCACGGGCCAAAGTTGGCCAGCCGCCGACATGTCCGACGATTATAGGGTCGTCCCCACGACCCCGGGCCAAAGTTGGCAAGCCGCCGAAATGTCCGAAGACTGTAGGGTCGTCCCCACGACCCGGGACTAGACTGGCCCGCCACCGACATGTCCGACGACTATAGAGTCGTCCCCACGACCCCGGGTCAATGTGGGCTCGCCGCCGACATGTCCGACGACTATAGGGTCGTCCCCACGACCCCCGGGCCAAAGTTGGACAGCCACCGACATATCCGACGACTATAGGTTCGTCCCCACGACCCCCGGACTAGGTTGGCCGGCCGCCGACTGGTCCGACGACTATAGGGTCGTCCCCACGACCCCCCGACTAGGTGGGCTCGCCGCCGACTTGTCCGACGACTATAGGGTCGTCCCCATGACCCGGGACTAGACTGGCCCGCCACCGTCATGTCCGACGACTATAGGGTCGTCCCCACGACCACGGGCCAAAGCTGGCCAGCCGCCGGCTTGTCCGACGACTATAGGGTCGTCCCCATGACCCGGGACTAGACTGGCCCGCCACCGTCATGTCCGACGACTACAGGGTCGTCCCCACGACCCCCGGACTAGGTTGGTACGCCGCCGACTTGTCCGACGACTATAGGGTCGTCCCCACGACCCGGGACTAGACTGGCCCGCCACCGACATGTCCGACGACTATAGAGTCGTCCCCACGACCCCGGGTCAATGTTGGCTCGCCGCCGACATGTCCGACGACTATAGGGTCGTCCCCACGACCACGGGCCAAAGTTGGCATGCCGCCGAAATGTCCGACGATTATAGGGTCGTCCCCACGACCCCGGGCCAAAGTTGGCAAGCCGCCGAAATGTCCGAAGACTGTAGGGTCGTCCCCACGACCCCGGGACTAGATTGGCCCGCCACCGTCATGTCCAACGACTATAGGGTCGTTCCCACAACCACGGGCCAAAGTTGGCCAGCCGCCGACATGTCCGACGACTATAGGGTCGTCCCCACGACCCCCGGACTAGGTTGGCCGGCCGCCGACTTGTCCGACGACTATAGGGTCGTCCCCACGACCCCCCGACTAGGTGGGCTCGCCGCCGACTTGTCCGACAACTATAGGGTCGTCCCCGCGACCCCGGGACTAGGTTGGCTCGCCACCGTCATGTCTGACGACTATAGGGTCGTCCCCACGACCACGGGCCAAAGTTGGCCAGCCGCCGACATGTCCGACGACTATAGGGTCGTCCCCACGACCACGGGCCAAAGTTGGCCAGCCGCCGACATGTCCGACGACTATAGGGTCGTCCCCACGACCCCGGGACTAGGTTGGCTCGCCACCGACATGTCTGACGACTATAGGGTCGTCCCCACGACCCCGGGACTAGATTGGCCCGCCACCGTCAATTCCGACGACTACAGGGTCGTCCCCACGACCCCGGGCCAAAGTTGGACAGCCGCCGACTTGTTCGACGACTATAGGGTCGTCCCCACGACCACGGGCCAAAGTTGGCCAGCCGCCGGCTTGTCCGACGACTGTAGGGTCGTCCCCACGACCCCGGGACTAGATTGGCCCGCCACCGTCATTTCCGACGACTATAGGGTCGTCCCCACGACCACGGGCCAAAGTTGGCCAGCCGCCGACATGTCCGAGGACTATTGGATCGTCCCCACGACCACGGGCCAAAGTTGGCCAGCCGCCGAATTGTTCGACGATTATAGGGTCGTCCCCACGACCCCGGGACTAGATTGGCCCGCCACCGTCATGTCCGACGACAATAGGGTCGTCCCCACGACCCCGGGTCTAGGTTGGCCAGCCGCCGACTTGTCCGGCGACTATAGGGTCGTCCCCAGGACCTCGGGACTAGATTGGCCCGCCACCGTCATGTCCAACGACTATAGGGTCGTCCCCACGACCACGGGCCAAAGTTGGCATGCCGCCGAAATGTCCGACGATTATAGGGTCGTCCCCACGACCCCGGGCCAAAGTTGGCAAGCCGCCGAAATGTCCGAAGACTGTAGGGTCGTCCCCACGACCCCGGGACTAGATTGGCCCGCCACCGTCATGTCCAACGACTATAGGGTCGTTCCCACAACCACGGGCCAAAGTTGGCCAGCCGCCGACATGTCCGAGGACTATTGGATCGTCCCCACGACCACGGGCCAAAGTTGGCCAGCCGCCGAATTGTTCGAAGATTATAGGGTCGTCCCCACGACCCCGGGACTAGATTGGCCCGCCACCGTCATGTCCGACGACAATAGGGTCGTCCCCACGACCCCGGGTCTAGGTTGGCCAGCCGCCGACTTGTCCGACGACTATAGGGTCGTCCCCAGGACCTCGGGACTAGATTGGCCCGCCACCGTCATGTCCAACGACTATAGGGTCGTCCCCACGACCACGGGCCAAAGTTGGCATGCCGCCGAAATGTCCGACGATTATAGGGTCGTCCCCACGACCCCGGGCCAAAGTTGGCAAGCCGCCGAAATGTCCGAAGACTGTAGGGTCGTCCCCACGACCCCGGGACTAGATTGGCCCGCCACCGTCATGTCCAACGACTATAGGGTCGTTCCCACAACCACGGGCCAAAGTTGGCCAGCCGCCGACATGTCCGACGACTATAGGGTCGTCCCCACGACCCCCGGACTAGGTTGGCCGGCCGCCGACTTGTCCGACGACTATAGGGTCGTCCCCACGACCCCCCGACTAGGTGGGCTCGCCGCCGACTTGTCCGACAACTATAGGGTCGTCCCCGCGACCCCGGGACTAGGTTGGCTCGCCACCGTCATGTCTGACGACTATAGGGTCGTCCCCACGACCACGGGCCAAAGTTGGACAGCCGCCGACTTGTTCGACGACTATAGGGTCGTCCCCACGACCACGGGCCAAAGTTGGCCAGCCGCCGGCTTGTCCGACGACTGTAGGGTCGTCCCCACGACCCCGGGACTAGATTGGCCCGCCACCGTCATTTCCGACGACTATAGGGTCGTCCCCACGACCACGGGCCAAAGTTGGCCAGCCGCCGACATGTCCGACGACTATAGGGTCGTCCCCACGACCACGGGCCAAAGTTGGCCAGCCGCCGACATGTCCGACGACTATAGGGTCGTCCCCACGACCCGGGACTAGACTGGCCCGCCACCGACATGTCCAACGACTATAGAGTCGTCCCCACGACCCCGGGTCAATGTTGGCCAGCCGCCGACTTGTCCGACGACTATAGGGTCGTCCCCAGGACCTCGGGACTAGATTGGCCCGCCACCGTCATGTCCAACGACTATAGGGTCGTCCCCACGACCACGGGCCAAAGTTGGCATGCCGCCGAAATGTCCGACGATTATAGGGTCGTCCCCACGACCCCGGGCCAAAGTTGGCAAGCCGCCGAAATGTCCGAAGACTGTAGGGTCGTCCCCACGACCCCGGGACTAGATTGGCCCGCCACCGTCATGTCCAGCGACTATAGGGTCGTTCCCACAACCACGGGCCAAAGTTGGCCAGCCGCCGACATGTCCGACGACTATAGGGTCGTCCCCACGACCACGGGCCAAAGTTGGCCAGCCGCCGACATGTCCGACGACTATAGGGTCGTCCCCACGACCCCGGGACTAGGTTGGCTCGCCACCGACATGTCTGACGACTATAGGGTCGTCCCCACGACCCCGGGACTAGATTGGCCCGCCACCGTCAATTCCGACGACTACAGGGTCGTCCCCACGACCCCGGGCCAAAGTTGGACAGCCGCCGACTTGTTCGACGACTATAGGGTCGTCCCCACGACCACGGGCCAAAGTTGGCCAGCCGCCGGCTTGTCCGACGACTGTAGGGTCGTCCCCACGACCCCGGGACTAGATTGGCCCGCCACCGTCATTTCCGACGACTATAGGGTCGTCCCCACGACCACGGGCCAAAGTTGGCCAGCCGCCGACATGTCCGACGACTATAGGGTCGTCCCCACGACCACGGGCCAAAGTTGGCCAGCCGCCGACATGTCCGACGACTATAGGGTCGTCCCCACGACCCGGGACTAGACTGGCCCGCCACCGACATGTCCAACGACTATAGAGTCGTCCCCACGACCCCGGGTCAATGTTGGCTCGCCGCCGACATGTCCGACGACTATAGGGTCGTCCCCACGACCCCCGGGCCAAAGTTGGACAGCCACCGACATTTCCGACGACTATAGGGTCGTCCCCACGACCCGGGGCTAGACTTGCCCGCCACCGTCATGTCCGACGACTATAGGGTCGTCCCCACGACCCCCGGACTAGGTTGGCCGGCCGCCGACTTGTCCGACGACTATAGGGTCGTCCCCACGACCCCCCGACTAGGTGGGCCCGCCGCCGACTTGTCCGACGACTATAGGGTCATCCCCACGACCCCGGGACTAGGTTGGCCCGCCGCCGACTTGTCCGACGACTATAGGGTCGTCTCCACGACCCCGGGACTAGGTTGGCTCGCCACCGACATGTCTGACGACTATAGGGTCGTCCCCACGACCCCGGGACTAGATTGGCCCGCCACCGTCAAGTCCGACGACTATAGGGTCGTCCCCACGACCCCGGGCCAAAGTTGGACAGCTGCCGACTTGTCCGACGATTATAGGGTCGTCCCCACGACCCCGGGACTAGGTTGGCCCGCCGCCGACTTGTCCGACGACTATAGGGTCGTCCCCACGACCCCGGGCCAAAGTTGGCCAGCCGCTGATATGTCCGACGACTATACGGTCGTCCCCACGACCCCGGGAATAGATTGGGCCGCCACCGTCATTTCCGACGACTATAGGGTCGTCCCCACGAACCCCGGACTAGGTTGGTACGCCGCCGACTTGTCCGACGAGTATAGGGTCCTCCCCACGACCACGGGCCAAAGTTGGCCAGCCGCCGACATGTCCGACGACTATAGGGTCGTCCCCATGACCGCGGGACTAGATTGGCTCGCCGCCGACTTGTCCGACGACTGTAGGCTCGTCCCCACGACCCCGGGACTAGATTGGCCCGCCACCGTCATTTCCGACGACTATAGGGTCGTCCCCACGACCACGGGCCAAAGTTGGCCAGCCGCCGACTTGTCCGACGACTATAGGGTCGTCCCCATGACCCGGGACTAGACTGGCCCGCCACCGTCATGTCCGACGACTATAGGGTCGTCCCCACGAACCCCGGACTAGGTTGGTACGCCGCCGACTTGTCGGACGAGTATAGGGTCCTCCCCACGACCACGGGCCAAAGTTGGCCAGCCGCCGACATGTCCGACAACTATAGGGTCGTCCCCACGACCCGGGACTAGACTGGCCCGCCACCGACATGTCCGACGACTATAGAGTCGTCCCCACGACCCCGGGTCAATGTGGGCTCGCCGCCGACATGTCCGACGACTATAGGGTCGTCCCCACGACCCCCGGGCCAAAGTTGGACAGCCACCGACATATCCGACGACTATAGGTTCGTCCCCACGACCCCCGGACTAGGTTGGCCGGCCGCCGACTGGTCCGACGACTATAGGGTCGTCCCCACGACCCCCCGACTAGGTGGGCTCGCCGCCGACTTGTCCGACGACTATAGGGTCGTCCCCATGACCCGGGACTAGACTGGCCCGCCACCGTCATGTCCGACGACTATAGGGTCGTCCCCACGACCACGGGCCAAAGCTGGCCAGCCGCCGGCTTGTCCGACGACTATAGGGTCGTCCCCATGACCCGGGACTAGACTGGCCCGCCACCGTCATGTCCGACGACTACAGGGTCGTCCCCACGACCCCCGGACTAGGTTGGTACGCCGCCGACTTGTCCGACGACTATAGGGTCGTCCCCACGACCCGGGACTAGACTGGCCCGCCACCGACATGTCCGACGACTATAGAGTCGTCCCCACGACCCCGGGTCAATGTTGGCTCGCCGCCGACATGTCCGACGACTATAGGGTCGTCCCCACGACCCCTGGGCCAAAGTTGGACAGCCACCGACATTTCCGACGACTATACGGTCGTCCCCACGACCACGGGCCAAAGTTGGCCAGCCGCCGACATGTCCGACGACTATAGGGTCGTCCCCACGACCCGGGACTAGACTGGCCCGCCACCGTCATGTCCGACGACTATAGGGTCGTCCGCACGACCCCCGGACTAGGTTGGCCGGCCGCCGACTTGTCCGACGACTATAGGGTCGTCCCCACGACCCCCCGACTAGGTGGGCTCGCCGCCGACTTGTCCGACGACTATAGGGTGCGTTCCCACGACCCCGGGCCAAAGTTGGCAAGCTGCCGACTTATCCGACGACTATAGGGTGGTCCCCACGACCCCGGGACTAGGTAGGCCCGCCGCCGACTTGTCCGACGACTATAGGGTCGTCCCCACGACCCCGGGACTAGATTGGCCCGCCACCGTTATGTCCGACGACTATAGGGTCGTGCCCACGACCACGGGCCAAAGTTGGCCAGCCGGCGACATGTCCGACGACTATAGGGTCGTCCCCACGACCCGGGACTAGACTGGCCCGCCACCGTCATGTCCGACGACTATAGGGTCATCCCCACGACCCCGGGACTAGGTTGGCCCGCCGCCGACTTGTCCGACGACTATAGGGTCGTCCCCACGACCCCGGGACTAGATTGGCCCGCCACCGTCATTTCCGACGACTATAGGGTCGTCCCCACGACCGCGGGACTAGATTGGCTCGCCGCCGACTTGTCCGACGACTGTAGGGTCGTCCCCACGACCCCGGGACTAGATTGGCCCGCCACCGTCATTTCCGACGACTACAGGGTCGTCCCCACGACCAGGGGCCAAAGTTGGCCAGCCGCCGACTTGTCCGACGACTATAGGGTCGTCCCCATGACCCGGGACTAGACTGGCCCGCCACCGTCATGTCCGACGACTATAGGGTCGTCCCCACGACCCCCGGACTAGGTTGGTACGCCGCCGACTTGTCCGACGAGTATAGGGTCCTCCCCACGACCACGGGCCAAAGTTGGCCAGCCGCCGACATGTCCGACGACTATAGAGTCGTCCCCACGACCCCGGGTCAATGTTGGCTCGCCGCCGACATGTCCGACGACTATAGGGTCGTCCCCACGACCCCCGGGCCAAAGTTGGACAGCCACCGACATTTCCGACGACTATAGGGTCGTCCCCACGACCACGGGCCAAAGTTGGCCAGCCGCCGACATATCCGACGACTATAGGGTCGTCCCCACGACCCCGGGACAAAGTTGGCCAGCCGCCGACATGTCCGACGACTATAGGGTCGTCCCCACGACCCGGGACTAGAGTGGCCCGCCACCGTCATGTCCGACGACTATATGGTCGTCCCCACGACCACGGGCCAATGTTGGCCAGCCGCTGACTTGTCCGACGACTATAGGGTCGTCCCCATGACCCCGGGCCAAAGTTGGCCAGCCGCCGACATGTGCGACGACTATAGGGTCGTCCCCACGACCCGGGACTAGACTGGCCCGCCACCGTCATGTCCGACGACTATAGGGTCGTCCCCACGACCACGGGCCAATGTTGGCCAGCCGCTGACTTGTCCGACGACTATAGGGTCGTCCCCATGACCCGGGACTAGACTGGCCCGCCACCGTCATGTCCGACGACTATAGGGTCGTCCCCACGAACCCCGGACTAGGTTGGTACGCCGCCGACTTGTCCGACGAGTATAGGGTCCTCCCCACGACCACGGGCCAAAGTTGGCCAGCCGCCGACATGTCCGACGACTATAGGGTCGTCCCCACGACCCGGGACTAGACTGGCCCGCCACCGACATGTCCGACGACTATAGAGTCGTCCCCACGACCCCGGGTCAATGTTGGCTCGCCGCCGACATGTCCGACGACTATAGGGTCGTCCCCACGACCCCCGGGCCAAAGTTGGACAGCCACCGACATTTCCGACGACTATAGGTTCGTCCCCACGACCCCCGGACTAGGTTGGCCGGCCGCCGACTGGTCCGACGACTATAGGGTCGTCCCCACGACCCCCCGACTAGGTGGGCTCGCCGCCGACTTGTCCGACGACTATAGGGTCGTCCCCACGACCCCGGGACTAGGATGGCTCGCCACCGTCATGTCTGACGACTATAGGGTCGTCCCCACGACCACGGGCCAAAGTTGGCCAGCCGCCGACATGTCCGACGACTATAGGGTCGTCCCCACGACCACAGGCCAAAGTTGGCCAGCCGCCGACATGTCCGACGACTATAGGGTCGTCCCCACGACCCGGGACTAGACTGGCCCGCCACCGTCATGTCCGACGACTATAGGGTCGTCCCCACGACCCCCGGACTAGGTTGGCCGGCCGCCGACTTGTCCGACGACTATAGGGTCGTCCCCACGACCCCCCGACTAGGTGGGCCCGCCGCCGACTTGTCCGACGACTATAGGGTCATCCCCACGACCCCGGGACTAGGTTGGCCCGCCGCCGACTTGTCCGACGACTATAGGGTCGTCCCCACGACCCCGGGACTAGGTTGGCTCGCCACCGACATGTCTGACGACTATAGGGTCGTCCCCACGACCCCGGGACTAGACTGGCCCGCCACCGTCATGTCCGACGACTATAGGGTCGTCCCCACGACCCCCGGACTAGGTTGGCCGGCCGCCGACTTGTCCGACGACTATAGGGTCGTCCCCACGACCCCCCGACTAGGTGGGCCCGCCGCCGACTTGTCCGACGACTATAGGGTCGTCCCCACGACCCCGGGCCAAAGTTGGACAGCCGCCGACTTGTCCGACGGCTATAGGGTCGTCCCCACGACCACGGGCCAAAGTTGGCCAGCCGCCGGCTTGTCCGACGATTATAGGGTCGTCCCCACGACCCCGGGACTAGGTTGGCCCGCCGCCGACTTGTCCGACGACTATAGGGTCGTCCCCACGACCCCGGGCCAAAGTTGGCCAGCCGCTGATATGTCCGACGACTATACGGTCGTCCCCACGACCCCGGGAATAGATTGGGCCGCCACCGTCATTTCCGACGACTATAGGGTCGTCCCCACGACCCCGGGCCAAAGATGGCCAGCCGCCGACATGTCCGACGATTATAGGGTCGTCCCCACGACCCCGGGACTAGGTTGGCCCGCCACCGTCATTTCCGACGACTATAGGGTCGTCCCCACGACCACGGGCCAAAGCTGGCCAGCCGCCGGCTTGTCCGACGACTATAGGGTCGTCCCCATGACCCGGGACTAGACTGGCCCGCCACCGTCATGTCCGACGACTACAGGGTCGTCCCCACGACCCCCGGACTAGGTTGGTACGCCGCCGACTTGTCCGACGACTATAGGGTCGTCCCCACGACCCGGGACTAGACTGGCCCGCCACCGACATGTCCGACGACTATAGAGTCGTCCCCACGACCCCGGGTCAATGTTGGCTCGCCGCCGACATGTCCGACGACTATAGGGTCGTCCCCACGACCCCTGGGCCAAAGTTGGACAGCCACCGACATTTCCGACGACTATACAGTCGTCCCCACGACCACGGGCCAAAGTTGGCCAGCCGCCGACATGTCCGACGACTATAGGGTCGTCCCCACGACCCGGGACTAGACTGGCCCGCCACCGTCATGTCCGACGACTATAGGGTCGTCCGCACGACCCCCGGACTAGGTTGGCCGGCCGCCGACTTGTCCGACGACTATAGGGTCGTCCCCACGACCCCCCGACTAGGTGGGCTCGCCGCCGACTTGTCCGACGACTATAGGGTGCGTTCCCACGACCCCGGGCCAAAGTTGGCAAGCTGCCGACTTATCCGACGACTATAGGGTGGTCCCCACGACCCCGGGACTAGGTAGGCCCGCCGCCGACTTGTCCGACGACTATAGGGTCGTCCCCACGACCCCGGGACTAGATTGGCCCGCCACCGTCAAGTCCGACGACTATGGGGTCGTCCCCACGACCCCGGGCCAAAGTTGGACAGCCGGCGACTTGTCCGACGGCTATAGGGTCGTCCCCACGACCACGGGCCAAAGTTGGCCAGCCGCCGGCTTGTCCGACGAATATAGGGTCGTCCCCACGACCCCGGGACTAGGTTGGCCCGCCGCCGACTTGTCCGACGACTATAGGGTCGTCCCCACGACCACGGGCCAAAGTTGGCCTGCCGCCGACATATCCGACGACTATAGGGTCGTCCCCACGACCCCGGGACTAGACTGGCCCGCCACCGTCATGTCCGACGACTATAGGGTCGTCCCCACGACCCCCGGACTAGGTTGGCCGGCCGCCGACTTGTCCGACGACTATAGGGTCGTCCCCACGACCCCCCGACTAGGTGGGCTCGCCGCCGACTTGTCCGACGACTATAGGGTCATCCCCACGACCCCGGGACTAGGTTGGCCCGCCGCCGACTTGTCCGACGACTATAGGGTCGTCCCCACGACCCCGGGACTAGGTTGGCTCGCCACCGACATGTCTGACGACTATAGGGTCGTCCCCACGACCCCGGGACTAGATTGGCCCGCCACCGTCAAGTCCGACGACTATAGGGTCGTCCCCACGACCCCGGGCCAAAGTTGGACAGCCGCCGACTTGTCCGACGGCTATAGGGTCGTCCCCACGACCACGGGCCAAAGTTGGCCAGCCGCCGGCTTGTCCGACGATTATAGGGTCGTCCCCACGACCCCGGGACTAGGTTGGCCCGCCGCCGACTTGTCCGACGACTATACGGTCGTCCCCACGACCCCGGGAATTGATTGGCCCGCCACCGTCATTTCCGACGACTATAGGGTCGTCCCCACGACCCCGGGCCAAAGATGGCCAGCCGCCGACATGTCCGACGATTATAGGGTCGTCCCCACGACCCCGGGACTAGATTGGCCCGCCACCGTCATTTCCGACGACTATAGGGTCGTCCCCACGACCACGGGCCAAAGCTGGCCAGCCGCCGGCTTGTCCGACGACTATAGGGTCGTCCCCATGACCCGGGACTAGACTGGCCCGCCACCGTCATGTCCGACGACTACAGGGTCGTCCCCACGACCCCCGGACTAGGTTGGTACGCCGCCGACTTGTCCGACGAGTATAGGGTCCTCCCCACGACCACGGGCCAAAGTTGGCCAGCCGCCGACATGTCCGACGACTATAGGGTCGTCCCCACGACCCGGGACTAGACTGGCCCGCCACCGACATGTCCGACGACTATAGAGTCGTCCCCACGACCCCGGGTCAATATTGGCTCGCCGCCGACATGTCCGACGACTATAGGGTCGTCCCCACGACCCCTGGGCCAAAGTTGGACAGCCACCGACATTTCCGACGACTATACGGTCGTCCTCACGACCACGGGCCAAAGTTGGCCAGCCGCCGACATGTCCGACGACTATAGGGTCGTCCCCACGACCCGGGACTAGACTGGCCCGCCACCGTCATGTCCGACGACTATAGGGTCGTCCCCACGACCCCCGGACTAGGTTGGCCGGCCGCCGATTTGTCCGACGACTATAGGGTCGTCCCCACGACCCCCCGACTAGGTGGGCTCGCCGCCGACTTGTCCGACGACTATAGGGTGCGTTCCCACGACCCCGGGCCAAAGTTGGCAAGCTGCCGACTTATCCGACGACTATAGGGTCGTCCCCACGACCCCGGGACTAGGTAGGCCCGCCGCCGACTTGTCCGACGACTATAGGGTCGTCCCCACGACCTCGGGACTAGATTGGCCCGCCACCGTTATGTCCGACGACTATAGGGTCGTCCCCACGACCACGGGCCAAAGTTGGCCAGCCGGCGACATGTCCGACGACTATAGGGTCGTCCCCACGACCCGGGACTAGACTGGCCCGCCACCGTCCTGTCCGACGACTATAGGGTCATCCCCACGACCCCGGGACTAGGTTGGCCCGCCGCCGACTTGTCCAACGACTATAGGGTCGTCCCCACGACCCCGGGACTAGATTGGCCCGCCACCGTCATTTCCGACGACTATAGGGTCGTCCCCACGACCGCGGGACTAGATTGGCTCGCCGCCGACTTGTCCGACGACTGTAGGGTCGTCCCCACGACCCCGGGACTAGATTGGCCCGCCACCGTCATTTCCGACGACTATAGGGTCGTCCCCACGACCAGGGGCCAAAGTTGGCCAGCCGCCGACTTGTCCGACGACTATAGGGTCGTCCCCATGACCCGGGACTAGACTGGCCCGCCATCGTCATGTCCGACGACTATAGGGTCGTCCCCACGACCCCCGGACTAGGTTGGTACGCCGCCGACTTGTCCGACGAGTATAGGGTCCTCCCCACGACCACGGGCCAAAGTTGGCCAGCCGCCGACATGTCCGACGACTATAGGGTCGTCCCCACGACCCGGGACTAGACTGGCCCGCCACCGACATGTCCGACGACTATAGAGTCGTCCCCACGACCCCGGGTCAATATTGGCTCGCCGCCGACATGTCCGACGACTATAGGGTCGTCCCCACGACCCCTGGGCCAAAGTTGGACAGCCACCGACATTTCCGACGACTATACGGTCGTCCCCACGACCACGGGCCAAAGTTGGCCAGCCGCCGACATGTCCGACGACTATAGGGTCGTCCCCACGACCCGGGACTAGACTGGCCCGCCACCGTCATGTCCGACGACTATAGGGTCGTCCCCACGACCCCCGGACTAGGTTGGCCGGCCGCCGACTTGTCCGACGACTATAGGGTCGTCCCCACGACCCCCCGACTAGGTGGGCTCGCCGCCGACTTGTCCGACGACTATAGGGTGCGTTCCCACGACCCCGGACTAGATTGGCCCGCCACCGTTATGACCGACGACTATAGGGTCGTCCCCACGACCACGGGCCAAAGTTGGCCAGCCGGCGACATGTCCGACGACTATAGGGTCGTCCCCACGACCCGGGACTAGACTGGCCCGCCACCGTCCTGTCCGACGACTATAGGGTCATCCCCACGACCCCGGGACTAGGTTGGCCCGCCGCCGACTTGTCCAACGACTATAGGGTCGTCCCCACGACCCCGGGACTAGATTGGCCCGCCACCGTCATTTCCGACGACTATAGGGTCGTCCCCACGACCGCGGGACTAGATTGGCTCGCCGCCGACATGTCCGACGACTATAGGGTCGTCCCCACGACCCGGGACTAGACTGGCCCGCCCCCGACATGTCCGACGACTATAGAGTCGTCCCCACGACCCCGGGTCAATATTGGCTCGCCGCCGACATGTCCGACGACTATAGGGTCGTCCCCACGACCCCTGGGCCAAAGTTGGACATCCACCGACATTTCCGACGACTATACGGTCGTCCCCACGACCACGGGCCAAAGTTGGCCAGCCGCCGACATGTCCGACGACTATAGGGTCGTCCCCACGACCCGGGACTAGACTGGCCCGCCACCGTCATGTCCGACGACTATAGGGTCGTCCCCACGACCCCCGGACTAGGTTGGCCGGCCGCCGACTTGTCCGACGACTATAGGGTCGTCCCCACGACCCCCCGACTAGGTGGGCTCGCCGCCGACTTGTCTGACGACTATAGGGTGCGTTCCCACGACCCCGGGCCAAAGTTGGCAAGCTGCCGACTTATCCGACGACTATAGGGTCGTCCCCACGACCCCGGGACTAGGTAGGCCCGCCGCCGACTTGTCCGACGACTATAGGGTCGTCCCCACGACCCCGGGACTAGATTGGCCCGCCACCGTTATGTCCGACGACTATAGGGTCGTCCCCACGACCACGGGCCAAAGTTGGCCAGCCGGCGACATGTCCGACGACTATAGGGTCGTCCCCACGACCCGGGACTAGACTGGCCCGCCACCGTCCTGTCCGACGACTATAGGGTCATCCCCACGACCCCGGGACTAGGTTGGCCCGCCGCCGACTTGTCCAACGACTATAGGGTCGTCCCCACGACCCCGGGACTAGATTGGCCCGCCACCGTCATTTCCGACGACTATAGGGTCGTCCCCACGACCGCGGGACTAGATTGGCTCGCCGCCGACTTGTCCGACGACTGTAGGGTCGTCCCCACGACCCCGGGACTAGATTGGCCCGCCACCGTCATTTCCGACGACTATAGGGTCGTCCCCACGACCAGGGGCCAAAGTTGGCCAGCCGCCGACTTGTCCGACGACTATAGGGTCGTCCCCATGACCCGGGACTAGACTGGCCCGCCACCGTCATGTCCGTCGACTATAGGGTCGTCCCCACGACCCCCGGACTAGGTTGGTACGCCGCCGACTTGTCCGACGAGTATAGGGTCCTCCCCACGACCACGGGCCAAAGTTGGCCAGCCGCCGACATGTCCGACGACTATAGGGTCGTCCCCACGACCCGGGACTAGACTGGCCCGCCACCGACATGTCCGACGACTATAGAGTCGTCCCCACGACCCCGGGTCAATATTGGCTCGCCGCCGACATGTCCGACGACTATAGGGTCGTCCCCACGACCCCTGGGCCAAAGTTGGACAGCCACCGACATTTCCGACGACTATACGGTCGTCCCCACGACCACGGGCCAAAGTTGGCCAGCCGCCGACATGTCCGACGACTATAGGGTCGTCCCCACGACCCGGGACTAGACTGGCCCGCCACCGTCATGTCCGACGACTATAGGGTCGTCCCCACGACCCCCGGACTAGGTTGGCCGGCCGCCGACTTGTCCGACGACTATAGGGTCGTCCCCACGACCCCCCGACTAGGTGGGCTCGCCGCCGACTTGTCCGACGACTATAGGGTGCGTTCCCACGACCCCGGGACTAGATTGGCCCGCCACCGTTATGTCCGACGACTATAGGGTCGTCCCCACGACCACGGGCCAAAGTTGGCCAGCCGGCGACATGTCCGACGACTATAGGGTCGTCCCCACGACCCGGGACTAGACTGGCCCGCCACCGTCCTGTCCGACGACTATAGGGTCATCCCCACGACCCCGGGACTAGGTTGGCCCGCCGCCGACTTGTCCAACGACTATAGGGTCGTCCCCACGACCCCGGGACTAGATTGGCCCGCCACCGTCATTTCCGACGACTATAGGGTCGTCCCCACGACCGCGGGACTAGATTGGCTCGCCGCCGACTTGTCCGACGACTGTAGGGTCGTCCCCACGACCCCGGGACTAGATTGGCCCGCCACCGTCATTTCCGACGACTATAGGGTCGTCCCCACGACCAGGGGCCAAAGTTGGCCAGCCGCCGACTTGTCCGACGACTATAGGGTCGTCCCCTTGACCCGGGACTAGACTGGCCCGCCACCGTCATGTCCGACGACTATAGGGTCGTCCCCACGACCCCCGGACTAGGTTGGTACGCCGCCGACTTGTCCGACGAGTATAGGGTCCTCCCCACGACCACGGGCCAAAGTTGGCCAGCCGCCGACATGTCCGACGACTATAGGGTCGTCCCCACGACCCGGGACTAGACTGGCCCGCCACCGACATGTCCGACGACTATAGAGTCGTCCCCACGACCCCGGGTCAATGTTGGCTCGCCGCCGACATGTCCGACGACTATAGGGTCGTCCCCACGACCCCCGGGCCAAAGTTGGACAGCCACCGACATTTCCGACGACTATAGGGTCGTCCCCACGACCACGGGCCAAAGTTGGCCAGCCGCCGACATGTCCGACGACTATAGGGTCGTCCCCAGGACCCGGGACTAGACTGGCCCGCCACCGTCATGTCCGACGACTATAGGGTCGTCCCCACGACCCCCGGACTAGGTTGGCCGGCCGCCGACTTGTCCGACGACTATAGGGTGGTCCCCACGACCACGGGCCAAAGTTGGCCAGCCGCCGACATATCCGACGACTATAGGGTCGTCCCCACGACCCCGGGCCAAAGTTGGCCAGCCGCCGACATGTCCGACGACTATAGGGTCGTCCCCACGACCCGGGACTAGAGTGGCCCGCCACCGTCATGTCCGACGACTATATGGTCGTCCCCACGACCACGGGCCAATGTTGGCCAGCCGCTGACTTGTCCGACGACTATAGGGTCGTCCCCATGACCGCGGGACTAGATTGGCTCGCCGCCGAATTGTCCGACGACTGTAGGCTCGTCCCCACGACCCCGGGACTAGATTGGCCCGCCACCGTCATTTCCGACGACTATAGGGTCGTCCCCACGACCACGGGCCAAAGTTGGCCAGCCGCCGACATATCCGACGACTACAGGGTCGTCTCCACGACCCCGGGCCAAAGTTGGCCAGCCGCCGACATGTCCGACGACTATAGGGTCGTCCCCACGACCCGGGACTAGAGTGGCCCGCCACCGTCATGTCCGACGACTATATGGTCGTCCCCACGACCACGGGCCAATGTTGGCCAGCCGCTGACTTGTCCGACGACTATAGGGTCGTCCCCATGACCGCGGGACTAGATTGGCTCGCCGCCGAATTGTCCGACGACTGTAGGCTCGTCCCCACGACCCCGGGACTAGATTGGCCCGCCACCGTCATTTCCGACGACTATAGGGTCGTCCCCACGACCACGGGCCAAAGTTGGCCAGCCGCCGACATGTCCGACGACTATAGGGTCGTCCCCAGGACCCGGGACTAGACTGGCCCCCCACCGTCATGTCCGACGACTATAGAGTCGTCCCCACGACCCCGGGTCAATGTTGGCTCGCCGCCGACATGTCCGACGACTATAGGGTCGTCCCCACGTCCCCCGGGCCAAAGTTGGACAGCCACCGACATTTCCGACGACTATAGGGTCGTCCCCACGACCACGGGCCAAACTTGGCCAGCCGCCGACATGTCCGACGACTATAGGGTCGTCCCCAGGACCCGGGACTAGACTGGCCCGCCACCGTCATGTCCGACGACTATAGGGTCGTCCCCACGACCCCCGGACTAGGTTGGCCGGCCGCCGACTTGTCCGACGACTATAGGGTCGTCCCCACGACCAGGGGCCAAAGTTGGCCAGCCGCCGACTTGTCCGACGACTATAGGGTCGTCCCCATGACCCGGGACTAGACTGGCCCGCCACCGTCATGTCCGACGACTATAGGGTCGTCCCCACGACCCCCGGACTAGGTTGGAACGCCGCCGACTTGTCCGACGAGTATAGGGTCCTCCCCACGACCACGGGCCAAAGTTGGCCAGCCGCCGACATGTCCGACGACTATAGGGTCGTCCCCAGGACCTCGGGTCTAGATTGGCCCGCTACCGTCATGTCCGAAGACTATAGGGTCGTCCCCACGACCACGGGACTAGATTGGCCCGCCACCGCCATGTCCGACGACAATAGGGTCGTCCCCACGACCCCGGGTCTAGGTTGGCCAGCCGCCGACATGTCCGACGACAATCGGATCGTCCCCACGACCTCGCGCCAAAGTTGGCCAGCCGCCGACATGTCCGACGACTATTGGATCGTCCCCACGACCACGGTGCCAAAGTTGGCCAGCCGCCGACATGTCCGACGACAATCGGATCGTCCCCACGACCACGCGCCAAAGTTGGCCAGCCGCCGACATGTCCGACGACTGTAGGGTCGTCCCCACGACACCGGGACAAAGTTGGCCAGCCGCCGACATGTCCGACGACTATAGGGTCGTCCCCACGACCACGCGCCAAAGTTGGCCAGCCGCCGACATGTCCGACGACTATAGGGTCGTCCCCACGACCCCGGGACTAGATTGGCCCGCCACCGTCATGTCCAACGATTATAGGGTCGTCCCCACGACCGCGAGACTAGATTGGCCCGCCACCGACATTTCCGACGACTATAGAGTCGTCCCCACGACACCGGGCCAAAGTTGGCCAGCCGCCGACATGTCCGACGACTATAGGGTCGTCCCCACGACCCCGGGCCAAAGTTGGCAAGCCGCCGAAATGTCCGACGACTATAGGGTCGTCCCCACGACCCCGGGACTAGGTTGGCCAGCCGCCGACATGTCCGACGACTATAGAGTCGTCCCCACGACACCGGGCCAATGTTGGACAGCCGCCGACATGTTCGACTACTATAGGGTCGTCCCCAGGACCTCGGGTCTAGATTGGCCCGCTACCGTCATGTCCGAAGACTATAGGGTCGTCCCCACGACCGCGAGACTAGATTGGCCCGCCACCGACATTTCCGACGACTATGGAGTCGTCCCCACGACACCGGGCCAAAGTTGGCCAGCCGCCGACATGTCCGACGACTATAGGGTCGTCCCCACGACCCCGGGACTAGGTAGGCCCGCCGCCGACTTGTCCGACGACTATAGGGTCGTCCCCACGACCCCGGGACTAGATTGGCCCGCCACCGTTATGTCCGACGACTATAGGGTCGTCCCCACGACCACGGGCCAAAGTTGGCCAGCCGGCGACATGTCCGACGACTATAGGGTCGTCCCCACGACCCGGGACTAGACTGGCCCGCCACCGTCCTGTCCGACGACTATAGGGTCATCCCCACGACCCCGGGACTAGGTTGGCCCGCCGCCGACTTGTCCAACGACTATAGGGTCGTCCCCACGACCCCGGGACTAGATTGGCCCGCCACCGTCATTTCCGACGACTATAGGGTCGTCCCCACGACCGCGGGACTAGATTGGCTCGCCGCCGACTTGTCCGACGACTGTAGGGTCGTCCCCACGACCCCGGGACTAGATTGGCCCGCCACCGTCATTTCCGACGACTATAGGGTCGTCCCCACGACCAGGGGCCAAAGTTGGCCAGCCGCCGACTTGTCCGACGACTATAGGGTCGTCCCCATGACCCGGGACTAGACTGGCCCGCCACCGTCATATCCGTCGACTATAGGGTCGTCCCCACGACCCCCGGACTAGGTTGGTACGCCGCCGACTTGTCCGACGAGTATAGGGTCCTCCCCACGACCACGGGCCAAAGTTGGCCAGCCGCCGACATGTCCGACGACTATAGGGTCGTCCCCACGACCCGGGACTAGACTGGCCCGCCACCGACATGTCCGACGACTATAGAGTCGTCCCCACGACCCCGGGTCAATATTGGCTCGCCGCCGACATGTCCGACGACTATAGGGTCGTCCCCACGACCCCTGGGCCAAAGTTGGACAGCCACCGACATTTCCGACGACTATACGGTCGTCCCCACGACCACGGGCCAAAGTTGGCCAGCCGCCGACATGTCCGACGACTATAGGGTCGTCCCCACGACCCGGGACTAGACTGGCCCGCCACCGTCATGTCCGACGACTATAGGGTCGTCCCCACGACCCCCGGACTAGGTTGGCCGGCCGCCGACTTGTCCGACGACTATAGGGTCGTCCCCACGACCCCCCGACTAGGTGGGCTCGCCGCCGACTTGTCCGACGACTATAGGGTGCGTTCCCACGACCCTGGGACTAGATTGGCCCGCCACCGTTATGTCCGACGACTATAGGGTCGTCCCCACGACCACGGGCCAAAGTTGGCCAGCCGGCGACATGTCCGACGACTATAGGGTCGTCCCCACGACCCGGGACTAGACTGGCCCGCCACCGTCCTGTCCGACGACTATAGGGTCATCCCCACGACCCCGGGACTAGGTTGGCCCGCCGCCGACTTGTCCAACGACTATAGGGTCGTCCCCACGACCCCGGGACTAGATTGGCCCGCCACCGTCATTTCCGACGACTATAGGGTCGTCCCCACGACCGCGGGACTAGATTGGCTCGCCGCCGACTTGTCCGACGACTGTAGGGTCGTCCCCACGACCCCGGGACTAGATTGACCCGCCACCGTCATTTCCGACGACTATAGGGTCGTCCCCACGACCAGGGGCCAAAGTTGGCCAGCCGCCGACTTGTCCGACGACTATAGGGTCGTCCCCTTGACCCGGGACTAGACTGGCCCGCCACCGTCATGTCCGACGACTATAGGGTCGTCCCCACGACCCCCGGACTAGGTTGGTACGCCGCCGACTTGTCCGACGAGTATAGGGTCCTCCCCACGACCACGGGCCAAAGTTGGCCAGCCGCCGACATGTCCGACGACTATAGGGTCGTCCCCACGACCCGGGACTAGACTGGCCCGCCACCGACATGTCCGACGACTATAGAGTCGTCCCCACGACCCCGGGTCAATGTTGGCTCGCCGCCGACATGTCCGACGACTATAGGGTCGTCCCCACGACCCCCGGGCCAAAGTTGGACAGCCACCGACATTTCCGACGACTATAGGGTCGTCCCCACGACCACGGGCCAAAGTTGGCCAGCCGCCGACATATCCGACGACAATCGGATCGTCCCCACGACCACGCGCCAAAGTTGGCCAGCCGCCGACATGTCCAACGATTATAGGGTCGTCCCCACGACCGCGAGACTAGATTGGCCCGCCACCGACATTTCCGACGACTATAGAGTCGTCCCCACGACACCGGGCCAAAGTTGGCCAGCCGCCGACATGTCCGACGACTATAGGGTCGTCCCCACGACCCCGGGCCAAAGTTGGCAAGCCGCCGAAATGTCCGACGACTATAGGGTCGTCCCCACGACCCCGGGACTAGGTTGGCCAGCCGCCGACATGTCCGACGACTATAGAGTCGTCCCCACGACACCGGGCCAATGTTGGACAGCCGCCGACATGTTCGACTGCTATAGGGTCGTCCCCAGGACCTCGGGTCTAGATTGGCCCGCTACCGTCATGTCCGAAGACTATAGGGTCGTCCCCACG
Source organism: Andrena praecox (assembly GCA_963932275.1). NCBI lineage: Eukaryota > Metazoa > Arthropoda > Insecta > Hymenoptera > Andrenidae > Andrena > Andrena praecox. The sequence goes on along the minus strand of CAWVQO010000346.1, from coordinate 120,648 downwards.
ACCGCGAGACTAGATTGGCCCGCCACCGACATTTCCGACGACTATAGAGTCGTCCCCACGACACCGGGCCAAAGTTGGCCAGCCGCCGACATGTCCGACGACTATAGGGTCGTCCCCACGACCCCGGGCCAAAGTTGGCAAGCCGCCGAAATGTCCGACGACTATAGGGTCGTCCCCACGACCCCGGGACTAGGTTGGCCAGCCGCCGACATGTCCGACGACTATAGAGTCGTCCCCACGACACCGGGCCAATGTTGGACAGCCGCCGACATGTCCGACGACTATAGGGTCGTCCCCACGACCCCGGGCCAAAGTTGGCAAGCCGCCGAAATGTCCGACGACTATAGGGTCGTCCCCACGACCCCGGGACTAGGTTGGCCAGCCGCCGACATGTCCGACGACAATCGGATAGTCCCCACGAACACGCGCCAAAGTTGGCCAGCCGCCGACATGTCCGACGACTATAGGGTCGTCCCCACGACCACGCGCCAAAGTTGGCCAGCCGCCGACATGTCCGACGACTATAGGGTCGTCCCCACGACCCCGGACTAGATTGGCCCGCCACCGTCATGTCCGACGACAATAGGGTCGTCCCCACGACCCCGGGTCTAGGTTGGCCAGCCGCCGACTTGTCCGACGACTATAGGGTCGTACCCACGATCCCGGGACTAGGCTGACAAGCCGCCAACATGTCCGACGACTATAGGGTCGTCCCCACGACACCGGGCCAAAGTTGGCCAGCCGCCGACATGTCCGACGACTATAGGGTCGTCCCCACGACCCCGGGACAAGGTTGGCCCGCCGCCGACATGTCCGACGACTATAGGGTCGTCCCCACGACCCCGGGACTAGATTGGCCCGCCACCGTCATGTCCGACGACAATAGGGTCGTCCCCACGACCCCGGGTCTAGGTTGGCCAGCCGCCGACTTGTCCGACGACTATAGGGTCGTACCCACGACCCCGGGACTAGGCTGACACGCCGCCAACATGTCCGACGACTATAGGGTCGTCCCCACGACACCGGGACAAGGTTGGCCCGCCGCCGACATGTCCGACGACAATCGGATCGTCCCCACGACCACGCGCCAAAGTTGGCCAGCCGCCGACATGTCCAACGATTATAGGGTCGTCCCCACGACCGCGAGACTAGATTGGCCCGCCACCGACATTTCCGACGACTATAGAGTCGTCCCCACGACACCGGGCCAAAGTTGGCCAGCCGCCGACATGTCCGACGACTATAGGGTCGTCCCCACGACCCCGGGCCAAAGTTGGCAAGCCGCCGAAATGTCCGACGACTATAGGGTCGTCCCCACGACCCCGGGACTAGGTTGGCCAGCCGCCGACATGTCCGACGACTATAGAGTCGTCCCCACGACACCGGGCCAATGTTGGACAGCCGCCGACATGTTCGACTGCTATAGGGTCGTCCCCAGGACCTCGGGTCTAGATTGGCCCGCTACCGTCATGTCCGAAGACTATAGGGTCGTCCCCACGACCGCGAGACTAGATTGGCCCGCCACCGACATTTCCGACGACTATAGAGTCGTCCCCACGACACCGGGCCAAAGTTGGCCAGCCGCCGACATGTCCGACGACTATAGGGTCGTCCCCACGACCCCGGGCCAAAGTTGGCAAGCCGCCGAAATGTCCGACGACTATAGGGTCGTCCCCACGACCCCGGGACTAGGTTGGCCAGCCGCCGACATGTCCGACGACTATAGAGTCGTCCCCACGACACCGGGCCAATGTTGGACAGCCGCCGACATGTCCGACGACTGTAGGGTCGTCCCCACGACCCCGGGACTAGATTGGCCCGCCACCGTCATGTCCAACGACTATAGGGTCGTTCCCACAACCACGGGCCAAAGTTGGCCAGCCGCCGACATGTCCGACGACTATTGGATCGTCCCCACGACCACGGGCCAAAGTTGGCCAGCCGCCGACATGTCCGACGACTATAGGGTCGTCCCCACGACCCCGGGACTAGATTGGTCCGCCACCGTCTTGTCCGACGACTATAGGGTCGTCCCCACGACCACGGGCCAAAGTTGACCAGCCGCCGACATGTCCGACGACAATAGGGTCGTCCCCACGACCCCGGGACTAGATTGGCCCGCCACCGTCATGTCCAACGACTATAGGGTCGTTCCCACAACCACGGGCCAAAGTTGGCCAGCCGCCGACATTTCCGACGACTATAGAGTCGTCCCCACGACACCGGGCCAAAGTTGGCCAGCCGCCGACATGTCCGACGACTATAGGGTCGTCCCCACGACCCCGGGCCAAAGTTGGCAAGCCGCCGAAATGTCCGACGACAATAGGGTCGTCCCCACGACCCCGGGTCTAGGTTGGCCAGCCGCCGACATGTCCGACGACTATAGGGTCGTCCCCACGACCCCGAGACTAGATTGGCCCGCCACCGTCATGTCCGACGACAATAGGGTCGTCCCCACGACCCCGGGTCCAGGTTGGCCAGCCGCCGACATTTCCGACGACTATAGAGTCGTCCCCACGACACCGGGCCAAAGTTGGCCAGCCGCCGACATGTCCGACGACTATAGGGTCGTCCCCACGACCCCGGGACTAGATTGGCCCGCCACCGTCATGTCCGACGATTATAGGGTCGTCCCCACGACCGCGAGACTAGATTGGCCCGCCACCGACATTTCCGACGACTATAGAGTCGTCCCCACGACACCGGGCCAAAGTTGGCCAGCCGCCGACATGTCCGACGACTATAGGGTCGTCCCCACAACCACGGGCTAAAGTTGGCCAGCCGCCGACATGACCGACGACTATAGGGTCGTCCCCACGACCTCGGGACTAGGTTAGCCAGCCGCCGACATGTCCGACGACTATAGGGTCGTCCCCACGACCCCGGGCCAATGTTGGCCAATCGCCGACATGTCCGACGACTATAGGGTCGTCCCCACGACCCCGGGCCAAAGATGTCCAGCCGCCGTCTTCTCCGACGACTATAGGGTCGTCGTCACGACCCCGGGTCCAGGTTGGCCAGCCGCCGACATGTCCGACGACTATAGGGTCGTCCCCGCGACCCCGGGACTAGATTGGCCCGCCACCGTCATGTCCAACGACTATAGGGTCGTCCCCACAACCACGGGCCAAAGTTGGCCAGCCGCCGACATGTCCGACGACTATAGGGTCGTCCCCACGACCTTGGGCCAAAGTTGGCAAGCCGCCGAAATGTCCGACGACTATAGGGTCGTCCCCACGACCCCGGGACTAGGTTGGCCAGCCGCCGACATGTCCGACGACTATAGAGTCGTCCCCACGACACCGGGCCAATGTTGGACAGCCGCCGACATGTTCGACTACTATAGGGTCGTCCCCAGGACCTCGGGTCTAGATTGGCCCGCTACCGTCATGTCCGAAGACTATAGGGTCGTCCCCACGACCACGGGACTAGATTGGCCCGCCACCGCCATGTCCGACGACAATAGGGTCGTCCCCACGACCCCGGGTCTAGGTTGGCCAGCCGCCGACATGTCCGACGACTATCGGATCGTCCCCACGACCACGGGCCAAAGTTGGCCAATCGCCAACATGTCCGACGACTATAGGGTCGTCCCTACGACCCCGGGAATAGATTGGCCCGCCACCGTCATGTCCAACGATTATAGGGTCGTCCCCACGACCCCGGGACTAGATTGGCCCGCCACCGTCATGTCCGACGATTATAGGGTCGTCCCCACGACCCCGGGACAAGCTTGGCCCGCCGCCGACTTGTCCGACGACTATAAGGTCGTCCCCACGACCCCGGGACTAGATTGGCCCGCCACCGACATGTCCGACGACAATAGGCTCGTCCCCACGACCCCGAGTCTAGGTTGGCCAGCCGCCGACATGTCCGACGACTATAGGGTCGTCCCGACGACCCCGGGCCAATGTTGGCCAATCGCCAACATGTCCGACGACTATAGGGTCGTCCCTACGACCCCGGGATTAGATTGGCCCGCCACCGTCATGTCCAACGATTATAGGGTCGTCCCCACGACCCCGGGACTAGATTGGCCCGCCACCGTCATGTCCGACGATTATAGGGTCGTCCCCACGACCGCGGGACAAGCTTGGCCCGCCGCCGACTTGTCCGACGACTATAAGGTCGTCCCCACGACCCCGGGACTAGATTGGCCCGCCACCGACATGTCCGACGACAATAGGGTCGTCCCCACGACCCCGGGCCAAAGTTGGACAGCCGCCGACAAGTCCGCCGACTATAGGGTCGTCCCCACGACCTCGGGTCTAGATTGGCCCGCTACCGTCATGTCCGAAGACTATAGGGTCATCCCCACGACCCCGGGACTAGATTGGCCCGCCACCGTCATGTCCGACGACAATAGGGTCGTCCCCACGACCCCGGGTCTAGGTTGGCCAGCCGCCGACATGTCCGACGACTATTGGGTCGCCCCACGACCACGGGCAAAAGTTGGCCAGCCGCCGACTTGTCCGACGAGTATAGGGTGGTCCCCACGACGCGGGGACTAGATTGGCCCGCCACCGTATTGTCCGACGACTAGAGGGTCGTCTTTACGACCACGGGCCAAAGTTGGCCAGCCCCTGACATTTCCGACGACTATAGGGTCGTCCCCACGACCACGGGCCATTTTTGGCCAGCCGCCGACTTGTCCAACGACTATTGGGTCGCCCCACGACCACGGGCCAAAGTTGGCCAGCCGCCGACATGTCCGACGACTATAGGGTCGTCCCCACGACCCCGGGACTAGATTGGCCCACCACCGTCAAGTCCGACGACTATAGGGTCGGCCCCACGACCTCGGGAGTAGGTTGGCCAGCCGCCGACATGTCCGACGACTATTGGGTCGTCCCCACGACCCCGGGACAAGATTGGCCCGCCGCCGACTTGTCCGGCGACTATAGGGTCGTCCCCACGACTTCGGGACTAGGTTGGTCAGCCGCCGACATGTCCGACGACTATAGGGTCGTCCCCACGACCCCGGGCCAAAGTTGGCACGACGCCGACATGTCCGACGACTATAGGGTCGTGCCCACGACCCCGGGCCCAAGTTCGCAAGCCGCCGACATGTCCGACGACTATAGGGTCGTCCCCACGACCCCTGGACTAGGTTGGCTCACCGCCGACTTGTCCGTCGACAATAGCGTCGTCCCCACGACCCCGGGCCAAAGTTGGCCAGCCGCCGACATTTCCGACGACTATAGAGTCGTCCCCACGACACCGGGCCAAATTTGGCCAGCCGCCGACATGTCCGACGACAATAGAGTCGTCCCCACGACCCCGGGACTAGATTGGCCCGCCACCGTCATGTCCGACGACTATAGGGTCGTCCCCACGACCGCGGGCCAAAGATGTCCAGCCGCCGTGTTGTCCGACGACTATAGGTTCGTCCCCACGACCCCGGGACTAGGCAGACCTGCCGCCAACATGTCCGACGACTGTAGGGTCGTCCCACCGACCTCGGGACTAGATTGGTCCGCCACCGTCATGTCCGAAGACTATAGGGTCGTCCCCACGACCCCGGGACTAGATTGGCCCGCCACCGTCATGTCCGACGACAATAGGGTCGTCCCCACGACCCCGGGTCTAGGTTGGCCAGCCGCCGACATGTCCGACGACTATTGGGTCGCCCCACGACCACGGGCCAAAGTTGGCCAGCCGCCGACATGTCCGACGACTATAGGGTCGTCCCGACGACCCCGGGCCAATGTTGGCCAATCGCCAACATGTCCGACGACTATAGGGTCGTCCCTACGACCCCGGGACTAGATGGGCCCGCCACCGTCATGTCCAACGATTATAGGGTCGTCCCCACGACCCCGGGACTAGATTGGCCCGCCACCGTCATGTCCGACGATTATAGGGTCGTCCCCACGACCCCGGGTCTAGGTTGGCCAGCCGCCGACATGTCCGACGACTATTGGGTCGCCCCACGACCACGGGCCAAAGTTGGCCAGCCGCCGACATGTCCGACGACTATAGGGTCGTCCCGACGACCCCGGGCCAATGTTGGCCAATCGCCAACATGTCCGACGACTATAGGGTCGTCCCTACGACCCCGGGACAAGATTGGCCCGCCTCTGTCTTGTCCGACGACTATAGGGTCGTATTCACGACCACCCGCCAAAGTTAGCCAGCCGCCGACATTTCCGACGACTATAGGGTCGTCCCCACGACCCCGAGACTAGGTTGACCAGCCGGCAACATGTCCGACGACAATAGGGTCGTCCCCACGACCCCGGGTCTAGGTTGGCCAGCCGCCGACATGTCCGACGAATATAGAGTCGTCCCCACGACACCGGGCCAAAGTTGGACAGCCGCCGACATGTCCGAAGACTATGTGGTCGTCCCCACGACCTCGGGTCTAGATTGTCCCGCTACCGTCATGACCGACGACTATAGGGTCGTCCCCACGACCTCGGGTCTAGATTGGCCCGCTACCGTCATGTCCGAAGACTATAGGGTCGTCCTCACGACCACGGGACTAGATTGGCCCGCCACCGCCATGTCCGACGACAATAGGGTCGTCCCCACGACCCCGGGTCTAGGTTGGCCAGCCGCCGACATGTCCGACGACTATTGGATCGTCCCCACGACCACGGGCCAAAGTTGGCCAGCCGCCGACATGTCCGACGACTATAGGGTCGTGCCCACGACCACGGGACTAGATTGGCCAGCCGCCGACATGTCCGACGACTATCGGATCGTCCCCACGACCACGGGCCAAAGTTGGCCAGCCGCCAATATGTCCGAAGACTATTGGATCGTCCCCACGACCACGGGCCAAAGTTGGACAGCCGCCGACATGTCCGACGACTATAGGGTCGTCCCCACGACCCCGGGCCAAGCTTGGCCCGCCGCCGACTTGTCCGACGACTTTAGGGTCGTCCCCACGACTTCGGGACTAGGTTGGCCAGCCGCCGACATGTCCGACCACTATTGGGTCGTCCCCACGACCACGGGCCAAAGTTGGCCAGCCGCCGACATGTACGACGACTATAGGGTCGTGCCCACGACCCCGGGCCCAAGTTGGCAAGCCGCCGACATGTCCGACGACTATAGGGTCGTCCCCACGACCCCTGGACTAGGTTGGCTCACCGCCGACTTGTCCGTCGACAATAGCGTCGTCCCCACGACCCCGGGCCAAAGTTGGCCAGACGCCGACATGTCCGACGACTATCGGATCGTCCCCACGACCACGGGCCAAAGTTGGCCAGCCGCCGACTTGTCCGACGACTATTGGATCGTCTCCACGACCACGGGCCAAAGTTGGCCAGCCGCCGACATGTCCGACGACTATAGGGTCGTCCGCACGACCTCGGGACTAGTTTGGCCAGCCGCCGACATGTCCGACGACTATAAGGTCGTCCCCACGATCTCGGGAATAGGTTGGCCAGCCGCCGACATGTCCGACGACTATAGGGTCGTCCCCACGACCCCGGGCCCAAGTTGGCAAGCCGCCGACATGTCCGACGACTAAACAGTCGTCCCCACGACTATTGGATCGTCCCCACGACCCCGGGCCTAAGTTGGCCAGCCGCCGACATGTCCGACGTCTATAGGGTCGTCCCCACGACAGCGGGCCTACGTTGGCCAGCCGCCGACATGTCCGACGACTATAGGGTCGTCCCCAAGACCCCGGGACTAGATTGACCCGCCACCGTCTTGTCCGACAACTATTGGGTCGTCTTCACGACCACGGGACAAAGTTGGCCAGCACCCGACATTTCCGACGACTATAGGGTCATCCCTAAGACCGCGGGACTAGATTGGCCCGCCGCCGACTTGTCCGACGACTATAGGGTCATCCCCACGACCTCGGGACTAGGTTGGCCAGCCGCCGACATGTCCGACGACTATAGGGTCGTCCCCACGACCTCGGCACAAGGGTGGCCAGCCGCCGACATGTCCGACGACTATAGGGTCGTCTCCACGACCCCGGGCCAAAGTTGGCCGGCCGTCGAATTGTCCGACGACTATACGGACCTCCCCACGACCCCGGGACTAGGTTGGCCAACCGCCGACACATCCGACGACTATAGGGTCGTCCCCACGATCCTGGGCCTACGTTTGGCCCGCCGACGACATGTCCGACGACAATAGGGTCGTCCCCACGACCCCGGGACTAGATTGGGCCGCCACCGTCAAGTCCGACGACTATAGGGTCGTCCCCTCGACACCGGACCAAAGTTGGCAAGCTGCGGACTTGTCCGACGACTATAGGGTCGTCCCCACGACCCCGGGACTAGGTTGGCCCACCGCCGACTTGTCCGACGACTATAGGGTCGTCCCCACGACACCGGGACTAGATTGGCCCGCCACCGTCATATCCGGCGACAATAGGGTCGTCCCCACGACCCCGGGACTAGGTTGGCCAGCCGCCGACTTGTCCGACCACTATAGGGTCGTCCCCACGACCCCGGGACTATGTTGGCTCGCCACCGACATGTCCGACGACTATAGGCTCGTCCCCACGACGCCGGGACTAGATTGGCCCGCCACCGTCTCGTCCAACGACTATAGGGTCGTCTTTACGACCACGGGCCAAATTTGGCCAGCCGCCGACTTGTCCGACGACTATAGGGTCGTTCCCACGACCACGGGCCAAAGTTGGCCATCCGCCGACTTGTCCGAGGGTCATAGGGTCGTCCCCACGACCCCGGGTCTAGGTTGGCCAGCCGCCGACATGTCCGACGACTATAGAGTCGTCCCCACGACACCGGGCCACAGTAGGCCAGCCGCCGACTTGTCCGACGACTATAGGGTCGTCCCCACGACCCCGGGACTAGATTGGCTAGCCACCGTCACGTCCGAAGACTATCGGATCGTCCCCACGACCACGGGCCAAAGTTGGCCAGCCGCCGACATGTCCGACGACTATTGGGTCGTCCCCACGACCACGGGCCAAAGTTGGCCAGGTGCCGACTTGTCCGACGACTATAGGGTCGTCCCCACGACCCCGGGACTAGATTGGGCCGCGACCGTCATGTCCGACGACTATAGGGTCGTCCCCACGACCCCAGGACTAGATTGGCCCGCCACCGTCATGTCCGACGACTAGAGGGACGTCCCCACGACCACGGGCCAAAGTTGGCCAGCCGCCGACATGTCCGACGAAAATAGGGTCGTCCCCACAACCCCGGGACTAGATTGGCTCGACACCGTCATGTCCGACGACTATAGGGTCGTACCCACGACTACGGGCCAAAGTTGGCCTGCCGCCGACATTTCCGACGACTATAGGGTCGTCCCCACGACCCGGGACTAGACGGGCCCGCCACCGTCATGTCCGACGACAATAGGGTCGTCCCCACGACCCCGGGTCTAGGTTGGCCAGCTGCCGACATGTCCGACGACTAAACAGTCGTCCCCACGACCACGGGCCAAAGTTGGCCAGCCGCCGACATGTCCGACGACTATAGGTTCGTCCCCACGACCCGGGACTAGAGTGGCCCGCCACCGTCATGTCCGACGACTATATGGTCGTCCCCACAACCACGGGCCAATGTTGGCCAGCCGCTGACTTGTCCGACGACTATAGGGTCGTCCCCACGACCGCGGGACTAGATTAGCTCGCCGCCGACTTGTCCGACGACTGTAGGGTCGTCCCCACGACTCCGGGACTAGGTTGGCCACCCGCCGACATGTCCGACGACTATCGGATCGTCCCCACGACCACGGGCCAAAGTTGGCCAGCCGCCGACATGTCCGACGACTATTGGGTCGCCCCACGACCACGGGCCAAAGTTGGCCAGCCGCCGACATGTCTGACGACTATAGGGTCATCCCTACGACCCCGGGACTAGATTGGCCCACCACCGTCATGTCCGACGACAGTGGGGTCGTCCCCACGACCCCGGGACTAGATTGGCCCGCCGCCGACTTGTCCGAAGACTATAGGGTCGTCCCCACGACCCCGGGACTAGATTGGCCCGCCACCGTCATGTCCAACGACTATCGGATCGTCCCCACGACCACGGGCCAAAGGTGGCCAGTCGCCGACATGTCCGACGACAATAGGGTCGTCCCCACGACCCCGGGACTAGATTGGCCCGCCGCCGACTTGTCCGACGACTATAGGGTCATCCCCACGACCTCGGGACTAGGTTGGCCAGCCGCCGACATGTCTGACGACTATAGGGTCATCCCTACGACCCCGGGACTAGATTGGCCCACCACCGTCATGTCCGACGACAGTGGGGTCGTCCCCACGACCCCGGGACTAGATTGGCCCGCCGCCGACTTGTCCGAAGACTATAGGGTCGTCCCCACGACCCCGGGACTAGATTGGCCCGCCACCGTCATGTCCAACGACTATCGGATCGTCCCCACGACCACGGGCCAAAGGTGGCCAGCCGCCGACATGTCCGACGACTATAGGGTCGTCTCCACGACCCCGGGCCAAAGTTGGCCGGCCGTCGAATTGTCCGACGACTATACGGACCTCCCCACGACCCCGGGACTAGGTTGGCCAACCGCCGACACATCCGACGACTATAGGGTCGTCCCCACGATCCTGGGCCTACGTTTGGCCCGCCGACGACATGTCCGACGACAATAGGGTCGTCCCCACGACCCCGGGACTAGATTGGGCCGCCACCGTCAAGTCCGACGACTATAGGGTCGTCCCCTCGACCCCGGACCAAAGTTGGCAAGCTGCGGACTTGTCCGACGACTATAGGGTCGTCCCCACGACCCCGGGACTAGGTTGGCCCACCGCCGACTTGTCCGACGACTATAGGGTCGTCCCCACGACACCGGGACTAGATTGGCCCGCCACCGTCATATCCGGCGACAATAGGGTCGTCCCCACGACCCCGGGACTAGGTTGGCCAGCCGCCGACTTGTCCGACCACTATAGGGTCGTCCCCACGACCCCGGGACTATGTTGGCTCGCCACCGACATGTCCGACGACTATAGGCTCGTCCCCACGACGCCGGGACTAGATTGGCCCGCCACCGTCTCGTCCAACGACTATAGGGTCGTCTTTACGACCACGGGCCAAATTTGGCCAGCCGCCGACTTGTCCGACGACTATAGGGTCGTTCCCACGACCACGGGCCAAAGTTGGCCATCCGCCGACTTGTCCGAGGGTCATAGGGTCGTCCCCGCGACCCCGGGTCTAGGTTGGCCAGCCGCCGACATGTCCGACGACTATAGAGTCGTCCCCACGACACCGGGCCACAGTAGGCCAGCCGCCGACTTGTCCGACGACTATAGGGTCGTCCCCACGACCCCGGGACTAGATTGGCTAGCCACCGTCACGTCCGACGACTATCGGATCGTCCCCACGACCACGGGCCAAAGTTGGCCAGCCGCCGACATGTCCGACGACTATTGGGTCGTCCCCACGACCACGGGCCAAAGTTGGCCAGGTGCCGACTTGTCCGACGACTATAGGGTCGTCCCCACGACCCCGGGACTAGATTGGGCCGCGACCGTCATGTCCGACGACTATAGGGTCGGCCCCACGACCCCAGGACTAGATTGGCCCGCCACCGTCATGTCCGACGACTAGAGGGACGTCCCCACGACCACGGGCCAAAGTTGGCCAGCCGCCGACATGTCCGACGAAAATAGGGTCGTCCCCACAACCCCGGGACTAGATTGGCTCGACACCGTCATGTCCGACGACTATAGGGTCGTACCCACGACTACGGGCCAAAGTTGGCCTGCCGCCGACATTTCCGACGACTATAGGGTCGTCCCCACGACCCGGGACTAGACGGGCCCGCCACCGTCATGTCCGACGACAATAGGGTCGTCCCCACGACCCCGGGTCTAGGTTGGCCAGCTGCCGACATGTCCGACGACTATAGGTTCGTCCCCACGACCCGGGACTAGAGTGGCCCGCCACCGTCATGTCCGACGACTATATGGTCGTCCCCACAACCGCGGGCCAATGTTGGCCAGCCGCTGACTTGTCCGACGACTATAGGGTCGTCCCCACGACCGCGGGACTAGATTAGCTCGCCGCCGACTTGTCCGACGACTGTAGGGTCGTCCCCACGACTCCGGGACTAGGTTGGCCACCCGCCGACATGTCCGACGACTATCGGATCGTCCCCACGACCACGGGCCAAAGTTGGCCAGCCGCCGATATGTCCGACGACTATTGGATCGTCCCCACGACCACGCGCCAAAGTTGGCCAGCCGCCGAAATGTCCGACGACTATAGGGTCGTCCCCACGACCCGGGACTAGATTGGTCCGCCACCGTCATGTCCGACGACTATAGGGTCGTCCCCACGACCCCGGGCCAAGCTTGGCCCGCCGCCGACTTGTCCGGCGACTATACGGTTGTCCCCACGACTTCGGGACTAGGTTGGCCAGCCGCCGGCATGTCCGACGACTATTGGGTCGCCCCACGACCACGGGCCAAAGTTGGCCAGCCGCCGACATGTCTGACGACTATAGGGTCGTCCCCACGACCCCGGGACTAGATTGGCCCGCCACCGTCATGTCCGACGACAATAGGGTCGTCCCCACGACCCCGGGTCTAGGTTGGCCAGCCGCCGACATGTCCGACGACTATAGAGTCGTCCCCACGACCACGGGCCAAAGTTGGCCAGCCGCCGACATGTCCGACGACTATAGGGTCGTCCCCACGACCCCGGGACTAGGCTGACCTGCCGCCAACATGTGCGACGACTATAGGGTCGTCCCCACGACCCAGGGCAAAAGTTGGCCATCCGCCGACTTGTCCGACGAGTATAGGGTCGTCACCACGACGCCGGGACTAGATTGGCCCGCCACCGTATTGTCCGACGACTAGAGGGTCGTCTTTACGACCACGGGCCAAAGTTGATCAGCCCCTGACATTTCCGACGACTATAGGGTCGGCCCCACGACAGCGGGCCTACGTTGGCCAGCCGCCGACATGTCCGACGACTATAGGGTCGTCCCCAAGACCCCGGGACTAGATTGACCCGCCACCGTCTTGTCCGACAACTATTGGGTCGTCTTCACGACCACGGGACAAAGTTGGCCAGCACCCGACATTTCCGACGACTATAGGGTCATCCCTACGACCCCGGGACTAGATTGGCCCGCCGCCGACTTGTCCGACGACTATAGGGTCATCCCCACGACCTCGGGACTAGGTTGGCCAGCCGCCGACATGTCCGACGACTATAGGGTCGTCCCCACGACCTCGGCACAAGGTTGGCCAGCCGCCGACATGTCCGACGACTATAGGGTCGTCTCCACGACCCCGGGCCAAAGTTGGCCGGCCGTCGAATTGTCCGACGACTATACGGACCTCCCCACGACCCCGGGACTAGGTTGGCCAACCGCCGACACATCCGACGACTATAGGGTCGTCCCCACGATCCTGGGCCTACGTTTGGCCCGCCGACGACATGTCCGACGACAATAGGGTCGTCCCCACAACCCCGGGACTAGATTGGGCCGCCACCGTCAAGTCCGACGACTATAGGGTCGTCCCCTCGACCCCGGACCAAAGTTGGCAAGCTGCGGACTTGTCCGACGACTATAGGGTCGTCCCCACGACCCCGGGACTAGGTTGGCCCACCGCCGACTTGTCCGACGACTATAGGGTCGTCCCCACGACACCGGGACTAGATTGGCCCGCCACCGTCATATCCGGCGACAATAGGGTCGTCCCCACGACCCCGGGACTAGGTTGGCCTGCCGCCGACTTGTCCGACCACTATAGGGTCGTCCCCACGACCCCGGGACTATGTTGGCTCGCCACCGACATGTCCGACGACTATAGGGTTGTCCCCACGACCCCGGGCCAATGTTGGCCAATCGCCGACATGTCCGACGACTATAGGGTCGTCCCTACGACCCCGGGAATAGATTGGCCCGCCACCGTCATGTCCGACGACAATAGGGTCGTCCCCACGACCCCGGGTCTAGGTTGGCCAGCCGCCGACATGTCCGACGACTATAGGGTCGTCCCCACGACCCCGGGCCAAGCTTGGCCCGCCGCCGACTTGTCCGGCGACTATAGGGTCGTCCCCACGACTTCGGGACTAGGTTGGTCAGCCGCCGACATGTCCGACGACTATAGGGTCGTCCCCACGACCCCGGGCCAAAGTTGGCACGACGCCGAAATGTCCGACGACTGTAGGGTCGTCCCCACGACCCCGGGACTAGATTGGCCCACCACCGTCAAGTCCGACGACTATAGGGTCGGCCCCACGACCTCGGGAGTAGGTTGGCCAGCCGCCGACATGTCCGACGACTATAGGGTCGTGCCCACGACCCCGGGCCCAAGTTGGCAAGCCGCCGACATGTCCGACGACTAAACAGTCGTCCCCACGACTATTGGATCGTCCCCACGACCCCGGGCCTAAGTTGGCCAGCCGCCGACATGTCCGACGTCTATAGGGTCGTCCCCACGACAGCGGGCCTACGTTGGCCAGCCGCCGACATGTCCGACGACTATAGGGTCGTCCCCAAGACCCCGGGACTAGATTGACCCGCCACCGTCTTGTCCGACAACTATTGGGTCGTCTTCACGACCACGGGACAAAGTTGGCCAGCACCCGACATTTCCGACGACTATAGGGTCATCCCTACGACCCCGGGACTAGATTGGCCCACCACCGTCATGTCCGACGACAATGGGGTCGTCCCCACGACCCCGGGAATAGATTGGCCCGCCGCCGACTTGTCCGAAGACTATAGGGTCGTCCCCACGACCCCGGGACTAGATTGGCCCGCCTCCGTCATGTCCAACGACTATCGGATCGTCCCCACGACCAGGGGCCAAAGGTGGCCAGCCGCCGACATGTCCGACGACAATAGGGTCGTCCCGACGACCCCGGGACTAGATTGGCCCGCCGCCGACTTGTCCGACGACTATAGGGTCATCCCCACGACCTCGGGACTAGGTTGGCCAGCCGCCGACATGTCCGACGACTATAGGGTCGTCCCCACGACCTCGGCACAAGGTTGGCCAGCCGCCGACATGTCCGACGACTATAGGGTCGTCTCCACGACCCCGGGCCAAAGTTGGCCGGCCGTCGAATTGTCCGACGACTATACGGACCTCCCCACGACCCCGGGACTAGGTTGGCCAACCGCCGACACATCCGACGACTATAGGGTCGTCCCCACGATCCTGGGCCTACGTTTGGCCCGCCGACGAAATGTCCGACGACAATAGGGTCGTCCCCACGACCCCGGGACTAGATTGGGCCGCCACCGTCAAGTCCGACGACTATAGGGTCGTCCCCTCGACCCCGGACCAAAGTTGGCAAGCTGCGGACTTGTCCGACGACTATAGGGTCGTCCCCACGACCCCGGGACTAGGTTGGCCCACCGCCGACTTGTCCGACGACTATAGGGTCGTCCCCACGACACCGGGACTAGATTGGCCCGCCACCGTCATATCCGGCGACAATAGGGTCGTCCCCACGACCCCGGGACTAGGTTGGCCAGCCGCCGACTTGTCCGACCACTATAGGGTCGTCCCCACGACCCCGGGACTATGTTGGCTCGCCACCGACATGTCCGACGACTATAGGCTCGTCCCCACGACGCCGGGACTAGATTGGCCCGCCACCGTCTCGTCCAACGACTATAGGGTCGTCTTTACGACCACGGGCCAAATTTGGCCAGCCGCCGACTTGTCCGACGACTATAGGGTCGTTCCCACGACCACGGGCCAAAGTTGGCCATCCGCCGACTTGTCCGAGGGTCATAGGGTCGTCCCCACGACCCCGGGTCTAGGTTGGCCAGCCGCCGACATGTCCGACGACTATAGAGTCGTCCCCACGACACCGGGCCACAGTAGGCCAGCCGCCGACTTGTCCGACGACTATAGGGTCGTCCCCACGACCCCGGGACTAGATTGGCTAGCCACCGTCACGTCCGAAAACTATCGGATCGTCCCCACGACCACGGGCCAAAGTTGGCCAGCCGCCGACATGTCCGACGACTATTGGGTCGTCCCCACGACCACGGGCCAAAGTTGGCCAGGTGCCGACTTGTCCGACGACTATAGGGTCGTCCCCACGACCCCGGGACTAGATTGGGCCGCGACCGTCATGTCCGACGACTATAGGGTCGTCCCCACGACCCCAGGACTAGATTGGCCCGCCACCGTCATGTCCGACGACTAGAGGGACGTCCCCACGACCACGGGCCAAAGTTGGCCAGCCGCCGACATGTCCGACGAAAATAGGGTCGTCCCCACAACCCCGGGACTAGATTGGCTCGACACCGTCATGTCCGACGACTATAGGGTCGTACCCACGACTACGGGCCAAAGTTGGCCTGCCGCCGACATTTCCGACGACTATAGGGTCGTCCCCACGACCCGGGACTAGACGGGCCCGCCACCCTCATGTCCGACTACAATAGGGTCGTCCCCACGACCCCGGGTCTAGGTTGGCCAGCTGCCGACATGTCCGACGACTAAACAGTCGTCCCCACGACCACGGGCCAAAGTTGGCCAGCCGCCGACATGTCCGACGACTATAGGTTCGTCCCCACGACCCGGGACTAGAGTGGCCCGCCACCGTCATGTCCGACGACTATATGGTCGTCCCCACAACCACGGGCCAATGTTGGTCAGCCGCTGACTTGTCCGACGACTATAGGGTCGTCCCCACGACCGCGGGACTAGATTAGCTCGCCGCCGACTTGTCCGACGACTGTAGGGTCGTCCCCACGACTCCGGGACTAGGTTGGCCACCCGCCGACATGTCCGACGACTATCGGATCGTCCCCACGACCACGGGCCAAAGTTGGCCAGCCGCCGACATGTCCGACGACTATTGGGTCGCCCCACGACCACGGGCCAAAGTTGGCCAGCCGCCGACATGTCTGACGACTATAGGGTCATCCCTACGACCCCGGGACTAGATTGGCCCACCACCGTCATGTCCGACGACAGTGGGGTCGTCCCCACGACCCCGGGACTAGATTGGCCCGCCGCCGACTTGTCCGAAGACTATAGGGTCGTCCCCACGACCCCGGGACTAGATTGGCCCGCCACCGTCATGTCCAACGACTATCGGATCGTCCCCACGACCACGGGCCAAAGGTGGCCAGTCGCCGACATGTCCGACGACAATAGGGTCGTCCCCACGACCCCGGGACTAGATTGGCCCGCCGCCGACTTGTCCGACGACTATAGGGTCATCCCCACGACCTCGGGACTAGGTTGGCCAGCCGCCGACATGTCCGACGACTATAGGGTCGTCCCCACGACCTCGGCACAAGGTTGGCCAGCCGCCGACATGTCCGACGACTATAGGGTCGTCTCCACGACCCCGGGCCAAAGTTGGCCGGCCGTCGAATTGTCCGACGACTATACGGACCTCCCCACGACCCCGGGACTAGGTTGGCCAACCGCCGACACATCCGACGACTATAGGGTCGTCCCCACGATCCTGGGTCTACGTTTGGCCCGCCGACGACATGTCCGACGACAATAGGGTCGTCCCCACGACCCCGGGACTAGATTGGGCCGCCACCGTCAAGTCCGACGACTATAGGGTCGTCCCCTCGACCCCGGACCAAAGTTGGCAAGCTGCGGACTTGTCCGACGACTATAGGGTCGTCCCCACGACCCCGGGACTAGGTTGGCCCACCGCCGACTTGTCCGACGACTATAGGGTCGTCCCCACGACACCGGGACTAGATTGGCCCGCCACCGTCATATCCGGCGACAATAGGGTCGTCCCCACGACCCAGGGACTAGGTTGGCCAGCCGCCGACTTGTCCGACCACTATAGGGTCGTCCCCACGACCCCGGGACTATGTTGGCTCGCCACCGACATGTCCGACGACTATAGGCTCGTCCCCACGACGCCGGGACTAGATTGGCCCGCCACCGTCTCGTCCAACGACTATAGGGTCGTCTTTACGACCACGGGCCAAATTTGGCCAGCCGCCGACTTGTCCGACGACTATAGGGTCGTTCCCACGACCACGGGCCAAAGTTGGCCATCCGCCGACTTGTCCGAGGGTCATAGGGTCGTCCCCGCGACCCCGGGTCTAGGTTGGCCAGCCGCCGACATGTCCGACGACTATAGAGTCGTCCCCACGACACCGGGCCACAGTAGGCCAGCCGCCGACTTGTCCGACGACTATAGGTTCGTCCCCACGACCCCGGGACTAGATTGGCTAGCCACCGTCACGTCCGACGACTATCGGATCGTCCCCACGACCACGGGCCAAAGTTGGCCAGCCGCCGACATGTCCGACGACTATTGGGTCGTCCCCACGACCACGGGCCAAAGTTGGCCAGGTGCCGACTTGTCCGACGACTATAGGGTCGTCCCCACGACCCCGGGACTAGATTGGGCCGCGACCGTCATGTCCGACGACTATAGGGTCGTCCCCACGACCCCAGGACTAGATTGGCCCGCCACCGTCATGTCCGACGACTAGAGGGACGTCCCCACGACCACGGGCCAAAGTTGGCCAGCCGCCGACATGTCCGACGAAAATAGGGTCGTCCCCACAACCCCGGGACTAGATTGGCTCGACACCGTCATGTCCGACGACTATAGGGTCGTACCCACGACTACGGGCCAAAGTTGGCCTGCCGCCGACATTTCCGACGACTATAGGGTCGTCCCCACGACCCGGGACTAGACGGGCCCGCCACCGTCATGTCCGACGACAATAGGGTCGTCCCCACGACCCCGGGTCTAGGTTGGCCAGCTGCCGACATGTCCGACGACTATAGGTTCGTCCCCACGACCCGGGACTAGAGTGGCCCGCCACCGTCATGTCCGACGACTATATGGTCGTCCCCACAACCACGGGCCAATGTTGGCCAGCCGCTGACTTGTCCGACGACTATAGGGTCGTCCCCACGACCGCGGGACTAGATTAGCTCGCCGCCGACTTGTCCGACGACTGTAGGGTCGTCCCCACGACTCCGGGACTAGGTTGGCCACCCGCCGACATGTCCGACGACTATCGGATCGTCCCCACGACCACGGGCCAAAGTTGGCCAGCCGCCGATATGTCCGACGACTATTGGATCGTCCCCACGACCACGCGCCAAAGTTGGCCAGCCGCCGAAATGTCCGACGACTATAGGGTCGTCCCCACGACCCGGGACTAGATTGGTCCGCCACCGTCATGTCCGACGACTATAGGGTCGTCCCCACGACCCCGGGCCAAGCTTGGCCCGCCGCCGACTTGTCCGGCGACTATACGGTTGTCCCCACGACTTCGGGACTAGGTTGGCCAGCCGCGGGCATGTCCGACGACTATTGGGTCGCCCCACGACCACGGGCCAAAGTTGGCCAGCCGCCGACATGTCTGACGACTATAGGGTCGTCCCCACGACCCCGGGACTAGATTGGCCCGCCACCGTCATGTCCGACGACAATAGGGTCGTCCCCACGACCCCGGGTCTAGGTTGGCCAGCCGCCGACATGTCCGACGACTATAGAGTCGTCCCCACGACCACGGGCCAAAGTTGGCCAGCCGCCGACATGTCCGACGACTATAGGGTCGTCCCCACGACCCCGGGACTAGGCTGACCTGCCGCCAACATGTGCGACGACTATAGGGTCGTCCCCACGACCCAGGGCAAAAGTTGGCCATCCGCCGACTTGTCCGACGAGTATAGGGTCGTCACCACGACGCCGGGACTAGATTGGCCCGCCACCGTATTGTCCGACGACTAGAGGGTCGTCTTTACGACCACGGGCCAAAGTTGATCAGCCCCTGACATTTCCGACGACTATAGGGTCGGCCCCACGACCTCGGGAGTAGGTTGGCCAGCCGCCGACATGTCCGACGACTATAGGGTCGTCCCCACGACCCCTGGACTAGGTTGGCTCACCGCCGACTTGTCCGTCGACAATAGCGTCGTCCCCACGACCCCGGGCCAAAGTTGGCAAGACGCCGAAATGTCCGACGACTGTAGGGTCGTCCCCACGACCCCGGGACTATGTTGGCTCGCCGCCGACATGTCCGACGACTATAGGCTCGTCCCCACGACGCCGGGACTAGATTGGCCCGCCACCGTCTCGTCCAACGACTATAGGGTCGTCTTTACGACCACGGGCCAAAGTTGGCCAGCCGCCGACATTTCCGACGACTATAGGGTCGTCCCCACGACCACGGGCCAAATTTGGCCAGCCGCCGACTTGTCCGACGACTATAGGGTCGTTCCCACGACCACGGGCCAAAGTTGGCCATCCGCCGACTTGTCCGAGGGTCATAGGGTCGTCCCCACGACCCCGGGTCTAGGTTGGCCAGCCGCCGACATGTCCGACGACTATAGAGTCGTCCCCACGACACCGGGCCACAGTAGGCCAGCCGCCGACTTGTCCGACGACTATAGGGTCGTCCCCACGACCCCGGGACTAGATTGGCTAGCCACCGTCACGTCCGACGACTATCGGATCGTCCCCACGACCACGGGCCAAAGTTGGCCAGCCGCCGACATGTCCGACGACTATTGGGTCGTCCCCACGACCACGGGCCAAAGTTGGCCATGTGCCGACTTGTCCGACGACTATAGGGTCGTCCCCACGACCCCGGGACTAGATTGGGCCGCGACCGTCATGTCCGACGACTATAGGGTCGTCCCCACGACCCCAGGACTAGATTGGCCCGCCACCGTCATGTCCGACGACTAGAGGGACGTCCCCACGACCACGGGCCAAAGTTGGCCAGCCGCCGACATGTCCGACGAAAATAGGGTCGTCCCCACAACCCCGGGACTAGATTGGCTCGACACCGTCATGTCCGACGACTATAGGGTCGTACCCACGACTACGGGCCAAAGTTGGCCTGCCGCCGACATTTCCGACGACTATAGGGTCGTCCCCACGACCCGGGACTAGACGGGCCCGCCACCGTCATGTCCGACGACAATAGGGTCGTCCCCACGACCCCGGGTCTAGGTTGGCCAGCTGCCGACATGTCCGACGACTAAACAGTCGTCCCCACGACCACGGGCCAAAGTTGGCCAGCCGCCGACATGTCCGACGACTATAGGGTCGTCCCCACGACCCCGGGACTAGATTGGCCCGCCACCGTCATGTCCAACGACTATCGGATCGTCCCCACGACCACGGGCCAAAGTTGGCCAGCCGCCGACATGTCCGACGACTATAGGGTCGTCCCCACGACCCCGGGACTAGATTGGCCCGCCACCGTCATGTCCGACGACAATAGAGTCGTCCCCACGACCCCGGGTCTAGGTTGGCCAGCCGCCGACATGTCCGACGACTATAGAGTCGTCCCCACGACACCGGGCCAAAGTTGGCCAGCCGCCGACATGTCCGACGACTATAGGGTCGTCCCCACGACACCGGGCCAAAGTTGGCCAGCCGCTGACATGTCCAACGACTATAGGGTCGTCCCCACGACCTCGGGTCTAGATTGGCCCGCTACCGTCATGTCCGAAGACTATAGGGTCGTCCCCACGACCCCGGGTCTAGGTTGGCCAGCCTCCGACATGTCCGACGACAATCGGATCGTCCCCACGACCACGCGCCAAAGTTGGCCAGCCGCCGACATGTCCGACGACTTTTGGATCGTCCCCACGACCACGGGCCAAAGTTGGCCAGCCGCCGACATGTCCGACGACTATAGGGTCGTCCCCACGACCCCGGGACTAGATTGGTCCGCCACCGTCATGTCCGACGACTATAGGGTCGTCCCCACGACCCCGGACTAGGTTGGCCAGCCGCCGACATGTCCGACGACTGTAGGGTCGTCCCCATGACCCCGGGCCAAAGTTGGCAAGCCGCCGACATGTCCGATGACTATAGGGTCGTCCCCACGACCCCGGGACTAGGTTGGCCCACCGCCGACTTGTCCGATGACTATAGGGTCGTCCCCACGACCCCGGGACTAGGTTGGCCCACCGCCGACTTGTCCGACGACAATAGGGTCGTCCCCACGACCCCGGGTCTAGGTTGGCCAGCTGCCGACATGTCCGACGATTATAGGTTCGTCCCCATGACCAGGGGCCAAAGTTGGCCTGCCGCCGAAATGTCCGACAACTATACAGTCGTCCCCACGACACCAGGCCAAAGCTGGCCAGCCGCCGACATGTCCGACGACTATTGGGTCGTCCCCACGACACCGGGCCAAAGTTGGCCAGCCGCTGACATGTCCAACGACTATAGGGTCGTCCCCACAACCACGGGCCAAAGTTGACCAGCCGCCGACATGTCCGACGACTATAGAGTCGTCCCCACGACACCGGGCCAAAGTTGGCCAGCCGCCGACAGGTCCGACGACTATTGGGTCGTCCCCACGACACCGGGCCAAAGTTGGCCAGCCGCTGACATGTCCAACGACTATAGGGTCGTCCCCACAACCACGGGCCAAAGTTGACCAGCCGCCGACATGTCCGACGACTATTGGATCGTCCCCACGACCCCGGGCCAAAGTTGGCCAGCCGCCGACATGTCCGACGAATATAGGGTCGTTCCCACGACCCCGGAACTAGGTTGGCCAGCCGCCGACATGTCCGACGACTATAGGGTCGTCCCCACGACCCCGGGCCAAAGTTGGCAAGCCGCCGAAATGTCCGACGACTATAGGGTCGTCCCCACGACCCCGGGATTAGGTTGGCCAGCCGCCGACATGTCCGACGACTATAGGGTCGTCCCTACGACCCCGGGACTATATTGGCCCGCCACCGTCATGTCCAACGATTATAGGGTCGTCCCCACGACCCCGGGACTAGATTGGCCCGCCACCGTCATGTCCGACGATTATAGGGTCGTCCCCACGACCCCGGGACAAGCTTGGCCCGCCGCCGACTTGTCCGACGACTATAGGGTCGTCCCCACGACCCCGGGACTAGATTGGCCCGCCACCGTCATGTCCGACGACAATAGGGTCGTCCCCACGACCCCGGGCCAAAGTTGGCAAGCCGCCGACATGTCCGATGACTATAGGGTCGTCCCCACGACCCCGGGACTAGGTTGGCCCACCGCCGACTTGTCCGACGACAATAGGGTCGTCCCCACGACCACGGGCCAAAGTTGGCCAGCCGCCGATATGTCCGACGACTATTGGATCGTCCCCACGACCACGCGCCAAAGTTGGCCAGCCGCCGAAATGTCCGACGACTATAGGGTCGTCCCCACGACCCGGGACTAGATTGGTCCGCCACCGTCATGTCCGACGACTATACAGTCGTCCCCACGACACCAGGCCAAAGCTGGCCAGCCGCCGACATGTCCGACGACTATTGGGTCGTCCCCACGACACCGGGCCAAAGTTGGCCAGCCGCTGACATGTCCAACGACTATAGGGTCGTCCCCACAACCACGGGCCAAAGTTGGCCAGCCGCCGACATGTCCGACGACTATTGGATCGTCCCCACCACCACGGGCCAAAGTTGGCCAGCCGCCGACATGTCCGACGACTATAGAGTCGTCCCCACGACCCCGGGACTAGATTGGTCCGCCACCGTCTTGTCCGACGCCTATAGGGTCGTCCCCACGACCACGGGCCAAAGTTGACCAGCCGCCGACATGTCCGACGACTATAGGGTCGTCCCCACGACCCCGAGTACAGGTTGACAGCCGCCGACATTTCCGACGACTATAGAGTCGTCCCCACGACCCCGGGCCAAAGTTGGCCACACGCCGACATGTCCGACGACTATAGGGTCGTCCCCACGACCCCGAGACTAGATTGGCCCGCCACCGTCATGTCCGACGACCATAGGGTCGTCCCCAAGACCCCGGGTCCAGGTTGGCCAGCCGCCGACATTTCCGACGACTATAGAGTCGTCCCCACGACACGGGGCCAAAGTTGGCCAGCCGCCGACATGTCCGACGACTATAGGGTCGTCCCCACGACCCCGGGGCTAGATTGGCCCGCCAACGTCATGTCCGACGATTATAGGGTCGTCCCCACGACCGCGAGACTAGATTGGCCCGCCACCGTCATGTCCGACGACAATAGGGTCGTCCCCACGACCCCGGGTCCAGGTTGGCCAGCCGCCGACATTTCCGACGACTATAGAGACGTCCCCACGACACCGGGCCAAAGTTGACCAGCCGCCGACATGTCCGACGACTATAGGGTCGTCCCCACGACCCCGGGGCTAGATTGGCCCGCCAACGTCATGTCCGACGATTATAGGGTCGTCCCCACGACCGCGAGACTAGATTGGCCCGCCACCGTCATGTCCGACGACAATAGGGTCGTCCCCACGACCCCGGGTCCAGGTTGGCCAGCCGCCGACATTTCCGACGACTATAGAGACGTCCCCACGACACCGGGCCAAAGTTGGCCAGCCGCCGACATGTCCGACGACTTTAGGGTCGTCCCCACGACCCCGGGACAAGGTTGGCCCGCCGCCGACTTGTCCGACGACTATAGGGTCGTACCCACGACCCTGGGACTAGGCTGACAAGCCGCCAACATGTCCGACGACTATAGGGTCGTCCCCACGACCCCGGGCCAAAGATGTCCAGCCGCCGTCTTGTCCGACGACTATACGGTCGTCCCCACGACCCCGGGACTAGATTGGCCCGCCAGCGTCATGTCCAACGACTATAGGGTCGCCCCACAACCACGGGCCAAAGTTGGCCAGCCGCCGACATGTCCGACGACTATAGGGTCGTCCCACGACCCCCGGCCAAAGTTGGCCAGCTGCCGACATGTCCGACGACTATAGGGTCGTCCCCACGACCCCGGGACAAGGTTGGCCCGCCGCCGACTTGTCCGACGACTATAGGGTCGTACCCACCACCCCGGGACTAGGCTGACAAGCCGCCAACATGTCCGACGACTATAGGGTCGTCCCCACGACCCCGGGACTAGATTGGCCCGCCACCGTCATGTCCGACGATTATAGGGTCGTCCCCACGACCGCGACACTAGATTGGCCCGCCACCGTCATGTCCGACGACAATAGGGTCGTCCCCACGACCCCGGGTCCAGGTTGGCCAGCCGCCGACATTTCCGACGACTATAGAGTCGTCCCCACGACACCGGGCCAAAGTTGGCCAGCCGCCGACATGTCCGACGACTATAGGGTCGTCCCCACGACCCCGGGGCTAGATTGGCCCGCCAACGTCATGTCCGACGATTATAGGGTCGTCCCCACGACCGCGAGACTAGATTGGCCCGCCACCGTCATGTCCGACGACAATAGGGTCGTCCCCACGACCCCGGGTCCAGGTTGGCCAGCCGCCGACATTTCCGACGACTATAGAGACGTCCCCACGACACCGGGCCAAAGTTGGCCAGCCGCCGACATGTCCGACGACTATAGGGTCGTCCCCACGACCCCGGGACAAGGTTGGCCCGCCGCCGACTTGTCCGACGACTATAGGGTCGTACCCACGACCCTGGGACTAGGCTGACAAGCCGCCAACATGTCCGACGACTATAGGGTCGTCCCCACGACACCGGGCCAAAGATGTCCAGCCGCCGTCTTGTCCGACGACTATACGGTCGTCCCCACGACCCCGGGACTAGATTGGCCCGCCAGCGTCATGTCCAACGACTATAGGGTCGTCCCCACAACCACGGGCCAAAGTTGGCCAGCCGCCGACATGTCCGACGACTATAGGGTCGTCCCACGACCCCCGGCCAAAGTTGACCAGCCGCTGACATGTCCAACGACTATAGGGTCGTCCCCACAACCACGGGCCAAAGTTGACCAGCCGCCGACATGTCCGACGACTATAGAGTCGTCCCCACGACACCGGGCCAAAGTTGGCCAGCCGCCGACAGGTCCGACGACTATTGGGTCGTCCCCACGACACCGGGCCAAAGTTGGCCAGCCGCTGACATGTCCAACGACTATAGGGTCGTCCCCACAACCACGGGCCAAAGTTGACCAGCCGCCGACATGTCCGACGACTATTGGATCGTCCCCACGACCCCGGGCCAAAGTTGGCCAGCCGCCGACATGTCCGACGAATATAGGGTCGTTCCCACGACCCCGGAACTAGGTTGGCCAGCCGCCGACATGTCCGACGACTATAGGGTCGTCCCCACGACCCCGGGCCAAAGTTGGCAAGCCGCCGAAATGTCCGACGACTATAGGGTCGTCCCCACGACCCCGGGATTAGGTTGGCCAGCCGCCGACATGTCCGACGACTATAGGGTCGTCCCTACGACCCCGGGACTATATTGGCCCGCCACCGTCATGTCCAACGATTATAGGGTCGTCCCCACGACCCCGGGACTAGATTGGCCCGCCACCGTCATGTCCGACGATTATAGGGTCGTCCCCACGACCCCGGGACAAGCTTGGCCCGCCGCCGACTTGTGCGACGACTATAGGGTCGTCCCCACGACCCCGGGACTAGATTGGCCCGCCACCGTCATGTCCGACGACAATAGGGTCGTCCCCACGACCCCGGGCCAAAGTTGGCAAGCCGCCGACATGTCCGATGACTATAGGGTCGTCCCCACGACCCCGGGACTAGGTTGGCCCACCGCCGACTTGTCCGACGACAATAGGGTCGTCCCCACGACCCCGGGTCTAGGTTGGCCAGCTGCCGACATGTCCGACGATTATAGGGTCGTCCCCATGACCAGGGGCCAAAGTTGGCCAGCTGCCGACATGTCCGACGATTATAGGGTCGTCCCCATGACCAGGGGCCAAAGTTGGCCTGCCGCCGAAATGTCCGACAACTATACAGTCGTCCCCACGACACCAGGCCAAAGCTGGCCAGCCGCCGACATGTCCGACGACTATTGGGTCGTCCCCACGACACCGGGCCAAAGTTGGCCAGCCGCTGACATGTCCAACGACTATAGGGTCGTCCCCACAACCACGGGCCAAAGTTGGCCAGCCGCCGACATGTCCGACGACTATAGAGTCGTCCCCACGACCCCGGGACTAGATTGGTCCGCCACCGTCTTGTCCGACGCCTATAGGGTCGTCCCCACGACCACGGGCCAAAGTTGACCAGCCGCCGACATGTCCGACGACTATAGGGTCGTCCCCACGACCCCGAGTACAGGTTGACAGCCGCCGACATTTCCGACGACTATAGAGTCGTCCCCACGACCCCGGGCCAAAGTTGGCCACACGCCGACATGTCCGACGACTATAGGGTCGTCCCCACGACCCCGAGACTAGATTGGCCCGCCACCGTCATGTCCGACGACCATAGGGTCGTCCCCAAGACCCCGGGTCCAGGTTGGCCAGCCGCCGACATTTCCGACGACTATAGAGTCGTCCCCACGACACGGGGCCAAAGTTGGCCAGCCGCCGACATGTCCGACGACTATAGGGTCGTCCCCACGACCCCGGGGCTAGATTGGCCCGCCAACGTCATGTCCGACGATTATAGGGTCGTCCCCACGACCGCGAGACTAGATTGGCCCGCCACCGTCATGTCCGACGACAATAGGGTCGTCCCCACGACCCCGGGTCCAGGTTGGCCAGCCGCCGACATTTCCGACGACTATAGAGACGTCCCCACGACACCGGGCCAAAGTTGACCAGCCGCCGACATGTCCGACGACTATAGGGTCGTCCCCACGACCCCGGGGCTAGATTGGCCCGCCAACGTCATGTCCGACGATTATAGGGTCGTCCCCACGACCGCGAGACTAGATTGGCCCGCCACCGTCATGTCCGACGACAATAGGGTCGTCCCCACGACCCCGGGTCCAGGTTGGCCAGCCGCCGACATTTCCGACGACTATAGAGACGTCCCCACGACACCGGGCCAAAGTTGGCCAGCCGCCGACATGTCCGACGACTTTAGGGTCGTCCCCACGACCCCGGGACAAGGTTGGCCCGCCGCCGACTTGTCCGACGACTATAGGGTCGTACCCACGACCCTGGGACTAGGCTGACAAGCCGCCAACATGTCCGACGACTATAGGGTCGTCCCCACGACCCCGGGCCAAAGATGTCCAGCCGCCGTCTTGTCCGACGACTATACGGTCGTCCCCACGACCCCGGGACTAGATTGGCCCGCCAGCGTCATGTCCAACGACTATAGGGTCGCCCCACAACCACGGGCCAAAGTTGGCCAGCCGCCGACATGTCCGACGACTATAGGGTCGTCCCACGACCCCCGGCCAAAGTTGGCCAGCTGCCGACATGTCCGACGACTATAGGGTCGTCCCCACGACCCCGGGACAAGGTTGGCCCGCCGCCGACTTGTCCGACGACTATAGGGTCGTACCCACCACCCCGGGACTAGGCTGACAAGCCGCCAACATGTCCGACGACTATAGGGTCGTCCCCACGACCCCGGGACTAGATTGGCCCGCCACCGTCATGTCCGACGATTATAGGGTCGTCCCCACGACCGCGACACTAGATTGGCCCGCCACCGTCATGTCCGACGACAATAGGGTCGTCCCCACGACCTCGGGTCCAGGTTGGCCAGCCGCCGACATTTCCGACGACTATAGAGTCGTCCCCACGACACCGGGCCAAAGTTGGCCAGCCGCCGACATGTCCGACGACTATAGGGTCGTCCCCACGACCCCGGGGCTAGATTGGCCCGCCAACGTCATGTCCGACGATTATAGGGTCGTCCCCACGACCGCGAGACTAGATTGGCCCGCCACCGTCATGTCCGACGACAATAGGGTCGTCCCCACGACCCCGGGTCCAGGTTGGCCAGCCGCCGACATTTCCGACGACTATAGAGACGTCCCCACGACACCGGGCCAAAGTTGGCCAGCCGCCGACATGTCCGACGACTATAGGGTCGTCCCCACGACCCCGGGACAAGGTTGGCCCGCCGCCGACTTGTCCGACGACTATAGGGTCGTACCCACGACCCTGGGACTAGGCTGACAAGCCGCCAACATGTCCGACGACTATAGGGTCGTCCCCACGACCCCGGGCCAAAGATGTCCAGCCGCCGTCTTGTCCGACGACTATACGGTCGTCCCCACGACCCCGGGACTAGATTGGCCCGCCAGCGTCATGTCCAACGACTATAGGGTCGTCCCCACAACCACGGGCCAAAGTTGGCCAGCCGCCGACATGTCCGACGACTATAGGGTCGTCCCACGACCCCCGGCCAAAGTTGACCAGCTGCCGACATGTCCGACGACTATAGGGTCGTCCCCACGACCCCGGGACAAGGTTGGCCCGCCGCCGACTTGTCCGACGACTATAGGGTCGTACCCACCACCCCGGGACTAGGCTGACAAGCCGCCAACATGTCCGACGACTATAGGGTCGTCCCCACGACCCCGGGACTAGATTGGCCCGCCACCGTCATGTCCGACGATTATAGGGTCGTCCCCACGACCGCGAGACTAGATTGGCCCGCCACCGTCATGTCCGACGACAATAGGGTCGTCCCCACGACCCCGGGTCCAGGTTGGCCAGCCGCCGACATTTCCGACGACTATAGAGTCGTCCCCACGACACCGGGCCAAAGTTGGCCAGCCGCCGACATGTCCGACGACTATAGGGTCGTCCCCACGACCCCGGGACAAGGTTGGCCCGCCGCCGACTTGTCCGACGAATATAGGGTCGTCCCCACGACCCCGGGCCAAAGTTGGCAAGCCGCCGAAATGTCCGACGACTATAGAGTCGTCCCCACGACACCGCGCCAAAGTTGGACAGCCGCCGACATGTCCGACTACTATAGGGTCGTCCCCAAGACCTCGGGTCTAGATTGGCCCGCTACCGTCATGTCCGAAGACTATAGGGTCGTCCCCACGACCCCGGGACTAGATTGGCCCGCCACCGTCATGTCCGACGAATATAGGGTCGTCCCCACGACCCCGGGACAAGCTTGGCCCGCCGCCGACTTGTCCGACGACTATAGGGTCGTCCCCACGATCCCGGGACTAGATTGGCCCGCCACCGTCATGTCCGACGACAATAGGGTCGTCCCCACGACCCCGGGTCTAGGTTGCCCAGCTGCCGACATGTCCGACGACTATAGAGTCGTCCCCACGACACCGCGCCAAAGTTGGACAGCCGCCGACATGTCCGACTACTATAGAATCGTCCCCACGACCTCGGGTCTAGATTGGCCCGCTACCGTCATGTCCGAAGACTATAGGGTCGTCCCCACGACCACGGGCCAAAGTTTGCCAGCCGCCGACTTGTCCGACGACTATAGGGTCGTCCCCACGACCCCGGGTCAAAGTTGGCCAGCCATCGACATGTCCGACGACTATAGGGTCGTCCCCACGACCCCCGCACAAGGTTGGCTCGCCGCCGACATGTCCGACGACTATAGGGTCGTCCCCACGACCCCGGGTCAAAGTTGGCCAGCCACCGACATGTCCGACGACTATAGGGTCGTCCCCACGACCCCCGCACAAGGTTGGCTCGCCGCCGACTTGTGCGACGACTATAGTGTCGTCCCCACGACCCCCGGACTAGGTTGGCTCGCCGCCGACTTGTCCGACGACTATAGGGTCGTCCCCACGACCCTGGGCCAATATTGGCCAGCTGCCGGCTTGACCGACGACTATAGGGTCGACC
The DNA here is from genome assembly GCA_963932275.1 of Andrena praecox. Taxonomy (NCBI): domain Eukaryota; kingdom Metazoa; phylum Arthropoda; class Insecta; order Hymenoptera; family Andrenidae; genus Andrena; species Andrena praecox. The sequence continues at coordinate 90,278 of CAWVQO010000346.1, read as the reverse complement.
CCACGACCCCGGGACTAGATTGGCCCGCCACCGTCATGTCCGACGACTATAAGGTCGTCCCCACGACCCCGGGCCAAAGTTGGCCAGCCGCCGACATGTCCGACGATTATAGTGTCCTCCAAACGACCCCGGGAATAGATTGGCCCGCCCCCGACAAGTCCGACGACTATAGGGTCGTCCCCACGACCTCGGGACTAGGTTGGCCAGCCGCCGACATGTCCGACGACTATAGGGTCGTCGCCACGACCCCGGGCCAATGTTGGCCTATCGCCGACATGTCCGACGACTATAGGGTCGTCCCTACGACCCCGGGACTATATTGGCCCGCCACCGTCAAGTCCAACGATTATAGGGTCGTCCCCACAACCACGGGCCAAAGTTGGCCAGCCGCCGACATGTCCGACGACTATTGGATCGTCCCCACCACCACGGGCCAAAGTTGGCCAGCCGCCGACATGTCCGACGACTATAGAGTCGTCCCCACGACCCCGGGACTAGATTGGTCCGCCACCGTCTTGTCCGACGACTATAGGGTCGTCCCCACGACCACGGGCCAAGGTTGACCAGCCGCCGACATGTCCGACGACTATAGGGTCGTCCCCACGACCCCGGGGCTAGATTGGCCCGCCAACTTCATGTCCGACGATTATAGGGTCGTCCCCACGACCGCGAGACTAGATTGGCCCGCCACCGTCATGTCCGACGACAATAGGGTCGTCCCCACGACCCCGGGTCCAGGTTGGCCAGCCGCCGACATTTCCGACGACTATAGAGACGTCCCCACGACACCGGGCCAAAGTTGGCCAGCCGCCGACATGTCCGACGACTATAGGGTCGTCCCCACGACCCCGGGCCAATGTTGGCCAATCGCCAACATGTCCGACGACTATAGGGTCGTCCCTACGACCCCGGGACTAGATTGGCCCGCCACCGTCAAGTCCAACGATTATAGGGTCGTCCCCACGACCCCGGAACTAGGTTGGCCAGCCGCCGACATGTCCGACGACTATAGGGTCGTCCCGACGACCCCGGGCCAATGTTGGCCAATCGCCAACATGTCCGACGACTATAGGGTCGTCCCCACGACCCCGGGACTAGATTGGCCCACCACCGTCATGTCCGACGATTATAGGGTCGTCCCCACGACCCCGGGACAAGCTTGGCCCGCCGCCGACTTGTCCGACGACTATAGGGTCGTCCCCACGACCCCGGGACTAGATTGGCCCGCCACCGTCATGTCCGACGACAATAGGGTCGTCCCCACGACCCCGGGTCTAGGTTGGCCAGCCGCCGACATGTCCGACGACTATAGAGTCGTCCCCACGACACCGGGCCAAAGTTGGCCAGCCGCCGATATGTCCGACGACTATAGGGTCGTCCCCACGACACCGGGCCAAAGTTGGCCAGCCGCTGACATGTCCAACGACTATAGGGTCGTCCCCACGACCTCGGGTCTAGATTGGCCCGCTACCGTCATGTCCGAAGACTATAGGGTCGTCCCCACGACCCCGGGTCTAGGTTGGCCAGCCGCCGACATGTCCGACGACAATCGGATCGTCCCCACGACCACGCGCCAAAGTTGCCCAGCCGCCGACATGTCCGACGACTTTTGGATCGTCCCCACGACCACGGGCCAAAGTTGGCCAGCCGCCGACATGTCCGACGACTATAGGGTCGTCGCCACGACCCCGGGCCAATGTTGGCCTATCGCCGACATGTCCGACGACTATAGGGTCGTCCCTACGACCCCGGGACTAGATTGGCCCGCCACCGTCAAGTCCAACGATTATAGGGTCGTCCCCACAACCACGGGCCAAAGTTGGCCAGCCGCCGACATGTCCGACGACTATTGGATCGTCCCCACCACCACGGGCCAAAGTTGGCCAGCCGCCGACATGTCCGACGACTATAGAGTCGTCCCCACGACCCCGGGAATAGATTGGCCGGCCACCGTCAAGTCCGACGACTATAGGGTCGTCCCCACGACCACGGGCCAAAGTTGGCCAGCCGCCGACATGTCCGACGACTATAGGGTCGTCCCCACGACCCCGGGACTAGATTGGTCCGCCACCGTCATGTCCGACGACTATAGGGTCGTCCCCACGACCCCGGGCCAAAGTTGGCAAGCCGCCGAAATGTCCGACGACTGTAGGGTCGTCCCCACAACCCCGAGACTAGATTGGCCCGCCACCGTCAAGTCCGACGACTATAGGGTCGTCCCCACGACCCCGGGACTAGATTGGCCTGCCACCGTCATGTCCAACGACTATCGGATCGTCCCCACGACCACGCGCCAAAGTTGGCCAGCCGCCGACATGTCCGACGACTATAGGGTCGTCCCCACGACCCCGGGCCAATGTTGGCCAATCGCCGACATGTCCAACGACTATAGGGTCGTCCCTACGACCCCGGGACTAGATTAGCCCGCCACCGTCATGTCCAACAACTATAGGGTCGTCCCCACGACCACGGGCCAAAGTTGGCATGCCGCCGAAATGTCCGACGACTATAGGGTCGTCCCCACGACACCGGGCCAAAGTTGGCCAGCCGCCGACATGTCCGACGACTATAGGGTCGTCCCCACGACCCCGGGACTAGATTGGCCCGCCACCGTCATGTCCGACGATTATAGGGTCGTCCCCACGACCGCGAGACTAGATTGGCCCGCCACCGTCATGTCCGACGACAATAGGGTCGTCCCCACGACCCCGGGTCCAGATTGGCCAGCCGCCGACATGTCTGACGACTATTGGATCGTCCCCACGACCACGGTGCCAAAGTTGGACAGCCGCCGACATGTCCGACGACAATCGGATCGTCCCCACGACCCCGGGTCTAGGTTGGCCAGCCGCCGACATGTCCGACGACTATAGAGTCGTCCCCACGACACCGGGCCAAAGTTGGCCAGCCGCCGACATTTCCCACGACTATAGAGTCGTCCCCACGACACCGGGCCAAAGTTGGCCAGCCGCCGACATGTCCGACGACTGTAGGGTCGTCCCCACGACCCCGGGACAAGGTTGGCCCGCCGCCGACTTGTCCGACGACTATAGGGTCGTACCCACGACCCTGGGACTAGGCTGACAAGCCGCCAACATGTCCGACGACTATAGGGTCGTCCCCACGACCCCGGGACTAGATTGGCCCGCCACCGTCATGTCCAACGACTATAGGGTCGTCCCCACAACCACGGGCCAAAGTTGGCCAGCCGCCGACATGTCCGACGACTATTGGATCGTCCCCACGACCACGGTGCCAAAGTTGGACAGCCGCCGACATGTCCGACGACAATCGGATCGTCCCCACGACCCCGGGTCTAGGTTGGCCAGCCGCCGACATGTCCGACGACTATAGAGTCGTCCCCACGACACCGGGCCAAAGTTGGCCAGCCGCCGACATTTCCGACGACTATAGGGTCGTCCCCACGACCACGGGCCAAAGTTGACCAGCCGCCGACATGTCCGACGACTATAGGGTCGTCCCCACGACCCCGGGGCTAGATTGGTCCGCCAACGTCATGTCCGACGATTATAGGGTCGTCCCCACGACCCCGGGACAAGTTTGGCCCGCCGCCGACTTGTCCGACGACTATAGGGTCGTACCCACGACCCTGGGACTAGGCTGACAAGCCGCCAACATGTCCGACGACTATAGGGTCGTCCCCACGACCCCGGGCCAAAGATGTCCAGCCGCCGTCTTGTCCGACGACTATACGGTCGTCCCCACGACCCCGGGACTAGATTGGCCCGCCAGCGTCATATCCAACGACTATAGGGTCGTCCCCACAACCACGGGCCAAAGTTGGCCAGCCGCCGACATGTCCGACGACTATAGGGTCGTCCCACGACCCCCGGCCAAAGTTGGCCAGCTGCCGACATGTCCGACGACTATAGGGTCGTCCCCACGACCCAGGGACAAGGTTGGCCCGCCGCCGACTTGTCCGACGACTATAGGGTCGTACCCACCACCCCGGGACTAGGCTGACAAGCCGCCAACATGTCCGACGACTATAGGGTCGTCCCCACGACCCCGGGACTAGATTGGCCCGCCACCGTCATGTCCGACGATTATAGGGTCGTCCCCACGACCGCGAGACTAGATTGGCCCGCCACCGTCATGTCCGACGACAATAGGGTCGTCCCCACGACCCCGGGTCCAGGTTGGCCAGCCGCCGACATTTCCGACGACTATAGAGTCGTCCCCACGACACCGGGCCAAAGTTGGCCAGCCGCCGACATGTCCGACGACTATAGAGTCGTCCCCACGACACCGCGCCAAAGTTGGACAGCCGCCGACATGTCCGACTACTATAGGGTCGTCCCCACGACCTCGGGTCTAGATTGGCCCGCTACCGTCATGTCCGAAGACTATAGGGTCGTCCCCACGACCACGGGCCAAAGTTTGCCAGCCGCCGACTTGTCCGACGACTATAGGGTCGTCCCCACGACCCCGGGTCAAAGTTGGCCAGCCACCGACATGTCCGACGACTATAGGGTCGTCCCCACGACCCCCGCACAAGGTTGGCTCGCCGCCGACATGTCCGACGACTATAGGGTCGTCCCCACGACCCCGGGTCAAAGTTGGCCAGCCACCGACATGTCCGACGACTATAGGGTCGTCCCCACGACCCCCGCACAAGGTTGGCTCGCCGCCGACTTGTCCGACGACTATAGTGTCGTCCCCACGACCCCCGGACTAGGATGGCTCGCCGCCGACTTGTCCGACGACTATAGGGTCGTCCCCACGACCCCCCGACTAGGTGGGCTCGCCGCCGACTTGTCCGACGACTATAGGGTCGTCCCCACGACCCCGGGTCCAGGTTGGCCAGCCGCCGACTTGTCCGACCACTATAGGGTCGTCCCCACGACCCCGGGCACATTTCGCAAGTCGCCGACATATCCCCACATTCCCGGGACTAGATTGGCCCGACACCGTCATGTCCGACGACTATAGGGTCGTCCCCACGACCCCGGGCACATTTGTCAAGCCGCCGACATGTCCCCACAACCCCGGGACTAGATTGGCCCGCCACCGTCATGTCCGACGACCATAGGGCCGTCCCCACGACCCCAGGTCCAGGTTGGCCAGCCGCCGAAATGTCCGACGACTATACGGTCGTCTCCACGACCACGGGCCAAAGTTGACCAGCCGCCGACATGTCCGACGACTATAGGGTCGTCCCCACGACCCCGGGAATAGATTGGCCCGCCACCGTCAAGTCCGACGACTATAGGGTCGTCCCCACGACCCCGGGCCAAAGTTGTCAAGCCGCCGAAATGTCCGACGACTGTAGGGTCGTACCCACGACCACGGGCCAAAGTTGACCAGCCGCCGACATGTCCGACGACTATTGGATCGTCCCCACGACCCCGGGCCAAAGTTGGCAAGCCGCCGAAATGTCCGACGACTGTAGGGTCGTCCCCACGACCCCGAGACTAGATTGGCCCGCCACCGTCATGTCCGACGACAATAGGGTCGTCCCCACGACCCCGGGTCCAGGTTGGCCAGCCGCCGACATTTCCGACGACTATAGAGTCGTCCTCACTACACCGGTCCAAAGTTGGCCAGCCGCCGACATGTCCGACGACTATAGGGTCGTCCCCACGACCACGGGCCAAAGTTGACCAGCCGCCGACATGTCCGACGACTATTGGATCGTCCCCACGACCCCGGGCCAAAGTTGGCAAGCCGCCGAAATGTCCGACGACTGTAGGGTCGTCCCCACGACCCCCGGACTAGATTGGCCCGCCACCGACATATCCGACGACTATAGGGTCGTCCCCACGACCCCGTATCTAGGTTGGCCAGCCGCCGACATGTCCGACGACAATCGGATCGTCCCCACGACCACGCGCCAAAGTTGGCCAGCCGCCGACATGTCCGACGACTATTGGATCCTCGCCACGACCACGGGCCAAAGTTGGCCAGCCGCCGACATGTCCGACGACTATAGGGTCGTCCCCACGACCCCGGGCCAAAGTTGGCCAGCCGCCGACATGTCCGACGACTATAGGGCCGTACCCACGACCCCGGGACTAGGCTGACAAGCCGCCAACATGTCCGACGACTATAGGGTCGTCCCCACGACCCCGGGCCAAAGTTGGCCAGCCGCCGACATGTCCGACGACTATTGGATGGTCCCCACGACCACGGGCCAAAGTTGGCCAGCCGCCAACATGTCCGACGACTATTGGATCGTCCCCACGACCCCGGGCCAAAGTTGGCAAGCCGCCGAAATGTCCGACGACTGTAGGGTCGTCCCCACGACCCCGGGACTAGATTGGCCCGCCACCGTCATGTCCAACGACTATCGGATCGTCCCCACGACCACGGGCCAAAGTTGGCCAGCCGCCGACATGTCCGACGAATATTGGGTCGTCCCCACGACACCGGGCCAAAGTTGGCCAGCCGCTGACATGTCCAACGACTATAGGGTCGTCCCCACGACCACGGGCCAAAGTTGACCAGCCGCCGACATGTCCGACGACTATTGGATCGTCCCCACGACCCCGGGCCAAAGTTGGCAAGCCGCCGAAATGTCCGACGACTGTAGGGTCGTCCCCACGACCCCCGGACTAGATTGGCCCGCCACCGACAAGTCCGACGACTATAGGGTCGTCCCCACGACCCCGGGACTGGATTGGCCCGCCACCGCCTTGTCCGACGACAATAGGGTCGTTCCCACGACCCCGGGTCTAGGTTGGCCAGCCCCCGACATGTCCGACGACAATCGGATCGTCCCCACGACCACGCGCCAAAGTTGGCCAGCCGCCGACATGTCCGACGACTATTGGATCGTCCCCACGACCACGGGCCAAAGTTGGCCAGCCGCCGACATGTCCGACGACTATAGGGTCGTCCCCACGACCCCGGGACTAGATTGGGCCAGCCGCCGACATGTCCGGCGACTATAGGGTCGTCCCCACGACCCGGGACTAGAGTGGCCCGCCACCGTCATGTCCGACGACTATATGGTCGTCCCCACGACCACGGGCCAATGTTGGCCAGCCGCTGACTTGTCCGACGACTATAGGGTCGTCCCCACGACCGCGGGACTAGATTGGCTCGCCGCCGACTTGTCCGACGACTGTAGGGTCGTCCCCATGACCCCGGGACTAGATTGGCCCGCCACCGTCATTTCCGACGACTATAGGGTCGTCCCCACGACCACAGGCCAAAGTTGGCCAGCCGCCGACATATCCGACGACTGTGGGGTCGTCCCCACAACCCCGGGACTAGATTGGCCCGCCACCGTCAAGTCCGACGACTATAGGGTCGTCCCCACGACCCGGGACTAGAGTGGCCCGCCACCGTCATGTCCGACGACTATATGGTCGTCCCCACGACCACGGGCCAATGTTGGCCAGCCGCTGACTTGTCCGACGACTATAGGGTCGTCCCCACGACCGCGGGACTAGATTGGCTCGCCGCCGACTTGTCCGACGACTGTAGGGTCGTCCCCATGACCCCGGGACTAGATTGGCCCGCCACCGTCATTTCCGACGACTATAGGGTCGTCCCCACGACCACAGGCCAAAGTTGGCCAGCCGCCGACATATCCGACGACTGTGGGGTCGTCCCCACAACCCCGGGACTAGATTGGCCCGCCACCGTCAAGTCCGACGACTATAGGGTCGTCCCCACGACCCCGGGCCAAAGTTGTCAAGCCGCCGAAATGTCCGACGACTGTAGGGTCGTACCCACGACCACGGGCCAAAGTTGACCAGCCGCCGACATGTCCGACGACTATTGGATCGTCCCCACGACCCCGGGCCAAAGTTGGCAAGCCGCCGAAATGTCCGACGACTGTAGGGTCGTCCCCACGACCCCGAGACTAGATTGGCCCGCCACCGTCATGTCCGACGACAATAGGGTCGTCCCCACGACCCCGGGTCCAGGTTGGCCAGCCGCCGACATTTCCGACGACTATAGAGTCGTCCCCACTACACCGGTCCAAAGTTGGCCAGCCGCCGACATGTCCGACGACTATAGGGCCGTACCCACGACCCCGGGACTAGGCTGACAAGCCGCCAACATGTCCGACGACTATAGGGTCGTCCCCACGACCCCGGGCCAAAGTTGGCCAGCCGCCGACATGTCCGACGACTATTGGATGGTCCCCACGACCACGGGCCAAAGTTGGCCAGCCGCCAACATGTCCGACGACTATTGGATCGTCCCCACGACCCCGGGCCAAAGTTGGCAAGCCGCCGAAATGTCCGACGACTGTAGGGTCGTCCCCACGACCCCCGGACTAGATTGGCCCGCCACCGACAAGTCCGACGACTATAGGGTCGTCCCCACGACCCCGGGACTAGATTGGCCCGCCACCGTCATGTCCAACGACTATCGGATCGTCCCCACGACCACGGGCCAAAGTTGGCCAGCCGCCGACATGTCCGACGAATATTGGGTCGTCCCCACGACACCGGGCCAAAGTTGGCCAGCCGCTGACATGTCCAACGACTATAGGGTCGTCCCCACGACCCCCGGACTAGATTGGCCCGCCACCGACAAGTCCGACGACTATAGGGTCGTCCCCACGACCCCGGGACTGGATTGGCCCGCCACCGCCTTGTCCGACGACAATAGGGTCGTTCCCACGACCCCGGGTCTAGGTTGGCCAGCCCCCGACATGTCCGACGACAATCGGATCGTCCCCACGACCACGCGCCAAAGTTGGCCAGCCGCCGACATGTCCGACGACTATTGGATCGTCCCCACGACCACGGGCCAAAGTTGGCCAGCCGCCGACATGTCCGACGACTATAGGGTCGTCCCCACGACCCCGGGACTAGATTGGCCCGCCACCGTCATGTCCGACGACTATAGGGTCGTCCCCACGACCCCGGGCCAATTTTGGCCAGCCGCCGAAATGTCCGACGACTGTAGGGTCGTCCCCACGACCCCGGGACTAGATTGGCCCGCCACCGTCAAGTCCGACGACTATAGGGTCGTCCCCAGGACCTCGGAACTAGATTGGCCCGCCACCGTCAAGTCCGACGACTATAGGGTCGTCCCCACGACCCCGGGCCAAAGTTGGCAAGCCGCCGAAATATCCGACGACTGTAGGGTCGTACCCACGACCCCGGGACTAGGCTGACAAGCCGCCAACATGTCCGACGACTATAGGGTCGCCCCCACGACCCCGGGCCAAAGTTGGCCAGCCGCCGACATGTCCGGCGACTATAGGGTCGTCCCCACGACCCGGGACTAGAGTGGCCCGCCACCGTCATGTCCGACGACTATATGGTCGTCCCCACGACCACGGGCCAATGTTGGCCAGCCGCTGACTTGTCCGACGACTATAGGGTCGTCCCCACGACCGCGGGACTAGATTGGCTCGCCGCCGACTTGTCCGACGACTGTAGGGTCGTCCCCATGACCCCGGGACTAGATTGGCCCGCCACCGTCATTTCCGACGACTATAGGGTCGTCCCCACGACCACAGGCCAAAGTTGGCCAGCCGCCGACATATCCGACGACTGTGGGGTCGTCCCCACAACCCCGGGACTAGATTGGCCCGCCACCGTCAAGTCCGACGACTATAGGGTCGTCCCCACGACCCCGGGCCAAAGTTGTCAAGCCGCCGAAATGTCCGACGACTGTAGGGTCGTACCCACGACCACGGGCCAAAGTTGACCAGCCGCCGACATGTCCGACGACTATTGGATCGTCCCCACGACCCCGGGCCAAAGTTGGCAAGCCGCCGAAATGTCCGACGACTGTAGGGTCGTCCCCACGACCCCGAGACTAGATTGGCCCGCCACCGTCATGTCCGACGACAATAGGGTCGTCCCCACGACCCCGGGTCCAGGTTGGCCAGCCGCCGAAATTTCCGACGACTATAGAGTCGTCCCCACTACACCGGTCCAAAGTTGGCCAGCCGCCGACATGTCCGACGACTATAGGGTCGTCCCCACGACCACGGGCCAAAGTTGACCAGCCGCCGACATGTCCGACGACTATTGGATCGTCCCCATGACCCCGGGCCAAAGTTGGCAAGCCGCCGAAATGTCCGACGACTGTAGGGTCGTCCCCACGACCCCCGGACTAGATTGGCCCGCCACCGACAAGTCCGACGACTATAGGGTCGTCCCCACGACCCCGGGACTAGATTGGCCCGCCACCGTCATGTCCAACGACTATCGGATCGTCCCCACGACCACGGGCCAAAGTTGGCCAGCCGCCGACATGTCCGACGACTATTGGGTCGTCCCCACGACACCGGGCCAAAGTTGGCCAGCCGCTGACATGTCCAACGACTATAGGGTCGTCCCCACGACCACGGGCCAAAGTTGACCAGCCGCCGACATGTCCGACGACTATTGGATCGTCCCCACGACCCCGGGCCAAAGTTGGCAAGCCGCCGAAATGTCCGACGACTGTAGGGTTGTCCCCACGACCCCCGGACTAGATTGGCCCGCCACCGACAAGTCCGACGACTATAGGGTCGTCCCCACGACCCCGGGACTAGATTGGCCCGCCACCGCCTTGTCCGACGACAATAGGGTCGTTCCCACGACCCCGGGTCTAGGTTGGCCAGCCGCCGACATGTCCGACGACAATCGGATCGTCCCCACGACCACGGGCCAAAGTTGGCCAGCCGCCGACATGTCCGACGACAATCGGATCGTCCCCACGACCACGCGCCAAAGTTGGCCAGCCGCCGACATGTCCGACGATTATAGGGTCGTCCCCACGACCCCGGGCCAATGTTGGCCAATCGCCGACATGTCCAACGACTATAGGGTCGTCCCTACGACCCCGGGACTAGATTAGCCCGCCACCGTCATGTCCAACGACTATAGGGTCGTCCCCACGACCACGGGCCAAAGTTGGCATGCCGCCGAAATGTCCGACGACTATAGGGTCGTCCCCACGACCCCGGGCCAAAGTTGGCAAGCCGCCGAAATGTCCGACGACTATAGGGTCGTCCCCACGACCCCGGGACTAGATTGGCCCGCCACCGTCATGTCCGACGACTATAGGGTCGTCCCCACGACCCCGGGCCAAAGTTGGCAAGCCGCCGACATGTCCGACGACAATCGGATCGTCCCCACGACCACGCGCCAAAGTTGGCCAAGCGCCGACATGTCCGACGACTATTGGATCGTCCCCACGACCACGGGCCAAAGTTGGCCAGCCGCCGACATGTCCGACGACAATCGGATCGTCCCCACGACCACGCGCCAAAGTTGGCCAGCCGCCGACATGTCCGACGATTATAGGGTCGTCCCCACGACCCCGGGCCAATGTTGGCCAATCGCCGACATGTCCAACGACTATAGGGTCGTCCCTACGACCCCGGGACTAGATTAGCCCGCCACCGTCATGTCCAACGACTATAGGGTCGTCCCCACGACCACGGGCCAAAGTTGGCATGCCGCCGAAATGTCCGACGACTATAGGGTCGTCCCCACGACCCCGGGCCAAAGTTGGCAAGCCGCCGAAATGTCCGACGACAATAGGGTCGTCCCCACGACCCCGGGTCTAGGTTGGCCAGCCGCCGACATGTCCGACGACAATCGGATCGTCCCCACGACCACGTGCCAAAGTTGGCCAGCCGCCGACATGTCCGACGACTATTGGATCGTCCCCACGACCACGGGCCAAAGTTGGCCAGCCGCCGAAATGTCCGACGACTATAAGGTCGTCCCCACGACCCCGGGACTAGGCTGACAAGCCGCCAACATGTCCGACGACTATAGGGTCGTCCCCACGACCCCGGGCCAAAGTTGGCCAGCCGCCGAAATGTCCGACGACTATAGGGTCGTCCCCACGACCCCGGGACTAGGCTGACAAGCCGCCAACATGTCCGACGACTATAGGGTCGTCCCCACGACCCCGGGACTAGATTGGCCCGCCACCGTCATGTCCAACGACTATAGGGTCGTCCCCACAACCACGGGCCAAAGTTGGCCAGCCGCCGACATGTCCGACGACTATAGGGTCGTCCCCACGACCCCGGGCCAAAGTTGGCCAGCCGCCGAAATGTCCGACGACTATAGGGTCGTCCCCACGACCCCGGGACTAGGCTGACAAGCCGCCAACATGTCCGACGACTATAGGGTCGTCCCCACGACCCCGGGCCAAAGTTGGCCAGCCGCCGAAATGTCCGACGACTATAGGGTCGTCCCCACGACCCCGGGACTAGATTGGCCCGCCACCGTCATGTCCAACGACTATAGGGTCGTCCCCACGACCACGTGCCAAAGTTGGCCAGCCGCCGACATGTCCGACGACTATTGGATCGTCCCCACGACCCCGGGCCAAAGTTGGCAAGCCGCCGAAATGTCCGACGACTGTAGGGTCGTCCCCACGACCCCGAGACTAGATTGGCCCGCCACCGTCATGTCCGACGACAATAGGGTCGTCCCCACGACCCCGGGTCCAGGTTGGCCAGCCGCCGACATTTCCGACGACTATAGAGTCGTCCCCACTACACCGGTCCAAAGTTGGCCAGCCGCCGACATGTCCGACGACTATAGGGCCGTACCCACGACCCCGGGACTAGGCTGACAAGCCGCCAACATGTCCGACGACTATAGGGTCGTCCCCACGACCCCGGGCCAAAGTTGGCCAGCCGCCGACATGTCCGACGACTATTGGATGGTCCCCACGACCACGGGCCAAAGTTGGCCAGCCGCCAACATGTCCGACGACTATTGGATCGTCCCCACGACCCCGGGCCAAAGTTGGCAAGCCGCCGAAATGTCCGACGACTGTAGGGTCGTCCCCACGACCCCCGGACTAGATTGGCCCGCCACCGACAAGTCCGACGACTATAGGGTCGTCCCCACGACCCCGGGACTAGATTGGCCCGCCACCGTCATGTCCAACGACTATCGGATCGTCCCCACGACCACGGGCCAAAGTTGGCCAGCCGCCGACATGTCCGACGAATATTGGGTCGTCCCCACGACACCGGGCCAAAGTTGGCCAGCCGCTGACATGTCCAACGACTATAGGGTCGTCCCCACGACCCCCGGACTAGATTGGCCCGCCACCGACAAGTCCGACGACTATAGGGTCGTCCCCACGACCCCGGGACTGGATTGGCCCGCCACCGCCTTGTCCGACGACAATAGGGTCGTTCCCACGACCCCGGGTCTAGGTTGGCCAGCCCCCGACATGTCCGACGACAATCGGATCGTCCCCACGACCACGCGCCAAAGTTGGCCAGCCGCCGACATGTCCGACGACTATTGGATCGTCCCCACGACCACGGGCCAAAGTTGGCCAGCCGCCGACATGTCCGACGACTATAGGGTCGTCCCCACGACCCCGGGACTAGATTGGCCCGCCACCGTCATGTCCGACGACTATAGGGTCGTCCCCACGACCCCGGGCCAATTTTGGCCAGCCGCCGAAATGTCCGACGACTGTAGGGTCGTCCCCACGACCCCGGGACTAGATTGGCCCGCCACCGTCAAGTCCGACGACTATAGGGTCGTCCCCAGGACCTCGGAACTAGATTGGCCCGCCACCGTCAAGTCCGACGACTATAGGGTCGTCCCCACGACCCCGGGCCAAAGTTGGCAAGCCGCCGAAATATCCGACGACTGTAGGGTCGTACCCACGACCCCGGGACTAGGCTGACAAGCCGCCAACATGTCCGACGACTATAGGGTCGCCCCCACGACCCCGGGCCAAAGTTGGCCAGCCGCCGACATGTCCGGCGACTATAGGGTCGTCCCCACGACCCGGGACTAGAGTGGCCCGCCACCGTCATGTCCGACGACTATATGGTCGTCCCCACGACCACGGGCCAATGTTGGCCAGCCGCTGACTTGTCCGACGACTATAGGGTCGTCCCCACGACCGCGGGACTAGATTGGCTCGCCGCCGACTTGTCCGACGACTGTAGGGTCGTCCCCATGACCCCGGGACTAGATTGGCCCGCCACCGTCATTTCCGACGACTATAGGGTCGTCCCCACGACCACAGGCCAAAGTTGGCCAGCCGCCGACATATCCGACGACTGTGGGGTCGTCCCCACAACCCCGGGACTAGATTGGCCCGCCACCGTCAAGTCCGACGACTATAGGGTCGTCCCCACGACCCCGGGCCAAAGTTGTCAAGCCGCCGAAATGTCCGACGACTGTAGGGTCGTACCCACGACCACGGGCCAAAGTTGACCAGCCGCCGACATGTCCGACGACTATTGGATCGTCCCCACGACCCCGGGCCAAAGTTGGCAAGCCGCCGAAATGTCCGACGACTGTAGGGTCGTCCCCACGACCCCGAGACTAGATTGGCCCGCCACCGTCATGTCCGACGACAATAGGGTCGTCCCCACGACCCCGGGTCCAGGTTGGCCAGCCGCCGAAATTTCCGACGACTATAGAGTCGTCCCCACTACACCGGTCCAAAGTTGGCCAGCCGCCGACATGTCCGACGACTATAGGGTCGTCCCCACGACCACGGGCCAAAGTTGACCAGCCGCCGACATGTCCGACGACTATTGGATCGTCCCCATGACCCCGGGCCAAAGTTGGCAAGCCGCCGAAATGTCCGACGACTGTAGGGTCGTCCCCACGACCCCCGGACTAGATTGGCCCGCCACCGACAAGTCCGACGACTATAGGGTCGTCCCCACGACCCCGGGACTAGATTGGCCCGCCACCGTCATGTCCAACGACTATCGGATCGTCCCCACGACCACGGGCCAAAGTTGGCCAGCCGCCGACATGTCCGACGACTATTGGGTCGTCCCCACGACACCGGGCCAAAGTTGGCCAGCCGCTGACATGTCCAACGACTATAGGGTCGTCCCCACGACCACGGGCCAAAGTTGACCAGCCGCCGACATGTCCGACGACTATTGGATCGTCCCCACGACCCCGGGCCAAAGTTGGCAAGCCGCCGAAATGTCCGACGACTGTAGGGTTGTCCCCACGACCCCCGGACTAGATTGGCCCGCCACCGACAAGTCCGACGACTATAGGGTCGTCCCCACGACCCCGGGACTAGATTGGCCCGCCACCGCCTTGTCCGACGACAATAGGGTCGTTCCCACGACCCCGGGTCTAGGTTGGCCAGCCGCCGACATGTCCGACGACAATCGGATCGTCCCCACGACCACGGGCCAAAGTTGGCCAGCCGCCGACATGTCCGACGACAATCGGATCGTCCCCACGACCACGCGCCAAAGTTGGCCAGCCGCCGACATGTCCGACGATTATAGGGTCGTCCCCACGACCCCGGGCCAATGTTGGCCAATCGCCGACATGTCCAACGACTATAGGGTCGTCCCTACGACCCCGGGACTAGATTAGCCCGCCACCGTCATGTCCAACGACTATAGGGTCGTCCCCACGACCACGGGCCAAAGTTGGCATGCCGCCGAAATGTCCGACGACTATAGGGTCGTCCCCACGACCCCGGGCCAAAGTTGGCAAGCCGCCGAAATGTCCGACGACTATAGGGTCGTCCCCACGACCCCGGGACTAGATTGGCCCGCCACCGTCATGTCCGACGACTATAGGGTCGTCCCCACGACCCCGGGCCAAAGTTGGCAAGCCGCCGACATGTCCGACGACAATCGGATCGTCCCCACGACCACGCGCCAAAGTTGGCCAAGCGCCGACATGTCCGACGACTATTGGATCGTCCCCACGACCACGGGCCAAAGTTGGCCAGCCGCCGACATGTCCGACGACAATCGGATCGTCCCCACGACCACGCGCCAAAGTTGGCCAGCCGCCGACATGTCCGACGATTATAGGGTCGTCCCCACGACCCCGGGCCAATGTTGGCCAATCGCCGACATGTCCAACGACTATAGGGTCGTCCCTACGACCCCGGGACTAGATTAGCCCGCCACCGTCATGTCCAACGACTATAGGGTCGTCCCCACGACCACGGGCCAAAGTTGGCATGCCGCCGAAATGTCCGACGACTATAGGGTCGTCCCCACGACCCCGGGCCAAAGTTGGCAAGCCGCCGAAATGTCCGACGACAATAGGGTCGTCCCCACGACCCCGGGTCTAGGTTGGCCAGCCGCCGACATGTCCGACGACAATCGGATCGTCCCCACGACCACGTGCCAAAGTTGGCCAGCCGCCGACATGTCCGACGACTATTGGATCGTCCCCACGACCACGGGCCAAAGTTGGCAAGCCGCCGAAATGTCCGACGACAATAGGGTCGTCCCCACGACCCCGGGTCTAGGTTGGCCAGCCGCCGACATGTCCGACGACAATCGGATCGTCCCCACGACCCCGGGCCAAAGTTGGCCAGCCGCCGAAATGTCCGACGACTATAGGGTCGTCCCCACGACCCCGGGACTAGGCTGACAAGCCGCCAACATGTCCGACGACTATAGGGTCGTCCCCACGACCCCGGGACTAGATTGGCCCGCCACCGTCATGTCCAACGACTATAGGGTCGTCCCCACAACCACGGGCCAAAGTTGGCCAGCCGCCGACATGTCCGACGACTATAGGGTCGTCCCCACGACCCCGGGCCAAAGTTGGCCAGCCGCCGAAATGTCCGACGACTATAGGGTCGTCCCCACGACCCCGGGACTAGGCTGACAAGCCGCCAACATGTCCGACGACTATAGGGTCGTCCCCACGACCCCGGGCCAAAGTTGGCCAGCCGCCGAAATGTCCGACGACTATAGGGTCGTCCCCACGACCCCGGGACTAGATTGGCCCGCCACCGTCATGTCTGACGACTATAGGGTCGTCCCCACGACCCCGGGCCAAAGTTGGCAAGCCGCCGAAATGTCCGACGACTGTAGGGTCGTACCCACGACCCCGGGCCAAAGTTGGCAAGCCGCCGAAATGTCCGACGACTGTAGGGTCGTCCCCACGACCCCGGGACTAGATTGGCCCGCCACCGTCAAGTCCGACGACTATAGGGTCGTCCCCAGGACCTCGGGACTAGATTGGCCCGCCACCGTCAAGTCCGACGACCATAGGGTCGTCCCCACGACCCCGGGCCAAAGTTGGCAAGCCGCCGAAATGTCCGACGACTGTAGGGTCGCACTCACGACCCCGCGACTAGGCTGACAAGCCGCCAACATGTCCGACGACTATAGGGTCGTCCCCACGACCCCGGGCCAAAGTTGGCAAGCCGCCGAAATGTCCGACGACTGTAGGGTCGTACCCACGACACCGGGACTAGGGTGACAAGCCGCCAACATGTCCGACGACTATAGGGTCGTCCCCACGACCCCGGGCCAAAGTTGGCCAGCCGCCGAAATGTCCGACGACTATAGGGTCGTCCCCACGACCCCGGGACTAGATTGGCCCGCCACCGTCATGTCCGACGACTATAGGGTCGTCCCCACGACCCCGGGCCAAAGTTGGCAAGCCGCCGAAATGTCCGACGACTGTAGGGTCGTCCCAACGACACCGGTCCAAAGTTGGCCAGCCGCCGACATGTCCGACGACTATAGGGTCGTCCCCACGAACCCGGGCCAAAGTTGGCAAGCCGCCGAAATGTCCGACGACTATAGGGTCGTCCCCACGACCCCGGGACTAGGTTGGCCAGCCGCCAAAATGTCCGACGACTATAGGGTCGTCCCGATGAACCCGGGCCAATGTTGGCCAATCGCCAACATGTCCGACGACTATAGGGTCGTCCCTACGACCCCGGGACTAGATTGGCCCGCCACCGTCATGTCCAACGATTATAGGGTCGTCCCCACGACCCCGGGTCTAGGTTGGCCAGCCGTCGACATGTCCGACGACTATAGAGTCGTCCCCACGACACCGGGCCAAAGTTGGACAGCCGCCGACATGTCCGACTACTATAGGGTCGTCCCCACGACCTCGGGTCTAGATTGGCCCGCTACCGTCATGTCCGAAGACTATAGGGTCGTCCCCACGACCACGGGACTAGATTGGCCCGCCACCGCCATGTCCGACGACAATAGGGTCGTCCCCACGACCACGCGCCAAAGTTGGCCAACCGCCGACATGTCCGACGACTATTGGATCGTCCCCACGACCACGGGCCAAAGTTGGCCAGCCGCCGACATGTCCGACGACAATCGGATCGTCCCCACGACCACGCGCCAAAGTTGGCCAGCCGCCGACATGTCCGACGATTATAGGGTCGTCCCCACGACCCCGGGCCAATGTTGGCCAATCGCCGACATGTCCAACGACTATAGGGTCGTCCCTACGACCCCGGGACTAGATTAGCCCGCCACCGTCATGTCCAACGACTATAGGGTCGTCCCCACGACCACGGGCCAAAGTTGGCATGCCGCCGAAATGTCCGACGACTATAGGGTCGTCCCCACGACCCCGGGCCAAAGTTGGCAAGCCGCCGAAATGTCCGACGACTATAGGGTCGTCCCCACGACCCCGGGACTAGATTGGCCCGCCACCGTCATGTCCGACGACTATAGGGTCGTCCCCACGACCCCGGGCCAAAGTTGGCAAGCCGCCGACATGTCCGACGACAATCGGATCGTCCCCACGACCACGCGCCAAAGTTGGCCAAGCGCCGACATGTCCGACGACTATTGGATCGTCCCCACGACCACGGGCCAAAGTTGGCCAGCCGCCGACATGTCCGACGACAATCGGATCGTCCCCACGACCACGCGCCAAAGTTGGCCAGCCGCCGACATGTCCGACGATTATAGGGTCGTCCCCACGGCCCCGGGCCAATGTTGGCCAATCGCCGACATGTCCAACGACTATAGGGTCGTCCCTACGACCCCGGGACTAGATTAGCCCGCCACCGTCATGTCCAACGACTATAGGGTCGTCCCCACGACCACGGGCCAAAGTTGGCATGCCGCCGAAATGTCCGACGACTATAGGGTCGTCCCCACGACCCCGGGCCAAAGTTGGCAAGCCGCCGAAATGTCCGAAGACTATAGGGTCGTCCCCACGACCACGGGACTAGATTGGCCCGCCACCGCCATGTCCGACGACAATAGGGTCGTCCCCACGACCCGGGACTAGACTGGCCAGCCGCCGACATGTCCGACGACAATCGGATCGTCCCCACGACCACGCGCCAAAGTTGGCCAGCCGCCGACATGTCCGACGATTATAGGGTCGTCCCCACGACCCCGGGCCAATGTTGGCCAATCGCCGACATGTCCAACGACTATAGGGTCGTCCCTACGACCCCGGGACTAGATTAGCCCGCCACCGTCATGTCCAACGACTATAGGGTCGTCCCCACGACCCCGGGCCAAAGTTGGCCAGCCGCCGACATGTCCGACGACTATAGGGTCGTCCCCACGACCCCGAGACTAGATTGGCCCGCCACCGTCATGTCCGACGAAAATAGGGTCGTCCCCACGACCCCGGGTCCAGGTTTTCCAGCCGCCGACATTTCCGACGACAATAGAGTCGTCCCCACGACCACGGGCCAAAGTTGGCCAGCCGCCGACTTGTCCGACGACTATAGGGTCGTCCCCATGACCCGGGACTAGACTGGCCCGCCACCGTCATGTCCGACGACTATAGGGTCGTCCCCACGACCCCGGGCCAAAGTTGGCAAGCCGCCGACATGTCCGACGACAATCGGATCGTCCCCACGACCACGGGCCAAAGTTGGCCAGCCGCCGACATGTCCGACGACTATAGGGTCGTCCCCACGACCCGGGACTAGACTGGCCAGCCGCCGACATGTCCGACGACAATCGGATCGTCCCCACGACCACGCGCCAAAGTTGGCCAGCCGCCGACATGTCCGACGATTATAGGGTCGTCCCCACGACCCCGGGCCAATGTTGGCCAATCGCCGACATGTCCAACGACTATAGGGTCGTCCCTACGACCCCGGGACTAGATTAGCCCGCCACCGTCATGTCCAACGACTATAGGGTCGTCCCCACGACCCCGGGTCCAGGTTGGCCAGCCGCCGACATTTCCGACGACTATAGAGTCGCCCCACGACCCCGGGCCAAAGTTGGCAAGCCACCGAAATGTCCGACGACTGTAGGGTCGTACCCACGACCCCGGGACTAGGCTGACAAGCCCCCAACATGTCCGACGACTATAGGGTCGTCCCCACGACCCCGGGCCAAAGTTGGCAAGCCGCCGAAATGTCCGACGACTATAGGGTCGTCCCCAGGACCTCGGTACTAGATTGGCCCGCCACCGTCAAGTCCGACGACTATAGGGTCGTCCCCTCGACCCCGGGCCAAAGTTGGCAAGCCGCCGAAATGTCCGACGACTATAGGGTCGTACCCACGACCCCGGGACTAGGCTGACAAGCCGCCAACATGTCCGACGACTATAGGGTCGCCCCCACGACCCCGGGCCAAAGTTGGCCAGCCGCCGACATGTCCGACGACTATAGGGTCGTCTCCACGACCCCGAGACTAGATTGGCCCGCCACCGTCATGTCCGACGACAATAGGGTCGTCCCCACGACCCCGGGTCCAGGTTGGCCAGCCGCCGACATTTCCGACGACTATAGAGTCGTCCCCACGACACCGGGCCAATGTTGGCCAGCCGCCGACATGTCCGACGACTATAGGGTCGTCCGCACGACCCCGGGACTAGATTGGCCCGCCACCGTCATGTCCGACGATTATAGTGTCGTCCCCACGACCGCGAGACTAGATTGGCCCGCCACCGTCATGTCCGACGACAATAGGGTCGTCCCCACGACCCCGGGTCCAGGTTGGCCAGCCGCCGACATTTCCGACGACAATAGAGTCGTCCCCACGACCACGGGCCAAAGTTGGCCAGCCGCCGACTTGTCCGACGACTATAGGGTCGTCCCCATGACCCGGGACTAGACTGGCCCGCCACCGTCATGTCCGACGACTATAGGGTCGTCCCCACGACCCCGGGCCAAAGTTGGCAAGCCGCCGACATGTCCGACGACAATCGGATCGTCCCCACGACCACGGGCCAAAGTTGGCCAGCCGCCGACATGTCCGACGACTATAGGGTCGTCCCCACGACCCGGGACTAGACTGGCCAGCCGCCGACATGTCCGACGACAATCGGATCGTCCCCACGACCACGCGCCAAAGTTGGCCAGCCGCCGACATGTCCGACGATTATAGGGTCGTCCCCACGACCCCGGGCCAATGTTGGCCAATCGCCGACATGTCCAACGACTATAGGGTCGTCCCTACGACCCCGGGACTAGATTAGCCCGCCACCGTCATGTCCAACGACTATAGGGTCGTCCCCACGACCCCGGGCCAAAGTTGGCCAGCCGCCGACATGTCCGACGACTATAGGGTCGTCCCCACGACCCCGAGACTAGATTGGCCCGCCACCGTCATGTCCGACGAAAATAGGGTCGTCCCCACGACCCCGGGTCCAGGTTGGCCAGCCGCCGACATTTCCGACGACTATAGAGTCGTCCCCACGACACCGGGCCAAAGTTGGCCAGCCGCCGACATGTCCGACGACTATAGGGTCGTCCCCACGACCCCGGGACAAGGTTGGCCCGCGGCCGACTTGTCCGACGACTATAGGGCCGTACCCACGACCCCGGGACTAGGCTGACAAGCCGCCAACATGTCCGACGACTATAGGGTCGTCCCCACGACCCCGGGCCAAAGTTGGCCAGCCGCCGAAATGTCCGACGACTATAGGGTCGTCCCCACGACCCCGGGACTAGATTGGCCCGCCACCGTCATGTCCGACGACTATAGGGTCGTCCCCACGACCCCGGGCCAAAGTTGGCAAGCCACCGAAATGTCCGACGACTGTAGGGTCGTACCCACGACCCCGGGACTAGGCTGACAAGCCCCCAACATGTCCGACGACTATAGGGTCGTCCCCACGACCCCGGGCCAAAGTTGGCAAGCCGCCGAAATGTCCGACGACTATAGGGTCGTCCCCAGGACCTCGGTACTAGATTGGCCCGCCACCGTCAAGTCCGACGACTATAGGGTCGTCCCCACGACCCCGGGCCAAAGTTGGCAAGCCGCCGAAATGTCCGACGACTATAGGGTCGTACCCACGACCCCGGGACTAGGCTGACAAGCCGCCAACATGTCCGACGACTATAGGGTCGCCCCCACGACCCCGGGCCAAAGTTGGCCAGCCGCCGATATGTCCGACGACTATAGGGTCGTCCCCACGACCCCGAGACTAGATTGGCCCGCCACCGTCATGTCCGACGACAATAGGGTCGTCCCCACGACCCCGGGTCCAGGTTGGCCAGCCGCCGACATTTCCGACGACTATAGAGTCGTCCCCACGACACCGGTCCAAAGTTGGCCAGCCGCCGACATGTCCGACGACTATAGGGTCGTCCCCACGACCCCGGGACTAGAGTGGCCCGCCACCGTCATGTCCGACGACTATATGGTCGTCCCCACGACCACGGGCCAATGTTGGCCAGCCGCTGACTTGTCCGACGACTATAGGGTCGTCCCCAAGACCCCGGGCCAAAGATGTCCAGCCGCCGTCTTGTCCGACGACTATAGGGTCGTCCCCATGACCCGGGACTAGACTGGCCCGCCACCGTCATGTCCGACGACTATAGGGTCGTCCCCACGACCACGGGCCAAAGTTGGCCAGCCGCCGACATATCCGACGACTGTAGGGTCGTCCCCACGACCACGGGTCAATGTTGGCCAGCCGCTGACTTGTCCGACGACTATAGGCTCTTTCCCACGACCACGGGCCAGTGTTGGCCAGCCGCTGACTTGTCCGACGACTATAGGGTCGTCCCCACGACCACGGGCCAAAGTTGGCCAGCCGCCGACATATCCGACGACTATAGGGTCGTCCCCACGACCACGGGCCAAAGTTGGCCAGCCGCCGACATGTCCGACGACTATAGGGTCGTCCCCACGACCCCGGGACTAGATTGGCCCGACACCGTCATGTCCGACGACTATAGGGTCGTACCCACGAGTACGGGCCAAAGTTGGCCAGCCGCCGACATGTCCGACGACTATTGGGTCGTCCCCACGACACCGGGCCAAAGTTGGCCAGCCGGTGACATGTCCAACGACTATAGGGTCGTCCCCACGACCACGGGCCAAAGTTGACCAGCCGCCGACATGTCCGACGACTATTGGATCGTCCCCACGACCCCGGGCCAAAGTTGGCAAGCCGCCGAAATGTCCGACGACTGTAGGGTCGTCCCCACGACCCCCGGACTAGATTGGCCCGCCACCGACAAGTCCGACGACTATAGGGTCGTCCCCACGACCCCGGGACTAGATTGGCCCGCCACCGTCATGTCCAACGACTATCGGATCGTCCCCACGACCACGGGCCAAAGTTGGCCAGCCGCCGACATGTCCGACGACTATTGGGTCGTCCCCACGACACCGGGCCAAAGTAGGCCAGCCGCTGACATGTCCAACGACTATAGGGTCGTCCCCACGACCACGGGCCAAAGTTGACCAGCCGCCGACATGTCCGACGACTATTGGATCGTCCCCACGACACCGGGCCAAAGTTGGCAAGCCGCCGACATGTCCGACGACTATAGGGTCGTCCCCACGACCTCGGGAATAGGTTGGCCACCCGCCGACATGTCCGACGACTATAGGGTCGTCCCCACGACCCCGGGTCTAGGTTGGCCAGCCGCCGACATGTCCAACGACTATCGGATCGTCCCCAAGACCACGGGCCAAAGTTGGCCAGCCGCCGACATGTCCAACGACTATCGGATCGTCCCCAAGACCACGGGCCAAAGTTGGCCAGCCGCCGACATGTCCGACGACTATTGGGTCGTCCCCACGACACCGGGCCAAAGTTGGCCAGCCGCTGACATGTCCAACGACTATAGGGTCGTCCCCACGACCACGGGCCAAAGTTGACCAGCCGCCGACATGTCCGACGACTATTGGATCGTCCCCACGACCCCGGGCCAAAGTTGGCAAGCCGCCGAAATGTCCGACGACTGTAGGGTCGTCCCCACGACCCCCGGACTAGATTGGCCCGCCACCGACAAGTCCGACGACTATAGGGACGTCCCCACGACCCCGGGACTAGATTGGCCCGCCACCGCCTTGTCCGACGACAATAGGGTCGTCCCCACGACCCCGGGCCAAAGTTGGCCAGCCGCCGAAATGTCCGACGACTATAGGGTCGTCCCCACGAACCCGGGACTAGATTGGCCCGCCACCGTCATGTCCGACGACTATAGGGTCGTCTCCACGACCCCGGGCCAAAGTTGGCAAGCCGCCGAAATGTCCGACGACTGTAGGGTCGTACCCACGACCCCGGGACTAGGCTGACAAGCCGCCAACATGTCCGACGACTATAGGGTCGTCCCCACGACCCCGGGCCAAAGTTGGCAAGCCTCCGAAATGTCCGACGACTGTAGGGTCGTCCCCACGACCCCGGGACTAGATTGGCCCGCCACCGTCAAGTCCGACGACTATAGGGTCGTCCCCAGGACCTCGGGACTAGATTGGCCCGCCACCGTCAAGTCCGACGACTATAGGGTCGTCCCCAGGACCTCGGGACTAGATTGGCCCGCCACCGTCAAGTCCGACAACTATAGGGTCGTCCGCACGACCCCGGGACTAGATTGGCCCGCCACCGTCATGTCCGACGATTATAGGGTCGTCCCCACGACCGCGAGTCTAGATTGGCCCGCCACCGTCATGTCCGACGACAATAGGGACGTCCCCACGACCCCGGGTCCAGGTTGGTCAGCCGCCGACATTTCCGACGACTATAGGGTCGTCCCCACGACCCCGGGCCAAAGATGTCCAGCCGCCGTCTTGTCCGACGACTATAGGGTCTTACCCACGACCCCGGGATTAGATTGGCCCGCCACCGTCATGTCCAACGACTATAGGGTCGTCCCCACAACCACGGGCCAAAGTTGGCCAGCCGCCGACATGTCCGACGACTATAGGGTCGTCCCCACGACCCCGGGCCAAAGTTGGCAAGCCGCCGAAATGTCCGACGACTGTAGGGTCGTCCCCACGACCCCGGGCCAAAGTTGGCAAGCCGCCGAAATGTCCGACGACTGTAGGGTCGTCCCCACGACCCCGGGCCAAAGATGTCCAGCCGCCGACATGTCCGACGACTATAGGGTCGTCCCCACGACCCCGGGACTTGATTGGCCCGACACCGTCATGTCCGACGACTATAGGGTCGTCCCACGACCCCGGGCCAAAGTTGGCAAGCCGCCGAAATGTCCGACGACTGTAGGGTCGTCCCCACGACCCCGGGACTAGATTGGCCCGCCACCGTCAAGTCCGACGACTATAGGGTCGTCCCCACGACCTCGGGACTAGGTTGGCCAGCCGCCGACATGTCCGACCACTATTGGGTTGTCCCTACGACCACGGGCCAAAGTTGGCCAGCCGCCGACATGTCCGACGACTATAGGGTCGTCCCCACGACCCCGGGCCAAAGATGTCCAGCCGCCGTCTTGTCCGACGCCTATAGGGTCGTCCCCTCGACCCCGGGACTAGATTAGCCCGCCACCGTCATGTCCGACAACTATAGGGTCGTCCCCTCGACCCCGGGACTAGATTAGCCCGCCACCGTCATGTCCGACAACTATAGGGTCGTCCCCACGACCCCGGGACTAGATTGGTCCGCCACCGTCTTGTCCGACGACTATAGGGTCGTCCCCACGACCCCGGGCCAAAGTTGGCCAGCCGCCGACATGTCCGACGACTATAGGGTCGTCCCCACGACCCCGGGCCAAAGTTGGCCAGCCGCCGACATGTCCGACGACTATAGGGTCGTCCCCACGACCCCGAGACTAGATTGGCCCGCCACCGTCATGTCCGACGACAATAGGGTCGTCCCCACGCCCCCGGGTCCAGGTTGGCCAGCCGCCGACATTTCCGACGACTATAGAGTCGTCCCCACGACACCGGGCCAAAGTTGGCCAGCCGCCGACGTGTCCGACGACTATAGGGTCGTCCGCACGACCCCGGGACTAGATTGGCCCGCCACCGTCGTGCCCGACGATTATAGGGTCGTCCCCACGACCGCGAGACTAGATTGGCCCGCCACCGTCATGTCCGACGACAATAGGGTCGTCCCCACGATCCCGGGTCCAGGTTGGCCAGCCGCCGACATTTCCGACGACTATAGAGTCGTCCCCACGACACCGGGCCAAAGTTGGCCAGCCGCCGACATGTCCGACGACTATAGGGTCGTCCCCACGACCCCGGGACAAGGTTGACCCGCCGCCGACTTGTCCGACGACTATAGGGTCGTACCCACGACCCCGGGACTAGGCTGACAAGCCGCCAACATGTCCGACGAATATAGGGTCGTCCCCACGACCCCGGGCCAAAGATGTCCAGCCGCCGACATTTCCGACGACTATAGAGTCGTCCCCACGACACCGGGCCAAAGTTGGCCAGCCGCCGACATGTCCGACGACTATAGGGTCGTCCCCACGACCCCGGGACAAGGTTGACCCGCCGCCGATTTGTCCGACGACTATAGGGTCGTACCCACGACCCCGGGACTAGGCTGACAAGCCGCCAACATGTCCGACGAATATAGGGTCGTCCCCACGACCCCGGGCCAAAGATGTCCAGCCGCCGTCTTGTCCGACGACTATAGGGTCTTACCCACGACCCCGGGACTAGATTGGCCCGCCACCGTCATGTCCAACGACTATAGGGTCGTCCCCACAACCACGGGCCAAAGTTGGCCAGCCGCCGACATGTCCGACGACTATAGGGTCGTCCCCACGACCCCGGGCCAAAGTTGGCAAGCCGCCGAAATGTCCGACGACTGTAGGGTCGTCCCCACGACCCCGGGCCAAAGATGTCCAGCCGCCGACATGTCCGACGACTATAGGGTCGTCCCCACGACCCCGGGACTTGATTGGCCCGACACCGTCATGTCCGACGACTATACGGTCGTCCCCACGACTACGGGCCAAAGTTGGCCTGCCGCCGACATGTCCGACGACTATAGGGTCGTCCCCACGACCCGGGACTAGACTGGCCCGCCACCGACATGTCCGACGACTATAGGGTCGTCCCCACGACCCGGGACTAGACTGGCCCGCCACCGTCATGTCCGACGACTATAGGGTCGTCCCCACGACCCCCGGACTAGGTTGGCCGGCCGCCGACTTGTCCGACGACTATAGGGTCGTCCCCACGACCCCCCGACTAGGTGGGCTCGCCGCCGCCTTGTCCGACGACTATAGGGTCGTTCCCACGACCCCGGGCCAAAGTTGGCAAGCTGCCGACCTATCCGACGACTATAGGGTCGTCCCCACGACCCCGGGACTAGGTAGGCCCGCCGCCGACTTGTCCGACGACTATAGGGTTGTCCCCACGACCCCGGGACTAGATTGGCCCGCCACCGTTATGTCCGACGACTATAGGGTCGTCCCCACGACCCCGGGACTAGGTTGGCTCGCCACCGTCATTTCCGACGACTATAGGGTCGTCCCCACGACCACGGGCCAAAGTTGGCCAGCCGCCGACTTGTCCTCCGACTATAGGGTCGTCCCCATGACCCGGGACTAGACTGGCCCGCCACCGTCATGTCCGACGACTATAAGGTCGTCCCCACGACCCCCCGACTAGGTGGGCTCGCCGCCGCCTTGTCCGACGACTATAGGGTCGTTCCCACGACCCCGGGCCAAAGTTGGCAAGCTGCCGACCTATCCGACGACTATAGGGTCGTCCCCACGACCCCGGGACTAGGTAGGCCCGCCGCCGACATGTCCGACGACTATAGGGTCGTCCCCACGACCCCGGGACTAGATTGGCCCGACACCGTCATGTCCGACGACTATAGGGTCGTACCCACGAGTACGGGCCAAAGTTGGCCAGCCGGCGACATGTCCGACGACTATAGGGTCGTCCCTACGACCCCGGGACTAGGTTGGCCCGCCGCAGACTTCGCCGACGACTATAGGGTCGTCCCCACGACGCCCGGACTAGGTTGGCTCGCCGCCGACTTGTCCGACGAGTATAGGGTCCTCCCCACGACCCCGGGACTAGGTTGCCCCGCCGCCGACTTGTCCGACGACCATAGGGTCGTCCCCACGACCCCGGGAGTAGGTTGGCTCGCCACCGTCATGTCTGACGACTATAGGGTCGTCCCCACGACCACGGGCCAAAGTTGGCCAGCCGCCGACTTGTCCGACGACTATAGGGTCGTCCCCACGACCCCGGGCCAAAGTTGGAAAGCCGCCGAAATGTCCGACGACTGTAGGGTCGTCCCCACGACCCCGGGCCAAAGATGTCCAGCCGTCGTCTTGTCCGACGACTATAGGGTCGTCCCCACGACCCCGGGACTAGATTGGCCCGCCACCGTCATGTCCAACGACTATAGGGTCGTCCCCACAACCACGGGCCAAAGTTGGCCAGCCGCCGACAGGTCCGACGATTATTGGATCGTCCCCACGACCATGGGCCAAAGTTGGCCAGCCGCCGACATGTCCGACGACTATAGGGTCGTCCCCACGACCCCGGGCCAAAGTTGGCCAGCCGCCGACATGTCCGACGACTATAGGGTCGTCCCCACAACCCGGGACTAGACTGGCCCGCCACCGTCATGTCCGACGACTATAGGGTCGTCCCCACGACCCCGGGCCAAAGTTGGCAAGCCGCCGAAATGTCCGACGACTGTAGGGTCGTACCCACGACCCCGGGACTAGATTGGCCCGCCACCGTCATGTCCAACGACTATAGGGTCGTCCCCACTACCACGGGCCAAAGTTGGCCAGCCGCCGACATGTCCGTCGACTATTGGATCGTCCCCACGACCACGGGCCAAAGTTGGCCAGCCGCCGACATGTCCGACGACTATAGGGTCGTCCCCACGACCCCGGGACTAGGTTGGCCCGCCGCAGACTTCTCCGACGACTATAGGGTCGTCCCCACGACCCCCGGACTAGGTTGGCTCGCCGCCGACTTGTCCGACGAGTATAGGGTCCTCCCCACGACCACGGGCCAAAGTTGTCCAGCCGCCGACATGTCCGACGACTATAGGGTCGTCCCTACGACCCCGGGACTAGGTTGGCCCGCCGCAGACTTCGCCGACGACTATAGGGTCGTCCCCACGACGCCCGGACTAGGTTGGCTCGCCGCCGACTTGTCCGACGAGTATAGGGTCCTCCCCACGACCCCGGGACTAGGTTGCCCCGCCGCCGACTTGTCCGACGACCATAGGGTCATCCCCACGACCCCGGGCCAAAGATGTCCAGCCGTCGTCTTGTCCGACGACTATAGGGTCGTCCCCACGACCCCGGGACTAGATTGACCCGCCACCGTCATGTCCAACGACTATAGGGTCGTCCCCACAACCACGGGCCAAAGTTGGCCAGCCGCCGACATGTCCGACGATTACTGGATCGTCCCCACGACCACGGGCCAAAGTTGGCCAGCCGCCGACATGTCCGACGACTATAGGGTCGTCCCCACAACCCGGGACTAGACTGGCCCGCCACCGTCATGTCTGACGACTATAGGGTCGTCCCCACGAACCCGGGCCAAAGTTGGCAAGCCGCCGAAATCTCCGACGACTGTAGGGTCGTGCCCACGACCCCGGGACTAGATTGGCCCGCCACCGTCATGTCCAACGACTATAGGGTCGTCCCCACAACCACGGGCCAAAGTTGGCCAGCCGCCGACATGTCCGTCGACTATTGGATCGTCCCCACGACCACGGGCCAAAGTTGGCCAGCCGCCGACATGTCCGACGACTATAGGGTCGTCCCCACGACCCCGGGACTAGATTGGTCCGCCACCGTCATGTCCAACGACTATAGGGTCGTCCCCACAACCACGGGCCAAAGTTGGCCAGCCGCCGACATTTCCGACGACTATAGAGTCGTCCCCACGACACCGGGCCAAAGTTGGCAAGCCGCCGAAATGTCCGACGGCTGTAGGGTCGTCCCCACGACCCCGGGCCAAAGATGTCCAGCCGCCGTCTTGTCCGACGACTATAGGGTCTTACCCACGACCCCGGGACTAGATTGGCCCGCCACCGTCATGTCCAACGACTATAGGGTCGTCCCCACAACCACGGGCCAAAGTTGGCCAGCCGCCGACATTTCCGACGACTATAGAGTCGTCCCCACGACACCGGGCCAAAGTTGGCAAGCCGCCGAAATGTCCGACGACTGTAGAGTCGTCCCCACGACCCCGGGACTAGGTTGGCCCGCCACCGTCAAGTCCGACGACTATAGGGTCGTCCCCACGACCTCGGGACTAGATTGGCCCGCTACCGTCAAGTCCGACGACTATAGGGTCGTCCCACGACCCCGGGCCAAAGTTGGCAAGCCGCCGAAATTTCCGACGACTGTAGGGTCGTCCCCACGACCCCGGGACTAGATTGGCCCGCCACCGTCAAGTCCGACGACTATAGGGTCGTCCCCACGACCTCGGGACTAGGTTGGCCAGCCGCCGACATGTCCGACCACTATTGGGTTGTCCCCACGACCACGGGCCAAAGTTGGCCAGCCGCCGACATGTCCGACGACTATAGGGTCGTCCCCACGACCCCGGGCCAAAGATGTCCAGCCGCCGTCTTGTCCGACGCCTATAGGGTCGTCCCCTCGATCCCGGGACTAGATTAGCCCGCCACCGTCATGTCCGACAACTATAGGGTCGTCCCCACGACCCCGGGACTAGATTGGTCCGCCACCGTCTTGTCCGACGACTATAGGGTCGTCCCCACGACCCCGGGCCAAAGTTGGCCAGCCGCCGACATGTCCGACGACTATAGGGTCGTCCCCACGACCCCGGGCCAAAGTTGGCCAGCCGCCGACATGTCCGACGACTATAGGGTCGTCCCCACGACCCCGAGACTAGATTGGCCCGCCACCGTCATGTCCGACGACAATAGGGTCGTCCCCACGCCCCCGGGTCCAGGTTGGCCAGCCGCCGACATTTCCGACGACTATAGAGTCGTCCCCACGACACCGGGCCAAAGTTGGCCAGCCGCCGACATGTCCGACGACTATAGGGTCGTCCCCGCGACCCCGGGACAAGGTTGACCCGCCGCCGACTTGTCCGACGACTATAGGGTCGTACCCACGACCCCGGGACTAGGCTGACAAGCCGCCAACATGTCCGACGAATATAGGGTCGTCCCCACGACCCCGGGCCAAAGATGTCCAGCCGCCGTCTTGTCCGACGACTATAGGGTCTTACCCACGACCCCGGGACTAGATTGGCCCGCCACCGTCATGTCCAACGACTATAGGGTCGTCCCCACAACCACGGGCCAAAGTTGGCCAGCCGCCGACATGTCCGACGACTATAGGGTCGTCCCCACGACCCCGGGCCAAAGTTGGCAAGCCGCCGAAATGTCCGACGACTGTAGGGTCGTCCCCACGACCCCGGGCCAAAGATGTCCAGCCGCCGACATGTCCGACGACTATAGGGTCGTCCCCACGACCCCGGGACTTGATTGGCCCGACACCGTCATGTCCGACGACTATACGGTCGTCCCCACGACTACGGGCCAAAGTTGGCCTGCCGCCGACATGTCCGACGACTATAGGGTCGTCCCCACGACCCGGGACTAGACTGGCCCGCCACCGACATGTCCGACGACTATAGGGTCGTCCCCACGACCCGGGACTAGACTGGCCCGCCACCGTCATGTCCGACGACTATAGGGTCGTCCACACGACCCCCGGACTAGGTTGGCCGGCCGCCGACTTGTCCGACGACTATAGGGTCGTCCCCACGACCCCCCGACTAGGTGGGCTCGCCGCCGCCTTGTCCGACGACTATAGGGTCGTTCCCACGACCCCGGGCCAAAGTTGGCAAGCTGCCGACCTATCCGGCGACTATAGGGTCGTCCCCACGACCCCGGGACTAGGTAGGTCCGCCGCCGACTTGCCCGACGACTATAGGGTTGTCCCCACGACCCCGGGACTAGATTGGCCCGCCACCGTTATGTCCGACGACTATAGGGTCGTCCCCACGACCCCGGGACTAGGTTGGCTCGCCACCGTCATTTCCGACGACTATAGGGTCGTCCCCACGACCACGGGCCAAAGTTGGCCAGCCGCCAACTTGTCCTCCGACTATAGGGTCGTCCCCATGACCCGGGACTAGACTGGCCCGCCACCGTCATGTCCGACGACTATAGGGTCGTCCCCACGACCCCCCGACTAGGTGGGCTCGCCGCCGCCTTGTCCGACGACTATAGGGTCGTTCCCACGACCCCGGGCCAAAGTTGGCAAGCTGCCGACCTATCCGACGACTATAGGGTCGTCCCCACGACCCCGGGCAAATTTGGCAAGCCGCCGAAATGTCCGACGACTATAGGGTCGTCCCCACGACCGCGAGCCAAGGATGTCCAGCCGCCGTCTTGTCCGACGACTATCGGGTCGTCCCCACGACCCCGGGACTAGATTGGCCCGCCACCGTCATGTCCGACGACTATAGGGTCGTCCCCACGACCCCGGGACAAGGTTGGCCCGCCGCCGACTTGTCCGACGACTATAGGGTCGTACCCACGACCCCGGGACTAGGCCGACAAGCCGCCAACATGTCCGACGACTATAGAGTAGTCCCCACGACCCCGGGCCAATGTTGGCCAATCGCCAACATGTCCGACGACTATAGGGTCGTCCCCACGACACCGGGCCAAAGTTAGCCAGCCGCCGACATGTCCGACGACTATTGGATCGTCCCCACGACCACGGGCCAAAGTTGGCCAGCCGCCGACATGCCCGACGACTATAGGGTCGTCCCCACGACCCCGGGACTAGATTGGTCCGCCACCGTCATGTCTGACGACTATAGGGTCGTCCCCACGACCCCGGGCCAAAGTTGGCAAGCCGCCGAAATGTCCGACGACTGTAGGGTCGTCCCCACGACCCCGGGACTAGATTGGCCCGCCACCGTCAAGTCCGACGACCTCGGGACTAGGTTGGCCAGCCGCCGACATGTCCGACGACTATAGGGTGGTCCCCACGACCTCGGGCCAATTTTGGCCAGCCGCCGACATGTCCGACGACTATAGGGTCGGCCCCACGACCCCGGGCCAAAGTTGGCAAGCCGCCGAAATGTCCGACGACTGTAGGTTCGTACCCACGACCCCGGGACTGGATTGGCCCGCCACCGTCATGTCCAACGACTATAGGGTCGTTCCCACATCCACGGGCCAAAGTTGGCATGCCGCCGAAATGTCCGACGATTATAGGGTCGTCCCCACGACCCCGGGCCAAAGTTGGCAAGCCGCCGAAATGTCCGACGACTGTAGGGTCGTCCCCACGACCCCCGGACTAGATTGGCCCGCCACCGTCATGTCCAACGACTATCGGATCGTCCCCACGACCACGGGCCAAAGTTGGCCAGCCGCCGACGTGTCCGACGACTATTGGGTCGTCCCCACGACACCGGGCCAAAGTTGGCCAGCCGCTGACATGTCCAACGACTATAGGGTCGTCCCCACGACCACGGGCCAAAGTTGACCAGCCGCCGACATGTCCGACGACTATTGGATCGTCCCCACGACCCCGGGCCAAAGTTAGCAAGCCGCCGAAATGTCCGACGACTGTAGGGTCGTCCCCACGACCCCCGGACTAGATTGGCCCGCCACCGACAAGTCCGACGACTATAGGGTCGTCCCCACGACCCCGGGACTAGATTGGTCCGCCACCGTCATGTCCGACGACTATAGGGTCGTCCCCACGACCCCGGGCCAAAGTTGGCAAGCCGCCGAAATGTCCGACGACTGTAGGGTCGTCCCCACGACCCCGGGACTAGATTGGCCCGCCACCGTCAAGTCCGACGACCTCGGGACTAGGTTGGCCAGCCGCCGACATGTCCGACGACTATAGGGTCGTCCCCACGACCTCGGGCCAATTTTGGCCAGCCGCCGACATGTCCGACGACTATGGGGTCGTCCCCACGACCCCGGGCCAAAGTTGGCAAGCCGCCGAAATGTCCGACGACTGTAGGTTCGTACCCACGACCCCGGGACTGGATTGGCCCGCCACCGTCATGTCCAACGACTATAGGGTCGTTCCCAGATCCACGGGCCAAAGTTGGCATGCCGCCGAAATGTCCGACGATTATAGGGTCGTCCCCACGACCCCGGGCCAAAGTTGGCAAGCCGCCGAAATGTCCGACGACTGTAGGGTCGTCCCCACGACCCCCGGACTAGATTGGCCCGCCACCGTCATGTCCAACGACTATCGGATCGTCCCCACGACCACGGGCCAAAGTTGGCCAGCCGCCGACGTGTCCGACGACTATTGGGTCGTCCCCACGACACCGGGCCAAAGTTGGCCAGCCGCTGACATGTCCAACGACTATAGGGTCGTCCCCACGACCACGGGCCAAAGTTGACCAGCCGCCGACATGTCCGACGACTATTGGATCGTCCCCACGACCCCGGGCCAAAGTTAGCAAGCCGCCGAAATGTCCGACGACTGTAGGGTCGTCCCCACGACCCCCGGACTAGATTGGCCCGCCACCGACAAGTCCGACGACTATAGGGTCGTCCCCACGACCCCGGGACTAGATTGGCCCGCCACCGTCATGTCCAACGACTATCGGATCGTCCCCACGACCACGGGCCAAAGTTGGCCAGCCGCCGACATGTCCGACGACTATTGGGTCGTCCCCACGACACCGGGCCAAAGTTGGCCAGCCGCTGACGTGTCCGACGACTATTGGGTTGTCCCCACGACACCGGGCCAAAGTTGGCCAGCCGCTGACATGTCCAACGACTATAGGGTCGTCCCCACGACCACGGGCCAAAGTTGACCAGCCGCCGACATGTCCGACGACTATTGGATCGTCCCCACGACCCCGGGCCAAAGTTAGCAAGCCGCCGAAATGTCCGACGACTGTAGGGTCGTCCCCACGACCCCCGGACTAGATTGGCCCGCCACCGACAAGTCCGACGACTATAGGGTCGTCCCCACGACCCCGGGACTAGATTGGCCCGCCACCGTCATGTCCAACGATTATCGGATCGTCCCCACGACCACGGGCCAAAGTTGGCCAGCCGCCGACATGTCCGACGACTATTGGGTCGTCCCCACGACACCGGGCCAAAGTTGGCCAGCCGCTGACATGTCCAACGACTATAGGGTCGTCCCCACGACCACGGGCCAAAGTTGACCAGCCGCCGACATGTCCGACGACTATTGGATCGTCCCCACGACCCCGGGCCAAAGTTGGCAAGCCGCCGACATGTCCGACGACTATAGGGTCGTCCCCACGACCCCGGGACTAGGTTGGCCAGCCGCCGACATGTCCGACGACTACAGGGTCGACCCGACGACCCCGGGCCAATGTTGGCCAATCGCCAACATGTCCGACGACTATAGGATCGTCCCTACGACCCCGGGACTAGATTGGCCCGCCACCGTCAAGTCCAACGATTATAGGGTCGTCCCCACGACCCCGGGACTAGATTGGCCCGCCGCTGACATGTCCAACGACTATAGGGTCGTCCCCACGACCACGGGCCAAAGTTGACCAGCCGCCGACATGTCCGACGACTATAGGGTCGTCCCCACGACCCCGGGCCAAAGTTGGCAAGACGCCGAAATGTCCGACGACTGTAGGGTCGTCCCCACGACCCCGGGACTAGATTGGCCCGCCACCGT
The DNA here is from genome assembly GCA_963932275.1 of Andrena praecox. Classification (NCBI taxonomy): domain Eukaryota; kingdom Metazoa; phylum Arthropoda; class Insecta; order Hymenoptera; family Andrenidae; genus Andrena; species Andrena praecox. Next base: position 54,824 of record CAWVQO010000346.1, on the reverse strand, counting down.
CAAGTCCGACGACTATAGGGTCGTCCCCACGACCTCGGGACTAGGTTGGCCTGCCCGCGACATGTCCGACGACTATAATGTCGTCCCCACGACCCCGGGCCAATGTTGGCCAATCGCCGACATGTCCGACGACTATAGGGTCGTCCCTACGACCCCGGGCCAAAGCTGGCCAGCCGCCGACATGTCCGACGACTATTGGATCGTCCCCACGACCACGGGCCAAAGTTCGCCAGCCGCCGACATGTCCGAAGACTATAGGGTCGTCCCCACGACCCCGGGACTAGATTGGCCAGCCGCCGACATGTCCGACGACTATAGAGTCGTCCCCACGACACCGGGTCAAAGTTGGCCAGCCGCTGATATTTCCAACGACTATTGGGCCGTCCCCACGACCACGGGCCAATGTTGGCTAGCCGCCGACATGTCCGACGACTATAGGGTCGTCCCCACGACCACGGGCCAAAGCTGGCCAGCCGCCGACATGTCCGACGACTATTGGATCGTCCCCACGACCCCGGGCGAAAGTTGGCAGGCCGCCGACATGTCCGACGACTATAGGGTCGTCCCCACGACCCCGGGTCAAAGTTGGCCAGCCGCCGACATGTCCGACGACTATAGGGTCGTCCCCACGACCTCGGGACTAGATTGGCCAGCCGCCGACATGTCCGACGACTATAGAGTCGCCCCCACGACACCGGGTCAAAGTTGGCCAGCCGCTGACATTTCCAACGACTATTGAGTCGTCCCCACGACCACGGGCCAATGTTGGCTAGCCGCCGACATGTCCGACGACTATAGGGTCGTCCCCACGACCACGGGCCAAAGCTGGCCAGCCGCCGACATGTCCGACGACTATTGGACCGTCCCCACGACCTCGGGCCAATTTTGGCCAGCCGCCGACATGTCCGACGACTATAGGGTCGTCCCCACGACCCCGGGCCAAAGTTGGCAAGCCGCCGAAATGTCCGACGACTGTAGGTTCGTACCCACGACCCCGGGACTGGATTGGCCCGCCACCGTCATGTCCAACGACTATAGGGTCGTTCCCACATCCACGGGCCAAAGTTGGCATGCCGCCGAAATGTCCGACGATTATAGGGTCGTCCCCACGACCCCGGGCCAAAGTTGGCAAGCCGCCGAAATGTCCGACGACTGTAGGGTCGTCCCCACGACCCCCGGACTAGATTGGCCCGCCACCGTCATGTCCAACGACTATCGGATCGTCCCCACGACCACGGGCCAAAGTTGGCCAGCCGCCGACGTGTCCGACGACTATTGGGTCGTCCCCACGACACCGGGCCAAAGTTGGCCAGCCGCTGACATGTCCAACGACTATAGGGTCGTCCCCACGACCACGGGCCAAAGTTGACCAGCCGCCGACATGTCCGACGACTATTGGATCGTCCCCACGACCCCGGGCGAAAGTTGGCAGGCCGCCGACATGTCCGACGACTATAGGGTCGTCCCCACGACCCCGGGTCAAAGTTGGCCAGCCGCCGACATGTCCGACGACTATAGGGTCGTCCCCACGACCTCGGGACTAGATTGGCCAGCCGCCGACATGTCCGACGACTATAGAGTCGCCCCCACGACACCGGGCCAAAGTTGGCAAGCCGCCGACATGTCCGACGACTATAGGGTCGTCCCCACGACCTCGGGACTAGGTTGGCCACCCGCCGACATGTCCGACGACTATAGGGTCGTCCCCACGACCCCGGGACTAGATTGGTCCGCCACCGTCATGTCCGACGACTATAGGGTCGTCCCCACGACCCCGGGCCAAAGTTGGCAAGACACCGAAATGTCCGACGACTGTAGGGTCGTCCCCACGACCCCGGGACTAGATTGGCCCGCCACCGTCAAGTCCGACGACTATAGGGTCGTCCCCACGACCTCGGGACTAGATTGGTCCGCCACCGACAAGTGCGAAGACTATAGGGTCGTCCCCACGACCCCGGGACTAGATTGGCCAGCCGCCGACATGTCCGACGACTATAGAGTCGTCCCCACGACACCGGGTCAAAGTTGGCCAGCCGCTGACATTTCCAACGACTATTGGGTCGTCCCCACGACGACGGGCCAATGTTGGCTAGCCGCCGACATGTCCGACGACTGTAGGGTCGTCCCCACGACCACGGGCCATAGTTGGCCAGCCGCCGACATGTCCGACGACAATCGGACCGTCCCCACGACCACGCGCCAAAGTTGGCTAACCGCCGACATGTCCGACGACTATAGGGTCGTCCCCACGACCACGGGCCAAAGCTGGCCAGCCGCCGACATGTCCGACGACTATTGGATCGTCCCCACGACCACGGGCCAAAGTTGGCCAGCCGCCGACATGTACGACGACTATAGGGTCGTCCCCACGACCCCGGGACTAGATTGGTCCGCCACCGACAAGTGCGAAGACTATAGGGTCGTCCCCACGACCCCGGGACTAGATTGGCCAGCCACCGACATGTCCGACGACTATAGAGTCGTCCCCACGACACCGGGTCAAAGTTGGCCAGCCGCTGACATTTCCAACGACTATTGGGTCGTCCCCACGACCACGGGCCAATGTTGGCTAGCCGCCGACATGTCCGACGACTATAGGGTCGTCCCCACGACCACGGGCCAAAGTTGGCCAGCCGCCGACATGTCCGACGACAATCGTATCGTCCCCACGACCACGCGCCAAAGTTGGCCAGCCGCCGACATGTCCGACGACTTTTGGATCGTCCCCACGACCACGGGCCAAAGTTGGCCAGCCGCCGACATGTCCGACGACTATTGGATCGTCCCCACGACCACGGGCCAAAGTTGACCAGCCGCCGACATGTCCGACGACTATAGGGTCGTCCCCACGACCCCGGGACTAGATTGTTCCGCCACCGTCATGTCCGACGACTATAGGGTCGTCCCCACGACCCCGGGCCAAAGTTGGCAAGCCGCCGAAATGTCCGACGACTATAGGGTCGTCCCCACGACCCCGGGCCAAAGTTGGCAAGACGCCGAAATGTCCGACGACTGTAGGGTCGTCCCCACGACCCCGGGAATAGATTGGCCGGCCACCGTCAAGTCCGACGACTATAGGGTCGTCCCCACGACCTCGGGACTAGATTGGCCCGCCAACGTCAAGTCCGACGACTATAGGGTCGTCCCCTCGACCCCGGGTCTAGGTTGGCCAGCCGCCGACTTGTCCGACGACTATAGGGTCGTACCCACGACCCCGAGACTAGGCTGACAAGCCGCCAACATGTCCGACGACTATAGGGTCGTCCCCACGACCCCGGGCCAAAGATGTCCAGCCGCCGTCTCGTCCGACGATTATAGGGTCGTCCCCACGACCCCGGGACTAGATTGGCCCGCCACCGTCATGTCCAACGACTATAGGGTCGTCCCCACGACCTCGGGACTAGGTTGGCCAGCCGCCGACATGTCCGACGACTATAATGTCGTCCCCACGACCCCGGGCCAATGTTGGCCACCCGCCGACATGTCCGACGACTATAGGGTCGTCCCCACGACCCCGGGTCTAGGTTGGAGAGCCGCCGACATGTCCGACGACTATAGAGTCGTCCCCACGACACCGGGCCAAAGTTAGCCAGCCGCCGACATGTCCGACGACTATTGGGTCGTCCCCACGACACCGGGCCAAAGTTGGCAAGCCGCCGACATGTGCGAAGACTATAGGGTCGTCCCCACGACCCCGGGACTAGATTGGCCAGCCGCCGACATGTCCGACGACTATAGAGTCGTCCCCACGACACCGGGTCAAAGTTGGCCAGCCGCTGACATTTCCAACGACTATTGGGTCGTCCCCACGACCACGGGCCAATGTTGGCTAGCCGCCGACATGTCCGACGACTATAGGGTCGTCCCCACGACCACGGGCCAAAGCTGGCCAGCCGCCGACATGTCCGACGACTATTGGATCGTCCCCACGACCACGGGCCAAAGTTGGCCAGCCGCCGACATGTCCGACGACTATAGGGTCGTCCCCACGACCCCGGGACTAGATTGGTCCGCCACCGTCATGTCCGACGACTATAGGGTCGTCCCCACGACCCCGGGCCAAAGTTGGCAAGCCGCCGAAATGTCCGACGACTGTAGGGTCGTCCCCACGACCCCGGGACTAGATTGGCCCGCCACCGTCCAGTCCGACGACCTCGGGACTAGGTTGGTCAGCCGCCGACATGTCCGACGACTATAGAGTCGTCCCCACGACACCGGGCCAAAGTTGGCCAGCCGCCGACATGTCCGACGACTATAGGGTCGTCCCCACGACCCCGGGCCAAAGTTGGCAAGCCGCCGAAATGTCCGACGACTGTAGGGTCGTCCCCACGACCCCGGGAATAGATTGGCCGGCCACCGTCAAGTCCGACGACTATAGGGTGGTCCCCACGACCTCGGGACTAGATTGGTCCGCCAACGTCAAGTCCGACGACTATAGGGTCGTCCCCACGACCCCGGGGCTAGGTTGGCCAGCCCCCGACATGTCCGACGACTATAGGGTCGTCCCCACGACCCTGGGTCTAGGTTGGCCAGCCGCCGACATGTCCGGCGACTAAACAGTCGTCCCCACGACCACGGGCCAAAGTTGGCCAGCCACCGTCATGTCCGACGACAATAGGGTCGTCCCCACGACCCCGGGTCTAGGTTGGCCCGCCACCGTCATGTCCAACGACTATCGGATCGTCCCCACGACCCCGGGCCAATATTGGCCAATCGCCGACATGTCCGACGACTATAGGGTCGTATCTACGACCCCGGGTCTAGGTTGGCCAGCCGCCGACATGTCCGACGACTAAACAGTCGTCCCCACGACCACGGGCCAAAGTTGGCCAGCCACCGTCATGTCCGACGACTATCGGATCGACCCCACGACCCCGGGCCAATATTGGCCCACCACCGTCATGTTGGACGTCTATAGGGTCGTCCCCACGACCACGGGCCTACGATGTCCTTCCGCCAACATGTCCGACGACTATAGTATCGTCCCCACGACCACGGGCCAAAGTTGGCCAGCCGGCGACATGTCCGACGACTATTGGGTCGTCCCACGACCCCGGTACTAGATTGGCCCGCCACCGTCATGTCCGACGACAATAGGGTCGTCCCCACGACCCCGGGTCTAGGTTGGCCAGCCGCCGACATGTCCGACGACTAAACAGTCGTCCCCACGACCACGGGCCAAAGTTGGCCAGCCACCGTCATGTCCGACGACTATCGGATCGACCCCACGACCCCGGGCCAATATTGGCCCACCACCGTCATGTTGGACGTCTATAGGGTCGTCCCCACGACCACGGGCCTACGATGTCCTTCCGCCAACATGTCCGACGACTATAGGGTCGTCCCCACGACCACGGGCCTAAGTTGTCCAGCCGCCGACATGTCCGACGACTATAGGGTCGTCCCCACGACCCCGGGACTAGATTGGCCCGCCACCGTCATGTCCAACGACTATCGGATCGTCCCCACGACCCCGGGCCAATATTGGCCAATCGCCGACATGTCCGACGACTATAGGGTCGTATCTACGACCCCGGGACTAGATTGCCCCGCCACCGTCATGTCCGACGACAATAGGGTCGTCCCCACGACCCTGGGTCTAGATTGGCCAGCCGCCGACATGTCCGACGACTAAACAGTCGTCCCCACGACCACGGGCCAAAGTTGGCCAGCCGCCGACATGTCCGACGGCTATAGGGTCGTCACCACGACCCCGGAACTAGATTGGCCCGCCACCGTCATGTCCGACGACTGTCGGATCGACCCCACGACCACGGGCCAAAGTTGGCCAATCGCCGACATGTCCGACGACTATAGGGTCGTCCCTATGACCCCGGGACGAGATTGGCCCGCCACCGTCATGTCCGACGACAATAGGGTCGTCCCCACGACACCGGGCCAAAGTTGGCCAATCGCCGACATGTCCGACGACTATAGGGTCGTCCCCACGACCCCGGTACAAGGTTGGCCCGCCGCCGACTTGCCCGGCGACTATAGGGTCGTCCCCACGACCCCGGGACTAGATTGGCCCGCCACCGTCATGTCCGACGACTATAGGGTCGTCCCCACGACCCCGGGTCTAGGTTGGCTAGCCGCCGACATGTCCGACGACTAAACAGTCGTCCCCACGACCACGGGCCAAAGTTGGCCAGCCGCCGTCATGTCCGACGACTATCGGATCGACCCAACGACCACGGACCAAAGTTGGCCAATCGCCGACATGTCCGACGACTATAGGGTCGTCCCTATGACCCCGGTGCTAGTTTGGCCCGCCACCGTCATGTCCGACGACTATAGGGTCGTCCCCACGACCCCGGGTCTAGGTTGGCCAGCCGCCGACATGTCCGACGACTAAACAGTCGTCCCCACGACCACGGGCCAAAGTTGGCCAGCCGCCGTGTTTGCGATTCGAGCAATAGTTCCCATGACCACCGCTCTCATCTCACCGCAGCACCTCACGGGCAGCGGAACACGACGGCAGATCGACGATCGATGGCCGAATCAGATCTGGCCGTCGGCGCGCTCATCCAATCGGACCAGCCGGCCGCGCGCTCACCCAATCAAAGCTCACTTCCGCTTGGCGCGTCTTCCAGAAGCTTCTGGAAGACACCAAGGCGGAAGCTAGCTTCGGGCCATTGTTCACTCTCGTTCGTAGCGTTCACCGAATCACACGTATCAAGCACGCGATTATTGTTCTGTTCAAACGCGCAATCTCTCATTCTCTCAAAGCTCACCGCTCATGTAAAGCGTTCTTGGCTCACCACGCGTGTTAATCCGCTCAACAACCTAGTTTTGAATAAACGACGTGGCTAACGCTGAACTGCTGGGCTTTGAATTCACTTCGCCACCCTAACCTAAAATTCCGGCACGCGAAAAACATCTACTCGCGAACATTTGGTCCTTCGAGCCGGATACGAAGTGCATCAAAGTGCAGTGAAAGTGCGCAAGCTCACCCGCTCACCACTCATCGCTCAGAGATGGAGAATAAAGCTGCCACCTCATCGGCGACGTCGAGGCCAACGACGCCCACGATGTCGGTGCTCACGCTCACCATCCCCGACGAGGCAACGGGGACTTCAGAAACGGCCGCTGCGGGTCGAACGAGGGCCACATCACCTTCACTCATTCCGGCAGAGCTCCTCATGAAGGCGAGAACTCAGGTGGGTCGTTTCAATTCTCTCAACGACTTTCAAACTGAAATCCCCACACTCGCTCACACTACATCTCTCGACGAGGTACGCGTGCTCAGTTCTCACGTGGAAGATCTGCATCAGGCCTTTATAAGGGAGCACGCATATTTTGAAATCACCTGGCCAGTGAAGTGCCTCGATCACGAATATTTCACCTCAGAGCTCGTCACTAAGGAGAGGCAGCTCCATCTAAAGACGAAGCTCAGGCTCAACCGTCTTCGTGAAGACGTGGAGGCCATTGCTCAAGCAAGGGTCGCCGTCTCACCCGCTCAACCATCTTCTCGAGCGTCGAAGCTGCCCGAGATTGCGCTGCCGACCTTCTCAGGCAGCTACGTGGACTGGCCAGCATTCAGCGAGCTGTTCACATCACTCATCATCAGGGACACGCAGCTTATGGAAATCGACAGGTTGCACTACCTACGCTCTAGTGTGACTGGCGAGCCAGCAAGGCACGTGAATGCCTACCCGCTCACTGGCGACTCATTTCAAGCTTGCTGGGAGTACTTGACTAAGCGCTTCTCAAACAAGCGCGTGCTCATCCAGGAGCAGCTGAACAAGTTGTTCAGTTTGCCAGCGATCCAGACTCGCAGCTCAACCGCTCTGGACAACCTGCGCTCGTCCATCACCGAGGTGATTAAGACTCTCAAGGCGTTGGGTGCGGCAGACGACATGCTCAACTGTGTTCTAGTACACCTCGCTACCAACTGCTTAGACAAGCACACACGAGAGGCGTGGGAGACCTCGGTGGGCTCAGCCAACACATATCCGAGGTACGAGCAGTTGGAATCGTTCATCGACAACAAAATCGTCGCGTTAGAGCAATTGGAGGGCGCCGCTCAAAAGCAAGCTCAACAGAAGAAGGCTCAACCTCCCTCTGCCGCACCCAGTCGCCCATCTCATCGCTCAGCTACCTCTCACGCAGCGACACACACGCAGACCAGCTCAAAGTTCTACCTCTCAGGGAACAATTACCCGTGCGATTGCTGCCAGGGACCGCATTTCGTGGTGATGTGTCCGGAGTTCCGCGAAATGTCGGTGGAAGCGAGGCGCAAGTTCATCACCAGGTACGAGCTGTGTCGTAACTGTTGTGGACGACACAACACAGAAGTGTGCAAATCGCCCCTCAAGTGCAAGACGTGTGGGGCTCGGCATCACACGATGCTGCACTTGAAGGGGACCCCAACTCAACCATCTCAAACCTCCGCACCAGTTCAATCCTCATCTCAAGCTCAATGAGAAATTGGTGCAGTCGTCGCACCCCGCTCAAGCTCAACATATCAGTCTCAAAGCTCACGCTCAAAAGGTTTTCCACGTTACCCGCTAGCTGTTCGCACATCATTCTCAACCATGTCACTCCTGGCCACGGCCAACGCTCAGCTCATCACTCCAGTATCATTCTCTCCAGTTCGGCTTCTCATCGACTCAGGCTCCGAGCTCACCTTTGTTAAGGAGGAGGTCATCAGCCAACTCAACATTCCACGTGTGCAATCATCCATTTCAATCACTGGCCTTGGAGGCGCCAGCTCTCTCCAAACTAGAGGAATCGCACTGCTCACACTGCGCTCGAATTACGATTCGACAACGATACATGTTCAAGCTCATGTACTCAAGGCATTAACCTCCAATTTGCCATCCGTTGAAGCGCCTCGTCAGGAGTGGCCACATCTCGACGGCCTCAAGCTAGCTGATCCCGACTTTCTCACGCCACGGCCTATTGACATGGTTATCGGCGCAGACACATACGGACAGATTATCAAACCTAACCTCATCAAGGCAGACCCGTCAATGCCAATTGCCCAATTTTCAATGTTTGGGTGGCTCATTCTTGGACCAATCACCATTCACAATTCACAGATTGCAACATCCCATCACTCTGCTGTGGTACAGCATAGCAACAATGATCTCCAAGAAATGCTGACGAGGTTTTGGATTCAAGAAGAGCTTCCCGGTGATACCCCTACTCAGCTCACGCATGAGGAAGAGGAGTGCGAGGAGCACTTTCGAGCGACTCACTCGCGTGACTCAACAGGTAGATACATCGTCCGCATCCCGCTCAAGTTGTCTCCAAAGCTCCTGGGCAATTCATACAACACTGCTCACGCATGCTTGATGCGTACACGCAACAGACTCAAGAAGGATGCTGGACTTCGTGAACTCTATGAAGGGTTCATGAACGAGTACAAAGATCTCCAGCACATGGTAAGAGCACCATCAATCTCTCCTAATTCTCATTCCATTTTCTATTTGCCACACCATGGAGTGCTCAAGCCCGACAGCCAATCAACAAAGCTCAGGGTCGTCTTCAATGGCTCAAGCCCCTCGGGCTCCGGACACTCAATCAACGATCTCATGTACACCGGCAAAAATCTCCTGCTCAATGTCACCGACGTGCTGCTGTGGATACGTCAGCACAAATTCATATTTGCCACGGACGTGACGAAGATGTATCGTCAAGTCCAGGTGCATGAAGCCGATCAGGACCTGCAAAGGGTGCTGTGGTTCGACGGCAATCAGAAGGAGGTGCCATACAAGCTCACCACCGTCACATACGGATTGAAGGCTGCTCCATTCATGGCTGTCAGGGCTCTACTTCAACTTGTGGAAGACGAAGGCCATCGCTTCCCACTGGCAGTACCATCGCTCACTCAAGCCAGATACGTCGACGACATATTCGGCGGAGCCGACACAGGTGAGAAACTCATTGAAATCGCTCAACAGTTACAAGACCTGTGCAACGCGGGAGGCTTTCCACTTGCCAAATGGCATGCAACTCACCCTCCGTTGCTTGATTCAATTTCCCCTACTCAGAGAGCTCTCGGCTCAATACTTTCACTAGACGACTGCAAAACCAAAGTTCTCGGATTACATTGGAACGTGCTCAAGGATAGCTTTTCATTCTCAGCCAAACCGGCAACGAGCTCAAAATTCACCAAACGCCTCATTCTCTCAGAAGTAGCTCAGATATTTGATCCGCTCGGCTTTTTGTCACCAGTCATCATTCAAGCAAAGGTGCTTTTACAAGAATTATGGCTGCACAAGCTCAGCTGGGATGATCCACTGCCATCCCAGGTCACTTCAAAATGGCTCACCATCAGAGAAAATCTTCAATGCCTGGCCAGGCTCTCAGTTCCTAGGTGGTTCACCACCTACAGCTACTCAACAGTGGAATTACATGGTTTCTCTGATGCCTCTCAACTCGCCATGGCGGCGGTAGTTTATATTACCGTCCTTTCACCGTCCACAAATCACAAGGTGTCGACACTAGTGTGCTCCAAAACAAAGGTAGCACCCCTCAAAAAGCTCACCATCCCGAGGCTCGAGCTTACGGCATCATTGATGCTTGCAAAGCTCACAAAATATGTTCAAGCAACTCTCAAGCTCAATGTAGCTGCTACTCACCTGTGGACGGACTCTCAAGTGACACTTATATGGATCAAATCTCATGCATCACGCTGGAAGGACTATGTGAGGAATCGTGTCTCCCAGATTCAAGAGCTCACTCAACATGCACAATGGAGACACGTTCCAGGAACCTCAAATCCAGCGGACTGCGCCTCTCGAGGCGTGACTACATCTCAGCTTGAACAACACAAGCTGTGGTGGACGGGACCACCATGGCTCACTCAGCCCAGTGACTCATGGCCATCTCAACCAGAATTGAAGGACGACTCCAGTGCACAGGAGGCTCGTCCAGGAGTTTCAACTCTACTCAACGTTCAAAAGATCGAATATCACTGGGATCTCATTTACAGATATTCTTCTCTCAACAAACTCATTCGCATCACCTCAGTTTGTTTCAGAATTCTTGACAAGCTAAGGAGAGCTCCTATCTCATTACCAATCATCTCACACTCACCAGAGGACCTGGAGAGAGCTAGAATCTTCTGGATTAAGGCAACGCAAGCTCTCTACTTCAACCAGGAGCTCAAAACACTCAGTCTCAATTCCAAGTTGCCATCATCTCACGCCTTCAATCGACTCACGGCGTTTGTCGATGAGCAAGGAGTGATTCGAATTGGAGGCCGACTCAACAACGCTCACATGGATTACGGAAGTAAGCATCCTGTGATTCTACCTCGCAATTCACGCCTCTCTCATCTGATCATAGATAATGCTCACAAAACCACCCTTCATGGAGGGACCCAGCTCACGCTCTCTCACATCCGCCAACGGTATTGGATTCTCGGAGGCAGAGCTCCAGTCAAAACTCACGTTCTTCGCTGTGTGGTGTGTGCTCGGCAAAGGGGGATCCGTGCCCATCAGCTGATGGGCCAACTACCTCTTGCGCGAGTCACACCCTCACAGCCGTTCACCCGCACTGGACTGGACTACGCCGGACCAATTTCACTCAAAGCATGGAAGGGGCGAGGCTCCAAAACTCACAAAGGCTGGATTTGCGTTTTCACCTGTCTCACCACCTCAGCAGTTCATCTAGAATTGGTGACTGACTACTCAACAGAAGGATTCATCGCGACGTACCGCAGATTCATCTCAAGGAGAGGAATACCTCAATCACTCCATTCTGACTGCGGCACCAACTTCATTGGTGCAGATGCCGCGCTCAAGAGGCTATTCACTCAAGGCACGAAGGAACATCACTCTGTGTCACAGCTCTTTGTCAATGACAACACCAAATGGCTCTTCAACCCCCCTGCCGCACCTCACATGGGTGGAAAGTGGGAGGCGGTCGTGAAATCGATCAAACATCATCTCAGGCGCACCGTAAGTGACACTGTACTCACTTACGAGGAATTCAGCACTCTTCTCACACAGATTGAAGCGATGCTCAATTCACGACCGCTAGAGCCACTCAGCGACGACTCTGAAGATGTTACTCCACTCACCCCTGCTCACTTCCTCATCGGACAGCCACTATCAACGCTGCCCGAACCATCAGCAGAACACTCAACAATCTCACCATCAGCGAGGTGGCAGCTCATTCAACAGAAGGCGCAGCGATTCTGGACCCAATGGTCATCACAATATCTACAACGTCAACTCTCAATCTCAAAGTGGCTCCACCCGTCCAACGACATCAAAATCGGTTCCCTGGTGCTCATCACTGATGAGCGCGTTCCACCGAGCAAGTGGCCACTTGCTCGGGTTCTCACCACTCACCCAGGGAAGGACGGACTCACCAGGGTCGCAACGCTCAAGACCGCCACCACCGTTCTAAAAAGACCAATTGCAAAATTGGCACCATTGAATGTTTCAGGCTCATCATCAACATCTTCTGGAAGCTGTTGATGGCGGGAGAATGTTTGCGATTCGAGCAATAGTTCCCATCACCACCGCTCTCATCTCACCGCAGCACCTCACGGGCAGCGGAACACGACGGCAGATCGACGATCGATGGCCGAATCAGATCTGGCCGTCGGCGCGCTCATCCAATCGGACCAGCCGGCCGCGCGCTCACCCAATCAAAGCTCACTTCCGCTTGGCGCGTCTTCCAGAAGCTTCTGGAAGACACCAAGGCGGAAGCTAGCTTCGGGCCATTGTTCACTCTCGTTCGTAGCGTTCACCGAATCACACGTATCAAGCACGCGATTATTGTTCTGTTCAAACGCGCAATCTCTCATTCTCTCAAAGCTCACCGCTCATGTAAAGCGTTCTTGGCTCACCACGCGTGTTAATCCGCTCAACAACCTAGTTTTGAATAAACGACGTGGCTAACGCTGAACTGCTGGGCTTTGAATTCACTTCGCCACCCTAACCTAAAATTCCGGCACGCGAAAAACATCTACTCGCGAACACGCCGTCATGTCCGACGACTATCGGATCGACCCCACGACCACGGACCAAAGTTGGCCAATCGCCGACATGTCCGACGACTATAGGGTGGTCCCTATGACCCCGGGACTAGATTGGCCCGCCACCGTCATGTCCGACGACAATAGGGTCGTCCCCACGACCCCGGGTCCAGGTCGGCCAGCCGCCGACATGTCCGACGAATATAGAGTCGTCCCCACGACACCGGGCCAAATTTGCCCAGCCGGCGACATGTCCGACGACTATAGGGTCGTCCCCACGACCCCGGGACTAGATTGGCACTAGACCGTCATGTCCGACGACTATCGGATCGTCCCCACGACCACGGGCGAAAGCTGGCCAGCCGCCGACATGTCCGACGACTATTGAGTCGTCCCCACGACCACGGGCCAAAGTTGGCCAGCCGCCGACATGTGCGACGACTATAGGGTCGTCCCCACGACCCCGGGACTAGATTGGCACGCCACCGTCATGTCCGACGACAATAGGGTCGTCCCCACGACCCCGGGACTAGGTTGGCTCGCCGCCGACATGTCCGACGACTATAGGGTCGTCCCCACGACCCCGGGACTAGATTGGCCCGCCACCGTCATGTCCGACGATTATCGGTTTGTCCCCACGACCACGGGCCAAAGTTGGCCAGACGGCGACATGTCCGACGACTATAGGGTCGTCCCCACGACACCGGGCCAAAGTTGGCCAATCGCCGACATGTCCGACGACTATAGGGTCGTCCCCACGACCCCGGTACAAGGTTGGCCCGCCGCCGACTTGCCCGGCGACTATAGGGTCGTCCCCACGACCCCGGGACTAGATTGGCCCGCCACCGTCATGTCCGACGACTATAGGGTCGTCCCCACGACCACGGGCCAAAGTTGGCCAGCCGCCTACATGTCCGACGACTATAGGGTCGTACCTACGACCCCGGGACTAGATTGGCCCGCCACCGTCATGTCCGACGATTATCGGTTCGTCCCCACGACCACGGGCCAAAGTTGGCCAGCCGGCGACATGTCCGACGACTATTGAGTCGTCCCCACGACCACGGGCAAAAGTTGGCCAGCCGGCGACATGTCCGACGACTATTGGGTCGTCCCCACGACCACGGGCAAAAGTTGGCCAGCCGCCGACATGTCCGACGACTATAGGGTCGTCCCCACGACCACGGGCCAAAGTTGGCCAGCCGCCGACATGTTCAACGACTATTGGGTCGTCCCCACGACCACGGGCCAAAGTTGGCCAGCCGCCGACATGTGCGACGACTATAGGGTCGTCCCCACGACCCCGGGACTAGATTGGCACGCCACCGTCATGTCCGACGACAATAGGGTCGTCCCCACGACCCCGGGACTAGGTTGGCTCGCCGCCGACATGTCCGACGACTATAGGGTCGTCCCCACGACCCCGAGAATAGATTGGCCCGCCACCGTCATGTCCGACGACTATAGGGTCGTCCCCACGACCACGGGCCAAAGTTGGCCAGCCGCCGACATGTCCGACGACTATAGGGTCGTCCCCACGACCCCGAGAATAGATTGGCCCGCCACCGTCATGTCCTAAGACTATAGGGTCGTCCCCACGACCCCGGGGCTAGGTTGGCCAGCCGCCGACTTGCCCGACCACTATTGGGTCGTCCCCACGACCTCGATACTAGGTTGGCCAGCCGCCGACATGTGCGACGACTATAGGGTCGTCCCCACGACCCCGGGCCTAGGTTGGCCCGCCGCCGTCTTGTCCGACGACTATAGGGTCGTTCTCACGACCCCGGGACTAGATTGGCCGGCCACCGTCATGTCCGACGACTATAGGGTCGTCCCCACGACCCCGGGACTAGGTTGGCTCGCCGCCGACATGTCCGACGACTATAGGGTCGTCCCCACGACCCCGGGACTAGATTGGTCCGCCACCGTCAAGTCCGACGACTATAGGGTCGTCCCCACGACCCCCGGACTAGGTTGGCTCGCCGCCGACTTGTACGACGACTATAGGGACGTCCCCACGACCCCGGGACTAGATTGGCCCGCCACCGTCAAGTCCGACGACTATAGGGTCGTCCCCACGACCACAGGCCAAAGTTGGCTAGACGCCTACATGTCTGACGACTATAGGGGCGGCTCCACGACCCCGGGACTAGACTGGCCCGCCACCGTCATGTCCGACGACTATAAGGTCGTCTTCACGAACCCGGGACTAGATTGGCCCGCCACCGTTATGTCTGACGATTATAGGGTCGTCTCCACGGCCACGGGCCAAATTTGGCCAGCCGCCGACACCTCCGACGACAATAGGGTCGTCCCCACGCCCCCGGGACTAGATTGGCCGGCCACCGTCATGTCCGACGACTATAGGGTCGTCTCCACGACCCCCGGACTAGGTTGGCTCGCCGCCGACTTGTCCGACGACTATAGAGTCGCCACCACGGCCCCGGGCCAAAGTTGGCCAGCCGCCGACTTGTCCGACTCCTATAGGGTCGTCCCCACGGCCCCGGGCCAGTGTTGGCCAGCCGGCGACATGTCGGACGACTATAGGGTCGTCCCCACGACCCCGGGACCAGATTGACCCGCCACCGTCATGTCCGACGAATATAGGGTCGTCCGCACGACCCCGGGGCTAGGTTGGCCAGCCGCCGACATGTCCGGCAACTATAGGGTCGCCCCCACGACCCCGGGGCTAGGTTGGCCAGCCCCCGACATGTCCGACGACTATAGGGCCGTCCCCACGACCCCGGGACTAGATTGGCCCGCCACCGTCATGTCCGACGACTTCAGGGTCGTCCCCACGACCACGGGCCAAAGTTGGCCAGCCGCCGACATGTCCGACGACTATAGGGACGTCCCCACCACCCCGGGTCTAGGTTGGCCAGCCGCCGACATGTCCGACGACTATAGAGTCGTCCCCACGACACCGGGCCAAAGTTGGCCAGCCGCTGACATGTCCAACGAATATAGGGTCGTCCCCACGACCACGGGCCAAAGTTGGCTCGCCGCCGACTTGTCCGACGACTATAGGGTCGTCCCCACGACCCCGGGCCAATATTGGCCAGCTGCCGGCTTGACCGACGACTATAGGGTCGACCCCACGACCCCGGGACTAGATTGGCCCGCCACCGTCATGTCCGACGACTATAAGGTCGTCCCCACGACCCCGGGCCAAAGTTGGCCAGCCGCCGACATGTCCGACGATTATAGGGTCGTCCCTACGACCCCGGGACTAGATTGGCCCGCCGCCGACTTGTCCGACGACTATAAGGTCGTCCCCACGACACCAGGCCTAAGTTGGCCAGCCGCCAACATGTCCGACGACTATAGGGTCGTCCCTACGACCCCGGGACTAGATTGGCCCGCCGCCGACTTGTCCGACGACTATAGGGTCGTCCCCACGACCCCCGGACTAGGTTGGCTCGCCGCCGACTTGTCCGACGACTATAGGGTCGTCCCCACGACCACGGGCCAAAGTTGGCCAGCCGCCGACATGTCCGACGACTATAGGGTCGTCCCATGGACCCCGGGACTAGATTGGCCCGCCACCGTCATGTCCGACGACTATAAGGTCGTCCCCACGACCCCCGGACTAGGTTGGCTCGCCGCCGACTTGTCCGACGACTATAGGGTCGTCCCCACGACCCCAGAACTATATTGGCCCGCCACCGTCATGTCCGACGACTATAGGGTCGTTCCCACGGCCCCGGGGCAAAGTTGGCCAGCCGCCGACTTGTCCGACGACTATACGGTCGTACCCACGACCCCGGGACTAGATTGGCCCGCCACCGTCAAGTCCGACGACTATACGGTCGTCCCCACGACCCCGGGACTAGATTGGCCCGCCACCGTCATGTCCGACGACTTCAGGGTCGTCCCCACGACCACGGGCCAAAGTTGGCCCCCCGCCGACATGTCCGACGACTGTAGGATCGTCCCCACGAACCCGGGACTAGATTGGCCCGCCACCGTCCAGTCCGATGACCTCGGGACTAGGTTGGCCAGCCGCCGACATGTCCGACGACTATAGGGTCGCCCCACGACCTCGGGACTAGGTTGGCCAGACGCCGACATGTCCGACGACTATTGGGTAGTCCCCACGACCATGGGCTAAAGTTGGCCAATCGCCGACATGTCCGACGACTATAGGGTCGTACTGACGACCCCGGGACTCGATTGCCCCGGCACCGTCATGTCCAACGACTATCGGATCGTCCCCACGACCACGGGCCAAAGTTGGCCAGCCGCCGACATGTCCGACGGCTATAGGGTCGTCCCCACGACCACGGGCTAAAGTTGGCCAATCCCCGACATGTCCGACGACTATAGGGTCGTACCTACGACCCCGGGACTCGATTGCCCCGGCACCGTCATGTCCAACGACTATCAGATCGTCCCCACGACCACGGGCCCAAGTTGGCCAGCCGCCGACATGTCCGACGACTATTGGGTCGTCCCCACGACCACGGGCCAAAGTTGGCCAGCCGCCGACATGTCCGACGACTATAGGGTCGTCCCCACGACCCCGGGCCAATAATGGCCAATCGCCGACATGTCCGACGACTATAGGGTCGTACCTACGACCCCGGGACTTGATTGGCCCGGCACCGTCATGTCCAACGACTATCGGTTCGTCCCTACGACCACGGGCCAAAGTTGGCCAGCCGCCGACAGGTCCGACGACTATTTGGTCGTCCCCACGACCCTGGGACTAGATTGGCTAGCCACCGTCACGTCCGACGACTATCGGATCGTCCCCACGACCACGAGCCAAAGTTGACCAGCCGCCGACATGTCCAACGACTATTGGGTCGCCCCACGACCACGGGCCAAAGTTGGCCAGCCGCCGACATGTCCGATGACTATATCGTCGTCCCCACGACCCCGGGTCTAGGTTGGCCAGCCGCCGACATGTTCGACGACTATAGAGGCGTCCCTACGACACCGGGACTAGATTGGCCCGCCACCGTCATGTCCCACGACTATCGGTTCGTCCCTACGACCACGGGCCAAAGTTGGCCAGCCGCCGACAGGTCCGACGACTATTTGGTCGTCCCCACGACCCTGGGACTAGATTGGCTAGCCACCGTCACGTCCGACGACTATCGGATCGTCCCCACGACCACGAGCCAAAGTTGACCAGCCGCCGACATGTCCAACGACTATTGGGTCGCCCCACGACCCCGGGCCAATAATGGCCAATCGCCGACATGTCCGATGACTATATGGTCGTCCCTACGACCCCGGGACTAGATTGGCACGCCACCGTCATGTCCGACGACAATAGGGTCGTCCCCACGACCCCGGGACTAGGTTGGCTCGCCGCCGACATGTCCGACGACTATAGGGTCGTCCCCACGACCCCGAGAATAGATTGGCCCGCCACCGTCATGTCCGACGACTATAGGGTCGTCCCCACGACCACGGGCCAAAGTTGGCCAGCCGCCGACATGTCCGACGACTATAGGGTCGTCCCCACGACCCCGAGAATAGATTGGCCCGCCACCGTCATGTCCTAAGACTATAGGGTCGTCCCCACGACCCCGGGGCTAGGTTGGCCAGCCGCCGACTTGCCCGACCACTATTGGGTCGTCCCCACGACCTCGATACTAGGTTGGCCAGCCGCCGACATGTGCGACGACTATAGGGTCGTCCCCACGACCCCGGGCCTAGGTTGGCCCGCCGCCGTCTTGTCCGACGACTATAGGGTCGTTCTCACGACCCCGGGACTAGATTGGCCGGCCACCGTCATGTCCGACGACTATAGGGTCGTCCCCACGACCCCGGGACTAGGTTGGCTCGCCGCCGACATGTCCGACGACTATAGGGTCGTCCCCACGACCCCGGGACTAGATTGGTCCGCCACCGTCAAGTCCGACGACTATAGGGTCGTCCCCACGACCCCCGGACTAGGTTGGCTCGCCGCCGACTTGTACGACGACTATAGGGACGTCCCCACGACCCCGGGACTAGATTGGCCCGCCACCGTCAAGTCCGACGACTATAGGGTCGTCCCCACGACCACAGGCCAAAGTTGGCTAGACGCCTACATGTCTGACGACTATAGGGGCGGCTCCACGACCCCGGGACTAGACTGGCCCGCCACCGTCATGTCCGACGACTATAAGGTCGTCTTCACGAACCCGGGACTAGATTGGCCCGCCACCGTTATGTCTGACGATTATAGGGTCGTCTCCACGGCCACGGGCCAAATTTGGCCAGCCGCCGACACCTCCGACGACAATAGGGTCGTCCCCACGCCCCCGGGACTAGATTGGCCGGCCACCGTCATGTCCGACGACTATAGGGTCGTCTCCACGACCCCCGGACTAGGTTGGCTCGCCGCCGACTTGTCCGACGACTATAGAGTCGCCACCACGGCCCCGGGCCAAAGTTGGCCAGCCGCCGACTTGTCCGACTCCTATAGGGTCGTCCCCACGGCCCCGGGCCAGTGTTGGCCAGCCGGCGACATGTCGGACGACTATAGGGTCGTCCCCACGACCCCGGGACCAGATTGACCCGCCACCGTCATGTCCGACGAATATAGGGTCGTCCGCACGACCCCGGGGCTAGGTTGGCCAGCCGCCGACATGTCCGGCAACTATAGGGTCGCCCCCACGACCCCGGGGCTAGGTTGGCCAGCCCCCGACATGTCCGACGACTATAGGGCCGTCCCCACGACCCCGGGACTAGATTGGCCCGCCACCGTCATGTCCGACGACTTCAGGGTCGTCCCCACGACCACGGGCCAAAGTTGGCCAGCCGCCGACATGTCCGACGACTATAGGGTCGTCCCCACCACCCCGGGTCTAGGTTGGCCAGCCGCCGACATGTCCGACGACTATAGAGTCGTCCCCACGACACCGGGCCAAAGTTGGCCAGCCGCTGACATGTCCAACGAATATAGGGTCGTCCCCACGACCACGGGCCAAAGTTGGCTCGCCGCCGACTTGTCCGACGACTATAGGGTCGTCCCCACGACCCCGGGCCAATATTGGCCAGCTGCCGGCTTGACCGACGACTATAGGGTCGACCCCACGACCCCGGGACTAGATTGGCCCGCCACCGTCATGTCCGACGACTATAAGGTCGTCCCCACGACCCCGGGCCAAAGTTGGCCAGCCGCCGACATGTCCGACGATTATAGGGTCGTCCCTACGACCCCGGGACTAGATTGGCCCGCCGCCGACTTGTCCGACGACTATAAGGTCGTCCCCACGACACCAGGCCTAAGTTGGCCAGCCGCCAACATGTCCGACGACTATAGGGTCGTCCCTACGACCCCGGGACTAGATTGGCCCGCCGCCGACTTGTCCGACGACTATAGGGTCGTCCCCACGACCCCCGGACTAGGTTGGCTCGCCGCCGACTTGTCCGACGACTATAGGGTCGTCCCCACGACCACGGGCCAAAGTTGGCCAGCCGCCGACATGTCCGACGACTATAGGGTCGTCCCATGGACCCCGGGACTAGATTGGCCCGCCACCGTCATGTCCGACGACTATAAGGTCGTCCCCACGACCCCCGGACTAGGTTGGCTCGCCGCCGACTTGTCCGACGACTATAGGGTCGTCCCCACGACCCCAGAACTATATTGGCCCGCCACCGTCATGTCCGACGACTATAGGGTCGTTCCCACGGCCCCGGGGCAAAGTTGGCCAGCCGCCGACTTGTCCGACGACTATACGGTCGTACCCACGACCCCGGGACTAGATTGGCCCGCCACCGTCAAGTCCGACGACTATACGGTCGTCCCCACGACCCCGGGACTAGATTGGCCCGCCACCGTCATGTCCGACGACTTCAGGGTCGTCCCCACGACCACGGGCCAAAGTTGGCCCCCCGCCGACATGTCCGACGACTGTAGGATCGTCCCCACGAACCCGGGACTAGATTGGCCCGCCACCGTCCAGTCCGATGACCTCGGGACTAGGTTGGCCAGCCGCCGACATGTCCGACGACTATAGGGTCGCCCCACGACCTCGGGACTAGGTTGGCCAGACGCCGACATGTCCGACGACTATTGGGTAGTCCCCACGACCATGGGCTAAAGTTGGCCAATCGCCGACATGTCCGACGACTATAGGGTCGTACTGACGACCCCGGGACTCGATTGCCCCGGCACCGTCATGTCCAACGACTATCGGATCGTCCCCACGACCACGGGCCAAAGTTGGCCAGCCGCCGACATGTCCGACGGCTATAGGGTCGTCCCCACGACCACGGGCTAAAGTTGGCCAATCCCCGACATGTCCGACGACTATAGGGTCGTACCTACGACCCCGGGACTCGATTGCCCCGGCACCGTCATGTCCAACGACTATCAGATCGTCCCCACGACCACGGGCCCAAGTTGGCCAGCCGCCGACATGTCCGACGACTATTGGGTCGTCCCCACGACCACGGGCCAAAGTTGGCCAGCCGCCGACATGTCCGACGACTATAGGGTCGTCCCCACGACCCCGGGCCAATAATGGCCAATCGCCGACATGTCCGACGACTATAGGGTCGTACCTACGACCCCGGGACTTGATTGGCCCGGCACCGTCATGTCCAACGACTATCGGTTCGTCCCTACGACCACGGGCCAAAGTTGGCCAGCCGCCGACAGGTCCGACGACTATTTGGTCGTCCCCACGACCCTGGGACTAGATTGGCTAGCCACCGTCACGTCCGACGACTATCGGATCGTCCCCACGACCACGAGCCAAAGTTGACCAGCCGCCGACATGTCCAACGACTATTGGGTCGCCCCACGACCACGGGCCAAAGTTGGCCAGCCGCCGACATGTCCGATGACTATATCGTCGTCCCCACGACCCCGGGTCTAGGTTGGCCAGCCGCCGACATGTTCGACGACTATAGAGGCGTCCCTACGACACCGGGACTAGATTGGCCCGCCACCGTCATGTCCCACGACTATCGGTTCGTCCCTACGACCACGGGCCAAAGTTGGCCAGCCGCCGACAGGTCCGACGACTATTTGGTCGTCCCCACGACCCTGGGACTAGATTGGCTAGCCACCGTCACGTCCGACGACTATCGGATCGTCCCCACGACCACGAGCCAAAGTTGACCAGCCGCCGACATGTCCAACGACTATTGGGTCGCCCCACGACCCCGGGCCAATAATGGCCAATCGCCGACATGTCCGATGACTATATGGTCGTCCCTACGACCCCGGGACTAGATTGGCCCGCCGCCGACTTGTCCGACGACTATAGGGTCGTCCCCACGACCCCCGGACTAGGTTGGCTCGCCGCCGACTTGTCCGACGACTATAGGGTCGTCCCCACGACCACGGGCCAAAGTTGGCCAGCCGCCGACATGTCCGACGACTATAGGGTCGTCCCATGGACCCCGGGACTAGATTGGCCCGCCACCGTCATGTCCGACGACTATAAGGTCGTCCCCACGACCCCCGGACTAGGTTGGCTCGCCGCCGACTTGTCCGACGACTATAGGGTCGTCCCCACGACCCCAGCACTATATTGGCCCGCCACCGTCATGTCCGACGACTATAGGGTCGTCCCCACGACCTCGGGACTAGGTTGGCCACCCGTCGACATGTCTGACGACTATAGGGTCGTGCCCACGACCCCGGGTCTAGGTTGGCCAGCCGCCGACATGTCCGACGACTATAGAGGCGTCCCCACGACACCGGTCAGCCGCTGACATGCCCAACGACTATAGGGTCGTCCCCACGACCACGGGCCAAAGTTGGCCAGCCGCCGACATGTCCGACGACAATAGGGTCGTCCCCACGACCCCGGGTCTAGGTTGGCCAGCCGCCGACATGTCCGACGACTATAGAGTCGTCCCCACGACACCGGGCCAAAGTTGGCCAGCCGCTGACATGTCCAACGACTATAGGGTCGTCCGCACGACCACGGGCCAAAGTTGGCCAGCCGCCGACATGTCCGACGACTATTGGATCGTCCCCACGACCACGGGCCAAAGTTGGCCAGCCGCCGACATGTCCGACGACTATAGGGTCGTCCCCACGACCCCGGGACAAGGTTGGCCAGCCGCCGACATGTCCGACGACTATAGGGTCGTCCCGACGACCCCGGGCCAATGTTGGCCAATCGCCAACATGTCCGACGACTATAGGGTCGTCCCTACGACCCCGGGACTAGATTGGCCCGCCCCCGTCAAGTCCAACGATTATAGGGTCGTCCCCACAAACCCGGGACTAGATTGGCCCGCCGCCGACATGTCCGACGACTATAGGGTCGTGCCCACGACCCCGGGTCTAGGTTGGCCAGCCGCCGACATGTCCGACGACTATAGAGGCGTCCCCACGACACCGGTCAGCCGCTGACATGCCCAACGACTATAGGGTCGTCCCCACGACCACGGGCCAAAGTTGGCCAGCCGCCGACATGTCCGACGACAATAGGGTCGTCCCCACGTCCCCGGGTCTAGGTTGGCCAGCCGCCGACATGTCCGACGACTATAGAGTCGTCCCCACGACACCGGGCCTAAGTTGGCCAGCCGCTGACATGTCCAACGACTATAGGGTCGTCCGCACGACCACGGGCCTAAGTTGGCCAGCCGCCGACATGTCCGACGACTATTGGATCGTCCCCACGACCACGGGCCAAAGTTGGCCAGCCGCCGACATG
Organism: Andrena praecox; assembly: GCA_963932275.1. NCBI lineage: Eukaryota > Metazoa > Arthropoda > Insecta > Hymenoptera > Andrenidae > Andrena > Andrena praecox. Next base: position 31,259 of record CAWVQO010000346.1, on the reverse strand, counting down.
TCCGACGACTATAGGGTCGTCCCCACGACCCCGGGACAAGTTTGGCCAGCCGCCGACATGTCCGACGACTATAGGGTCGTCCCGACGACCCCGGGCCAATGTTGGCCAATCGCCAACATGTCCGACGACTATAGGGTCGTCCCTACGACCCCGGGACTAGATTGGCCCGCCACCGTCAAGTCCAACGATTATAGGGTCGTCCCCACGACCCCGGGACTAGATTGGCCCGCCGCCGACATGTCCGACGACATTTGGATCGTCCCCACGACCCCGGGCCAAAGTTGGACAGCCGCCGACTTGTCCGACGACTAAAGGGTCGTCCCCACGACCACGGGCCAAAGTTGACCCAGCCGGCGACATTCCCGACGACTATAGGGTCGTCCCCACGGCCACGGGCCAAAGTTGGCCAGCCGCCGACATGTCCGACGACTATAGATTCGTCCCCACAACCCCGGGCCAAAAATGGCCAGCCGCCGACTTGTCCGACGACTATAGGGTCGTCCCTACGATCCCGGGACTAGATTGGGCCGCCACCGCCATGTCCGACGACAATAAGGTCGTCCCCACGGCCACGGGCCAAAGTTGGCCAGCCGCCGACATGTCCGACGACTATAGATTCGTCCCCACGACCCCGGGCCAAAGTTGGCCTGCCGCCGACTTGTCCGACGACTATAGGGTCGTCCCTACGATCCCGGGACTAGATTGGGCAGCCGCCGACTTGTCCGACGACTATAGGGTCGTCCCCACGACCACGGGCCAAAGTTGGCCAGCCGCCGACTTGTCCGACGACAATAGGGTCGTCCCCACGACCCCGGGTCTAGGTTGGCCAGCTGCCGACATGTCCGACGACTATAGAGTCGTCCCCATGACCAGGGGCCAAAGTTGGCCTGCCGCCGAAATGTCCGACAACTATACAGTCGCCCCACGACACCAGGCCAAAGTTGGCCAGCCGCCAACATGTCCGACGACTATAGGGTCGTCCCTACGACCCCGGGACTAGATTGGCCCGCCGCCGACTTGTCCGACGACTATAGGGTCGTCCCCACGACCCCTGGGCTAGGTTGGCTCGCCGCCGACTTGTCCGACGACTATAGGGTCGTCCCCACGACCACGGGCCAAAGTTGGCCAGCCGCCGACATGTCCGACGACTATAGGGTCGTTCCCACGGCCCCGGGCCAAAGTTGGCCAGCCGCCGACTTGTCCGACGACTATACGGTCGTACCCACGACCCCGGGACTAGATTGGCCCGCCAACGTCAAGTCCGACGACTATACGGTCGTCCCCACGACCCCGGGACTAGATTGGCCCGCCACGGTCATGTCCAACGACTTCAGGGTCGTCCCCACGACCACGGGCCAAAGTTGGCCAGCCGCCGACATGTCCGACGACTATAGGGTCGTCCCCACGAACCCGGGAGTAGATTGGCCCGCCACCGTCCAGTCCGACGACCTCGGGAATAGGTTGGCCAGCCGCCGACATGTCCGACGACTATAGGGTCGCCCCACGACCTCGGGACTAGGTTGGCCAGACGCCGACATGTCCGACGACTATTGGGTAGTCCCCACGACCATGGGCTAAAGTTGGCCAATCCCCGACATGTCCGACGACTATAGGGTCGTACCTACGACCCCGGGACTCGATTGCCCAGGCACTGTCATGTCCAACGACTATCAGATCGTCCCCACGACCACGGGCCCAAGTTGGCCAGCCGCCGACATGTCCGACGACTATTGGGTCGTCCCCACGACCACGGGCCAAAGTTGGCCAGCCGCCGACATGTCCGACGACTATAGGGTCGTCCCCACGACCCCGGGCCAATAATGGCCAATCGCCGACATGTCCGACGACTATAGGGTCGTACCTACGACCCCGGGACTTGATTGGCCCGGCACCGTCATGTCCAACGACTATCGGTTCGTACCTACGACCACGGGCCAAAGTTGGCCAGCCGCCGACAGGTCCGACGACTATTTGGTCGTCCCCACGACCCTGGGACTAGATTGGCTAGCCACCGTCACGTCCGACGACTATCGGATCGTCCCCACGACCACGAGCCAAAGTTGGCCAGCCGCCGACATGTCCAACGACTATTGGGTCGCCCCACGACCACGGGCCAAAGTTGGCCAGCCGCCGACATGTCCGATGACTATATGGTCGTCCCCACGACCCCGGGTCTAGGTTGGCCAGCCGCCGACATGTTCGACGACTATAGAGGCGTCCCTACGACACCGGTCAACCGCTGACATGCCCAACGACTATAGGGTCGTCCCCACGACCACGGGCCAAAGTTGGCCAGCCGCCGACGTGTCCGACGACAATAGGGTCGTCCCCACGACCCCGGGTCTAGGTTGGCCAGCCGCCGACATGTCCGACGACTATAGAGTCGTCCCCACGACACCGGGCCAAAGTTGGCCCGCCGCCGTCATGTCCAACGACTATAGGGTCGTCCCCACAACCACGGGCCAAAGTTGGCCAGCCGCCGACATGTCCGACGACTATAGGGTCGTCCCCACGACCCCGGGCCAAAGTTGGCCAGCTGCCGACGTGTCCGACGACTATAGGGTCGTCCCCACGACCCCCGGACTAGGTTGGCCGGCCGCCGACTTGTCCGACGACTATAGGGTCGTCCCCACGACCCCGGGACTAGGTTGGCCCGCCACCGACTTGTCCGACGACTATAGGGTCGTCCCCACGACCCCGGGACTAGATTGGCCCGCCACCGCCATTTCCGACGACTATAGGGTCGTCCCCACGACCTCGGGCCAAAGTTGGCCAGCCGCCGACATATCCGACGACTGTAGGGTCGTCCCCACGACCCCGGGCCAAAGTTGGCCAGCCGCTGATATGTCCGACGACTATAGGGTCGTCCCCACGACCCCCGGACTAGGTTGGCCGGCCGCCGACTTGTCCGACGACTATAGGGTCGTCCCCACGACCCGGGACTAGACTGGCCCGCCACCGTCATGTCCGACGACTATAGGGTCATCCCCACGAACCCGGGTCTAGGTTGGCCCGCCGCCGACTTGTCCGACGACTATAGGGACGTCCCCACGACCCCGGGCCAAAGTTGGACAGCCGCCGACATGTCCGACGACTATAGATTCGTCCCCACGACCCCGGGCCAAAGTTGGCCAGCCGCCGACTTGTCCGACGACTATAGGGTCGTCCATACGATCCCGGGACTAGATTGGGCAGCCGCCGACTTGTCCGACGACTATAGGGTCGTCCCCACGGCCACGGGCCAAAGTTGGCCAGCCGCCGACATGTCCGACGACTATAGATTCGTCCCCACAACTCCGGGCCAAAGATGGCCAGCCGCCGACTTGTCCGACGACTATAGGGTCGTCCCTACGATCCCGGGACTAGATTGGGCCGCCACCGCCATGTCCGACGACAATAAGGTCGTCCCCACGGCCACGGGCCAAAGTTGGCCAGCCGCCGACATGTCCGACGACTATAGATTCGTCCCCACGACCCCGGGTCAAAGTTGGCCAGCCGCCGACTTGTCCGACGACTATAGGGTCGTCCCTACGATCCCGGGACTAGATTGGGCAGCCGCCGACTTGTCCGACGACTATAGGGTCGTCCCCACGGCCACGGGCCAAAGTTGGCCAGCCGCCGACATGTCCGACGACTATAGATTCGTCCCCACAACCCCGGGCCAAAGATGGCCAGCCGCCGACTTGTCCGACGACTATAGGGTCGTCCCTACGATCCCGGGACTAGATTGGGCCGCCACCGCCATGTCCGACGACAATAAGGTCGTCCCCACGGCCACGGGCCAAAGTTGGCCAGCCGCCGACATGTCCGACGACTATAGATTCGTCCCCACGACTCCGGGCCAAAGTTGGGCAGCCGCCGACTTGTCCGACGACTATGGGGTCGTCCCTACCATCCAGGGACTAGATTGGGCAGCCGCCGACTTGTCCGACGACTATAGGGTCGTCCCCACGATCCCGGGACTAGATTGGCCCGCCACCGCCATGTCCGACGACAATAAGGTCGTCCCCACGGCCACGGGCCAAAGTTGGCCAGCCGCCGACTTGTCCGACGACTATAGGGTCGTCCCTACGATCCCGTGACTAGATTGGGCCGCCACCGCCATGTCCGACGACAATAAGGTCGTCCCCACGGCCACGGGCCAAAGTTGGCCAGCCGCCGACATGTCCGACGACTATAGATTCGTCCCCACAACCCCGGGCCAAAAATGGCCAGCCGCCGACTTGTCCGACGACTATAGGGTCGTCCCTACGATCCCGGGACTAGATTGGGCCGCCACCGCCATGTCCGACGACAATAAGGTCGTCCCCACGGCCACGGGCCAAAGTTGGCCAGCCGCCGACATGTCCGACGACTATAGATTCGTCCCCACAACCCCGGGCCAAAGATGGCCAGCCGCCGACTTGTCCGACGACTATAGGGTCGTCCCTACGATCCCGGGACTAGATTGGGCCGCCACCGCCATGTCCGACGACAATAAGGTCGTCCCCACGGCCACGGGCCAAAGTTGGCCAGCCGCCGACATGTCCGACGACTATAGATTCGTCCCCACGACCCCGGGCCAAAGTTGGCCAGCCGCCGACTTGTCCGACGACTATAGGGTCGTCCCTACGATCCCGGGACTAGATTGGGCCGCCACCGCCATGTCCGACGACAATAAGGTCGTCCCCACGGCCACGGGCCAAAGTTGGCCAGCCGCCGACATGTCCGACGACTATAGATTCGTCCCCACGACCCCGGGCCAAAGTTGGCCAGCCGCCGACTTGTCCGACGACTATAGGGTCGTCCCTACGATCCCAGGACTAGATTGGGCAGCCGCCGACTTGTCCGACGACTATAGGGTCGTCCCCACGGCCACGGGCCAAAGTTGGCCAGCCGCCGACATGTCCGACGACTATAGATTCGTCCCCACGACCCCGGGCCAAAGTTGGCCAGCCGCCGACATGTCCGACGACTATAGGGTCGTCCCTACGATCCCGGGACTAGATTGGCCAGCCGCCGACATTTCCGACGACAATAGGGTCGTCCCCACGACCCCCGGACTTGGTTGGTACGCCGCCGACTTGTCCGACGAGTATAGGGTCCTCCCCACGACCCCGGGCCAAAGTTGGCCAGCCGCTGATATGTCCGACGACTATAGGGTCGTCCCCACGACCCCGGGACTAGATTGGCCAGCCGCCGACATTTCCGACGACAATAGGGTCGTCCTCACGACCACGGGCCAAATTTGGCTAGCCGCCGACTTGTCCGACGACTATAGGGTCGTGCCCACGACCCGGGACTAGACTGGCCCGCCACCGTCATGTCCAACGACTATGGGGTCGTCCCCACGACCCCGGGACTAGATTGGCCCGCCACCGTCATGTCCGACGACTATAGGGTCGTCCCCACGACCCCCGGAGTAGGTTGGCCGGCCGCCGACTTGTCCGACGACTATAGGGTCGTCCCCACGACCCCCCGACTAGGTGGGCTCGCCGCCGACTTGTCCGACGACTATAGGGTCGTCCCCACGACCCCGGGACTAGGTTGGCTCGCCACCGTCATGTCTGACGACTATAGGGTCGTCCCCACGACCACGGGCCAAAGTTGGCCAGCCGCCGACATGTCCGACGACTATAGGGTCGTCCCCACGACCACGGGCCAAAGTTGGCCAGCCGCCGACATGTCCGACGACTATAGGGTCGTCCCCACGACCCGGGACTAGACTGGCCCGCCACCGTCATGTCCGACGACTATAGGGTCGTCCCCACGACCGCGGGCCAAAGTTGGCCTGCCGCCGACATATCCGACGACTATAGGGTCGTCCCCACGACCCCGGGCCAAAGTTGGCCAGCCGCCGACTTGTCCGACGACTATAGGGTCGTCCCCATGACCCGGGACTAGAGTGGCCCGCCACCGTCATGTCCGACGACTATATGGTCGTCCCCGCGACCACGGGCCAATGTTGGCCAGCCGCAGACTTGTCCGACGACTATAGGGTCGTCCCCACGACCGCGGGCCAATGTTGGCTCGCCGCCGACATGTCCGACGACTATAGGGTCGTCCCCACGACCCCCGGGCCAAAGTTGGACAGCCACCGACATTTCCGACGACTATAGGGTCATCCCCACGACCACGGGCCAAAGTTGGCCAGCCGCCGACATGTCCGACGACTATAGGGTCGTCCCCACGAACCGGAACTAGACTGGCCCGCCACCGTCATTTCCGACGACTCTAGGGTCGTCCCCACGACCACGGGCCAAAGTTGGCCAGCCGCCGACATATCCGACGACTGTAGGGTCGTCCCCACGACCCCGGGCCAAAGTTGGCCAGCCGCCGACATGTCCGACGACTATAGGGTCGTCCCCACGACCCGGGACTAGACTGGCCCGCCACCGACATGTCCGACGACTATAGAGTCGTTCCCACGACCCCGGGTCAATGTTGGCTCGCCGCCGACATGTCCGACGACTATAGGGTCGTCCCCACGACCCCCGGGCCAAAGTTGGACAGCCACCGACATTTCCGACGACTATAGGGTCGTCCCCACGACCACGGGCCAATGTTGGCCAGCCGCTGACTTGTCCGACGACTATAGGGTCGTCCCCACGACCGCGGGACTAGTTTGGCTCGCCGCCGACTTGTCCGACGACTGTAGGGTCGTCCCCACGACCCCGGGACTAGATTGGCCAGCCGCCGACATGTCCGACGACTGTTGGGTCGTCCCCACGACCACGGGCCAATGTTGGCCAGCCGCCGTCATTTCCGACGACTATAGGGTCGTCCCCACGACCACGGGCCAAAGTTGGCCAGCCGCCGACTTGTCCGACGACTATAGGGTCGTCCCCATGACCCGGGACTAGACTGGCCCGCCACCGTCATGTCCGACGACTATAGGGTCGTCCCCACGACCCCCGGACTAGGTTGGTACGCCGCCGACTTGTTCGACGAGTATAGGGTCCTCCCCACGACCACGGGCCAAAGTTGGCCAGCCGCCGACATGTCCGACGACTATAGGGTCGTCCCCACGACCCCGGGCCAAAGTTGGCCAGCCGCCGACATGTCCGACGACTATAGGGTCGTCCCCACGGCCACGGGCCAAAGTTGGCCAGCCGCCGACATGTCCGACGACTATAGATTCGTCCCCACAACCCCGGGCCAAAGATGGCCAGCCGCCGACTTGTCCGACGACTATAGGGTCGTCCCTACCATCCCGGGACTAGATTGGGCCGCCACCGCCATGTCCGACGACAATAAGGTCGTCCCCACGGCCACGGGCCAAAGTTGGCCAGCCGCCGACATGTCCGACGACTATAGATTCGTCCCCACGACCCCGGGCCAAAGTTGGCCAGCCGGCGACATGTCCGACGACTATAGGGTCGTCCCCACGACCCCGGGTCTAGGTTGGCCAGCCGCCGACATGTCCGACGACTAAACAGTCGTCCCCACGACCACGGGCCAAAGTTGGCCAGCCGGCGTCATGTCCGACGACTATCGGATCGACCCCACGACCACGGACCAAAGTTGGCCAATCGCAGACATGTCCGACGACTATAGGGTCGTCCCTATGACCCCGGGACTAGATTGGCCCGACACCGTCATGTCCGGCGACAATAGGGTCGTCCCCACGACCCCGGGTCTAGGTTGGCCAGCCGCCGACTTGTCCGACGACTATGGGGTCGTCCCTACGATCCCGGGACTAGATTGGGCAGCCGCCGACTTGTCCGACGACTATAGGGTCGTCCCCACGATCCCGGGACTAGATTGGCCCGCCACCGTCTTGTCCGACGACTATAGGGTCGTCTTCACGACCACGGGCCAAAGTTGGCCAGCCGCCGACATTTCCGACGACAATAGGGTCGTCCTCACGACCACGGGCCAAATTTGGCCAGCCGCCGACTTGTCCGACGACTATAGGGTCGTCCCCACGACCCCGGGCCAATAATGGCCAATCGCCGACATGTCCGACGACTATAGGGTCGTACCCACGACCCCGGGACTTGATTGGCCCGGCACCGTCATGTCCAACGACTATCGGATCGTCCCTACGACCACGGGCCTAAGTTGACCAGCCGCCAACATGTCCGACGACTATGGGGGCGTCCCCACGTCCACGGGCCAATGTTGTCCAGCCGCCGACATGTCCGACGACTATAGGGTCGTCCCCACGACCCCGGGCCAAAGATGTCCAGCCGCCGTCTTCTCCGACGACTATAGGGTCGTCCCTACGATCCCGGGACTAGATTGGGCAGCCGCCGCCATGTCCGACGACAATAAGGTCGTCCCCACGGCCACGGGCCAAAGTTGGCCAGCCGCCGACATGTCCGACGACTATAGATTCGTCCCCACAACCCCGGGCCAAAGATGGCCAGCCGCCGACTTGTCCGACGACTATAGGGTCGTCCCTACGATCCCGGGACTAGATTGGGCCGCCACCGCCATGTCCGACGACAATAAGGTCGTCCCCACGGCCACGGGCCAAAGTTGGCCAGCCGCCGACATGTCCGACGACTATAGATTCGTCCCCACGACCCCGGGCCAAAGTTGGCCAGCCGCCGACTTGTCCGACGACTATAGGGTCGTACCTACGATCCCGGGACTAGATTGGGCAGCCGCCGACTTGTACGACGACTATAGGGTCGTCCCCACGGCCACGGGCCAAAGATGGCCAGCCGCCGACATGTCCGACGACTATAGATTCGTCCCCACAACCCCGGGCCAAAGATGGCCAGCCGCCGACTTGTCCGACGACTATAGGGTCGTCCCCATGACCCGGGACTAGAGTGGCCCGCCACCGTCATGTCCGACGACTATATGGTCGTCCCCGCGACCACGGGCCAATGTTGGCCAGCCGCAGACTTGTCCGACGACTATAGGGTCGTCCCCACGACCGCGGGCCAATTTTGGCTCGCCGCCGACATGTCCGACGACTATAGGGTCGTCCCCACGACCCCCGGGCCAAAGTTGGACAGCCACCGACATTTCCGACGACTATAGGGTCGTCCCCACGACCACGGGCCAAAGTTGGCCAGCCGCCGACATGTCCGACGACTATAGGGTCGTCCCCACGAACCGGAACTAGACTGGCCCGCCACCGTCATTTCCGACGACTATAGGGTCGTCCCCACGACCACGGGCCAAAGTTGGCCAGCCGCCGACATATCCGACGACTGTAGGGTCGTCCCCACGACCCCGGGCCAAAGTTGGCCAGCCGCCGACATGTCCGACGACTATAGGGTCGTCCCCACGACCCGGGACTAGACTGGCCCGCCACCGACATGTCCGACGACTATAGAGTCGTTCCCACGACCCCGGGTCAATGTTGGCTCGCCGCCGACATGTCCGACGACTATAGGGTCGTCCCCACGACCCCCGGGCCAAAGTTGGACAGCCACCGACATTTCCGACGACTATAGGGTCGTCCCCACGACCACGGGCCAATGTTGGCCAGCCGCTGACTTGTCCGACGACTATAGGGTCGTCCCCACGACCGCGGGACTAGTTTGGCTCGCCGCCGACTTGTCCGACGACTGTAGGGTCGTCCCCACGACCCCGGGACTAGATTGGCCAGCCGCCGACATGTCCGACGACTGTTGGGTCGTCCCCACGACCACGGGCCAATGTTGGCCAGCCGCCGTCATTTCCGACGACTATAGGGTCGTCCCCACGACCACGGGCCAAAGTTGGCCAGCCGCCGACTTGTCCGACGACTATAGGGTCGTCCCCATGACCCGGGACTAGACTGGCCCGCCACCGTCATGTCCGACGACTATAGGGTCGTCCCCACGACCCCCGGACTAGGTTGGTACGCCGCCGACTTGTCCGACGAGTATAGGGTCCTCCCCACGACCACGGGCCAAAGTTGGCCAGCCGCCGACATGTCCGACGACTATAGGGTCGTCCCCACGACCCCGGGCCAAAGTTGGCCAGCCGCCGACATGTCCGACGACTATAGGGTCGTCCCCACGGCCACGGGCCAAAGTTGGCCAGCCGCCGACATGTCCGACGACTATAGATTCGTCCCCACAACCCCGGGCCAAAGATGGCCAGCCGGCGTCATGTCCGACGACTATCGGATCGACCCCACGACCACGGACCAAAGTTGGCCAATCGCAGACATGTCCGACGACTATAGGGTCGTCCCTATGACCCCGGGACTAGATTGGCCCGACACCGTCATGTCCGGCGACAATAGTGTCGTCCCCACGACCCCGGGTCTAGGTTGGCCAGCCGCCGACATGTCCGACGACTATAGGTTCGTCCCGCCGACCGCGGGCCAAAGTTGGCCAATCGCCGACATGTCCGACGACTATTGAGTCGTCCCCACGACCACGGGCCAAAGTTGGCCAGCCGCCGACATGTCCGACGACTATAGGGTCGTCCCCACGACCCCGGGCCAATGTTGGCCAATCGCCGACATGTCCGACGACTATAGGGTCATCCCTACGACCCCGGGTCTAGGTTGGCCAGCCGCCGACATGTCCGACGACTAAACAGTCGTCCCCACGACCACGGGCCAAAGTTGGCCAGCCGGCGTCATGTCCGACGACTATCGGATCGACCCCACGACCACGGACCAAAGTTGGCCAATCGCCGACATGTCCGACGACTATAGTGTCGTCCTTATGACCCCGGGACTAGATTGGCCCGACACCGTCATGTCCGGCGACAATAGGGTCGTCCCCACGACCACGGGTCAAAGTTGGCCAGCCGCCGACATATCCGACGACTATAGTGTCGTCCCCACGATCCCGGGACTAGATTGGCCCGCCACCGTCTTGTCCGACGACTATAGGGTCGTCTTCACGACCACGGGCCAAAGTTGGCCAGCCGCCGACATTTCCGACGACAATAGGGTCGTCCTCACGACCACGGGCCAAATTTGGCCAGCCGCCGACTTGTCCGACGACTATAGGGTCGTCCCCACGACCCCGGGCCAATAATGGCCAATCGCCGACATGTCCGACGACTATAGGGTCGTACCCACGACCCCGGGACTTGATTGGCCCGGCACCGTCATGTCCAACGACTATCGGATCGTCCCTACGACCACGGGCCTAAGTTGACCAGCCGCCAACATGTCCGACGACTATGGGGGCGTCCCCACGTCCACGGGCCAATGTTGTCCAGCCGCCGACATGTCCGACGACTATAGGGTCGTCCCCACGACCCCGGGCCAAAGATGTCCAGCCGCCGTCTTCTCCGACGACTATAGGGTCGTCCCTACGATCCCGGGACTAGATTGGGCAGCCGCCGCCATGTCCGACGACAATAAGGTCGTCCCCACGGCCACGGGCCAAAGTTGGCCAGCCGCCGACATGTCCGACGACTATAGATTCGTCCCCACAACCCCGGGCCAAAGATGGCCAGCCGCCGACTTGTCCGACGACTATAGGGTCGTCCCTACGATCCCGGGACTAGATTGGGCCGCCACCGCCATGTCCGACGACAATAAGGTCGTCCCCACGGCCACGGGCCAAAGTTGGCCAGCCGCCGACATGTCCGACGACTATAGATTCGTCCCCACGACCCCGGGCCAAAGTTGGCCAGCCGCCGACTTGTCCGACGACTATAGGGTCGTACCTACGATCCCGGGACTAGATTGGGCAGCCGCCGACTTGTACGACGACTATAGGGTCGTCCCCACGGCCACGGGCCAAAGATGGCCAGCCGCCGACATGTCCGACGACTATAGATTCGTCCCCACAACCCCGGGCCAAAGATGGCCAGCCGCCGACTTGTCCGACGACTATAGGGTCGTCCCCATGACCCGGGACTAGAGTGGCCCGCCACCGTCATGTCCGACGACTATATGGTCGTCCCCGCGACCACGGGCCAATGTTGGCCAGCCGCAGACTTGTCCGACGACTATAGGGTCGTCCCCACGACCGCGGGCCAATTTTGGCTCGCCGCCGACATGTCCGACGACTATAGGGTCGTCCCCACGACCCCCGGGCCAAAGTTGGACAGCCACCGACATTTCCGACGACTATAGGGTCGTCCCCACGACCACGGGCCAAAGTTGGCCAGCCGCCGACATGTCCGACGACTATAGGGTCGTCCCCACGAACCGGAACTAGACTGGCCCGCCACCGTCATTTCCGACGACTATAGGGTCGTCCCCACGACCACGGGCCAAAGTTGGCCAGCCGCCGACATATCCGACGACTGTAGGGTCGTCCCCACGACCCCGGGCCAAAGTTGGCCAGCCGCCGACATGTCCGACGACTATAGGGTCGTCCCCACGACCCGGGACTAGACTGGCCCGCCACCGACATGTCCGACGACTATAGAGTCGTTCCCACGACCCCGGGTCAATGTTGGCTCGCCGCCGACATGTCCGACGACTATAGGGTCGTCCCCACGACCCCCGGGCCAAAGTTGGACAGCCACCGACATTTCCGACGACTATAGGGTCGTCCCCACGACCACGGGCCAATGTTGGCCAGCCGCTGACTTGTCCGACGACTATAGGGTCGTCCCCACGACCGCGGGACTAGTTTGGCTCGCCGCCGACTTGTCCGACGACTGTAGGGTCGTCCCCACGACCCCGGGACTAGATTGGCCAGCCGCCGACATGTCCGACGACTGTTGGGTCGTCCCCACGACCACGGGCCAATGTTGGCCAGCCGCCGTCATTTCCGACGACTATAGGGTCGTCCCCACGACCACGGGCCAAAGTTGGCCAGCCGCCGACTTGTCCGACGACTATAGGGTCGTCCCCATGACCCGGGACTAGACTGGCCCGCCACCGTCATGTCCGACGACTATAGGGTCGTCCCCACGACCCCCGGACTAGGTTGGTACGCCGCCGACTTGTCCGACGAGTATAGGGTCCTCCCCACGACCACGGGCCAAAGTTGGCCAGCCGCCGACATGTCCGACGACTATAGGGTCGTCCCCACGACCCCGGGCCAAAGTTGGCCAGCCGCCGACATGTCCGACGACTATAGGGTCGTCCCCACGGCCACGGGCCAAAGTTGGCCAGCCGCCGACATGTCCGACGACTATAGATTCGTCCCCACAACCCCGGGCCAAAGATGGCCAGCCGGCGTCATGTCCGACGACTATCGGATCGACCCCACGACCACGGACCAAAGTTGGCCAATCGCAGACATGTCCGACGACTATAGGGTCGTCCCTATGACCCCGGGACTAGATTGGCCCGACACCGTCATGTCCGGCGACAATAGTGTCGTCCCCACGACCCCGGGTCTAGGTTGGCCAGCCGCCGACATGTCCGACGACTATAGGTTCGTCCCGCCGACCGCGGGCCAAAGTTGGCCAATCGCCGACATGTCCGACGACTATTGAGTCGTCCCCACGACCACGGGCCAAAGTTGGCCAGCCGCCGACATGTCCGACGACTATAGGGTCGTCCCCACGACCCCGGGCCAATGTTGGCCAATCGCCGACATGTCCGACGACTATAGGGTCATCCCTACGACCCCGGGTCTAGGTTGGCCAGCCGCCGACATGTCCGACGACTAAACAGTCGTCCCCACGACCACGGGCCAAAGTTGGCCAGCCGGCGTCATGTCCGACGACTATCGGATCTACCCCACGACCACGGACCAAAGTTGGCCAATCGCCGACATGTCCGACGACTATAGTGTCGTCCTTATGACCCCGGGACTAGATTGGCCCGACACCGTCATGTCCGGCGACAATAGGGTCGTCCCCACGACCACGGGTCAAAGTTGGCCAGCCGCCGACATATCCGACGACTATAGGGTCGTCCACACGACCACGGGCCAAAGTTGGCCAGCCGCCGACTTGTCCGAAGACTATAGGCTCGGCCCCACGTCCCCGGGTCATATTTGGCCAGCCGCCGACATGTCCGACGACTATAGGGTCGTCCCCACGACACCGGGCCAAAGTTGGCAAGCCGCCGAAATGTCCGACGACTGTAGGGTCGTCCCCACGACCCCGGGACTAGATTGGCCAGCCGCCGACATGTCCGACGACTATAGAGTCGTCCCCACGACGCCGGGCCAAAGTTGGCCAGCCGCTGTGTTTAGAAAATAACGGAACGCGCACGTCGCAAGGAACGGGAACTCGCGAGAGGGCTTCGTAAATTTATGACCCCTATGGTCTAAGCACTAGTTTAATGTTTAAGTCACTATTTACAGTTGTACAATAAAGGGAACGCACGCACAAGTTTACAAAGAGACGCAACACAGACTTTCCTACGCCGTAGGCTTAATCTAATTTAACGAAGTCGAAGCACGCGGAATCGGCCCGATTCCGTAAGCAAGCAAAATATAAGCAGTTCTCCTACGCGGTAGGGTTTTCTGGAATAAGCAGCCTGATGCACGTGGGCTCGGCCCGATGCCCTTTACAACGCGAAACCAGCTGATGAACAAAGCACGTGGATTCGAGCCCGAATCCAATAAAGCAAAGCGATTTAAGCAAGTGACTTTGAAGACGGCTCGTCGACAAGTGAAGTGTACAGAGAGAGATCCAGGAAATCGGCCCGATTTCCTGGAAGGCAGAAGCAGTCCCCCCTTCCATCGGTTGTAAGGCGATGGAAGGGGCCGTTTTCGGCGCTCCACATGAGTCAGCGGACAGGTGCCATTATCTAATTCGCGGTACGCCTGGGAGATGGCGTTAAGATGCAGAATTCTCTTAACATTTCCTCCCCCCATTCATCGGCCCGATGAATAGATCTCAAGCTGGTCGTTATGGCGTAGACCGATCGCGCGGCAACGGCGCCGCTGGGCTCATGTGGAGGCGTCGTTCAACGCCGCAGCGTTGACGCAGTTCTTCTCGCGGTAGCAAACACACGCGAGCAGCAACATTCCAGTGAACTCCCGGCAGCAAACGCACGGGTAGTAGCAATCGTTCCAAGCTAATCTAAACAGGTAAGAAAACATATACATCAAACGCTTAATTCTACGCGAGACGGTAAATAGCTTAAACCAAGTCCAGCTCGTTTGGCAGTGCTCCCTTTGCAGCGGGCCTATAGGGATAGCAAATTTTCCTTAGGTCAGCTGCGCCAGCATTGTGGTAGCCTCGACATCAGCAAGCAGCCGACGCGACCGCGGGATGTCGTAGAGCGGCGATCAGGAGCGGCCAGCAAAGCGTTGCCGATTAAGCGGTGGTCCGATGAAGACGTCCGCCCGGGCCCTTGCTGCTCTCCTCCAGTGCCTCGACGGTGTTGACCCTCCCTTCTAAGAAGTCCTTCATCTCGATGAAAGTCGGAGGAGTTTTGTCCGTGCGATGTGGGTCTCCCATTCTCGCCGAGATTGGGGATCCAGCCGCTCAGCCACCACGTGAACGAGCCAATCGCCGGTGGTGTCGTAGGGCCTCTTGAGGGTAGCGAGAGCCGTGACGAAGTCGCACAAGGTGTAGTAAACCCGTTAGTCAGGCTCTGACTCTCGGGTAAGCATGGGCAAATTAAAGATGGTCGCCATTAACGCTTTGACCGCCAACCGCTGGTTAGCATACCGATCTTCTAGCACTTTCCATGCTGCTTCGCGACCTGCTCCAAATGTGTGCGCCCCTCCAACTTCTCCACCAGCAGGGCCTCCTGTTCCAGAAAATCTCCTCCATCGCCGATGGCTGATCTTCC
Organism: Andrena praecox; assembly: GCA_963932275.1. Lineage (NCBI taxonomy): Eukaryota > Metazoa > Arthropoda > Insecta > Hymenoptera > Andrenidae > Andrena > Andrena praecox. Next base: position 15,706 of record CAWVQO010000346.1, on the reverse strand, counting down.
TTCGAATACGGTTCGCCTGCTAGGTCAGGATCGGCGGACATGGCGATCAAATTTTCGTGTTGCGCCTCAAACTTGGCCCAATTTTGCGCAGGGCACCCAAGCGAGGAGAGACGTTCGCCTTTGTCCAATTGTTAGCGCCTAATTACTTTAGATTGTCGAACGCGCGTGCGATTCGACCGCTGAGGTCACGTTGACCCGTTATGAGATGACTCATTGTTGTCCTACAGGTCACACGCGACGGTTACGCACAACACTCTCGAAGATTCCCGAACGTTCCAGAAATCGCAGATTCCAACGGCGCTGCTCCGGCTCGAAGGACCAAAAAATGTTTAGAAAATAACGGAACGCGCACGTCGCAAGGAACGGGAACTCACGAGAGGGCTTCGTAAATTTATGACCCCTATGGTCTAAGCACTAGTTTAATGTTTAAGTCACTATTTACAGTTGTATAATAAAGGGAACGCACGCACAAGTTTACAAAGAGACGCAACACAGACTTTCCTACGCCGTAGGCTTAATCTAATTTAACGAAGTCGAAGCACGCGGAATCGGCCCGATTCCGTAAGCAAGCAAAATATAAGCAGTTCTCCTACGCGGTAGGGTTTTCTGGAATAAGCAGCGCGATGCACGTGGGCTCGGCCCGATGCCCTTTACAACGCGAAACCAGCTGATGAACAAAGCACGTGGATTCGGCCCGAATCCAATAAAGCAAAGCGATTTAAGCAAGTGACTTTGAAGACGGCTCGTCGACAAGTGAAGTGTACAGAGAGAGATCCAGGAAATCGGCCCGATTTCCTGCAAGGCAGAAGCAGTCCCCCCTTCCATCGGTTGTAAGGCGATGGAAGGGGCCGTTTTCGGCGCTCCACATGAGTCAGCGGACAGGTGCCATTATCTAATTCGCGGTACGCCTGGGAGATGGCGTTAAGATGCAGAATTCTCTTAACACGCTGACATGTCCAACGACTATTGGGTCGTCCCCACGACCACGGGCCAAAGTTGGCCAGCCGCCGACATGTCCGAAGACTATAGGGTCGTCCCCACGACCCCGGGACTAGATTGGCCAGCCGCCGACATGTCCGACGACTATAGAGTCGTCCCCACGACGCCGGGCCAAAGTTGGCCAGCCGCTGACATGTCCAACGACTATTGGGTCGTCCCCACGACCACGGGCCAATGTTGACCAGCCGCCGACATGTCCGACGACTATAGTGTCGTTCCCACGACCCCGGTACTAGATAGGCCCGCCACCGTCTTGTCCGACGACAATAGGGTCGTCTTTACGACCACGGGCCAAAGTTGGCCAGCCGCCGACATTTCCGACGACTATAGGGTCGTCCCCACGATCACGGACCAAATTTGGCCAGCCGCCGACTTGTCCGACGACTATAGGGTCGTTCCCACGACCACGGGCCAAAGTTGGCCAGCCGCCGACTTGTCCGACGACTATAGGGTCGTCCCCACGACCCCGGGACTAGATTGGCCCGCCACCGTCATGTCCGACGACTATAGGGTCGTCCCCACGACCCCAGGACTAGATTGGCCCGCCACCGTCATGTCCGACGACTATAGGGTCGTCCCCACGACCACAGGCCAACGATGGCCAGCCGGCGACATGTCCGACGACTACAGGGTCGTCCCCACGACCCGGGCCTAGATTGGCCCGCCACTGTCATGTCCGACGACTATAGGGTCGTCCCCACGACCCCGGGACTAGGTTGGCTCGCCGCCGACTTGTCCGACGACTATTGGGTCGTCCCCACAACCCCGGGACTAGGTTGGCTCGCCGCCGTCATGTCCGACAACTATAGGGTCGTCCCAATAACCACGGGCCAAAGTTGGCCAGCCGCCGTCATATCCGACGACTCAAGGGTCGCCCCCATGACCCCGGGACTAGATTAGCCCGCCACCGTCATGTCCGACGACTATTGGGTCGTCCCCACAACCCCGGGACTAGGTTGGCTCGCCGCCATCATGTCCGAAGACTATAGGGTCGTCCCCACGACCCCGGGCCAAAGTTGGACAGCCGCCGACATTTCCGACGACTACAGGGTCGTCCCCACGACCCCGGTCCAAAGTTGGCAAGCCGCCGACATTTCCGACGACTACAGGGTCGTGCCCACGACCCGGGACTAGACTGGCCCGCCACCGTCATGTCCGACGGCTATGGGGTCGTCCCCACGACCCCGGGACTAGATTGGCCCGCCACCGTCATGTCCGACGACTATGGGGTCGTCCCCACGACCCCAGGACTAGATTGGCCCGCCACCGTCATGTCCGACGACTATAGGGTCGTCCCCACGACCACGGGCCAAAGTTGGCCAGCCGCCGACTTGTCCGACGACTATAGGGTCGTCCCCACGACCCCGGGACTAGATTGGCCCGCCACCGTCATGTCCGACGACTATAGGGGCGTCCCCACGACCCCAGGACTAGATTGGCCCGCCACCGTCATGTCCGACGACTATAGGGTCGTCCCCACGACCACAGGCCAAAGTTGGCCAGCCGCCGACTTGTCCGACGACTATAGGGTCGTCCCCACGACCCCGGGCCAAAGCTGGACAGTCGCCGACTTGTCCGACGACTATAGGGTCGTCCCCACGACCACGGGCCAAAGTTGGCCAGCCGGCGACATTTCCGACGACTATAGGGTCGTGCCCACGACCCGGGACTAGACTGGCCCGCCACCGTCATGTCCAACGACTATGGGGTCGTCCCCACGACCCCGGGACTAGATTGGCCCGCCACCGTCATGTCCAACGACTATAGGGTCGTCCCCACGACCATGGGCCAAAGTTGGCCAGCCGCCGACATATCCGACGACTATAGGGTCGTCCCCACAACCCCGGGACTAGATTGGCCCGCCACCGTCAAGTCCGACGACTATAGGATCGTCTCCACGACGACGGCCCAAAGTTGGCCAGCCGCCGACATGTCCAACGACTATTGGGTCGTCCCCACGACCACGGGCCAAGGTTAGCCAGCCGCCGACATGTCCGACGACTATAGGGTCGTCCCCACGACCCCGGGCCAAAGTTGGCAAGCCGCCGAAATGTCCGACGACCGAAGGGTCGTCCCCACGACCCCGGGACTAGTTTGGCCCGCGAGCGACAAGTCCGACGACTATAGGGTCGTCCCCACGACCTCGGGCCAATGTTGGCCAATCGCCGACATCTCCGACGACTATAGGGTCGTCCCCACGACCCCGGGACTAGATTGGCCCGCCATCGTCATGTCCAACGACGTTAGGGTCGTCCCCACGACCCCGGGACTAGGTTGACAAGCCGCCAACATGTCCGACGACTATAGGGTCGTCCCCACGACCCCGGGCCAAAGATGGCATGCCGCCGAAATGTCCGACGACTATAGGGTCGTCCCCAGGACCGCGGGCCAAAGATGTCCAGCCGCCGTCTTGTCCGACGACTATAGGGTCGTACCCACGACCATGGGCCAATGTTGGCCAGCCGCCGATATGTCCAACGACTTGTGACGGTTGTCACTCCGTGCGGAAGGTTGGTCTCAGTCGGCTTTGCCAGGGTTTAATGAAGTCCTTCCGTGGTAGGTTAAATTAGATTTATTCACTATCAGTTTATATACACAATATACAAGTAACTTAGACGCGGGGTACTTCGCGTTAATCGCGGTCAAGCCGTCGTTGCGCGGCGGCGCGGTTCGCGGTACGGCGTCGTCGGTCTATGTCGTGCGCGTCCGCTTAACGGAACAATTCGGTCGCTCCGCGCCTGGTGTCTCGGTATCGGGACGGTAAGGGAGCGAGAGAGACCGGGCAGCATCCGGGCGTCTCTGTTCAACACGAGGAGCGGGAGAGAGACCGGGCAACTTCCTGCGTCTCTTTACCGGGACAGGTGGTAGGAACGGGGTAGATTCCGATCTGGCGATCGAGGAGTATACGGAGTCGTTTCACCGAGTTTTGCACCGGGCAACATCCAGGCAAGTCTGGTGGTGGAGGTCCGTCTCCCCACTGGAACTCTCTTGCCTCGGTATCATCGCGGCATATGTCCCGGTTCTCGGAAATTCCCAGCAGCGAGAAACCGACGCGATCTAGCGGCGCAGTGGGGTGTGAGCGTCATCGCGCTGACGCGTCGCGGGACCGGCACGCTTCGGGCGAGTTCGGTCGGGTTCGGTCGCGGTCGCCCGCGTGTGCTCGGCTTCTCGCTCACTCCCGGTCGCACCGCCGTGCGCTCGATTCCTCGCGCTGGGACGCTACGTCACATCCCCCTCTTTCTTCGGAGAGAGATGCGACGTAATAATCGGGAAATGCTCGCATCTCTGGATGAAACTCCGGTTTTATTTGCCGAAACTTACATACTAGACTTATGCCTTGCGGCTACCCGCCACCCTTATACTACCTTATTCTAACTTATCCTACCTTAGCCTAACTTAAATTTAATTAGGGACGGGGAAATGCTTCGGAGCTGGATCGTGCGCCCGTCCTGGCGCACGCGGAACCGCTGGCCTTCCCGGAGGTGCTCCAGATTGACGACGGTCCAGCCCCTGTCGTCCGTCGCCTCCTCCGGGTCCCTGGGGGTCGTGGTCTCCCTGGCTGCGCACGAAGGCCCTCGTGCGGTAGCGGCGTGGCGGGGCTTCGGCAGCGGGGGCTCGTCCGGTCGGGCCGCGGGTCGGGGTTTCGGGGCAAGTGGCGGTGCCTCCTTGGCCGGGACGGGTCGCCCTGGTTTGGGGGCCTTGCGAGCCCTTTTCTGCTCGGGGCCGGCCTCGGGTGTTGGCGGCCGGCGTGTTGGCGTCGCTGGACGTCGAGTCGCTTCCTTGGTCGGCTCTGCGGCCCTGGTGGTCGTCGGCACTGGTGCGGGTGTTCCGGTCGGCGGGGGCTTCGCCCCTGCTGTCGGTGGCTCGGTGGTGGCCGCTGCTGGTGGCGGCCTGCTCGCTGGTCCCTTCCAGGGGGCGATTTTCGGCCTTTTGGCCCGTGGCTGCGGTGGTTTGGCCGCGGGCTCCGGTTGTGCCGGGGGCCGCGTCTTGGGGGGTGGAGGTTTCCACCCGCTCGTGGACGGCCTTGCCGGCGATGGGGTCCGTGCTGGGACCCATGGTAGGTCCTTGCCCGGTGTTGGTGGCAAGGACGGTGGACGGCGGCTGCTCGGCGGGGGCGATTCCTCCCCCGAGGACTCCCCGAACAGGTCGCGGAACCGTTGCCGCATTCGGGGGCTTGCCGGTTCGCGCATGTGTACTTCTAGTACGTCTTCCATTGCTGAACTGAGCTCCTGCGTGGTCCTCGGTCTGGCTCGTGCCGGAATCGCTTCCGGGGTCGTCGTTTTGCCCCCTGGTCGGTGCGTCGGTGTTGATTGTTTCGGTGCAGGGTTTGACATCCTTCAGGTGGGCCCGGCTGCTGCGATTGCGTTCGTCCTTGAGTACGACGATATTTGGCCCCTGGAACCGGACGACCTGGTACGGGCCTGCGAATTTCGGTGCCAGCTTCGCGGCGAAACCTTGCGCGGCGTCGGATATGTGGTGTTCTCGCCGCATGACGTATGTTCCGATCTCGGGTCGCCAATCTCGCCGACGCAAGTTGTAGTGTTTGCTCTGGCTTTCGAAGGCTCGTGCCTGGTTTCGGCGAGCCAATGCGATGGCGTCCTGTAGGTCGTCAATCTGTTGTCTCCGGAATCGGGTATCGGTGTGGTCGAGGTCCGGTGGGTCGTCTTCTGGTGGACGGTAGAGGGCGGCCGGTGGGTTTAGTTCCCGTCCGTAGACCAGGAACGCTGGTGTGAAGCCGGTACTCTCGTGTTTGGCGGTATTATATGCGAACACTAGTTCGTGTATCCATCGGTCCCAGTGCCGGTGGTTTTCGGTCGTGTACTGCGCGATCATTGTTTTGAGTACGCGATTCACTCGCTCGACGGGGTTACACTGTGGAGAGTAGGGTGGCGTTTTTCGGTGCTCGCTGCCAGCGTCCTTCAGAAGCTTCCCGAATTCCCGGCTTTCGAACTGGCGGCCGTTGTCGGTTATCACAGTCCGGGGGCATCCGTGTCGCATGAATACGGTGTCCTTGAGGGCCCTGGTGACGGCGGGGGCGGTCGCTTGTCGGAGGGGCTGGACCTCGACCCACTTCGAAAACTTGTCTTGAAAGACACACAGCGTGGTGTGTCCCTTGCTGGACCGGGGGAGCGGACCGACGAGGTCTGCGGAGACCACTTCCCAAGGACGGGTGACGGGCGTTGTGTGCATCTGCCCTGCAGGTGCCTGTTGCTGGATCTTGTATCGTTTGCACGATGCGCACTGTTGCACGTACTTGGCCGCCTCGCGAAACATCCCCGGCCAGTAATACCTTTCGGCTAGTCTGGCTGCGGTTTTGGTGGTACCCAGGTGTCCGGCGGTGAGGACGTCGTGATTTTCGGCGAGTACGGAGGTGCGCATCGGTCGGGGCACACACAACTTCCACTCGGTCTCGGGGTTGGTCGGTCGTCCGCTGAGGTCGGGGAATCTCCGGTACACTTGCTCCCCTACGATACGGTATTCCGGATACTTGCTGGGTTCGCGCAGGATCTGTTCTCGGATGCGGGTGTACCATGGGCACGCTGGGGGTTCGTCGGTCGTGTGCAGGTCTTCTGGTCGTCTGGAGAGTGCGTCGGCGACCAGATTCGTGGCTCCTTTGCGGTACTGCACCTGGAAATCGTACTGCTGGAGCTCCAAGCTCCAGCGTTCGAGGCGGCCGGACGGATCGTCGATGCTCTGCAGCCATTTCAGGGCCTGATGATCGGTCAGGACCGTGAAGCGGTAGCCTTCGAGGTACGGTCGCATTTTCCTGATCCCCCACACCACCGCCAGGCATTCCTTTTCTGTGGTGGAGTAGTTTCGTTCGGCGGGGTTCAGTGTGCGGCTGGCGTAGGCGATGACGTGCTCTTCGTTGTCCGTCTCCTGGGTGAGTACGACTCCAAGGCCTTCTTCGCTAGCGTCGGTTTGCAGCGTAAACGGCTTGGCAAAATCCGGACAGGCCAGTACTGGTGCGGCGGCCAATTGTTGTTGGAGGGTGCGGAAAGCCGTGTCCTCTTCGGGGCCCCACGTCCACTTCCTCTTCTTCTGAAGTAGCTTGGTGAGTGGTGCAGTGGTGTCGGCGAAATGTGTGATGAATCGTCGATACCACGACACCATCCCCAGAAATCGGCGGAGTTCGCGGAGGTTGGTGGGGGCCGGGATGCCCAGGATGGCCTGTACTTTATCGGGGTCGGTCTTGACCCCCTGTGCGGTTACCATGTGTCCGAGGTATTTCAGTTCGGTGCGGCAGAAGTCGCACTTCTCCGGGTTGATGCGGAGGTTGGCGTCTTGTAGCCGATGCAGGACCTCGCGTAAATTTTGTAGGTGCTCCTCGAACGTTCGACCCAGTACTATAATATCGTCTAGGTATGCGAATGCTCGCGGCTCCAATTCTGGCCCGATGACTCTGTCGAGTAGGCGTTGAAAGGTGGCGGGTGCGGAATGCAGACCGAAGGGCATGACCCGGAACTGGTAGAGCCCTCGGCCCGGTACGGTGAAGGCGGTTATTGGTCTGCTTTCGGGGGCGAGGGGTACCTGCCAGTATCCGTTGGCCAGGTCGATGGTGGAAATGTATCGGGCCTCCCGAAGCTTGCTGAGGGTGGCCTCTACCTGTGGAAGTGGGTAGGCGTCCTTCTCGGTGACCTGGTTCACGCGTCGGAAATCGATGCAGAAGCGCCTCTTGCCGTTCTTCTTGCGGACCAGGACGACAGGCGAGCTCCATGGGCTTCGGGAGGGCTCGATGATGCCCTCGGCCAGCATTTTACTCACTTCTTCGTCGATTATTTGTTGCATGGCCGGGTTCCGTGGCGTATAGCGCTGTTTAAGCGGCGCGGTCGGTTTGAGGTGGATCGTATGCTCCGCGAGCTGGGTGGTACCTTGTAGGCCTTGAAATTTTGGGAGTTCCTGGTCGAGGAGTGCTTGTAGGGCTTCGGCTTGTGTTGGAGTGCAAGCCGTTGCTCCGTGGGTCTGTTCGATGGTGGCGGCGTCGGGAATTAGGATTCTTTGTCCGAGGGTCATACGGACCCTTAGTTTCTTCAGGGCATCCATGCCGAGAATAACCGGGTGTGCGAGCGCTGGGAGGACGGCGTACTGGTGTGTTAACTGTTGCTGCTCCACTCGGGCCGGAGTTCGCAGGTCCCCGGCGAGGGGCGCCACGGAGCCGTCCGCTAAACGGGCTCGGCAGCGCGTTGGGGTGAGGGTGCTGCCATGGCGGAGGCAATGATTCGCCACGTCCTGGCGCATGTATGACCCTGTGGCTCCCGTGTCCAGGAGGGCTCGGTACCTTCGGCCGTGCAGGATGATGCTGACAAACGGCCGCGTGGCTTGGTCCGGCAGATTTACTGGGGCGCGGAACTGGCCGGTGGTCGGGCGGTCCCCTGGGTTCCGGGCCCCGTGCCATTTCCCGACGGTGGTTGGCACGGGCAGTCGCGAGAAAGTCGGCCGTCCTGTCCGCAGCGCGAGCAGAACAGGCGCGACGGTTGCCGGCAGTCCTGTCGACGGTGGCCCCGTTGTCCGCAGCGCCAGCAGCAATTTCTGTATCGTCAGATAGTAGCAACAGCCAGTTCTGTAGCAACAGCCAGTTCTGTATCGTTCGCTGAGGTGACAAGACGTATGTTGTGATTGATTGGAGCGTTGGCACGTGTTCGGCTGTGTGACTCATAGATTTCTCTGTGTCCGTTATAACTGTCACTGTTTCGTGGCTTGTTCGCCTGTACATATTTTCTTGACATTATTTATAAGTGATCTTTGCTCTTGTGTCTAAAGCCGAGTAATATCGTTTGTGCCGTTCGTGTTCTGTGTCCTCTGAGTGTCTAAGTTACTGTTAGGATTGTTTCTTTCATCTAAAATGCCGGTGGGATCGAAGAAATGTAAGGGCTGCGGCGCCCAAGTGGCCAATCCGGTCACTTGTCCTGGCTGTGGAATGATTTGTCACCCTGGATCTACCTGTTTAAGCCGTTCGGGGCATCCATGGTTCGACGGCAATCTTTTAAACTGTCGTGCTGGATCCCCAAGGCCAGTAACCGCCGTTAGCCAATCCACCGCATCACTGACACAAACACATACACAATCACTCTCTTCCTTACCAACGGCTACACTCCAGTCACATTCTTCATTACCCACAATTGATGTTATCAAGGACACTATAAAGGAGCAGATTAAGGCAGAGCTTGCGTCCTTTCGATCGGAAATGGTATCTGTATTAAAAACGGAATTATCGGACTTGAAGTCGGAGTTTAAGTTGTTGTCTGATCGGGTGAAGGCACTGGAAGACAAATCTTCCATCCCCTCTGAGCAACAGCCTTTTTCTTCTGCTGATGACGTCATCGAAGAATTAAATGATAGGGAGCAGAGATCCAGAAATCTACTAATCTTCGATATGCCGGAACCGAGGGAAACTTCATTGGAGCTCGCTAGATCTGCGGATGCTGATGGAGCACTTGTTATTCTGAGGGAGATATGTCCTCTGGTTACCCAAATTCCGACCACTTATCGTCTTGGAAAACAGGGCTCTACACCTTGCAGACCTCTATGTGTTCGGCTCGACTCTGCAGCCACGGTTAAATCTATTCTGCAAAACAAACACCGCTACAAAGGCCCTGCCAAAATCTCGGATGATAAGACCAGGCGACAACGCGAGACTCTCTCACAGCTCAGGTCGTAGCTGTGTAACCTTCATGAGCTTGGCGAAACCCATATGACCATTCGCTATATTCGTGGTGTTCCGAAGATAGTGCCGGCTAGACCCCTTATAAACTCTACGCAAAAAAACTAAATAGGAGCCCTTTAGTGTATTTTCAAAATGTCCGAGGTTTGCGTACAAAATTAGTCACTTTATTCAATTCTTTACTTTCTTCTGCGGTGTCTTACGATATTATTATTCTAGTCGAGACCTGGCTCACTTCCGTGATTTCATCTACTGAGCTTGGTTTAGGCAATTATACTGTGTACAGGTGTGATAGATCTATACAAACAAGTTGTAGCACAAGAGGTGGGGGTGTTCTCATCGCAGTTAAAAATTCGTTGCCATCTAGTCCTATTACTGTCAGCTGTTCTAAGGTTGAGCAAGTGTTCGTCAGGGTCCATCTTCGTGAGAATAAACACATATTGGGTGCTGTATACATACCGCCTGCGTCACCACCCTCACTTTATGCGAGTCATTTTGACACCGTCACAGAAATATTCCATAATTATAGTGATGACTCCATCTCCTTGTTCGGTGACTATAATCTCCCACATGCTGTGTGGTATAATGACTCGGGTCAGGCGTGCTTTAGGAAATTGGGTATGTCGTCGAACGAGTCTGCTGCAATTGATCTTCTTCTGGGTTGTGCAGGTTACTGTAACCTTACCCAAGTTAACAATGTTTTCAATGATTACGATGTCATGTTAGACCTTATCTTTGTTAGCTGTCCTAAGGTCACGGTTGACCGAGTCATTGATGCCCTTATTGTACCGGACGCCTACCACCCGCCGCTGTATGTGCTTCTCGGTGACCTGGTCACAAGTCAGAATCTTAGGTCTGGAAATATTGAATTCAGGGACTTCAAACATGGTGATTTCCCCAGTGTATTAGATTATTTTAATTCAGTGGATTGGGATAAGGAGATCGGTGACATTGAGCCAGACGCTGCCGTGGACCGTCTATATGGTCATATTAATCGTGCAATTGAGGCCTTTATTCCAATTCGGGCTGTAGTACGATCCACGTTTCCACACTGGTTCTCCCCTGGTTTGAGGTACCTAATCCGATATAAAAAAATAGCGCATAGAAATTTTAAGCGATCGGGTGCTCTTTCTGATTATCAGAACTTCTCTAACCTTAGATCTGAATGTAAAGTTGCCATTCTGCGTGATCACCGTATTTACATTGATGGTGTTGAGAGCGAGGTTTTAGATAATGTATCTAGTTTTTGGAAATTTGTAAATTCTAAGAGGTGTGGGCAAGGAATTCCTGGTAAGGTACATCTTGACCGTACTTCTGCCTCTACGCACGTGGCAGCTGCTAATCTTTTTGCTGAGTTTTTTGGCTCTGTTTATAATCCTCAATCCAGAGTAACGCCTACCTTGAATCCCGGGCCGTCATCTGGCAATGGAATAAATATTCACTCTATAGCTATTTCCATTGGCCAAATATATTCCAAGCTAGAATCCCTAAATACTGCTAAAGGTCCGGGATATGATGGAATTCCGCCTTTGTTTTTAAAGGAGTGTCGCTTCATTCTTGCAAGGCCTCTCTGGCACATTTTTAACTCATCACTTTCTAGGGGCACTTTCCCTGCAGCTTGGAAGACTACTTTGGTTACCCCGGTATTTAAGGCAGGTGACCGCGCAGATGTAAGAAATTATCGACCGATTTGCAAATTATCTGTCATACCGAAGATCTTCGAGGAAATTGTGACAGAGCACTTAACGCCCTGTCTCGCAAGTGTCATATCCGAGGAACAACACGGATTTGTTCCTGGTAGGTCAACGGCTAGCAATCTGGCGGTATACCACAGTTCTGTTTCTGCTGCGTTGGATGCGGGGCTGCAAGTCGACACTGTATACACAGACTTTAGGAAGGCATTCGACTCTGTTGATCATTGTATCCTGTATAATAAGTTAATCTCAATTGGTATCAATGGGCCTCTCCTTGCTTGGATCGTCAGCTATCTCGAAGGTCGCGTGCAAGTTATAAAGTTGCAGGAACAGTTTTCTGATCAGGTTAGGGTGACGTCGGGTGTCCCCCAGGGATCGCACCTGGGTCCCCTCCTGTTCCTGATTTTTGTTAATGATGTCAACGAAGTTTTCCTGCACAGTAATTTCCTAATGTACGCTGACGATCTAAAAATCTTCCGAACTATTAGTGGGGCTTTTGACGTTGACTTATTGCAGACTGATCTTTTTAGGTTTGAGCAGTGGTGTATCGCCAACAAGATGCAGCTAAATACCGGAAAATGTATGTTATTAAGGTCCTATAGGGGTATTATTGGCATCCCATCGTCGTATATGCTTGGTGACTCTCCGCTCGCGGAGGTGACGGAAGTCTCTGACCTCGGTGTTACATTTACTTCTGGTTTGGACTTCCGCAACCATTATCGCAGCATCACGTGTAGGGCGATGAAAACCCTCGGGTTTATCACCAGGTTTGCCAAACACTTCAGACAGATCAGGACGCTGAAATTGTTGTATGTTGCTTTGGTAAGGCCATTGGTAGAATACGCGTCGGTTATCTGGAGCCCAAAACATAAACAATATGTGTGTTTAATTGAAAGGGTCCAGCATAAGTTTCTTAGATTTGCTATGAGAGCTATTGGTACCCCTATGCGGTTTGATAACCATGACTACGGTCCAGCTTTGCGAAGGATGAGGCTTTCTAATCTCTGTGACCGCCGTATCTGTTCTGACCTATTATTTTTGTATAAAGTAATCCATGGCCAGATCAACTGCCAGGATTTGGTCGCACGGATTCGTCTCCGAGCCCCACAACGGGCATTGCGTCCGAGACCTCTTTTTGCATCAGGTGTCCCTGAATATTATCACTACACAGTTGATCCTTTAAATCGTGCCATGGACGAGATGAACCGGTGCCCTGCTGACATTGATGTGTTCGCAGACTCCTTCGCATCGTTCAGGAACCGAGTGCTTACTAGAATGTTACCTCAGTAATTCTAATTCTATTTAATTTAAATTAATTTTTGTTTGTTTGTGTTTATTTTATTTCTTAATATTCTATTTTATTGTTTTATATTTTATTTTATGTTATTGTATGTCTTTGTTATGTTTATTTTATCTTTGTACTTTTTTTTGCTCTAAACTTTGTCTCTAAAGGGTTCTCCCGTTAATAAAATAATAATAATAATAATAATAATAATAATTCTCGCGGCTGTAATTCGTCACGACGGTCGAAAGTGCAGGTCGAACGGGCTGCTGTTTGGCCGAAGCGGACCCGGTGCTGGGGGCGTTGGCTTTCTTGTCCCTCTCGATTGCCTCGAACTCGATGGCCGTCTCGAGGAGGGTCGTTATGTCCGGACACTCCTTCCTGCGGATGTATTGCCGGTATTCGGGCAGCAGATTTCGGTGCACCAGGTCGAGCTGCCGGTCCGGTGGGTAGCTGCTGTGTCGTCGCATCAGGGTTCTGATGCCGGTTATGTATTCACTAGCTCGTTCCCCTGGTTTTTGCTTGCGCTTCAAGATTTCTTCCTCCAATTCATATTGGCTGGTGGTCGGTACATAATATAGGCGGAAGCTTTGTTCAAAGTTCGCCCATGTGGTCCATTCCGGGCTGTTGCTGCGGTGCCAGAGGAGGGCCTGTCCCCGGAGGAGCTCGGGCATGCATCGGAGGAGTTGCTCCTTCGTGAGGCCGTATCCTTCTTGGAGCTCCACGATCCGCTCCAAGAAGTCGCGGGCGTCCTTGGTGCCATCGAAATGGCATCCCCATTTGCGGACGCGGTCCATGGCCGTGGCGATAGGTGACGGTGCGGCGGTGGCTTCGGGTTCTGTGATCACTATTGCCGATGTCTGGGCGCTGGTAGCGGTCGTCTCGTTGGTGGTGCTCATTTTGGCGGTGCTCACCAAGTACTGTCGGAGCCGGGTGCGTAATTGGTCGAACGATCCGGCAGTACTTTCGCCCGCGGCCTCGAGAGCTTCGACAAGTTCGGCTTTGTTCAGGTGGTATAACCGCGTGAGCGCGGGGCTCATCGGTTATTAAAATTTTTTTTTTTTTTTTTTCCGGTCCCTGTTCGGCGCCAATTTGTGACGTTTGTCACTCCGTGCGGAAGGTTGGTCTCAGTCGGCTTTGCCAGGGTTTAATGAAGTCCTTCCGTGGTAGGTTAAATTAGATTTATTCACTATCAGTTTATATACACAATATACAAGTAACTTAGACGCGGGGGTACTTCGCGTTAATCGCGGTCAATCCGTCGTTGCGCGGCGGCGCGGTTCGCGGTACGGCGTCATCGGTCTATGTCGTGCGCGTCCGCTTAACGGAACAATTCGGTCGCTCCGCGCCTGGTGTCTCGGTATCGGGACGGTAAGGGAGCGAGAGAGACCGGGCAGCTTCCTGCGTCTCTTTAACGGGACAAGCGTCGGTAGAGACCGGGCAGCCTCCGGGCGTCTCTATTCAACACGAGGAGCGGGAGAGAGACCGGGCAACGTCCTGCGTCTCTTTAACGGGACAAGTGTCGGCAGAGACCGGGCAGCATCCGGGCGTCTCTGTTCAACACGAGGAGCGGGAGAGAGACCGGGCAACGTCCTGCGTCTCTTTAACGGGACAAGTGTCGGCGGAGACCGGGCAGCATCCGGGCGTCTCTGTTCAACACGAGGAGCGGGGAGAGAGACCGGGCAACGTCCTGCGTCTCTTTAACGGGACAAGTGTCGGCGGAGACCGGGCAGCATCCGGGCGTCTCTGTTCAACACGAGGAGCGGGAGAGAGACCGGGCAACGTCCTGCGTCTCTTTAACGGGACAAGTGTCGGCGGAGACCGGGCAGCATCCGGGCGTCTCTGTTCAACACGAGGAGCGGGAGAGAGACCGGGCAACTTCCTGCGTCTCTTTACCGGGACAGGTGGTAGGATCGGGGTAGATTCCGATCTGGCGATCGAGGAGTATACGGAGTCGTTTCACCGAGTTTTGCACCGGGCAACATCCAGGCAAGTCTGGTGGTGGGGGTCCGCCTCCCCACTGGAACTCTCTTGCCTCGGTATCATCGCGGCATATGTCCCGATTCTCGGAAATTCCCACCAGCGAGAAACCGACGCGATCTAGCGGCGCAGTGGGGAGTGAGCGTCATCGCGCTGACGCGTCGCGGGACCGGCACGCTTCGGGCGAGTTCGGTCGGGTTCGGTCGCGGTCGCCCGCGTGTGCTCGGCTTCTCGCTCACTCCCGGTCGCACCGCCGTGCGCTCGATTCCTCGCGCTGGGACGCTACGTCACAGACTATTGGGTCGTCCCCACGACCACGGGCCAAAGTTAGCCAGCCGCCGACATGTCCGAGGACTATAGGGTCGTCCCCACGACCCCGGGCCAAAGTTGGCAAGCCGCCGAAATGTCCGACGACTGTAGGGTCGCCCCCACGACCCCGGGGCTAGGTTGGCCAGCCGCCGACATGTCCGACGACTATACGGTCGTCCCCACGACCTCGGGACTAGGTTGGCCCGCCGCCGACATGTCCGACGACTATAGGGTCGTCCCCACGACCCCGGGCCAAAGTTGGCAAGCCGCCGACATGTCCGACGACTATAGGGTCGTTCCTACGACCCCGGGACTAGATTGGCCCGCCACCGTCATGTCCAACGACTATAGGGTCTTCCCCACAACCCTGGGACTAGGTTGACAAGCCGCCAACATGTCCGACGACGGCCAAAGTTGGCAAGCTGCCGAAATGTCCGACGACTATAGGGTCGTCCCCACGACCCCGGGACTAAGTTGACAAGCCGCCAACATGTCCGACGACTATAGGGTCGTCCCCACGCCCCCGGGCCAAAGGTGGCATGCCGCCGAAATGTCCGACGACTATAGGGTCGTCCCCACGACCCCGGGCCAAAGTTGGCAAGCCGCCGAAATGTCCGACGACTATAGGGTCGTCCCCACGACCGCGGGCCAAAGATGTCCAGCCGCGGTCTTGTCCGACGACTATAGGGTCGTCCCCACGACCACAGGCCAATGTTGGCCAGCCGCCGACATGTCCGACGCCTATAGGGTCGTCCCCACGTCCCCGGGACTAGATTGGTC